>CM046443.1:61124046-61724046 GCA_025506515.1 Flaveria trinervia
ATAGAGAATAGTACCTGTTGCCATCCTGGTAGACATTTGATCCCAAGGATGTCTTAGGAGCTAAACAAACATTTACCATGTGAAAGATAACGTTTCTGCATCATGGAAATGTTTCTTCAGAATGGTAGAGGCACTAGGTTTCCTGATATCATGGTGGGCAAAGGATAAATCAGTTGTGCCCTTTGGATACCCAGCAGGAAAAGTGGCATCATCCAAGTTTAGGGTTTGTCGAATGATATCCGGAGTGATGACCACTTGAGGTTTTTTGACAACCGACTGAGAGACTCGGTGTTGTTCTCCCCAGTGGTAATGGTAACGTTCGTCCAAAACTGGTGAAGGATTCGCATGAATGGTGGGATTTAGAAGGAAGGCCGTTTGGTAGGGAGATTGGACCATTAGATCAATGGCGTTATCGAACTTTGTCCAGAAGGCGATTTGGTGAGGTAGGCTACACAGTTATGTCGTGGTTTGAGCTGCATGGTCGCCATTAATGAGAGAGAAGTTTGGAGGTTTGAACGTTAGGTTTAGAAGGATGAAGCTCTGAAGGATCAGGTATGGGTATTTATAGGGTAAGGGTCATAAACCGACTGAAGGGTTGGTGTTAGTCATCAGTAGTTTTAAACGACTGATGACATGGTATTACCCTTCAGAAGTTGAAACAACTGAAGTCTTGGTGTTAGGCATCAGTAGTTATAAAACTACTGAAAACCATGGTTTTGACTTCAGATGTTTGAAAACAACTGAAGACTTGGTTTTAGTCATCAGTAGTTGTGAAACTACTGAAAACCTGGTTTTGTCTTAAACAGCTGATAACTTGGTATAGTCATCAGTAGTTGTGAAACTACTGAAGACATGGTTTGTCATCAGTTGTTGTAAACAACTGATGACTTGGTTTTAGTCATCAGTAGTTGTGAAACTACTGAAGACATGTTTTTGTCATCAGTTGTTTAGGATGAAACAACAGTTGTAGAAACAACTGAAGAGAAAGTTCTCATCAGTAGTTTTCGTCAATTCATAGCCTTTCAGCTGTTTCATACTGTCCTCAACACTTACTCATCAGCCTTTTTGCTGTTTTCAGTGTTTCATAGGACATCAGTACTTATCTGTTTTAATGACATCAGTAGTTATAACTACATCAGTAGTTGTAACTTTATCAGTTGTTTTAACAGAATCAGTACTTATGATGTGTATGGTACTAATGATCATCAGTACTTATTTACTGAGATCATCAGTAGTTATCACTTATTCTAGCTGCAGCATACCAAGCCTTAACACAGGTTTTGGAAAGTTGACTATCCAAAGGCTTAGTAAAATGTCTGCAAGCTCATCAGCACTAGGCACAAACTTAGGATCAATCAGACTTTTTCAAAACAATCCCTAATAAAATGATGTCTGATCTCTATATGTTTGGTCCTAGAGTGCTGGACTGGATTTTGACAATGCACAGAGCTGAAGCACTATCCATTAATAATGGAGTCTTAGTCTCTGTAATGCCATAATCCAAAAGTTGGTTCTGAAGCCAGTACCTGAGAAGTACAACTTGCAGCTGCAATGTACTCTGCTTCAGCAGTGGATGTAGCAACAGATGTTTGTTTCTTACTCTGCAAGAAATCAAACAGTTGCCTAGGAATTGACATCCACCAGAAGTTGACTTTCTAGTTAACTTGCACCCTGCATAGTCACTATCTAAAAAGCAACTAATTTGCAAGAGTGTCCAGTGGAATACCATAAACCTAGAGATTGTGTACCTTGCAAATATCTAAAGATCCTCTTGACTGCAATCAATGAGACTCTTAGGAGCAGCCTGAAATCTAGCACAGACACAAGTAGCAAACATGATATCTGGTCTAGAAGCTGTTAAGTACATCAAGGACCCAATCATACATCTGTAAAGTGTTTCATCAACAGCTTTACCTTTCTGATCCGCATCCAGTTGTGTGGTGTTGCACATGGGAGTAGAACAGGGCTTACAATTTTGTAAATCAAACTTATTCAAAAGATCTTTTGTATATTTGGACTGATGAATAAAGGTTCCATCAGCCTTTTGTTTGATTTGCAAGCCTAGAAAGAACTGTAATTCTCCCATTGCACTCATTTCAAACCTCTTTTTCATTAATTTGGTAAAATCATCACACAACTGGGGATCAGAGGATGCAAAAATAATATCATCAACATAAATTTGAACAAGTAGCTTATGCTGATCCACCTTCTTAATAAACAAAGTTTTATCTATGGAGCCTCTAGTGAAATTATTCTTGAGAAGAAAAGTGGAAAGTGTCTCATACCAGGCTCTAGGAGCTTGTTTCAACCCATAAAGAGCCTTATCAAGTTTATACACCCATTCAGGATGTTTATTATCCTCAAAAACCTGGTGGTTGACACACATAACTTCTTCTTTTATTTTGCCATATAAAAAATGCACTTTTGACATCCATTTGAAAAACTTGAGATGGTGGAATGCAGCATAGGCTAAGAACAATCTAATTGCTCTAGTCTGGCTACAGGGGCAAAGGTTTCATCATAATCAATACCTTCTTCTTGTGGAACCCCTGTACAACCAGTCTAGCCTTGTTCTTAACAATAAGCCCATTTTCATCAGTTTATTCCTAAACACCCATTTAGTGCCTATTGCACACTTACCTGGGGGTAGAGGAACCAGTTCCCACACTTGCTGTTTCTTGAACTGAAGTAGCTCAAGCTGCATGGCTTCAACCCATCCATTGTCTCTTAAAGCAACATGATAGTTCTTTGGCTCTAGCTGACTGATGAAGAGAGCATAGAAGCAGAAGTTAGACAATTGACTTCTTGTTGAAACTCCAGCATTGATATCACCAATGATTTGAGACATTGGGTGATTCTTCAGCTCTTGATAAAATGAATATCGTGCAAGTGTTTGTAGAACCTTCAGCAGCAGCAGATGTTGACGCAGACTCTTGAAACCAAGAATTTGATGGTAACTCAAAAGATGTAGAGGAATCAGAAATCTCATCAGCATTTGTTGTGGATGGAACTGCTGAAGCTACAGGAACATCAAGTTTAGCAGACTCAGGCAGTTGGTCACTAAACTTGAATAGGTGAGTATTGATATTATCACATCATCATCAATACCACCAGGTGGAAGACATGCTGCAGAAGATGATTTATCCACATGGTCTGCAACAACTGGAGGTTGATAAGGAACATATTGTAGTATGTCCAAATCAAACAACTCCACAGGGTTTTGTGGAATCTTGTCCATTGGAGATTCATTAAACTTCACATGCAAAGTCTCTTCAACTATCTTTGTTCAGTTGAAGACTCTGTATGCTTTGCAAGTAGATGAATAACCAACAAAATACCCTGCATCCACCTTAGGATCAAATTTTTGGAGTTGATCCTTTGTGTTGAGAATAAAACAGGGACACCCAAATGCTCTGAAAAATGAAATTAGAGGAGCCAAGTGATGTAGAACTTCATATGGAGTCTTCATCACCTCTGATTTACTAAGGCTCTATTCTGCACATAGCAAGCTGTGTTAACAGCTTCAGCCCAAAAGGTCAGTGGCAAACCAGAGTCAGCCAACATAGACCTTGCAGCTTCAATTAGGGTCCTGTTCTTTTCTCCACTACTCCATTTTGTTGGCGAGTCCTTGGGATGCTAAACTGCCTTTTGATTCCCTTGAAAGATAAAATTCATCAAGTGTATGGTTTCTGAATTCAGTTCCATTGTCACTCCTTATACACTTGACTGAAAGGGAATACTGCTTCTCAACATACAACACAAAGTTGATAATCTTCTGAGCAACCTCATCTTTGAATACAGAAAGAAGTCCATACAAATCTGGAGTAATCATCCATAATACCAGACAGTATTTCTTCTTTGCCATGCTCATCACTCTCACAGGACCAAATAGATCCATATGCAGTAATTGCAAGCAGGCAGTGGACTTAGGCTCTTCAATAGGAGGGAATGAGACTTTGTGTTGTTTTCCTTTTAAACAAGCAGTGCAGGTTTCATCACAGTGGAACTCCTTTATTGGTAAGCCTCTCACTAAACTATTGTGGATCAGCTGATTCATGTTTTTGAAATTAACATGACCCAGCCTTCTGTGCCACAGTTTAGATTCCTGAGGAGAGGCTTTGAAAATAGGCAAGGATGGCCTCTGATATTTATTTTCTTGGAAAGATCTAAGGCATACACTCTTCCTGTCCTGTTGGCCCTCAGGAGAGTGTGATCATCCACACTTATCAATCAAATTCAGAACTTTGGATGACAGAATCCTGCAGTTCTGACTGGTGAAAAGAGCAACATGGCCTTTATCACACATTTGACTGACACTCAAGAGATTGTACTTGAGATTTTCCACATGATTACATCATCAAACTTTATTTCTCCATTGGAGACAAAGCCTTTTCCAATGATGTAACCCTAGCATCATTGCCAAAAGAAACAAACCCCTTCTTTCCTTGAGAGTAGTCATGAAGAAGAGAGCTGTTCCCAGTCATATGCATAGATCCCCCACTGTCTACATACCAGATGCTACTTGGCATGTTGAAGAACCCTGCAATCATAAACAATTAGTTAGTTTTTGAGACCACACCCTTTTTGGTTTTGGGTCTATTCACATCACAGATGGTAAACTAACAGACTTGCTATGAATAACAGCCTGAGGGGATGGAGATGGTGAAGAAGAAGATCCTTGGCATGGATTTTCTTCTCTGTGGTTTCAACACAGGAGCATCTAATTGGTTGACTCTCCCAATAGATGTTGAACCATCATAACAAGTTGTGTCTGATTTTGTGATAAAGCCTTCAGCTCATCAGACACTTAGTGCTTGAGTTTGATGGGTTCCTGTGTTGTACCATCTCTCTTTGAGCAACCTCAGCTGTTGCCTGTTTAACCCCTTTCTTTTGGATTTCTTTTTGGATTTTGGGTTACAGGTTTTGATGTTGCTCGTACAAATTTGATTTCAAACTCAGTTTTCATTTTATCCATTTTCTCTTTAATGTTTTCATTATGTTTGAGTTTGAGCCCTTTTTTATACCAGCAATCATCAGTAAGATGATTGAATAAGCCACATATTTCACATGGCTTTTTCTTCATCTTAAGTTGATCATCTGCTGAAGAAGATGAAACTACTGAAGACTGTTCTTCAGCAGTTTGCTATCAGTACTAGCAGTTTTCTTCCCTTAGTACCTGCTTTCTTGATATCTTCTTCAGTAGTTTTCCCACCCTACTACTTGCAATTTTCTTCCCTTTAGTACATGCAATAGACATTCACTTTATTACTTTCAGTACTTTGTGAAATACACCTGGAGTGATCAACTTTTTGATCATGTGAGTGTCAGCATTTGAACCATCAACATCAGCTGATAGGTTCTGAGAGGAATTAATGCTGACTTCACCCTGATGGGTTGTATCAGATAGTATTCACATGATGAAAAGGATTGGTTATTGCTTTCTCCATCAGATTCTACCTCTGCTCTGGAAGTAAAATCTGTAGGAGGAGCAGTGTGATTATAACCAATGCCAAACTTCACATTGGAAGCAGATTGCTTACTAAGAAGCATTTCAAAACCCTTGCAAGAATTTACCCATCGATCACACTCTACCTGGGTAGTTGCAAGTGTTTCTTTGAGGTCTCTGTACTTCTCTAGAAGTACCTCTTCCCTAGCCTTATCATTGTGATTTGGCATTTAAGTTTGTAAATCTCATCATTCTTATCATTAAGCACAGACTCAAATTCAGCTTTCTTTTGGAAATTGTTTGTTCTAGCTCAATGTTCTTGTTAATTAAAGCTACATTTGCTTCTCTAATAGATGCAAATGCGGCTATGCATGTTTCAGAACATAGTTTGCTTTTGCCTCAGAGGATACCTGTGATACTGTGGTGTAGATGCATTAGAGGATGAAGTATCAGCAGACTCCAAAGCCATAAGAGCTAGATTTCCAAAAGGACTCTCACCACCATGTTGACCAGCACCAGAGAATAGTTGTTCATGACCAGACAAATCATGTGGTAAACTGCTCCAGTCAACAACTCCTGGGGTGAAAAAGTTGTGTTGTTGAGGTTGAGTTTGTTGATAAGATTGGGAAGGTTGAGGTTCAGGTAATGCATTTGGTTGTGCAATTGGAGCTTGAACCGGATTTGGCTAAGGCAAGTAATAACAGGGAAAAGGATATGACATTGGACCCTGGGGGACAAAGTATGTAGGAGATACAGGGTGTGATTGATGACCAGAACCAGCAAGATGTTTCCCTCTGTTTTGTGGACTAGTGCTAGGAAAAGTCACAAAGGGTGTAGAAGAGTTAGATCCAGTTGATCTACATTCTCTTGCAAAGTGTCCAAGCCTTTGGCATTTGTGACACCTCAACTTACTCTTGTCAAAACCAACTTTGGTTTTGCCAAAGAGTCCAGGAAATTTCCTGCCAGTTCTCTTGTAGAACTTCTGAGATCTGATAATAACTAAGGCCATTTGGCTTAGAATATCCATCTCTTCTAAATCATCATGAGCAATTCCCTTCAGATCATCCATGATGAAGCATAAATTGTCACTATTACTGCCAGAATGACTATCAATACCAACAAATGCATGATCAGAATTGGTTGAAGAGAAATCAATATGCTCATCATAATTGCTTTCAGATGCAGCATATTCTGACTCATGACCAACCAAGGCAGTGTTCCCTGGTATAAAGTCATCAGTGAGCTTTCCTGATGATGATAGTTTCCTTTTCTGCTCTATCTCTCTTGCGAATGTAAGCAATTTCCCATGAAGTTAGGTGAGAGATAGGCTATCCAGATTTGCACTAGAGCGTAGGAATAGTGTATGTGTCCCATCTCTCAGGCAGTGATCTGAGGAATCTGTTATTCATCTGGCCGTTGGTGTATTCCTGTTTCACCATTTTCAGCTCAGAGATCAAATAGGAAAAACGCTCAAACTACTGAGTCAGTGTCTCACCCTTTCTATGAGAGAATGTCTCATATTATTGGGCGAGGATTTCTATGTTGTTTGCTAAGACCTCATCAGTTCCACCGAATTGTTCCTTCAGTGCATTCCAGAGGTCATGAGCAGTTTCATGATGCATAAGCCCTGAATAGATTTCATTCGGCAGTGCCATGGCCAGAATTCCATGGCTTTAGCATCAATCTCAAACAGTTTACGATCTTCATCTGAGTATTGTTCCTTCTTCTTCGGAACCATTTGATTGGTTTCGGATTGTTCACCATAGGCTTATGTGGTCCATGTACCACATATGTCCAACAACCTGAACTGTTAACAGACAAGTGATGAAGCATCCTTCGTTGCCATATGTTATACTCAGTCCTAACTAGCATCGGAGGCTTGGTTGAAGAACTGATATTGCGAGGGTCATTAGAAGGAGTAGTCATCTCAAATTCAACCAAATTCAATTAAGCTATAACAGATTAGAACAAAACACAATAAACAAATTGAACCAGAGAGATCTCAAATGAATAAACGAAAGCGACAGAAATTCAATAATCTATAACCAGTTTTTGCAAATAAGCTAATTCAATCAAACATAGACATCAAATAGCAGTTTCAATGATCAACTGTTAGATCGATCAATGATTAACCCGCTCTGATACCATTTGTTAGGATCGGCGATCTTCGTTTGATTGATTGGAGGGTATAGCAGCGGAAATCAAACACTGAATTAGCAAACTCACAAGAACACAATGATATACAATAATAAAAGCAAACGGTTATAGACAAAGAATTCTGCAAAATATTTCATTCAATATTCGCTTTCGTGGTAACAGAATGTCACACAGAACAATTAGGTCAACATCTCTTATATAGGAGATGACGTCTGCTGATCTCACTTGATAGTGACATCTAACAGAATTATTCAAACAACTGATAGTTAATACAACTACTGAAGATGTCAAACAACTGACATCTCCTTACCAAAATACTAAGTGTTAACTATCACTACCACTACTGAAAAGAAACTACTGAAACTACATCGACTGAAGAACATGCTCTTCAGTCGTTTTACAAATACTGAAATAAAAAGAAACTACTGAATGGAAACCATCACAACAACTGAAGAATGCTTCTTCAGCTGTTGTAACAAACTCTGAAGGCTTTAGTACTTGTACTTGAACTTCAGCTCATGTCTTCAGCTGTTGTAATCAGCTGATGTCTTCAGTTGTTGTCTTCAGCTGTTGTCTTCAGCTGATGTCTTCAGTCTTTGTACTTGAGCTGTTGTTCTTCAGTACTTTAGACTTCAGCTGTTGATCTTCAGAGATCTTCAGTTGTTGGTCTTCAATACTTTAGTTCTTCAGCTATTGATATTCAGACTTTGATCTTCAGCTGTTGATCTTCAGTACTTTAGTTCTTCAGCTGTTGATCTTCAGACTTTGATTTTCAGCTGTTGAAGTCTTCAGTACTTGTACTTCAGCTGTTGCTCTTTAGACTTTATGAAACAGCTGATCAAGTCTTCAGCAATTGTTGTGATGTCTTTGGGACTTAGAGGTTTTTCTGATCTGGCTCATTGGTTCTTTTGGTCCAACAGAATTCATCCTGGTTAATTCATGCGATTGAACTATATGACTGTGTTCAGTCGATTTTCCTATCATGCGACTAGACTCATTCGGGTGAATGAACACGTGACTGAGTTCAATGGGTTTGCTAACCCTGCGATTGGTTCAGTCGGCCGACTGAGCTCATTTGTATGATACATTCGGCCGATTGAGGTATTCGGCCAGCTCAATCGTGCGATTCGAGTTCATCCAGATGACCAGTCGCATGACCCACTGTTCGGTCGACTTTGGTTTGAATCTTGACCAATTCGTGAAATTAAACGTTGTGTAATAGCTCTATAGACTCACAATCACATATCTAATAACCTAAAACCTTCAATTTTAACATTTTACTTGGTTGAAGTAGGTCATTATCCCATTTAGTGGTTTGGTTCATGTTTCATTCGAACATCAAAAAATAGGGCACCATTTCTCATGATTTCTGTGAGATTTCATCATATTATACGTGTATATCACACAAAATCGTCAGAAAGTCAATGGAATTATGAAATCTTGGTCTGATGAAAATTTGGCAGAGTAACGGTAGGCTATGCGAAATAAGGGCGATTAGGGGGTGATGAGTTGAATGCGATCGACTGGGCCCTATTTATACTGAATCTGAGTTCAATCGGCCGACTGGACCCATTCACTGGGTTCATTCGGGCGAATGGACCTTAGTCGGATGATTGGCTCAATCGATCACTTTCAATCGGTCGACTGGAGTTCAGTCGGGCAAGTGACTCATTCGCATACGCTTATTTGGTCGAGTGGATCATTCTAATAAGCCATTCGGGTGAATGGTTCATACTCATGTCCATTCGGTTGTTTAATTCATGAGTATGGTCTATTCGTATGATTGGTCCATACTCATGGTCCATTCGTGCGAATGGGTCAGACTCATGAATTTGACTTTATAATCATTTCACTTTTTCTCTCTTTAACTTATGAATAACGTTATGAGCATTTGATCATCTCTGACATGATCATTTTATCTTGAAAAACCCTTTTATCACATCAGACGTGATCCTTTTAAAACATTTTGTCACCTCAAACTGACCCATTTTTTGTTGAAAGCACGTGTGGTCACCTCAGACGTGTACATAGACTGACTTTGTACAGAAATAAATGAAATAATACTAAAAACTTAAAACTAAGACATGTTTTTGTGTTTTTGTGAGGGTTAACATAGTTTTTCTGAGAGTACTGCTTCAATCATTTAAACCATACATGGACCAATTCAATTTGGAATCATACAGGATACTCAAATCATTTAGGATAGGTTATTACAAAAACTTTACTGCTCTATTCTTGCTTTTCATCTGGAGTCAGTTAGCAAATCTAGGAAATCATACTAGTACTCTTAGGTCTCCACACTGGTTTAAACTTTCAAGAATTGTAGCCATAATGATTGTCAGTATACTTGTCCTCTTAAATCCATACACAGACTTTCAACAAAGATTGGTGATAGTTTAAGGTTTGTTAATTTCAACAAGCATTTGTGGATCCCACACTTATATGGTAATCAACACTCTTCATGAGATTTTTTAGCGGTCTCAGGGTAGTATACAAAAAGAAACTATTCATAGAACATTCAAAGAGAAGCCAAGCCTCAGGTTAGTGCCACCGCACAGCAGAGAGGCGGCAAACAACAATGAGTTCTAGAATACATAGATTATGCTTATCCTTAGGTCACTGCCACCGCACAGAAGAGAGGCACATAACCTATCTTGTTATTTGAGCATTTTCATTCTTTTTGCACAGATCTCACCAACAACATAGGTTATCAGTTTGATTGTATTTGCTTTTTTTATGTGCTTTTGCTCATGCTTTGGTCTTACGCGCACATTTATGGCTTTTATTTTGCTCGTCACCCCTTATTGGAATCTTGTTGATTGTGTTAACTGGATAAGGTGTTACCCACAGTTAGTCAAACATTTTAGTTTAAACTTGAGATCACCAAAAAGGTCTAGTCATTTATTGTGTTGAATCTACTAACATATCATTTGTGGTCTAGCACCTGTAGGTGTACTTTCTTTGTGTTACCTTAGTAGTAGCTAGCTTAGCTATCATATTTCCTTTTATATTGCTCAGACTACACAGACTTATACTTGAGCTTTGCATCTTTTTCAATTTTGATTTTTAAAGTCCCAAATGGTTTGTTCCTGTGTACTATCATATTCCAAAGATTGAATCAGTATCACACATACGATCTTATTTTTATTCAGCTTGCCTCTCTTTCTCCCTCGTTTTTTTATTACTGCCTAAACCTATTCTCCCTCGAAAATTATAAAACCATCACGGATTAGCATTTTAGGATTCTAATAGGCAAGGAAATAAATTAATAATTGAACTACATAAAATTAAGCAAATATAATACAATAAAATAAATAAAACTAAAAAAATTGAAAAAAATAAAAGGAACTAGACACGACGCATCGGACTATACATGGTCATCTTCAAGAATGACCTCACTTTTCTTTTTAACTCTGTTGACCTCTAACAAATATAAGAACGTGGTTTGTCAAATGCCTTTGTATAGAGGTCAGTGCGTTGAAAATCTGTATTTATTTTTACCACATTGATTAAGTTCTTTTCAAAGCAATCACGTATAAAGTGATATTTAATTCCGATGTGTTTGGTCTTAGGATGTTGGACCAGGTTTTTATGACTGCAATTGCAGCAGAGTTATCAACAAAGTTAGGAGTAGAAGAGAAATTCAAACCGTAACCCGCATTTGCTCTTGAATCCATATGATTTGAGAACAGCAGCTTGCAGCAACAACGTATTCGGCTTCACAGGTTGACAATGCAACCGAGGCTGCTTCTTACACTGGCAGGTTACTAATCTTCTCCTAAAGAACTGACACCTGCTGATGTAGACTTGTAGTTCATCTTGCAGCCGCCGTAATTCGAGTTGCTATATGCTGTAAGCTCAAAGTCATCATCATGAGGATACCACAACCCAAGTGTGGGTGTGCCCTTCAAATAACGAAAAATCCGTTTGACCCCAATCAGATAGTTCACTTTAGGCTTTGCCTGATATCGTGAGCATAAACATGTAGCATACATGATATCAGGTCGAGAGGCAGTAAGATACATGAGAGAACCAATCATCCCTCGGTACATACTGGCATCTACCAGATCGCCATTCTCGTCGGGTGCTACATCATGGTTTGTAGCAAGTGGAGTGAGCTGGAGAAGCATTCTCCATGTCAAACCGACTGAGAATATTTCCTACATACTTGGTTGATGTAGGAAAATACCATTTGGTGTCTGATCCAGCTATAAACCGAGAAAGAGTTCATTACTTCCATTGCACTCATCTCAAATTCCGCCTTCATTACTACTTCAAACTCTTTACATAATTCTTCATTCTTGGAACCAAAAATTATATCATCGACATAGATTTGTACGAGCAGTAAGTCTCCATCTTTTTCTTTGATAGACAATGTACAGTTAATGACTCCCCTGCAAAAACTGTTTTTCACAAGATGAGTCAAGAGATTCTCATACCAGGCCCTCAGAGCATGATGAAGCCCATATAACGCCTTGTCGAGTTTGAAACTCTGTCCCGATGACATGGATCTCAAATCCCTCGGGTTGACTCACATACACTGTCTCTCTAATCTCACTAGGAAGGAACACACTCTTCACATCTAGTTGATAAACTTTGATTTTCATATAAGATGCATTAGCAAGGAAGATGCGGATGGCTTTCATCCTTGCCATTGTAGTCAATACCCTCAACTTGTCAAAAACCTTGAACAAGAAGCCGAGCCTTGTTTCTAATGATCACTCCATGATCATCTTTCTTGCATTTCAAGACCCATTGAGTGCCAAGACCTTAGCACCTTTAGGTTTATCCACTAGAGTCCATACACCCAACTTCTTAAACAAAAGAAGTTCTTCTTGCATGGCACTCACCCAAGCCTCATCATTCAGTTCTTCACTAACATACTTTGGCTCATAGTCAGACACAAAGCAGCGGTAGGCACCGTCATGAAGGTATCCTTCTCCATCAGAGAGGCATAATCAGCTGAGTACAACTAATTCCTAGTCTGAACCCTTGTTCTCACATCTCTTATAACATTATCCAAAGGATGATAGACATTTAGACGTGAGCCGGGTGTTGTTGGAACAACTACCTTAGAATCAAGATTGTGAACAGTTGGTTCTGGATCTGAGGCAATAGGAGCCTGAGGTTCCGAAGGCTCAGAAGCATCACTATCATATGCTTGTGGACTTATGGTAGGCAGAACCTGTACATCCTGGTTGTTCTGATCATTTTTCACATTTTCTTCATGAGAAGAAGAGTCACTCACATCAAGTGCTCCCCCTGAGTTATGAACTGGATGGTGTTGAATCTTGAGATGGTGTGGTGAACACATCATACATCATCTTATTTGCCAATCGTCTTCTGAAGCAGAAAGAGGTATGTTGAAGGACTTGAAGAATCCATCATAGTCGAAGAAGTAAGCAGGCCCTTTTCCAGCAGGTGGTGTGGTGTATCTGTGAACATCAACATTACACCACACCTCTACTTGACCCGTTGAGTTGTCGTAAATTCTCTCGTTTGGTATGTTGTATCCTAGAAAGATCCCTTCATCAACCTTCTCACTGAATTTTCCTTCCTTAGTCTTCTTCAACAGGTGCACGGAGCGCCAAATGGCTCGAGATACTCTAAGTTAGGTTTACGTCGTTGTAATAACTCGTAGCACGTTTTTCCATGGTGTGTGACTAGCAAACACGATTAAGCGTATAACACGCATTTGCCACTGCTTCATTCGAGAATTGAATAGGAAGTTTCGAGTCTGCAAGCATAGTCTGTGTTGTCTCTATGAAGCTGTGATTCTTCTGTTCAGAAACCCCGTTCATCTAAGGAGTGTAGGCAGAGGTAAATTGATGCACAATTCCCTTTTCCTTGCAATAGGACTCCATCCACTTATTCTTGAACTCGGTTCTGTTGTCTGAGCGCACCTGTCATACCTTCAACTTGTATAGGGATTCCAGTGTAGTTACCAATTCCTTGAAGGAGTCAAATGTTTCTCATTTTGATTTGAGAAACATTACCCAAGAAAATCTTGAGTAGTCATTAGTAACTACATAGCAATACAAATCTAATGCGATGCTTCTTGTACTGACTAGACCAAACAGATCCATGTGAAGGAGTTCAAGAGGAAGTTCTATCGAATGAACTTTCTTTTCCTTATGAGACTTCTTTGTCTGTTTGCTCTTTTTGCATGCAACACAAAAATCTGGGAGTTGGAAGATTTTGACATTTACTCCTCTCACAAGATCATTCTGGATCAAGTGATTCATTTTCCTCGGATTTATGTGTCCCATTCTCCTATGCCAGGAGATAGAGTCCTTCTCAGTAGCTTTGGACAAGAAGCATTGGACTTCACGATCCGATGTGGAGGCTTTGAGAGATAAAAAAAGATCATTATATCTTGAAGTTGACATTAGGATTTGGTCCTCCGGGATCACATAGTCTTTCTTCAGAACGTAGCACTTCTTGTTGTCAAAGACTACTTTAAATCCTTTATCACATATTTGAGAAACTGAAAGTAAGTTATTTTGCATTGTTGGATGTAGTTTACCTTATCAAACTTAACTTTCTCATTCCCACTTCCCCTTGGGCTGTGATTTACCCGCCTTTGTTTCCAGCAAATGAAACATGCACTCCTTTGATTTGTCTGACGTTTGATAAGAGAGCTCTGTTCCCTGTCATGTGTCTAGATGCTCCGCTATCTACAATCCACGTGTTATTCTCAGCACTAGAGCGAACACCCTGCACATTCAATGAAAACATTAGTTTATGTTAGGGACCCAAGCCTTCACTGGCTTGGGTTTCCCCAAGGCATCACCCATCATAAACTCAACCCATTGACCATTTGAGGTTGAGGGAAGCTCAGATTTCTATTTGTTCTCATATTCAGAGGCTGAGGCGGATTTTCCTTTCCATAGACCAGCTTTGTGTAAGGCTTGTTTGTGACAAACAGACGACTAGCTCATGGGTTGAACTTTGGATTCACTATCCCTTTTAGGAGGCATCACAGAGTTCCTCTTAAATCATCTAGTTTTAGATGCAGGAAGTTCAACTTTCCTCCTCGGTGTCTGATAATAAGGACAATGAGATGCAATGTGACCGTACTCTCCACAATTATAGCAGGATCTGCATTCAACTTTACGGTTATATGTTTTGGTGGAGATGTAGATGTCACACGGTCGACCTTATTTTGTTTAGATTAAGACACTTCTTTGTTAGATGTATGATGTTTTACAAACCTAATTGCTTTACCTGGTTTTACATCTTTTATTTCTTGTTTACCTAGACTTTGACATGATGCTTGTGATTGGTTAGGTTTTATACTCCTTTTGGGTTCTGATATTACTTTGTTTGACCCTGACTTTAAGTTAACCTTTTCAAACTCAATTTCTAGGTTCATACAAGGCATCTTTCCTTTTGCCTTTGAAGTGGCCTCCTTTTGTTTAGCGTCAGATTCATTGGATTTACTTATGGAATCTGGATCACTAACAAGAGGAGTTGACACCACATGGTCCTTCATGGGGTTATTGTTAATCGGTTTACTTTTGGTGTTCATCATGGTATCAAGTGGTGGTGGAACCACTATGTATCCCAATCCATCCCCATTGTTTGTCTCTCTCACTAAGTGTTGGACAATATGAGATGAGCTTGTCCAACTGTGTAGTTTTTGTTTTAAGGAGTTGACTTCTACTTCTAAAACTACTTTTTGCTTCTTAGTGTCCTTTAGGGAGTTCATATAGTACCTAATGTCATTTGCTTGGTTAAAGGCAACTACCTCTGTTTCCCTAAGCTTTTATTAATAGGTATATCTTTTCTTATAACTCTGCTCATTTTGTTTTAATACTCTATTAGCCTCAGTGCACAGTTCCAGATCCTTTACTAAGCTATCATTATGATCTAATAACCTATCAAATTTCAAATCTATACTTTCTCTAAATTTATTGCAATCTAAACAAGCATGATTATTAAACAACTGGTCAATAGTACTTACCTGAGATGTTGAAGAGGAATCAACATGTGCGTAGAATCAGTTGTCTCTGGTTCTGGTGATTTGATGTTGATGCAGATTTTTCTTCTTCAGGCAGGTGCTTGACCACATTTGCAAGGTCTTCAGAATTTGACATCGTGAGCTCTACTGCTATATCTCCCTCACTGGCAGAATCGTCATCAATGTCCTCCACACTAGCTATGTTGGAATCTCCCGGTGAGACGAACCAGAAGCTCCGGTCCTGTCCTTCATCCTCATTAGCAGTCAAGGATTTGGCATCCTTGCTTGATGAAGTAGAACTGCTAGATGTGGCCTTGTCTTGACAATTAATGGATGAGAAGGGATTGTCATTCCTAGTCTTCTTTGGCTTCACACACTCCCGCTTGAAGTGTCCCTTCTCACCACAGTTGAAGCAAGTTACCTTTGACTTGTCAAAGCCAAATGTTGTATCTTTGGTAGCAACCAAGTTCTATCCTGTCTTTTTGACAGACTTTTTAGCTCGTCGGACAGCACTTGCCAAAGCTCACATTATGTCCATTCGCTCTAACTCCATTTCGTCCACCTGTTCATAATCCTCATCTACCAGGTGACAATTTCCTATCTTTCCAGCAAGTAGTCCAACATAGGAGTGGACTACAACAGCTAAGAGGTCCATGTGTTCTTTGGGCACTTCAACAGTCACATTACCGAAGTTATCGCTTTTTCGTTTTGCTACATTAGCTTCAAGTATAATATACTAGGTGCCAGACGACCCTGACATTTGGACCCTCAAGTTGACGGTGTGCTGGAATTGTTTCGCTTGAGATGAAGGCAGTCTGAAGTGGTGCTCCAGATGTCTTGGCCTGAGGAGTTGCATTGTAAGGTGCAAGATTCTGATCGTAGTTGACCTTTCAGGCTCTGTACTTCATCCTAAGCTCCTCTTCCCTCAGTTTCAGAATTAAGTCATTTATATCTAACTTTGAGAGCATCCCATTCTATTTGAGATTTGAAACGAAAGAAACCCATTTTTCCGGTGGTCCATCATCAAAGTTGGATACCTTATCCTCCATCGACGTAGTTACTCCATGAGTGTGCATCTCACTCATCAAGTGGTAGAATCTGTCGATCACATCATCCAGGCCTTCCTTTCCTATTGAAGAGAAGTTGTCAAACTCCTTCATCAAAGCTTGGCCTTAATGGCCTTGAGTGAGGCATTTCCATCCCACCTCTTCTCCAACGCATCCCATAATTTCTTTGCTTGAGTATACTCCGAATATTGATGGAAGATATCCTTCGGAATAGACTGAGTGAGCAAAGCGTAGACTTTCTTCTCAGCATTGTGTTTTACTTTCTGTGCATCTGATATGCCACTTAATGTAAGTTTGACTCCGTCAGCTCCTACTAGCATGTTGTAACCCGACTATATTGCCTCCCACAAATTTGTATCTACTCCATTTAAGTAGATTTCAAAACGTTGCTTCCATTGAGGGTAGTCATGTAATGTGATAAGCTTCGGGGGTTTATTGTGAATTCTCACTTCGTTCTCCAATAACAGTAGATTTTGAATACGTGTATCTCTACTTGCTGTGTATGCTGAAAATTGGTCCTCCATTTCACTTAACTTTACTATTTAACAAACTGTTGATGTATGCGAATGAAGGTATGCGATTGGGCTTATTCGGGCAATTGAACAAATGCGGATGGTTCAATCGTACGACTGAACAAATACGGATGAGTCAGTCAGCCGAATGAACTAATGCGGTTGAACAGTCCGAACGAGGTTCTCGGTCGTACGAATGAGGGTACGAATGAGCCCAATTGTGCGGTTGGAGAATGCGAATGAACTCAGTCGTGCGATTGAGCCAATCGTCCGACTGAACTTGCTGAAGTTTGATAATTCGTAGGTAAATGTCTTTTGGCCGTAAAAACTCGAATTTTCTCAAACCCTAATCGTCGTATGCTAGAAAAACTAAACTTTAAGGTTAGGAAACATCTAAGATTCCGTTAAACACAAAAAGATTGCGTTTTTGATGAAAAAACACAATTTTTGTATCAAAACTATTGAATCAACATGTAATCAAGAGCCAAGGCTCTGATACCAGTTGTTAGGATTTGGTATTTCAACGAAACACCAACTGATTAATGTGTTAAACCAAACCAAATAGTGCGGAATCCTATTTGATTGGCGATCCAATCAGTGAGAACACACGTAGACACAATAATGTATTGAATCTATCATCAAGAATCGATTAGGAATCGATCCATAGCGTTAGATGAGCTTGGTGTATGAACTTAGAGGCTTCTGGACGGCTAGGGTACGTCTGGAGTCAAAGTGTATTCAATGCTTACGTTTTTTCACGAATTAAGTGGTATTTATAGGTTAGGGTTGCTCATTCGGGCGATTGAACCATTTGCATGGTTCAGTCGTGCGATTGAGTTATACGGTTGGTCCATTCGCCCGACTGAGTGTTAAGTCGTGCGACT
Organism: Flaveria trinervia; assembly: GCA_025506515.1. Lineage (NCBI taxonomy): Eukaryota > Viridiplantae > Streptophyta > Magnoliopsida > Asterales > Asteraceae > Flaveria > Flaveria trinervia. The sequence goes on from CM046443.1 coordinate 61,142,076, forward strand.
GAGCCAATCTTGTGTAACAATCATACGACTGATCCAGTCTAATGGTTCAGTCATGCGACTGAGTTATTCGCATGAAGTTGTTCATGCGTATGGGCCATTCGCATGATAAGTTCATGTTCTTAAGTTTGAATGTATTAAATGTCATAATGTTATTTGTATTAGTTAAATCAACCACAAACCTATATAATCAAGTCAATATGCGTTAAACAACTCATTAATGAAATATTTAACAAGACAAATCACAAACAAATATTCATATTTCATTAAGTACCCAATATTAGGTAAGTGTAAGATATTCAAGACATATTACATTAAGATCAGGATCTAGGTACATATATGTATCAACAGTTTTCGTCTATCTGCATTTGTGAATTGTGGCAAATGCGAAAGAACGAAGTTCATCATCATTTGCGCACTGTAACAAATGTGGTTGACAAAACTTGTTTAGCATTGCTCACTATAGCAAATGCGGCTGATCAGACGACTTTGTCAGCATTGGTCACTATAGCAAATGCGGCTGATCAAACTTTGTCAACATTTGCTCACTATAACAAATCCAATAGAACAAAATCCATATTTACTTGATCATCATTCTTTGTGACAGAAGAGATTAAGCACTTATTTATTTCTCTTTGAAAATACATGAAAATTGAAGATACACATCCACAAATGCAGAAGTGTAAATTTCATCTGTACTGACAAATGCAGTTGGACACTTAAGACATTTTATCCGCATTGACAAATGCGGTAGGACATTTTTTGTTCCGCATAGGTTTTAACACTTCAAATTTTTGTGTATACTTGCAACACACTAATGCGGTAGAGTACAATCTTTGTCCACATTAGTTTTACTTGGAAATAAAAAGCTACCCGCATTGGTTATAAGCATGGGTTACCTTCAACCGCATTATCCAATGCACTTACCTGCATTAACTTTTGAACTTAATCATAAGTTAATGTGTCTGTTTTGGTTTTTCATGTTATGAAGAGATGTCACTAATTGATTTTTTCTTATGAAGTTGTTGACTGTTGAGGTTGTCAATTCTTTCTTGGATTGACTTGCATGTGAGAAGTTATACAACTTTTCCATTGTTTGACTGATCTTGGACTTTTCATGCTTCTAAGAATCTGCATAGGCTGAGATACTATGGTATAACTTTTGCATCAACACATACAATTTCTTTTTGTTTTGTTTTTTAATTTTTAAGAAAGTAATTTAAGATAGTAAAAATCTATATAGATTTAATCAAAAATTTTAAATTACTCCCCGTAAAGTTTATATCCATATCTGGATAGAAACTTTAAATGTTAAAAACTTTTAGACTATTATGTACATTAATTATTAACAATGAAGCGAAGTATATCTTTTGTTGGGATCATACCAATCTTACATTACACATGTGCATCCTTTATGATAAAATGGACATGTTTATGAACTTGATGATTGAAGGTATGTTTGTCCTCTTAAACTCATACCAAGTTTATATTTTGATGCAAATGATATCCATCATGTTTTTGGTTGATTTAATTGTTGGATTTTATGCCAAGACACATAGAACCTTGATCTGGTTAGTACGTTATGATCCAAGTCTGGTCATACGCAATAACAAGTTTAGCAAACACCAATAAATATTTAATTTATGATATGATCATGCAATTAAATAATTACACCAATTTAGAAAATGGGTTTTCTAAATAAATTGTATGTGAGATAGAACAACTTATAAGGATATTTTGTTCATGGACATTATTTGTAATGTTATTTAAGTTGGTTAAATAACATCAAATCATAATAGTGTGTGTAAGTTATATAATTAAAAGGTTAATTGCATAACTCATAATATAACTAGTTAACAATTAAATGGGTGTTTTAAATGGGGGAAATCCATTTTAAACCAACAATTCGGCCACCCCTCTAAGGGCATTTTTGGTCTTTTGTTGTATGAAATATACACCACATTCACTAGTTACACACTCCAACTTTCTACTCTCTCTCTCATACATGCAAGAACCATTATTTTCTCTCATCTTTGAAGATAAACAAGGCTGATTAAAGGGATTTTTTGCAGCCACATTCTTGCACATTTTTGGTGTCAAAATCCTAGCAAGAAGATGTTTTGCTTGATGCTTGTGGGTATTCAAGCTTGAGGACATCTTCTTTGGTGTTTTGGTCCTTCAAAAACTTCATCCTCCTCTTCAAATCTCACGTTTTTGGCAGACTTTGGAAGGTAGTTCCATGGTTTCATTCTGGGTGTTATATTTTGCTTGAATGCTAGTTCTTTACATATAAATGATCCTTATGTTCTTAGGTTTATTGTTGACAAATAATATGCTTAAATTTCAGATTATAAAACATATTATTTAGGTTTGTTTCCGCTGCATTTTCTTGTTTAAATGGTCAAACAACTATGTTAATGCTCCAACAAACCCAACATTGGCATCTAGAGCTGGATATGTGGATGACTAGCTTCTATTATCCTTGGAAAATTGGTTTTATGGGTTTTTAAGAACCTAATAGGGGCTGTTTTGTGATGATATAATGAATCCCCAATCTTTCAAGGTTATATCTTACATGCTTGTGATTAAACCTTGAAAGAAAGGTGTCAAATGGTTTATTATTGTGTTTGGACAAAAACCCTAGATTTTGGTTTATGTTGACCAAAAATTTAGGGTTAAATGGGGATTTATTTTGGTTTTTGTATGTTGTATATGATGTTTAATCTTGGTGCATAACCTAGCCTTGACCTTGTGTTGATTTGCTTTTGGATGAATGATTTGTTTTGGTTGATTTCATTCTTTATGGGTTGTAATATTTATTCTTTTGTGCTTGTTTTTGGATGTAATTTATCTATTCAGTAAATGGTGATGTAATAGATAGATTAGTGTGTTTTATTTCATTAGAAAATTTGTATTAGGGTATAAATTTTGTAAAAGAAGATGTACAAGTTGGAAGCACAAAAGGGAAGGAACAAAGAGAAGGACTTGAAGCATTTGGATGAACTTCAAGTGGGGGTCTATGGAGATCTCGTGTTTTGTGTTATGTTCAACCCTTAGGAAAGACCTAATGACAACACTTGTGATGGCAAACAAGTGTTGTCAACTTAGTGGCTTTGGTTATGCACTTGTGATTGTTTGATTATGCTTGTTTGGTTGTTTGTTATATCATGGTTGTTTGATATTTGGATGTGTATAACAAACAAAACAAGCTGAAAAATTATGGTTCCTAATCATTAAGTGACTAATAAAAGGTTATTAAAAGGATTAATGATTAAAGAAAGGGGTTTTACCAAAATAGAACCATAGGGTGCCATGTATTTGAAAGCATGCAAATACAAGGTACATAGAGTTTTCATAACCAGAATTAATGAAGAGTAAAATCACTTTGGAAACAAGTTAAACACCATCCTTTTACATGACATTCGAATCACTTGAAAACTATTTGTGGGATAAAGGTCACCTAACCACTTTTAGGGAACTTGTGTGTTTGAGGTGGGCTTAACACATTTGTGGGATAAAGGTCACCTAACCACTTGTATGTGTAAACTCACACGTGTGTGTAAGTAGGACGACTTTAATTGGAAACCATGTGCATAGGGTCACTAAAGCATGGCGTACAATGGTGTTGATGGGATTTTACATGCCCTCTAAACATAAATTTTTTAACTCATCCCATAGAGCTAGAAGTTGCAATAGGTTGCAATTTTCAAATGTTGACTACCTTGTTAATTTAAATAATGGGATAAAGGTCACCTAATCATCATTTAAATGTAATGTTGGATTCTAGATTTTAATTATTAATTGTCTATGATACATGAAAAGGGTATTAATGCTTAAAATGTAACATTTTCAAGAAATACTAATATGAACTTTGTAAATTTTGTAGAAATGGCCGCAAATAACAATGCTACTGCCCCGATTGTCCATACACTATCATTGAGAACCATCCTAGAGAGCGATTGTCTCAACCATAATAACTTTATGGACCGGTTTCGAAACTTGAGAATTGTTCTCAAGCAAGAGAAAAAGGCATATGTCCTTGACGATCCCATTCTTGACCATACCGACCTCGAGGATGTTGAGGACTATAACGATTGGCTTCAATACACTAAGGATTCCATGCAGGTTTCCTACCTCATGTTGGGAACTATGATTCTTGAACTGCAAAAGAACTTGGAGCATCATGGGGCATATGACAGGATTACCCAATTGAACGAAATGTTCCTTCAACAAGCTAGGGTAGAGCGCTTCAAAACGTTTCAAGCGCTTCAAGCGTGTCACATGGATGAAACCCAATCGGTATCATCTTATGTTCTTAAGATGAAAAGCCACGTTGACCGCCACGAGAGGCTTAACTGTCCCGTCTCAATGGACCTGGCCACGGATTTGATCCTTAATGGCCTAAGCAAAAGGTTTGAAACGTTCATAATGAATTACCCTATGAACGGGTAGGACAAGAGCACTGGTGAGCTTCACGCAATACTCAAAATAGTCGAGGCAAGGATGGGTAGAAAGGTTCTACCTGTTCTCTTGATCAATGAGGGAGGCAATAAGAAAAGGCCATTCCCCGATCCCAAGGAAAATGTTGCCAAAGGAAAGGGGTACATCAAAGGATAAGGGAAAGGGGAGGCTAAAGCGGAACCTCCAAAGCCTACGCTTAATGAGCCTAAGGTAACGCAGAACGATCCATGCTTTGATTGTGGTGAGATAGGACATTGGAGAAGGAATTGTCCAACCTATCTCAAAGAATTAAGAAACAAGAGGGATGTTCGGCAAACCTCAGGTACAACTTTCATGATTCATATTTGTTCAAATGTTATATCTTCAAACACATGGGTATTAGATACCGGATGTGGAACTCATAGTTTCAATTTGTTATAGGGGTTCAAAAGAAATAAGCGCTTCAAGAAGAGAGACAAAAGTCTCTACATGGGCAACGGAGCAAAAGTTGATGTTGAAGCCCGAGTAGACTATATTTTGAAACTTTCAAATGGTTTGGAAGTTGTTCTTAAGAACATTTTGTATGCTCCTAGTTTGACTAGAAACATAATTTATGTTTCCATTTTAAAACAATATGGTTATGATTTAAAGTTTGTAAACAATGGTATTTACATTTGTATGGATGATGTATTTTATTTCAAGGCTATGCATTTTAATGGTTTTTATGAATTGGTTCATGATAATGCATCCTATAATAACTTATTATACCAATCAAGCACCAAGAAACTTAAAATGGGTATAAGTGATTCATATCTCTGGCATTGTGTCTTGGTCACATAAACAAGAATCGGATTCAAACACTTCGAAAGAATGGTCTTTTGAAAACAAATGAAAGTGATTCGTTTGATAATTGTGAATTTTGTTTACAAGGTAAGATGACCATGTCGCCCTTTAGTGGTATTAACGAGAGGGCAAAAGACTTATTGGGAATCATACATTCAGATGTATATGGTCCTTTTAGACAATGACTAGAAATGGTGAAAGATACTTCATTACCTTTACCAACGATTATAGTCGCTATAGTTATGTGTACTTGATGGCACATAAGCATGAAGCTTTTGAAATGTTCAATATCTTCAAGAATGAAGTAGAAAATCAACTTAATAAAACTATCAAAGTTCTTCATCCAGATAGAGGAGGTGAATACCTAAGTGAGGATTTTCAGGATGATCTAAGAAGTTGTGGGATGGTCTCACAACTTACTCCACTTGGAACACCACAACATAATGGTGTGTCCGAAAGGAGAAACCGAACCCTATTGGATATGGTTCGATCTATGATGGCTATAAGCTCACTACCTCTATCATTTTGGGGATTTGCATTGCTCTCCGCGGCTAGTATTTTGAATATGGCCCTGATCAAGAAAGTGGATGCGACACCTTTTGAAAAATTGCATGGAATAGTTCCATCGCTATCATATTTAAAATTATGGGGTTGTGAAGCTTATGTCAAGCTAAACACCCAAAACAAGTTCGAAAGTCGATCCACTAAGTGTATATTTGTTGGATATCCCAAACACTGTATACGATACTACTTCTTTGATCCAACAGAGCAAAAAATATTTATCGCTCGAAAGGTAGAGTTCGTGGAAGCTAAGTTCCTAATGGAAGGAATAATGTATAGAACAATGGAATTTAATAAGGATCAAGATCCACAAACCGATACACGTTTGGTCGACACTAGCAATCAACAAGAGGATGTTGATGATGATCAAGAGTTTGATCAATAAACACAAAACGTTCGCAGATCTGGTAGAGTTAGCATTGCACCTGAAAGATATGGATTTTTCATGAATGGATGCTATGTGGTTGACTCCGATGAGCCAACTACATACCGTGATGCAATGTCCAATTTAGATTGTGACAAATGGCTGGAAGCCATGAACGTAGAGATGCAATCCATGTATGACAACCAAGTTTGGGAATTGGTTGACCATCCACTTAACTCCAAACCGGTTGGATGCAATGGGTTTTCAAGAAGAAAACAGATATGCATGGAAACTTGGATACTTACAAAGCAAGACTTGTAGCAAAAGGTTACACTCAAATTCAAGGGGTTGATTATGATGAAACATTCTCGCCTGTGGCAATGCTAAAGTCAATTAGGATATTATTTGCCATAGTTGCATATTATGACTATGAGATTTGGCAAATGGATGTCAAAACCGCGTTTCTTAATGGACATCTCTAACAGACTGTCCATATGGTTCATCCTGATGGTTTTGTCGATCCACAACATCCTAATAAAGTATGCAAGTTAAAGAGATCAATCTATGGATTGAAACAAGTATTATCAACGTTTTGATGAAGAGATCGAGAAATTTGGTTTCATCAAGAACGCTGACGAGGCTTGTGTATATAAGAAGGCTAGTGGGATCATAATTACATTCTTAGTAGTGTACGTTGATGACATACTACTTTTTGGAAATGATATTCCAACCGTGGAAGGTGTTAAAGCCTGGCTTGGAAGATGCTTTTCCATAAAAGATCTTGGTGAAGCCACCAATATTTTGGGAATAAAGATCTATAGAGACAGATCGAGATGGTTAATAGGACTAAACCAAAGTGCATATATTGATAAAGTCTTGAAAAGGTTCAAGATGGAAAACTCTAAGAAAGGTATGGTACCTATTGAAAGAGGGACAATATTGAGTACATCTCAATGTCCAAGCTCAAAGGATGAGCAAGATTGAATGATGGAAATCCCATATGCCTCTACTATAGGATCGATCATGTATGCGATGATATGCACTAGACCGGACGTGTCATGCGCGTTATGTATGACAGTAGATATCAGCATAATATAGGTAATAGCCATTGGATGGTTGTTAAAAGTATATTGGAATAACTTACGAGGACTAATGATATACTTCTAATATACGGGTCTGGTGAAGAGGAACTCTTTTTAAAGGGTCACACAGATGCGAGTTTCCAAACTGATCGAGATGATTCTCGATCACAATCGGGGTATGTCTTCATTATGAATTGAGGAGCAGTGTCCTGGACGAGTTCAAAACAAGACGTGGTAGCATTGTCCACTACAGAATCTGAATACATAGCTGCCTCATTAGCAGCTCACGAAGCTACATGGATAAAGAAATTTATAGCGGATCTTGGATTGGTCCGTACCATTCAAGACCCACTAGAATTCTTTTGTGATAACGAGGGTGCGATGGCATAAATCAAGGAACCCCGTGCACATCAATAGACTAGACACATTGAGCGGAGATTCAACTACATAAGGGATGAAGTTGAAAAAGGAAAGATATGTATTCGTAAAGTTCACACTCATCAAAACATTGCGGATCCACTCACGAAGGACCTTCAAAAGGGCAAAGCATGAAAGTCATACTTGTGCCTTAGGACTTCCATATTCTAGTGATTGGAGCTAATGTGTTTAGTATTTAAACGTTTGGAGCAATGTAATTTTCAAATCTTTTATATATGTGTGATATTCTGAGTTATGTTCCTTTTAGCATGTATACATCCATGAATATGTTTATTATTCAAAATGTCTGTAGTCAGTCGTGTTTGTGGGAACAAATATGAACGTAAGACTATTATGAACATGGATTGGTGGATATTCATAAAGCATGAATATTTAGCAAATGGTTGCTGCCAAAGTTCATAGATATTTGTGGGATACGAATATTGGACTAACCCACGTCTCAAATTTAACTACGTGGAATCTTCTTGATTGATCATAAGTAAATTGAGTAAAGGCGAATATCATTTGGTATCCTCCGACCTCATATACATAGTGGGTTTTGATATTCACCAAATGTTATACCTTAAGCCAGTTCTTCACTACTCTGAAATAATGGACAGTACATAAAGTTATGTTCAGGTGTGACATAAGGTGATTGTGAGAAACGTATGTAGTCAAGATGGGAATTGTTCCTCTTATACATTGAGAGCAAGATGTCAAAGGCCTGATTAAGTTAAATCAACAAGGAATGATCATTATGTGTCCTTGGATTTAACATGACATATGTAACCAAAGGATAAATGATTAATTCACCTAAATCATTTCAAGTTGGATACTTGAAGGGGATGATGTTATTGAATGGCTTTTAGTCATGCGTATTAAGGGTAGTAAAGACATTATTTGTAATGTTATTTAAGTTGGTTAAATAACATCGAATAATAATAGTATGTGTAGGTTATATAATTATAAGGTTAATTACATAACTCATAATATAACTAGTTAAGAATTAAATGGGTGTTTTAAAATGGGGGGAAACCCATTTTAAACCAACAATTTCAGCCGCCCCTTTAAGGGCATTTTCGGTCTTTTGTTGCTTTGAAATATACACCGCATTCACTAGTTAGACACTCCAACTTTCTACTCTCTCTCATACATGAAAGAACCATTATTTTCTCTCATCTTTGAATATAGACAAGGCTAATTAAAGGGGTTTTCTGCAGCCAATTCTTGCTTGATTTTGGTGTCAAAATCCTAGCAACAAGGTGTTTTGCTTGATGCTTGTGGGTATGAAAGCTTGAGGACATCTTCTTTGGTGTTTTGGTACTTTAAAAACATCATCCCCCTCTTCAAATGTCACATTTTTGGCAGCCTTTGGAAGGTAGTTCCATGGTTTCATTTTGGTTGTTATATTTTGCTTGAATGCTAGTTCTTCCACATATAAATGAACCGTATGTTCTTGGGTTTGTTGTTGACAAATAATATGCTTCAATTCAGATTATAAAACATATTATTTAGCTTTCTTTCCACTGCGTTTTCTTGTTTAAATGGTTAAACAACTAAGTTAATGGTCCAACAAACCAAACATTAATTATTCGATATTTACCTCACACACACAAGCCTCGAATAATTAACCATCCTTATACAATGCATGGTAGAACTTTTTCACAACTTTCCTTACGAGGTTACTTAAGTTATGAGAACTCATTTTCAATGATCCTTATTGGGATTCTTTTTACTTTGATCCTTTTCATGATGATCCACATTGGGATTCTTCATTTCACTTTGGAAGGTGATCCATGATAGGATTCTTTTGTTCATTCACTTGGAATGTATTGCTTTTGTAGATTCATCCAATTTGGATATGTTCCTTATTAGGAATCTTTTGGATCAGTACATCTACACTATGTGCTTGTTTCATTAGGTCTCTGCTCAGCAAAATAAAGATGAAACTTGATGTAGGTGAAAGAGAATCATAAAGTATCATTACCTAGTGTGTTTAGGTTACTACATAGACATGCATTAAGATAAGCCAATACATACCTGTACTTTGTGATGAGTGTTTCACTGTTGAATAAGATTTTAATTAATCACTGCATGTATCTTCTCTTCCAAGTTACAGTGTTGCATTTTTTAATTAAGCACAGTGAATGATATAATGACTATAATTATATCATTTCCCAATGATATTATATTCTTCATAAAATTGACTTCTTTTTATGTTTTTCTAGTATTTTTTACTTGTTTTTGATGTTTTGATTGGTTTTACTCAAGGTTAATCATACCAATTGATTGCACTTGAAATTCAAACCTACTAGGTTAAAATGCTTTTATGAATAGATCAGGCAATTAATTTTCAGTGGGTACTTGAATCAATTTGATTAGCCCCTTTTCAGCACAGTCTCTCAAAAAGTGATATGTAATTTCAATGTGTTTTGTTTTAGAGTGCTCAACAGGATTATTTGTAATAAAAATAACTACTGTGTTGTCAATGTGAATTGATGTGTGCAAGAAGTTAAAACCATAAGCAAGCATCTGGTTTGGAATCCAAAGTACTTAAGAGCAACAAGCTGATGCTGCAATATACTCAGCTTCTACTGTTGATACACATACGTTTGTGTGCTTTTTGCATTGCCATGAGACTAGTCTTGGACCAAGAAATTGACAACCACCAGAGGTGCACTTCCTATTGAAGTTTCATCCTTCGTAATCACTATTAGTGAAGGCATTGAGATTGAAGTCTCCTTCCTTTGGATACCATAATCCAAGAGCTGGTTTGCCCTTAAGATATCTAAATATCCTCTTGACTGCATTCATATGTGATTCTTTTGGATCAGCTTGATACCTGACACACACACGAACACCAAACATAATGTCAGGCCTATTGGCTGTTAGATACATAAGTGAACCGATCATAGATTGATAGTGAGTCTGGTCCACTGATTTGCCTTCTGGATCAGGTCCAATCTTCACTTTAGTATCCACAGGAGTTTTGATAGACTGACAATCAGCAAAGTAGAATTTCTTCAACATAGTTTCCACTAATTTTGATTGATTGATGAAGATTCCATCTATTGTTTGTTGGATTTTCACCCCTAGAAAGAAAGTGAATTCCCCCATAGCACTCATTTGGAATTTTGAATGCATAAGGTCTTCAAACTCTTTATAAAGTTGCTTGTTTGTTGAGCCAAAAATGATATCATCCACATAACTCTGGACTAACAACATATCTTATCCTCTTTTCCTTCTAAAGAGAGTCTGATCAACGTTTCCTCTTTCATATCCATTTTCAAGAAGAAAGGATGATAGAGTCTCATATCACTTCCTTGGAGCTTGGTGAAGACCATACAGAGCTTTGTCAAGCTTGTAAACTCTATGAGGGAAATCTGGATCTTCAAAGCCAGTTGGTTGACTCACATAGACGTCCTCAGCAATCATTCCATACAAGAAGGCACACTTCACATCCATTTGATAAACACTAAATTTCATGGACGCAGAATATGCTAGAAAGATTCTAATTGCTTCTAATCTAGCAACAGGTGCAAACACTTCATCATAATCAATTCCTTCTTCTTGAGTGGATCCCTGTGCCACTAATCTTGCTTTGTTTCTCATGATGATCCCTCTATCATCAGTCTTGTTCTGTACAGCCATCTTGTACCGATAGGGTATTGTTCTTCGGGAAGATCTACTAGTTGCAATACTTCTTGCTTCTTGAATTGGAGCAATTCTTTGTGCATTGCTTCAATCCAGCTATTGTCTTCAAGAGCCTCTTTAACGTTCTTGGGTACTATTTGAAAGAGAAAGCATGAGAATAAACAGATGTTTGCAATACTGGACTTGCTTCTTGTCACCCTCTCATGAAGTTCACCAATAATGGTTTCAACTGGATGATTCTTGTGTATTCTGGTGGTTTGAATGGAGTCACAAGCAATGGTTACATCAAGATTGGTACATTCATTTCATTATGGTCAGAGGCAACTTCATGTTGTACTATTGGTGAATTATGAAGATAGTCAGACTCCGTTTAAGTTCCTGCTTCAGCTTCAGCAGCACTGTGATTGCTTCCATCATTTGATGTTCTTTGTGTTTCAGCAGGAGGTGTAGCTTGTTTTTGATTTCTCATCTCAGTTGATAGATCATTGGAGTGTGATAATAATAAGCATGGACTTCCTTCAGTTGAAACACTCTGGTTTTGTGAAGGTTGTCTAATGGGATCAACTTGGAGAGGAACATCTTCATTCATGTATTCAACACATGTAGGAGGAATCAATGGAAAGTCATTTCTTCTTTCTATAGCTGAAGAAGTGTCATCTAAATGGAGATTTCCTGCATGAGACAAGTGAAATTGATCAAATGATTTTGTAAATGACTTATTATCAAACAACTAGTTGGGAGCATTTGTAGATTTGGGAAATGAATGTTCCTTGAATTGAACATTTGTTGATTCATCAATAATGTTTAATCTAGGATTAAGCACTCTATAAGGCTTTGAAATAGAAGAATAGCATACAAAGAATCCTTCATCAGACTTAGATGAAAACTTTCCCAAATAGTCTTGGATGTTTAATATTGAGACAGGACTACCAAATGATTTAAGAAAATCAATGAATCGTTTTCTATGAAAGAGCAGTTCATATGGAGTCATGTTGCTTTCTTTTACAATTAGAGTTCGAGTTTGTACATAGCACGATGTGTTATCTGCCGCTACCTAAAAGGTGATTGGCAGCTTAGCATGGGCTAGCATTTTTCTTGTTGCTTCAATGAGTGTTCTATTTTTGCTTTCAGCTACCCTATTTTGTTGAGGAATTCTAGCTACATTGAATTGATGAGCAATGCTTTGGTTGCACAAAAAGAACTCAATTCTTCATTTTTCAATTCAGTTCCATTATCACTTCTGATTGTTTTGACCTTAAGATGAAGTTGATTTTAAATTTTGTGATAATTTTTTGTATTATTTAGGATGCCTTATTTTTATAAGGTAAGAAGAAACCCATATAAATCATGAAAAGTCATCAATGATCACCAAACAATACAGTTTCTTTCTAATACTCATGACATGAGTTGGTCCAAATAGATCCATATGAAGTAGCTTCAATGGACTATTGTTTGTGTTCACCAGCTTGGATTTATCAGAACATTTGTGTTGTTTTCCTTTGAGGCAAGTTGAACAGTGATGAACAAAGTGAATCTCTTTTTGAGAAAGACCAATGACATGGTTTCCTTTGGCCAATCTGTTCATGTTTTTAAAGTTTGTGTGCCCCAAACATGTATGCCAAAGCTGTGAATCATCAAATGATGATTTTGACAAAAGACATGTTTCTTCTTTAGGTGATGCAGAACACAGGTTTAAAACATAAGTATTATTCTTCCTCGGGGTCTTTAGGACAACCCATTCTTTAGAGATCAGAAATCCAGGTTTCAGAATGTTGCAATGAGTGTTTGTAAAGTGAATTGAATATTTCATGTCACAGATCTGAGACACGCCTACCAGATTGAAGTTCTGTTGTTCATAGTAGTTCACTCTGTCAAAGCTCAGCATCCCATTTATCATAGATCCTTCACCTATAATTCTACCTCCCTGTGAATCTTAACCAAATGCCACAATAGTTCCGTGTATATGCTTGAAGTCATGAAGGAGGGAACTATCTCTAGTAATGTGTCGGGAGCATCCACTCTCCACGTACCATAAGCTATTAGACATGTGTGGATGAACCTGTAAGTAAAAAGAACTAATTAGAATAAGGAACCCAAGCCATGATGGTCTTGGGTTTCCTGTTCCTATTCATAATGGTGACTTCTAGGTATTTACCTCTAAATTGTGGTTTAGATGGAGGTGTCCCACAAGATTTTTGGTAATGGCTGGGTTGAGTCATCTCATCAACATATACTGAAGATTCAGATGAGTATTGAAACCTTTAATCTCTGTTTCTTTGTAGAAATTTAACCCGTTTTTCATTATCAAAAATTACTTTTTGTTTGGGAAGGTCAATTTTGGGTTTCATTGTGTGATGTTTTCTTTGACCCTTCCACACTTCCTTCAAATTGCTCCTGTCATTTGTTGATCTAAATATCGTAGATTGACTGTTGTGAAAATGACGTCTGACAGTGCCTTTCTCAGCAGATGTTTTTGAGATGGGCTTCTTTAGGAGAATTCTCATCCATTGTGGATTATCGGTTTGATTATTCCATTTCACTGATGATTACATATCTATCTTCTTTGTTATATGTGATTATGTTGAAGCTCATTATGAGCTAAACTCTTTTTATCATCCAAATTGGATGAAACTTATGTAATTTGTGATGAACTAATGGTGTGATAAATATTATTTTAATGTTATGGTGGTCTTGGGAAAACTATTGATGGGTAGCATCTACATTTGAACGGGAAGTTGTAAATTTATGGTGTGTGATTGTGATCGTCATACAAATTTGTAAAACCGTAAGATTAATTTCATTCGCGAAACCGGTCTTCATAATAAGTCCATGGCTAATGAACTAGAAATGGTTATTAGAAATCATATCACTTTAACTTTATGATCATTTGCGGGTTCCCTTTTATTAGTTCGGAAACTTCAGTAATTGTTACGGTTTTCTAAAATTAAATGGTATGTTAGGAAGGAACCTGATCAGCTCTCTTTTTGACATTAAGTTATGTTTTCAGAAATCATATGTCAAATAGGTCACAAAAGATTTACCTACATTACTAGGGCTTTGATCGGAGCAGTAAAACTCAGCTTGATGGATCAAGTCACTACGGCAACACGATAGACGAGAAATCGCGCCAGCTAATCTTTATAAACATTAACATATTTACATTAATCCATATCTTTAAATCACACCAAAAATTCATCATGGTTACATAAGTGGAATCTAATTAGGATGATAACTTTATTCCCTGGTTTTAAATCCAAATGCTTCAATTCTTAGTTTACTTTCTTTCTATTATTGTTTATTTTTAATTCCTAAAAATCTTTCTAATGCAAATTATCATTTATTCAACAAAAACCAAATCTGATAGTAGGCTAGGTGTGTCCACGGATTGATACACGATTCTTACCAACACTATATTACCACACGACACGTACACTTCCTTTTATGTGTTTGATTTAGTATTAGTAGTAACCAATTAAAACTGAATCTGTGCAATAAATCTTTATCAAAATATATATACTATCGGCACCCATCAAGTTTTTGGCGCCGTTGCCGGGGACACACGGCAGTTTAAAACACAAACTAAATTTTTGACTATCTTGTATATAACTTGTTAATATATTTTTGTTTAAACTTCATTTTTATTTTTCGGTAGTTTACCCTAGTTAGTTTAGTTACTTTTGCCTGATTCATTTTAAGCCTTAGTTTATGCTTCTTTAAGTTAGTTTATGTCTGACTCGTCTAGTTCTGAGCTTGTTCCACCTCTTCCGGAACCCGAACGACTTTTCCGTCAAAGATTCCAGAACAAACTGCACCAGTCATTGAGAAGACATTTTGGAAGATACACCATCCGAAGAAGACATGGCTAACCAAGACTAGGAAATGAAGATGACACACTATGCCACACCGTCAATAGATGGTTATGAGTCTAGTAACCAGCAATAGCGGCCAACAATTTTGTGTTAGGATCAGTGATCTATGTTTGATTGATTAGAGAGTATAGCAGCGGAATTCAAACAACGAATTAGCCGATTCACAAGAACGAAACGATATTCAATGAAGAACAAAAACGGTTATAGAGAGAGAATTCTGCAAATATATTTCATTCAATATTCGCTTTCGTGGTAACAGAATGTCACACTTACAATTAGGTCGTCACTCTTATATAAGAGATGTGACGTCTGCTGATGTCACTTGATAGTGACATCTAACAGATTTATTACAACTGAAACACAACTACTGAAGATGTCAAAATAGCTGACATCTCCTTACAAAAATGCTAAGTGTTATCAGTTGTTATAACTACTGAAAACATAAAACTACTGAAACTACAACGACTGAAGAACAAGCTCTTCAGTCGTTTTACAAAACTACTAAAAGTAAAAATATAAAACTATTGATATCACAACTACTGAAGAAGTACTCTTCAGCTGTTGTGACAAACTACTGAAACTTCAGTACTTGATCTTCAGACTTGAACTTCAGATGTTTCATCAGCTGATGACTTCAGTAGATATCATCAGCTGATGTCTTCAGTCTTTGTCTTCAGACTTTGTACATCAGTTGTTGATCTTCAGCACTTGTAAACTCTTCAGCTGTTGTACTTCAGTACTTTGAACTTCAGCTTCAGCACTTGTGTTCTTCAGCTGTTCAGCTTCAGTACTTGTGTTCTTCAGCTGTTCAGCTTCAGTACTGGTGTTCCTCAGCTTCAATGCAATTGAGTCAGCATTTGGAAGAGAGAAGTTTTGGAGAGGAACGTTAGGTTGAAGAAGATGAAGCTTTGAAGGATTAGGTCAGGGATATTTATAGGGTACGGGTTTGAAAACGACTGAAGGATTTGGTGTTAGTCATCAGTAGTTTTAAACGACTGTTGACATGGTATTACCCTTTCAGACGTTGAAACGGCTGAAGTCGTGGTGTGAGCATCAGTAGTTAGAAAACTACGGAAAGCAATGGTTTTGACTTCACATGATGAAACAACTGAAGACTTGGTGTTTGTCATCAGTAGTTGTGAAACTACTGAAGACAGTGGTTTTGTCATCAGTTGTTGTAAACAGCTGAAGACTTGGTATTAGTCTTGAGTAGTTATAAAAACTACTGAAGACATGGTTTTGCTTCAGTTGTTTAGAATGAAACAGCAGTTGTTGAAACAACTGAAGAGAAAGTTCTCTTCAGTAGTTTTCGTCAATTCATAGCCTTTCAGCTGTTTCATACTGTCCTCAACACTTACTCATCAGACTTTGCATCTGCTTTTCAGTTGTTTCATAGGACGTCAGTACTTATCTGTTTGTACTGATTTCAGTAGTTGTAACTACATCAGTAGTTGTAACTACATCAGTAGTTGTAACTACATCGGTAGTTTGGAACATATAAAGTACGTCAGTACTTGTGAGGCATTTAGCCGTCAGTAGTTATAAAAACTACTGAAGGTGAAAGGACTCATCGGTACTTATATGTGACATGGTTACCAATGATCACCAGTAATTATTACTGAAATCATCAGTATTTGTCACTTATTCTATCTGCAGCATACCAAGCCTTAACACAAGGTTTTGGAAAGTAGAACTATCCAAAGGCTTAGTAAAAATATCTTCAAGCTCATTAGCACTAGGCACAAACTTAGGGTCAATCAGACCTTTTTCAAAGCAATCCCGAATAAAATGATGTCTCATCTCTATATGTTTGGTCCTAGAGTGCTAGACTGGATTTTTGAGAATACACAGAGCTAAAGCACTATCCATTAATAATGGAGTCTTAGTCTCTGTAATGCCATAGTCCAGAAGCTGGTTTTGAAGCCAGAGTACCTGAGAAGTACAACTTGCAGCAGCAATGTACTCGGCCTCAGCAGTTGATGTAGCAACAGATGTTTGTTTCTTACTCTGCCAAGAAATCAAACAGTTGCCTAGGAATTGACAACCACCAGAAGTTGACTTTCTAGTTAACTTGCACCCTGCATAGTCACTATCTGAAAAAGCAACTAATTTGCAAGATTGTCCAGTGGAATACCATAAACCCAGAGATTGTGTACCTTGCAAATATCTAAAGATTCTCTTGACTGCAATCAAATGAGACTCTTAGGAGCAGCCTGAAATCTAGCACAAACACATGTAGCAAACATAATATCTGGTCTAGAAGCTGTTAAATACATCAAGGACCCAGTCATACATCTGTAAAGCGTTTCATCAACAGCTTTACCTTTCTGATCAGCATCCAGTTGTGTGGTGTTGCACATGGGAGTAGAACAGGGCTTACAGTTTTGTAAAGCAAACTTATTCAAAAGATCTTTTGTATATTTTGACTGATGAATAAAGGTTCCATCAGCCTTTTGTTTAATTTGCAAGCCTAGAAAGAACTGTAATTCTCCCATTGCACTTATTTCAAACCTCTTTTTCATTAATGTTGTAAAATCATCACACAACTGGGGATCAGAGGATGCAAAAATGATATCATTAACATAAATCTGAACAAGTAGCTTATGCTGATCCACCTTCTTAATAAACAAAGTTTTATCAATGGAGCCTCTAGTGAAATTATTCTTAAGAAGAAAAGTAGAGAGTGTCTCATACCAGGCTCTAGGAGCTTGTTTCAACCCATAAAGAGCCTTATCAAGTTTATACACCCATTCAGGATGTTTATTATCCTCAAGGCCTGGTGGTTGACACACATAAACTTCTTCCTTTATTTTACCATATAAAAATGCATTTTTGACATCCATTTGAAAAACTTTAAGATTGTGGAATGCAGCATAGGCTAAAAACAATCTGATTGCCTCTAGTCTGGCTATAGGGGCAAAGGTTTCATCATAGTCAATACCTTCTTCTTATGAAAACCCCTGTACAACCAGTCTAGCCTTGTTCTTAACAATAAGCCCATTTTCATCAGTTTTGTTCCTAAACACCCATTTAGTGCCTATTGCACACTTACCTGGGGAAAGAGGAACCAGTTCCCACACTTGCTGTTTCTTGAACTGTAGTAGCTCAAGCTGCATAGCTTCAACCCATCCATTGTCTCTCAAAGCAACATGGTAGTTCTTTGGCTCTAGCTGACTAATGAAGAGAGCATAGAAGCAGAAGTTAGAGAATTGACTTCTTGTTGAAACACCAGCATTGATATCACCAATAATCTGAGACATGGGGTGATTCTTCAGTTCTTGATAAACAATGAGGTCTGTGCAAGTGTTTGTAGAACCTTCAGCAGCAGCAGATGTTGATGTAGACTCTTGAAACCAAGAATTAGATGGTAACTCAAAAGATGTAGAGGAAACAGAGATCTCATCAGCATTTGTTGTGAATGGAACTGCTGAAGCTACAGGAACATCAAATTTAGCAGACACAGGCAGTTGGTCACTAAACTTGAATAGGTGAGTATTGATATTATCATCATCATCATCAATACCACCAGGTGGAAGACATGCTGCAGAAGATGATTTATCCACAGGATCTGCAACAGCTGGAGGTTGATAAGGAACATATTGCAATATGTCCAAATCAAACAACTCCACAGGGTTTTGTGGAATCTTGTCCAAAGGAGATTCATTAAACTTCACATGCAAAGTCTCTTCAACTATCTTTGTTCGGCAGTTGAAGACTCTGTATGCCTTGCAAGTAGATGAATAACCAACAAAATACCCTGCATCCACCTTAGGATCAAACTTATGGAGTTGATCCTTTGTGTTGAGAATAAAACAGGGACACCCAAATGTTTTGAAAAATGAAATTAGAGGAGCCAAGTGATGGAGAACTTCATATGGAGTCTTCATCAACCTCTGATTTACTAAACTCTATTCTGCACATAGCAAGCTGTGTTAACAACTTCAGCCTAAAAGGTCAGTGGCAAACCAGAGTCAGCCAGCATGGACCTTGCAGCTTCAATTAGGGTCCTGTTCTTTCTCTCCACTACTCCATTTTGTTCTGGAGTCCTTGGGATGCTAAACTTCCTTTTGATTCCCTTTGAGAGATAGAAATCATCAAGTGTATGGTTTCTGAATTCAGTTCCATTATCACTCCTGATACACTTGACTGGAAGGGAATACTGCTTCTCAATATACAACACAAAGTGAATAACTTCTGAGCAACCTCATCCTTTGAATGTAGAAAGAAAGTCCATACAAATCTGGAGTAATCATCCACATTACCAGACAGTATTTCTTCTTTGCCATGCTCATTACTCTCACAGGACCAAATAGATCAATATGCAGTAATTGCAAGCAGGCAGTGTACTTAGGCTCTTCAATAGGAGGGAATGAGACTTTGTGCTGTTTTCCTTTAAACAAGCAGTGCAGGTTTCATCACAGAGGAACTCCTTTATTGGTAACCTCTGACTAAACTATTGTGGATAAGCTGATTCATGTTTCTGAAATTAACATGACCCAGCCTTCTGTGCCACAGTTTAGATTCTTGAGAAGAGGCTTTGGAAAATAGGCAAGGATTGCCTCTGAGATCTATTTTCTTGGAAAGAGCTAAGGCATACACTCTTCCTATCCTGTTGGCTCTCAGGAGAGTGTGATCATCCAAAACCTTATCAATCAATGCAGAACTTTGGATGACAGAATCCTACAGTTCAGACTGGTGAAAAGAGCAACATGGCCTTTATCACACATTTGACTGACACTCAAGAGATTGTACTTGAGATTTTCCACATGATTAACATCATCAAACTTGATTTCTCCATTGGAGACAAAGCCATTTCCAATGATGTAACCTCTAGCATCATTGCCAAAAGAAACAAAACCCTTCTTTCCTTGAGAGTAGTCATAAAGAAGGGAGCTGTTCCCAGTCATGTGCATAGATCCCCCACTGTCTACATACCAGATGCTACTTTGGCATGTTGGAGAACCCTGCAATAATAAACAATCAGTTAGTTTTGGAGACCCAAACCTTTTTGGTTTTGGGCCTGGTCTCATCAATAGATGGTAAACTAACAGGTTTATTTGAAACAACAGCCTGAGAGGAAGAAGATGGTGAAGAAGAGGAATCCTTTGGCTTAGACCTCCTTTTTTGTGGTATCAACATAGAAGCATCTAATTGGTTAACAATACCAAATAGATGTTGAACCATCATAACCAGCTGTGTCTGATTTTGTGATAAAGCTTTCAGCTCATCAGACACATTGCCAGTGGAGTTTGATAAGTTCCTATGTTGCACCTTCTTCTTCTGAGCACTCTCAGCTGTCACCTGTTTAACCCCTTCCTTTTTGGATTTCTTTGAGGACTTAAGGGTTACAGGATTTGATGTTGCTGATACAAATATGGTCTCAAACTCAGTTTTCATTTTTACCATTTTCTCTTTAATTTCTTCTTTATGTTTGAGTTCGGAACCTCTTTTGTACCGGCAATCATCTGTAAGATGATTGAACAAACCACATACTTCACATGGTTTCTTCTTCATCTTAGGTTGATCATCAACTAAAGAGGGTGAAGCAACTGAAGACTTGTTCTTCAGTGCTTTGGAAGCATTGTTTGCTTTCTTGACTACCTCTTTAGTAGTCTTCAAACTCTTTCTACTGACAGTTTTCTTCTTTTCAGTACTGGCAGTAGTTGGAGTTTGAACTTCAGGTGTTAAATCTTGCTCTCTAGTCCTTTGAGGACTTTCAGAATTAACTCCTGAGTTGATCAACTCATGGATCATGTGAGTGTCAGCGGTGGAACCATCAACATCAGCTGATAGGTTCTGAGAGGGCTTGATGCTGACTTCTACTTTTGATTGTGCTGTATCAGAAAGTAGATCACATGATGAGATGGATTGGTTATTACTCTCACCATCAGATTCTACCTCTGCTCTTGGAGTAAAATCTGTAGGTGGAGCAGTGTGATTGCAACCAATGCTAAACTTCACATTGGAAGCAGATTGCTTACTAAGAAGCATTTCAAAACCTTTGCATGATTGTACCCATCTATCACACTCTACCTGGGTAACTGCAAGGGTTTCTTTGAGATCTTTATACTTCTCTAGAAGTATCTCTTCCCTAGCCTTATCAACAGTTATTTGGCATTTAAGTTTGTAAATCTCATCATTCTTATCATTAAGCACAGACTCAAATTCAGCTTTGCTTTTGGAAATTATTTGTTCTAGCTCAATGTTCTTGTTGATTAAAGCTACATTTGCTTCTCTAATAGATGCAAATGCTGCTATGCATGGTTCAGAACATAATTTGGCTTTTGCCTCAGAGGATACCTGTGATACCTTTGATGTAGAGGCATTAGTGGATGAAGTATCAGCAGAATCCAAAGCCATAAGAGCTAGATTTCCAAAGGGACTTTCACCACCATGTTGACCAGCACCTGAGAACAGTTGTTCATGTCCAGACAAGTCATCTGGTAAACTGCTCCAGTCAGCAACTCTTGGGGTGAAGAAGCTGTGTTGTTGAGGTTGAGTTTGTTGATGAGATTGGGAAGGTTGTGGTTCAGGCAATGCTTGTGGGGTGTTGTGCAATTGGAGCTTGAACAGGATTTGGTTGAGGCACATAATAGCAGGGATAAGGATATGACATTTGACCCTGGGGAACAAAGTATGCAGGAGATCTAGGATGTGAATGATGACCAGAAACAGTAGGATGTTGCCCTCTGTTTTGTGGACTAGTACTAGGAAAAGTCACAAAGGGTGCAGAAGAGTTAGACCCAGTTGATCTACACTCTCTTGCAAAGTGTCCTAGCCTTTGGCATTTGTGACACCTCAACTTACTCTTGTCAAAACCAACTTTGGTTTTGCCAGAGAGTCCACGAAATTTCCTGCCAGTTCTCTTATAGAACTGCCATTTGGCTCAGAATATCCATCTCTTCTAGATCATCATCAGCAATTCCTTTCAGATCATCCATAATGAAGCATAGATTGTCACTATTACTGCCAGAATGACTCTCAATACCAACAAATGCATGATCAGAACTATTTGAAGAGAAATCAATATGCTCATCATATGTGCTTTCAGATGCAGCATATTCTGACTCATGACCAACCAAGGCAGTATTCCCTGGTACAAAGTCATCAGTGAGCTTTCCTGATGAGGACAGTTTCCTCTTCTGCTCTATCTCTCTTTCGAATGTAAGCAGTTTCCATGAAGTTGGGTGAGAGATGGCCATCCAGATTTGCACTGGAGCGTAGGATATAGTGTATGTGTCCCATCTCTCAGGCAGTGATCTGAGGAATCTGTTGTTCATCTGGCTATTGGTGTATTCCTGTTTCACCATTTTCAGCTCAGATATCAAGCAGGAAAAATGCTCAAACTGTTGAGTGAGTGTCTCACCCTTTCTATGAGAGAATGTCTCATATTGTTGGGCAAGGATTTCTCTGTTGTTTGCTAAGACCTCATCTGTGCCACCGAATTGTTCCTTCAGGGCATTCCAGAGATCATGAGCAGTTTCATGATGCATAAGCCTAGAATAGATTTCATTAGGCAGTGCCATGGCCAGAATTCCATGGGCTTTAGCATCAATCTCAAACAGTTTCCGATCTTCATCAGAGTATTGTTCTTCTTCTTCGGAACCATTTGATTGGTTCCGGATTGTTCACCATAGGCTTATGTCGTCCATGTACCACAGATGTCCAACAACCTGAACTGTTAACAGACAGGTGATGAAGCATTCTTCGTTGCCATATGTTATACTCGGTCCTAACCAGCATCGGAGGCTTGGTTGAGGAACCGGTAGTGTGAGGATCATTAGATGGAGTTGTCATCTTAGATTCAATCAAATTCGTTTAAGCTAAAACAGATTTAGAACAAACACAACAACCAATTGAACCAAGAGAGATCTCAAAATAAATGAACGAAAGCGACAAAAATTCAATAATCTATAACCAGTTCTTGCGAATACGCTAATTCAATCAAACACAGATATCAATTAGCAGTTTCAATGATCAATTGTTAGACCGATCAATGATTAACCAGCTCTGATACCACTTGTTAGGATCAGGATCTATGTTTGATTGATTAGAGAGTATAGCAGCGGAAATCGAACAATGAATTAGCCATTCACAAGAACGAAACGATATTCAATGAAGAACAAAGACGGTTATAGAGAGAGAATTCTGCAAATATATTTATTATATTCGCTTTCGTGGTAACGAAATGTCACACTTACAATAAGTCGACACCTCTTATATAAGAGATGTGACGTCTGCTGATGTCACTTGATAGTGACATCTAACAGATTTATTACAACAGAAACAGAACTACTGAAGATGTCAAAACAGTTGACATCTCCTTACAAAATGCTAAGTGTTATCAGTTGTTATAACTACTGAAAAAATAAAACTACTGAAACTACAACGACTGAAGAACAAGCTCTTAGTCGTTTTACAAAACTACTGAAAGTAAAAATATAAAACTACTGATATCACAACTACTGAAGAAGTACTCTTCAGTTGTTGTGACAAACTACTGAAACTTCAGTACTTGATCTTCAGACTTGAACTTCAAATGTTTCATCAGCTGATGACTTCAGTAGATATCATGAGCTGATGTCTTCAGTCTTTGTCTTCAAACTTTGTACATCAGTTGTTGATCTTCAGCACTTGTAAACTCTTCAGCTGTTGTACTTCAGTACTTTGACTTCAGCTTCAGCACTTGTGTTCTTTAGCTGTTCAGCTTTAGTACTTGTGTTCTTCAGCTGTCAGCTTCAGTACTTGTGTTCTTCAGTTGTTGTACTTTAGCACTTTAGTTCTTCAGCTGTTGAAGTCTTCAGCACTTGATCTTCAGCTGTTGAAGTCTTCAGTACTTGTCAAACTGCTGATGAAGCTTTCAGCAGTTGTTGTGATATCATGTGGGACTTAGAGGTTTTCTGATCTTGGCTCATTGGTTCTTTTGGTCCAACATTTTGAGATTAAGTCTACTATTATCCAACTCGTACAAAACTCTATTCACTACCATGGGTTACAAGATGAAAGTCCTAATGCTCACATATCATGAGTCCTTCGTATCTGTGCTACCTTCAAAATCAATAACTGTTTCGACGACGCCATTCAACTAAGACTTTTTCCATTTTCACTTCGAGGCCGAGCCATCGATTGGCTTGATTCACTTCGACTTGGTTCCATCACCACATGGGTGAAAATGGCTTAACAATTCCTTTTAAAATACTTTCCACCCGATCGCACTGCCAAACTAAGAAGCAGCATCACAAGTTTTCACCAGGACGACGATGAATCATTACACGCAGCATGGGAGAGATATAAAAGTCTCCTTCGGAGATGCCCACATCACGGACTTGATCTGTGGCTGCATTGTCAAACCTTTTACGTTGCAATCAGCTGAGCCCACAAGCTAGTGGTAGACCAAAGTGCGGGAGGAGATTTTGAAAGTGTCACGCCAACAAAAGCATACCAAGCCTTAGAAAGAGCAACTAAGAAGAGCTATGCTTACAATCCCTTAAGAACCAAACCTAGTTCTAAAGGTATTCATCAAGTAAACTCTGTAACCCTAATTGCAGCCCAATTAGAAGCTCTAACCAAACAATTCAAACAATTGCATAGCGAGCTAAGGAAAACTCCAACACGATGCAACACATGTGGAAATTCACACAAGACCAACGAATGCCCACAAGGCATTATGATGGTTGAAGATGTTAACTACGTAGGAGGCCCAAACAACTCATACAACAAAAACTCAAATTGGAGAAGCACTCGAATTATAGAGATGCTGGTAATAACCAACAATCATCTGTATTCAACCGAAGGCGACCTTACCAACAACAGAAACCACCATACCAAGGTCCAAGCAGTAGTAACCAAGACCATGGAGCATCGTCAATGGAAGACTTATTGCAGCAGTTGTTGTTAACCACACAAGCCACTGATGAGTACATCCGTAAATCTGATCAAAGAAATGAGGAGAGGTTCCAAAGAAACGAAGCTGAAATCAAAAGCAACAAAGCATCATTGCAAACCATAGAGCACCAAGTAGGTCAAATAGCACAACAACTATCTGATAGACCTCAAGAAGCTTTGCCCAGCAACACTGTAACAAACCCTAATGCTCAAGTCAAAGCCATCACCACCAGGAGTGGCAAAACCACTCAAGGTGATGCACCCGCATTACAAGCCATCCTTGAAGAGGTAGAAACTAAAACTCCAAGTAATGTGAGTGATAAGCAAAAGCAACTTATGGTTATTGAAGAACCAGCCAAGAAATACGTTCCACCACCACCTTATGTTCCACCACCTCAATATCCAGGACGTTTGAGACAACAAGGAATAGAGGCACAATATGGCAAATTCCTTGGGTTGTTCAAGCAACTCCACATTAATCTGCGCTTGGTGGAGGCCTTAGCACAAATGCCAAACTACGCTAAGTTTCTAAAGGTGTCTTGTTAAACAAAAAGAAACTGGAAAAGTTATCACACGTAGTTTTGAATGTGGAATGCTCAGCAGTTCTTCAAAACAAACTACCTCAAAAGATGACTGATTCAGGAAGTTTCACCATACCTTGCCTAATAGGAAATCTTTCTGTGAGTAACGCGTTAGCTTATTTAGGTGCAAGCATTAACCTTATGCCTTATGCGATTTTTGAAAAATTAAACCTAGGTGAACCTAGACCTACCCGTATAAGCATCCAGTTAATTGACCGTTCTATTAAATATCTGAGGGGCATCATTGAAAATCTCTTAGTTAAAATTGACAAATTCATATTTCCAGTTAATTTTGTGATCCTTGACATGGATGAAGACAAAAAGGTTCCACTTATCCTAGGTCGACCTTTCTTAGCAACTGCTTGAGCCCTCATTGATGTTTGTACATGCAAACTCACGCTTAGAGTAGACAAGGAGGAAGTAACTTTCGATATAGGCCAATCCATGAAACACCCTCAATATCATGATGACTCACTCTATTACGTTGATGCTTGCGATTCAATCATAAGTTGTCATTTGGAGAAAACTCTTCAAAAGAAGCTTGCAACACTCAACTAATAGAAGTCCAAATCACCGAACCTATTTGTGAGAACCAAATCATTCAAGAACTTGAAGTTGATGAAACATCATTTCATCAAGAAGCATTTGAGATCATTGAGCAAAACCTAGAACCAAAACCCAAACCTTCTATAGAAGACCCTCCAGTTTTAGAGCCAAACCTTCTTGAAAACACAACTCAACTTCCTATCATAATCTCATCCACCTTATCAATTGATGAGAAGAACAAGGCACACAAACAAGCAATTGCATGGAAAATCATGGACATTAAGGGAATTAATCCATCCTTTTGCACGCATAAAATATTGATGGAGGAGAACTTCAAATCCGTCATTCAACCTCAAAGATGTTTAAACCCGAGCATACAAGAGGTGGTGAAGAAAGAAGTAATCAAACTGATGGATGCCGGTTTGATTTACCCTATTTCTGATTCACCTTGGGTCAGTCCCGTCCAAGTTTTTCCAAAGAAATGAGGAATGACAATTGTAACTAACGAGATGAATGAGCTTATTCCCACTCATACGGTTACCGAATGAAGAGTTTGCATAGACTATCGCAAACTCAATGACGCCACAAGGAAAGATTACTTCCCTCTTCCTTTCATTGACCAAATGCTTAAGCGATTATCTGGAAAAATGTTCTATTGTTTCCTGGATGTTTTCTCAGGTTATTTTCAAATCCCTATTGCTCCCGAAGATCAAGAGAAGACGACATTCGCCTATCCATATGGCACATTTGCTTATCGGCGAATGCCCTTTGGATTGTGTAATGCTCCTGCTACATTTCAAAGATGCATGGTAGCAATTTTTCAAGACATGACTGAACATTCAATGGAAGTTTTCATGGATGATTTCTCCATCTTTGGAAACTCATTTGAGCAATGTCTTGAAAATCTGGAAAAGATGCTGGTTAGATGTGAAGATTCTAACCATGTTTTAAACTAGGAAAAGTGCTACTTCATGGTTACGGAAGGAATAGTGTTAGGACACAAAATCTCTCGAGCAGGGCTTGAAGTTGATCAAGCCAAAGTCGACACTATTTCTAAACTTCCACATCCCACAACTGTGAAAGATATCAGAAGTTTCCTAGGTCATGCAGGATTTTACGCTCGTTTCATCAATGATTTCTCAAAAATCGCTAGACCAATGACTCAACTTCTGGAGAAAAACGCTCAATTCGTATTTTCTGACGAATGCATTAATGCATTTAAATTGTTTAAAGAGAGGCTGGTAACCGCTCCAATCATGGTTTCCCCAGATTGGATGCTACCATTTGAAGTCATGTGCGACGCAAGCGATTTCGCGGTAGGAGCCGTATTAGGACAAAGGAAAGACAAGCAATTCCACCCAATTCACTATGCGAGCAAAACCCTAAACGATGCATAAGAAAACTACACTACCACCGAAAATTAACTTCTTGTGGTAGTTTTTGCATTTCACAAATTCCGCTTGTATCTCATCCTTTCGAAAACAATTGTTTACACCGATCATGCAGCCCTTCGTTATTTGTTCAACAAACAAGATGCAAAGACGAGATTGATTCGTTGGATCCTTCTGCTTCAAGAATTTGACATCAAAATTCATGATAAGAAAGGAGTAGAAAATCTAGCGACATCATCATCTCTCGTGTCTCGAGGATTCAAGTCCTTCAAAAATTGAGGAAGCCATAATAAACGAAAACTTTCCTCATGAAGTCCTTATGCACATTCCATCCTCAATCGATGAACATCCTTGGTTTGCTGATTTTTCAAATTACTTAGGAAGCGGAATCCTTCTCAAAGGAATGACTTATCAGCAAAAGAAAAAATTCTTTACTCATATCAAACATTACTATTAGGAAGACCTGTATCTATTGAGAATAGGTGCAGACTAACTCATTCGAAGATGCATATACCGAAGAGAAGCAGAACAAATTCTAAG
Source organism: Flaveria trinervia (assembly GCA_025506515.1). Taxonomy (NCBI): domain Eukaryota; kingdom Viridiplantae; phylum Streptophyta; class Magnoliopsida; order Asterales; family Asteraceae; genus Flaveria; species Flaveria trinervia. The sequence continues at coordinate 61,170,246 of CM046443.1, forward strand.
GCACTATCATGAAGGACCCGTCGGAGGACACCATGGAGCAACCTTAGCAGCTAAGAAAGTATTTGACTCTGGACTTTACTAGCCCACGATCTTCAAAGATGCTCACAACATGGTACGCACCTGTGATGTATGTCAAAGAGCAACCAATATCTCAACACAGGATGAGATGCCTAAGAAACCAGTTCAAGTATGTGAGATATTTGATATATGCGGTATTGATTTCATGGGGCCATTCCCGGTGTCATTTGGCAATCGTTACATCTTGGTAGCAGTTGATTACATTTCGAAATGGGCTAAAGCTCAAGCCCTGCCCACTAATGATGCTAGAAACGTTGTCAAATTCCTTAAAAAAACTATTTTCTCGTTTCGGTGCCCCAAAGCTCTAATTAGTGACCGAGGAACTCATTTCTGTAACATCAGCACAAGCACAAGCACAAGCACGGCGCCATGCCTCATCAAGCACGCCCTTGTGTCTCTGACAAATTTCTTTCTATGATCTCCACCTACGACTCTGTAACGTTGCAGGTCGAATTAAGACGAATTCTGTCAAGCACGGGGTCATGCCTAGCCAAGCACGTCCCCGTGTCCACTTTCCACGACCTGTATATAAATACCACACTTGTTCCATTATTTCATCACACACTCACTTCTGCTTATAAACGTCTAAAAATGAAAAAAATCAAGTCGGAAGTTCCAACTGGAATCCTGCGAAGAAACCACATTCTAAAACACGAGAGCCAACGACTCAAGAATATTTCTTCAAGCTGCATGAACTAATCAAACAACTGACTGAAATGAACCTCGCTGCATCCCAACACTTAGCTCACTTATCCACAAAGTTCAACAGATGAGCGAGGAACTCATTTCCATTAAGCGGCAGCTTGCGGAATTGAGCAACCGCACTTCTCACTATCCCATCCCGAACCTTCCACACGAAATATGTGGAGATTTCTTTTAGAAGCATTTTGTGATGTGCTAAGTGCGCTGTTGCGCGTTAAAGAGTCTGGTTTTGCGGTTTTAGATTCTCGGCTTTTAACGTATTATGTAACTGTAGGACCTTAAGAAATGTAATTTTCATTTTGGCTTGTGTTATTTAACTCTAGGAATATTTTGTATCTTTTCTGATGATTTGAAGGTGGTAAAACTTAGCCGGGAAAATTACATAACGCGTGAAACTGAAAAACGGAACAACAAAAGACTGAAACCACCCAACAATACATGAACACAGCCCCGTGCTCAAATAGGCATGCCCCTGTGTTCTACAAAAAATGACATAAGCTGACATTTTCAGCCTTTTGTCTTGTTCCTCTTCAATTTTTCATGATAAATACCGACCTCAATGCCTGCAAAGTCGTATCCACTCTCATTTCATCTTGTTTTCCATTTTTCTTTAATCTTTTCAAGAGTTCTTTCAAGAGTGTTTAATCAAAGGGTTAGTATACTAATTCATTTGATTATGAAATTCATTTACATGTATTTTGGTGATTAGGTCTCTAAACAACCGAAATCCTAGCAATTATGTGTAAAGACTTGTTCCTAAAAGTTTTATGGAATGATGAATACTTTCTACCTACTTGTTCATGTTCATTCTTGTAAGTCAATTAGTGTTAATTAGTATGTTCGTTAGTTATTAGTTTGTTTAGTTAGCTAATTAGTTTGTTTTCTTTTATCATTAACAAGACTATCTTCATAATTCGTGGTGAAATATTTGTTAATCACGTTCAAGAGTTCCCAAGTGGTATTAAACATAAAATATATTTTGGGTATCTTGAATTATTAACAAATAATAAAATCTTAAAATACAATCATTGATTTTTAAAGCAAGAAAATGTTAAACCCATGTTTAATCATTGATTTACAAACATAACCACGCGTGCTCGAGTCAAGATTCTATGCCTTACCATGTTTACCGCACGTCCGCGTTTCACAAAATGCACCCCCATGTTCAATAATTTTTCCTTGGATGATAAATTTTTAACTATTTTTGAACGTGATTTGAATCATTATGATGTGATGTCTTGTAAAACACAATGCTTTTCACTAACATCATGAAACTGCTCAAGAAATTGGTTTGTATAGATTAACATATTTTGAAATTTCAGGATCATGAATCATCCCTACTTACGTTTTGAAGAGAGCCGCGGAGAGATGGTGTCATGATAGACTTCAAAGACTGCTACAAAGGGTCGAAAGATCCCACTTACAAGCACATAAAGAAACACTAGCGGCAGTCGGACAGCTAGAAAGATACAATACATTATTGAGTGTCCAATGGAAGCATTTATTCTCACAAAATAGACCTTCCATTTATGAACTAACTCTTGAACTTTTAGCATCTTTCAAATTTAGCATGAAAGACTCTGATCCTTAGGATAATAATGCAGTTTCATTCAGACTTGTAGGACATTAGCACAAAACATCATTGCCTTGTTCGGTGTCTATCTGGGATCTACACTAACAGGAAATGGAGGAGGAAGTAGTATCTGGAATGCCGGCATACCATACCTTCTCGGACGAGGAAAGTAATGGCACGGAAAGTGGCGCAATAAATAAAGCATTTTGGGAGCGGATTGGAACTGGAGGATTGAACTCAAGTAAAACAAAAAGCAGTCAGATAGGAAACCGCTGCTGCGTTACATTCATCGGTTGCTTAGTCATTCCATAACAGCTCGTGGTCAAAGCGAGGGAGTTGTTAACTTGAGGGACATGTTTATTTTATATTGTATGGTTAATCAATTGCCATGTAATATTGGTTATTTGTTTTGTAATCTGTTTGCCAGGAATGTGATTGCCGGTGCTCCAACACCTATGTTTAGAGGAAGCTGGATTTTGAACTTATACGAAAGCTATGGTTATAACACTAAGGGAACTGAAGGAGTGATGTCGGGACTGTTAGACTTGAGCATTTGCACAAGTATGTACATGGTGACAAGCCTACCAAATGGGCAGCCAAGATTCATGGATAAGAATGGACAAATCTGGGATCCGGCGGACCCCGAAGAAATAATTGTGGATCTCGACATGCGAATACAGCCGGAAGGAGCCGGAGCTGGATCTACAAGTTCACGTAAAAGGGAATTCCCAACCATGTTAGACCTTTACGACTCAATACAAACAACCAGCGACCATGCAAAGCAATCATTTGAATATGCTCAACAAGCCTTCAACCGAGTCGAAAGTCTGCTTCCCGGGTCGATGACGTCAGCAACGATAACCTCAGTTTTTTGTGCCAATCCATCTGTTAGCTTATGTCGTTTTGTTTTTATTTTGTGTGTTTAGGACTTTAACGCTTTTAATAAATTGGTGACATTTTAGGTGATACCGAGGATTCTAACAACGCGAGGCCAACCAAACACAACTGAAAATTTCATCATTTTTAGCGGAGTTATTTCATTACCCTTTCTCGATCTTGATTTTGTTAATCACATTGAGGACAATGTGAATTTTAAGTGTGGGGATGGGAATAATGCATTTGACTTTGCTAAAAAGGTCCAAATTTAAAACTTTCAAGAAAAGATCACTTACAAAGTAATTTTTGTGACAAGAAGCCAAAAATAAAATTTTTGATAAACCAAATTATAAATATACATTTTTGGGAAATAAAGAAGCAAACTCATGGCGTCCAAATAAAATTAAAAATGTTTTTTTTTGTGATATCCTTAAAAGCAATAATATAATCTAGTAAAATATTTAATCATGTAAAATGAAGCACTTGTACCCAATTCCATCCATATGTGAGTTTATTTTTTAGCCTTAAACAACTTTTGCAAAATTGCAATTCTACTTTCATTATAGATTTAATTGAGGGTGCCATATGATACGTGTAATTAGAACTTTCTTTGGATATGCATTTCAAGACCTTAATTAGTATTTGTTGCATAAAAATGAGTTAGGCACTAGGAAACCTTAACCATTTGAGCCCCAACCATTATCTTTAATTTTCCTTACCCGAAAGTCAACCATAATGAGCCCCGTTGAGCTTAAACGTTTTTATCTTTCAATCACCTCAGCCACCAAGTCACTTAACCAAAAGCCTTCAACAAAACCCGTTTTCGTTAAAGACACGTTTTTGGGTTATAAAAAAAATGGTCTTTTACCGGCAGACCTTAAAGAACTCAAATGCATTCTTTTGATTTCATTTTGCTTTGTTGCCTTCATCACGCAAAACCGGGACTTCCCCCAGAAACCCGCGAACAAATTTTCAATCTCATGTTTGACGCAAGAAAGAAATGGCAAAAAAAGCAACAAGTTCCGCCATTTTGTGGAATTTCAAAAAGTGCTATAAAGAGACGGGCAAAAAGATATGAAAGATGCCCGAATTGTGGAAATTGGTCTCATAATGGAAAATGCAAAAAGAATCAAACTGAATCTCAATACACAGAACTAATCTCATTGGGTGCTATTAGGGTTCAAGCCGAACGATCCTTGAGAAAGGAAACTTTTGTGTATCTTCGGGTAAAAGATGAAGTACGATTCTTGAAAGCAAAATACGGTCTTGACAATCTGACCTTAAACGAGTCCTCAAGCTAGCATATCCCTTCTAGCTTGAAGTATTGTATAGGGAACCTTTATTGCTTTCCTTGTAGTTTATGTTAGAAAAATAAGCCAAGACCGTCGTCTTTAGCAATTAACCACCTTTTCCAAATATTCCATACCCGAGCCTGAGCCAAATTACAACCCATCAAAGACCTAATGATTTATGCAAGTAAATATATAAGTAGGTGGAGATTTGATCCGTTAACAAGCATATGATTTCACACGTATTCATACTAGGCAATTGAGTATATTAGTCATATTTAATCTTGATTATGACTCCATATATTGAGCCGAGTGTGAGTGCACCTTGTGAGAAGTGTGGATTTTTGCATGATTATAATCTTTGCTAACCTATTGCTTGCTAGGATATCATTTTACACATGCTTAGAATATTTATATTTAGATGAAAATAATGTTACTTGCATATTTCTCGAAAGACATGTTTATAATTTGTTTTATTTGGTTTTTGGTGGACTTGTCATTTTAAGTGATTTTTGCTTGAGGACAAGCAAAGTTCAAGTGTGGGGATGTTTGATGTGCTCCAAATTATACATAAAAATCTTATCAAAAGCACATCAATTATTCCTTAATATCTTCCTTAAAATGATGAAAATGTACTTAAAAGTCTTAAATTGTGTATTCAGGTGTTTAAATGGGCAAGATGGACAAAAGAAGCTTATTTAGCAAGAAATTGAACTAATCCGAGCTTTGGAGTCCAAGCATGGGGTCGTGCCTCTTTAAGCACGCCCCCATGCTTTGCCAGAAACACACCTACATGCTAAATTAACACACCCCCGTGTTTGGACATCTGACAAGGACAAAAGTTCTATTCCCTGAAAGTAGACATGGGGCTGTGCCTTTTAGGCACGGGGCCGTGCCTTTTAGACACGGGGCCGTGCCCCACCTCCAACATGAGGCCGTGCCCAACACAACCTGCATGTACGAGCCAACCAACTTTCGTAAGCATTGTACTAGCACGGGGCAGTGCCTTTTGGGCACGGGGCCATGCTTAAACACTCCAGAAAGCCTATAAATATAAGCCTAAGTTCACCATTTTTGGTAAGCCTTGGTGGGAGAGTTACTCTGCAGAACTCTCTCGGGAATTAAGACTTCAAGATCATTTGGAGGCTCGGGAGGTGCATACAACACTTGGAAGAAGCTCGGAATCGTCTAAACACCATCCATTATGGATTTTCGGTTTCATTGTTCCATTTCACTCATGATTACATATCTATCTTCTTTGTTATATGTGTTATGTTCAAGCTCATTATGAGCTAAACTCTTTTTATCATCCTAATCAGATGAAACTTATGTAATTTGTGATGAACTAATGGTGTGATAATATTATGTTAATGTTACGGTGGTCTTGGGAAAACTATTGATGGGTAGCACCTACATTTGAACGGGAAGTTATAAATTTATGGTTTGTGATTGTGATCGTCATACGAAGTTGAAAAACCGTATGATTAACTTTCAATCGCAAAACGGGTCTTCATAATAATCCATGGCTAATGAACTAGAAATGGTTATTAGAAATCAGATCACTTTTACTTTCTGATCATTTGTGGGTTCCCTTTTATTAATTCGGAAACTTCAGTAGTTGTTACGGTTTTCTAAAATTAATGGTATGTTAGGAAGGAACCTTATCAACTCTCTTTTTGACATTAAGTCATGTTTTTAGAAATTGTATGTCAAATAGGTCATAAAAGATTTACCTACATTACTAGGGCTTTGATCGGAGCTGTAAAACTCAGCCTGACAGGATCAAGTCACTACGATAGCAGGATAGATGAGAAATCGCGCCAGCTCATCTTTATAAACATTAACATTATTACATTAATCCATATCTTTAAATCACACCACCAATTCATCACGGTTACATAAATGGAATCTAATTAGGATGATAACTTTTATTCGCTGGTTTTAAATCCAAACGCTTCAATTCTTAGTTTACTTTCTTTCTATTTTTGTTTATTTTTAATTCCTAAAAATCTTTCCAATGCAAATTATCATTTTATTCAACAAAAACCAAATCTCATAGTCAAACGTCAAGTTTGTTGAGTAGGCTACGTGTGTCCACAGATTGATACTCGGTTCTTACCAACACTATATTACCACACGACAGGTACACTGCCTTTTATGTGTGTGATTTAGTATTAATAATAACCAATTAAAACAGAATTTGTGAAATAAATCTTTATCAAAATATATATACTATCCGCACCCATTAGCAACTATAGTTGAGGCTGTTGAATTGGTTGAAAAATCAAGAAATAAGAGTGTGAGAACACATATCTCACCCTATCATTTTAAAGAAAGAAAAAGTGCTAGAAGTGCCTTTATTCCAACAATGATAGTGACAAATCTTGTACTTTGAGTGAAGATGAAGATGAAGTATGTTTCTACGTATAGCCTTCAAAGAAATCTTCTCAATGTAAGTTAGGAAAAGAAACAAGAACTGATGATAGAAGAGATACATCTACATCATCAGCAAAGTCTTCATCAAATTACAACCAAATATAGTCTATCATTGTCATTCTGGACTCTGAAGAACAAAAAGCAGCCTTTGCAGCTTTCAGCTCAAGTTTTCAAGCTTACTTTGGAAGCTCCTTAACATCTACCAACATTTGCCAGCAAGACTTGGAAGAACTACCGTTGGATTGTTTATGCCCAAGACACGTAGAACATAGATGTGATTAGTACGTAATGATCCATGTCGGGTCATACCCAATAACAAGCTTAGCAAACACCAATATAAATATTTAATTGATGATATAATCATGCAATTAAATAATTACACCAATTTAGAAAATGGGTTTTCTAAATAAATTGCTGACAGGATCAGTGATCACAAGTTTGATGTATCAGAATATAAAGCAGCGGAATACGAACACGAATTAGACAAATTGTAGCAAGCAATCGATATTTGTAAGCATTAAGACCGCATACGGTTATAGGGAGAGAATATGTATTTCTGATTTCTAGGAATGTTTATAGATGTAGAATATTTCTAATCGAATCAATCATCCATTCCATTCAATTACTCATTTCACTCTGCGATTACAATAGGTTGTCACTCCTTATATAGAGTGCAACAGTCACTGCTGTTATCACGGAAAGTGACAACTGGCAGATCCAATACAGAAATAACTAATTCTTAACAAACTACCGAAATGTTCACAACTACTGAGAACATATCAGCAAGTTAAGTACAAAATATAAAACTACTGAAACTACAACGACTGAAGAACAAGCTCTTCAGTCGTTTTACAAAACTACTGAAACATAGAATATAAAACTACTGATATCACAACTACTGAAGAAGTACTCTTCAGCAGTTGTGACAAACTACTGAGGCTTCAGTACTTGATCTTCAGACTTTGACCTTCAGGTGTTTCATCAGCTGATGACTTCAGTAGATATCATGAGCTGATGTCTTCAGTCTTTGTCTTCAGACTTTGTACATCAGTTGTTGATCTTCAGCACTTGTGAACTCTTCAGCTGTTGTACTTCAGTACTTTGGTCTTTCAGCTTCAGCACTTGTGTTCTTCAGCTGCTGTACTTCAGCACTTTGGTTCTTCAGCTGTTAAGGTCTTCAGCACTTGATCTTCAGCTGTTGAAGTCTTCAGCACTTGTCAAACTACTGATGAGGCTTTCAGCAGTTGTTGTGATACCGTGTGGGACTTAGAGGTTTTCTGATCTTGGCTCATTGGTTCTTTTGGTCCAACAATTGCATATGAGATGAAACAACTTATAAGGATATTTTGTCCATGAGTATTATTTGTAATGCTATTTGATTTGATCAAATGACATCAAATAACAAGAGAGTGTATAAGTTATATAATTAACAGGTTAATTACATAACTCATAAAAATTACTTCTAAAACTTTTGTTTTATAAAATTTTAGGGGGAAACCCAAAATAAGAGGCCAATTCGGCCACCCTTTTCCTTGGGGTTATTCTTTTGTGTCTTAAGCATTCTCTCATCCTCTCATTCTCTCTCTTACCTGCAAGAACCAAGTCCATTTTGTCTCTAGTTTCTTGAAGAGTTCATAGCTGAAAATCGGATTTTCAGTCCTTCTTGGTTCATTTTTGGTGGAGAAATCCTAGCAAAAAGGTGTTTGCTTGATGCTTGTGGGTATGGAAGCTTGAGGAAGCCATTCCTTGGTGTTTTGGTCATTCAAGAATCTCATTCTCTTCATCCAAATTCATTTTTATGCATCTCTACAAAGGTACTTTGTAAGTGTTGCCTTTGGTGTTTCCATTTCTTGATAGCTAGTTCATACACATATAAATGATCCTTATGTTCTTGGGTTTGTTATGATATGAGCCATAAGTTTCAGATTAGAAATCATAATATTAAGGTTTTATTCAACTGCATTTTTCATGTTTAATTGGTTAAACAACTTTGATATGGTCCAACAAACCCAACAACTACATCGAGATGTAGTAGAGGAGATGGATCTATAATGGCAAATAGCAATGACTGCTTATAGAGCCAAACAATACCTAAGGAGAAACAAAAATTTGGCTGCAGCAAGTAAATCATCAAAGATTGGTGTTGATAAGTCAAATGTAAGATGTTTCAAATGCAATCTCTATGGACATTTCTCTAGAGAATGTAATTACCAATCAAATCCTGACTTGACACAACATCAGCATCATCAGTCTCACCAACCATTATCAAAGATCTTTCAGAAAACCACAACTGACCAACCCATCCCCACCAGCCACAAATACATTAGTAGGAACAAGTAACTCTAAAGAAACTGGGCTGATCATGCTTCAAGATGGAACCTATGACTGGAGTATGTATGAGAAGGAAGTCTTGGAAGAAAATCAAGCTTTAATGGCTCATGTGGAGAACAAAGTTCCTCCTATGTCTAGAAAGGTAAGAGATAGATTATGTTAATCAATATGTGTTAAGGAAGTTGAAAGATATAGAGTCCATGCTCAACAACTGGCTAATAAAGTTAAAGAAGCAATGATTTTGAACGAATCTCATGTAAGATAACATAAATTATATCAAATCAAAATAACTCTTTAAAAAAGGATTTAGATAAACTTGTTTCAGAAAATTACATTTTAAAAGCACAAGTTGAGCATTTGACCTTTTCTACATAAAATCCATAGCTGATCATGCATCAACTGAAATGAAACTTCAGAAGTTTCAACTTTCATCTCAGCAATATGAGAAATTATTAAATTCTCATATTGAATCAAAAAACAGGTATGGGTTGGGATATAATGTTGTTAGACCTCCTATAAATAATAATTACTCACCTTTACTTGAATCAATGACAAATAAACTATCAAATCATTTTGTGCCAAGCACCAAGTTTGAAACAAACTCTAATCAACAAGTTAATCTCAATGAACCTGAGCTGATTGAAATTGAGTCTTCTGAATAAGAAAATACTAAGCAAAATGACTCAGAATTTGACTTTGATGAGCGTGATGACTTTGATGATTCTGATGAACATGATGATGATCTACTGAACATTGGTAAGAATATTGCTCTTGAAACAATCATTCCCAATGTTCTTGAAGAATCACAAGTGCAATATCCACCAAAACAAAGAAACATGCTAAAGACTGCTTGCAAGAGAATAACTCAACTAAATAAAGGTCTTCCAGAACTATATCACCAATAAAAACCTTTAGTGAAGTAATTGAAAAGTGTGCATCTACTGAGGAAGTACACATATCTTTTGTAGAAAGAGGAAAGAAGAAACAATGAGCATATCTTCCGCAGAAGAAGAAACTTTCTTCAGTAGCAGATCTGCGGAAAACCAAATCTACTGATTCAGTAGATGATCTACAGAAGATAAAAACATCATGAAACAAATCAAAGCTTCAAAAGATGGAAAAGGATAAATCAACTACGAAATTGGAGAAGGATGAAAAGCCTCAAAAGTTGACAAAGAAGAAGAAAGTAATTGATTCTGACAAAGAATTAGAGGAAATATATTGCAAATGGTATGATATGAAAAACCACAATGCTAAAGATTGTTACTTTAATAGTTATTATTCTATTTAAATATGAATAATCACATGTTATCTGACTGATACTTCAACAAACATTGTGCTAGATGTAACAAAAATAACAATTCAACTCAGGAATGTTATTTCAACAAAAAAACAAGACAAATAGCACAAAGCAGAAACAAACTGATAAATCAGAATCAGATCCTCAATCTACTAATTGTAAAAAGGGTTCAAAAACTAAGAGTAAGAAACAATAACAAAAGCCAAAACCGAAGGAGAAAACATCCATGGATATTCAACCTTTGAAGAAAAGACCAACATTTTAGCAATCCAAAACACCTCACAAAAAGGTGCTTTTGATTGAAAAAGAAACAAATTCCAAATCTAAAGATGATTAAACTTTCCACAATCAAGGTTCATCATTAAAATCAAAACAACAAACCATCAAAGAAAAGGTGAATGAAGAAGAGAATGAGAAACCAGAACCTAGTTCAACAATTTCATCTTCAATAGAATCATCCTCACCTTGAACAACACAGAATGAATCAATCAAAAGTAAAATTAATATTGAAACTTCAACACTTATTCATGAAGGAGTAATAATTTTAGACACTGTCGGCAAACCCAAGATCATTAAGGCTTGGGTTGTCAATTTAATTGATTTCTTTCTGTGTGCAGGAACAATCTTGGAGAGCTGACAACAAGTGGTATGTTGACAGTGGTTGTTCCAGGCATATAATAGGAAAATGTTCACTTCTCCATAACTTCAAGCATAAAAATGCCTCGTATGTGGCATTTGGTGCGGATAAGAAGGGATGTAAAATAGTTGGTGAAGGAATGGTAACTAATGGTGTACTCAAATTTGAGAAAATAAATTATTGTGAAAACGTGCGATATAATCTACTAAGTGTGTCTCAAATTTGTGATCAAAATTATACCGTATTGTTTGATAACACTAATTGTTTTATTCTTAAGCTAGGTTTTTCAGTTCTAGAAGAATGGATCCTTCTTAAAGCATCAAGAAAAGGGAACACATATGTTTTGGATATGAACAACATACACTCACAAGACATGAAACATGACTATCTAAGTCATCAAAAGATGAATCTCAATTGTGGCATAGAAGGCTTGTTCATTATAACATGAAGAGCATAAACAAATTGGTGAAAATGACCTAGTCATTGGATAGCCAAAGAAGAGTTTTATTGTTCAAACCATTGTCCTTCATGTTATATAGGAAAACAACATAGAGTGTCACATAAATCCAAAATTATCAATACAAACACTAGACCACTCAAATTGCTTCACATGGATGTGTTTGGTCTAGTTAATGTGATGAGCATTGAAAAATGGGAATATTATTTAGTGATAGTGGATGATTTCACTAGATTCACATGTGTCTTCTTCTTAAAACAAAATAGTGAAACATCAGAAACATTAATGAACTTTGTCATCAAGATTGAAAACCAACTTGATTTAAAAGTTAAAAATTCTAGTAGTGATAATGGGACTGAATTTGTTAATACTGACTTAGATTCTTTTAGCAGGAGTAAAGGCATTGCAAGACAATTAAGTGCACCAAGACACCACAACAGAATGGAATTGCTAAAAGAAGAGACACAACACTTATTGAAGCAGCAAGAACAATGCTAGCTGATTCACAATTGCCAATCACCTTTTGGGCTAAAGAAGTGAATACATCATGCAATGTTCAAAATAGAGCATTGATTGTCAAAAAACATAATAAAACACCTTATGAGCTTTAATTCAAAACAAACATTACATAGGATATCTTAGAGCTTTTAGGTGTCTTCTATTTGTTTTAAACACAAAAGAACAATTAGGAAAATTTTGAAAAAAAGCCTATGATGGTTTCTTTGTTGGATATTCTTCAACATCTAAATCTTATAGGAACTACATTCCACAACATAACATTGTGAAAGAAACTCCTAATGTGTCATTTGATGAATCCTTGTTTCCTAAATCTATAAAAGGATCATCGTGGTTATTTGATATAGATGCACTAACAGACTCATTTAACTCTGGTTAATTGAATAATGCAAGATCTCATGATACATGTTATCCATTTGTTCCCCCAAATATGAATGAAGTGTCATTATCTACTCATCCTCCAAGAACACACACATCAAGTATCAAGGAACAAGGAACAACAAATAATAATAATGATGATGCACAAGTCTAACAAAATGTAGCCACATCCTCTGATGGAAACACTTTATTAGCAGTTGTTGACTCTGCATCCGCAGATGTGCATTCTACATCCAGAGATATGAATAATGCATCAACAACTATTCCATCCTCTCAAGCAAGTACCATAAGCATTGGAGATGATTCAGAAAATCCACATATACCATGCGAAGATGTTGCTTTAACTCCTACAGAAGCTCAAACTGCATCCGGAGAAGTTCCTCCGGAAGATATTGACAACACACCTCATGTGCAAACTCAAGAAGACCCCTCCATACCCAATGATGAACATGAGGAACACTTTGATTACTTCCAAAATTCATCAAGTAGATTGAATACATCTGCATCAATGGATATGACTAACTTGGAATCATCTATTTTAGTTGAATCTATTCCAACAACAAGAATTCATAAGACTCATCCAATAAACAACATCACTGGTGATCTTAATCACAGAACAACAAGAAGCTAAAGGGGAGCTCCTAACATCTGTCTTTTCACTTGTTTCCTTAGACAAGTGGTTCCTCCAAACATTATAGCTGCACTAAAAGATAATAGCTGGATTGAAGTTATGCAAGATGAGCTTCAACAATTCAGAAAGCAGAAGGTCTGGAGTCTAGTTGATTTACCTGAAGGTCATCATCCAATTGGAGAAAGGTGGCCCTTCAAAAATAAATTAGATAATAGGGGTATAATTATGAGAAACAAAGAAAGACTGATTGCACAATGCTACACTGAAGAAGACGGAATAGATTATGATGAAGTTTTTGCACCGGTTGCAAGAATTGAAGCAATAAGAGTCTTCCTAGCCTATGCATCATACAAGATGTTCACTGTGTATCAAATGGATGTAAAATGTGCTTTCTTATATGGGAAAATTGATGAAGAAGTCTATGTAGCTCAACCTCCTGGTTTTGAAGATCCTCATTACCCTCATAGGGTGTACAAGCTTGACAAAGCTTTATATGGACTGCATAAAGCACCAAGAAAGTGGTATGAAACATTATCATCTTTCTTGCTGAAACTGGAGAATAAAAGAGAAATTCTTGATTAGACTCTCTTTCTGAAGCAAGAACATCAAGATCTCTTAGTTGTAGAAATAGATGTAGATGACATTATATTTGGATCAACAAACAAGAGACTATGTGTAAACTTTGAAGAGTTGATGAAATATGAATTTTAGTTGAGTTTAATGGGAGAATTATCCTTTTTCCTTGGTCTACAAGTTCATTAGAAAACAAATGGCATCTTTATCAATCAAGAGAAATATATCCTTCAAATATTGAAGAAATATAATCTTGCTGATGCATCCTCATGCAAAACACTTGCATCAATAATTGGCAAGATTGTGCCTAATCCTACACGAAAATCTATTAATCAACGATTGTATAGATCAATCATAGAATATCTTATGTATTTAACTACCAGCAGACCTAACATAAGTTTACTGTGTGTGTGCGCACGCTAGGTACCAATCAGATCCAAAAGAGTCCTATCTGAATGTTGTTAAAAGGATTTTCTGATATCTAAAAGGAAAACATGCCCTTGGACCTTGGTATCCAAAGGATGGTGACTTTACTCTTTACCTATATTCAGATGGTGACTTTGGAGGATGCAACAACAACAGGAAATCCACAATTGGTGGATGTCTATTTCTAGGACCAAGACTTGTTTCATGATAGTGCAAGAAGCAAACAAATGTATCTGTATCCATAGCTAAGGCTAAATACATAGCTGCTTTAGTGCTTTGCTCTTAAGTATTTCGGCTGCAAAATCAATTGCTTGATATGGCTATAATTTCTTTCAAACTCCAATTTATATAGATAATTCAGATTCTATGTTTATAACTGCTAATCCAGTTCAACACAACACAACAAAAAAGGCATATTGAAATCAGATACCATTTTTAAGAGTTTTCTTAGAAAAGGGTTACATTACAAGTTAGTCAAAGTGGATACAACAAATCAGCTAACTGATTTATTCACTAAAACCTTTGATTCAGTTAGATTTAATTTTCAAATTGAGTCCTCGGGATGATTAACTTAGATTAATTATGATGGACCAAGAAAATCATGTGACTATCCTTGTATATAGTAACTTATAAAAAGTTAAAAACATTCAAAAAACATATAAAAATACAAAAAATATGGTCTTTCATTATTGTGTCTTTTAAATTAGCATGACATATGGAAGGAAATGATAGTATACTATAGCCTTGCTTACCTCATGTGTACTTAATTAAATTACATTTGATCAGAAGTTCTTTGATATGTGAGTAGATTCATCTTGAGTGGAAACTGCACTAAGAGCATGCATAACATAATGAAAAAAATGATTGATTGTGGGAAACTCCATTTTAAGGATCAAGAAAGTAAGTCTTATCTTTGTGTGATCAACTCAGTCACCTAAGCACATTATGTAAAACACCTTATATCTTCTATCTTTGCAAATCATATTCTCTTCTATTTTGGGTAAAGTAAGACCTGGGTTTATGAACACCTTAGTTTACTTCTGTAACTAATTGGTGTATAGAGTATGATCCTCATCATCCCTCTGTTTTGTGTAAACAAAGACCTAGGTTAAATGCACCTCAGTTGTACGAAAGTAAAGATCTGGTGACCTGATGGTGATCATATCTTTAAGCTCTCAAAAGAATCCATTATGATCAACTTTATATTAGCTAAAGAGCTTTTGCAACAAATCATTAATGAGACATCAAATGAGTCTCAATATAGAATTTATAACTCAATGTACATAGTTTCTAAGTGTGAAAAAGTTATGAATTGACTCACAAATGGAGGACAAACAGTAATGTGAAGTGAATGTGGAGTACATAACACATAATCTTTAATAAACATTAAAACATGATAAACAACATGCCTAGTTGATACAATACTCTTGTTTGAATTTAAGTGGACAAACATACTTGCAATCAGGACTAGACACAAATCACACTTCATAAAAAACAATTCTAATAGGAAGAAGCTTGGTATCATAGTATGATCCCATTTTATATGTCAACATGCTTGTAGATAATTTCTTTTAGTCTATTTTGTTACACAACTTTTGGACTGTCATATGCCTTGCATGTTATTCTTCTACATAAATTTATTATGAATGCAAAATCTTATTAGTAATAACAAATTTAAGGGGAGTAGTTAATGCATGAAAACATAAAATTTGAAATTTAAGCATCAAAGAAGGAATTGGAGCTTTAGCACGAACTTGGCTGAAGGATACATTAAGTTTTTAAAATTTAAACCTTGTTGTGCATAATTGTCATGAATACAAAGTCAACATGGTCCAATAGCAATAAATGGTTCTAAGCAGTTGACTAGGACCATACAATAAAATAAGTTTCAATTAGTGCATTTCAAGAATTAGCAGAAGCTAAAGTGCATTTCAAGAATCAACAGAAGCTATAGTGCATTTCAAGGATGAGCAAAAGCTACAGTGCTTTTAGCATAAGCAAAAGCTACAGTACGAAACTTAATAAAAGTTGTCAATCTGTAGATTGGTAAACTATGAATGAATTAATATTTTAAAAGTATAATCTAATTTAATAGATTGGTAACCTATGAAAATTTAAATTATACTTCATCAAAAATCAGTTTTTAATTCTAAGTCATGTGCAGATGATCTAAGGAATCCGTAGATTATCTCCAGAAGAACTAGAACACTACGGATGAGTAAAATTGGACAGAGGGTCCCACTTCATTAAAAAAATGAAATTAATGTGTCTCATAGAGTATAAATGATGTTTTTGACTTCAATATTCATTATTCACTTTTTGAGAACACTTTTCCAGACCTAGAAAAACGAACTCAACAAACCTTCTTCCCTCTTTCACAAACATTCAAAATTAAACATCAAACAAACACATAATCCTCATCTAAAAACATTGTGTTCAAGGTAAAACATGTCGCAATGAACATTAATGAACTATTTAATTCTTGGTTATCATTAAAATTGTTTGTATTCTCATGTTTGTAATGTTGATTCTAATCTAATCTTCTTAACTTTCATGAACAAATGGCCAATAGATTTGCAAGAGAGCACAATGTGTGTGCATTTTTCAATGTTGATGACCCTGTATCGGAAGGCTGTCGGGACATCGTCAGATATCTGGGACGATCCAGGCTCTTTTTGTTGGATTCTTTATGCTCAAGACACATAGAGCATTGATGTGGTTAGTAAATTATGATCCAAGTCGGGTCATACCCAATAACAAGCTTAGCAAACACCAATTAATATTTAATTGATGATATGATCATGCAATTAAATAATTACACCAATTTAGAACAACTTATAGGGACATTTTGTTCATGGATATTATTTGTAATGTTGTTTAACTTAGTTAAATAACATCAAATAATACAAGTGTGTATGAGTTATATAATTAAAAGGTTAATTATATAACTATTAAAACAACTAGTTTTATCAAAAATTGGAGATTGGTTTTGGGGGGAAAACCCCTCCCATGTACATTTTCGGCCGCCCCTTATGGGGTGGGGTCTTTGTAGTTTTGAAGTTACAATACTCCAAGAACAAGATACACACTCCAACTCTCTCTCTCTCATACATGCAATAGACCAAGAAGAACAAACTTTCTTCCTTTTCTTGAAGGTAATCAAGGCTGGAAATCGGTTATTCCAGCAGCTCAATCAAGGCTGAAAATCAGTTCTCCAGCAGCTTAATCAAGGCTGGAAATCGGTTTTCCAGCAACCTTCTTGGTCATTTTGGGTGTGCAAATCCTAGCAAGAGTGGTCTTTGCTTGATGCTTGTGGGTATGGATGCTTGAGGACACCTCTCCTTGGTGTTTTGGTCATTCAAGAAGCTCATATTATTCCCCTTCATCATGTTTTCAGCAGCATACAAAAGGTAGTTTGTATGTCATATTATGGTTGTTATTTGTTGTTGGTAGCTAGTTCAAACACATATAAATGATCCTATGATTTCGGGTTTGTTGATGGTATGTTATTAGCCTTGATTTTTAGATTACAAATGATAATATTAAGGTTTTAATCCGCTGCGTTTTTCAAGTTGAAATGGTTAAACTACTTTGATTTAGGTCCAACAAACCCAACATTGGCATCTAGAGCCGGATATGTGGATGACTAGTTTCTTTTGTCCTTGTAAAATTGGTTTTATGGGGCTTTAACAACCTAAAGGGGCTGTTTTGTGGTGATGTTATAAATCCCTAACCTTTCAAGTTTATATCTAACATGCTTGTGATTAAACCTTGAAAGAAAGATATATCAAGTGGTTGATTATGTTTTTTTTTTGTTTGGACAAAAGACCCTAAATTCTTGGTTTATGTTGGCTGAAAATTTAGGGTCATATGGGGATTTATTTTTTTCATGAATGTTGCATATGATGTTTCATATTGGTGCATAACCTAGCCTTGACCTTGTCTTGATTTGGTTTTGAATGGATGTTTGTTTTGGTTGATTTCATTCATAATGGGTTGTAATATTATTCTTTTGTGTTTGTATTTGGATGTAATTTATTTATTTATTCAATGGCATTGTAATAGATAGATTAAGTGTGCTTTCTTTTATTAAAAAAATGTATTAGGATATAAATTTTGTAAAATAAGATGCACAAGATGGAAGCACAAAAGGAAGACACAAGAGAAGGACTTGAAGCATTTGGATGCAAGTTCAAGTGGGGGTCTTTGGAGATCTCATCTTTTGTGTTGTGCTCAACCCTTAGGAAAGACCAAATGACAACACTTGTGATGGCAAACAAGTGTTGTCGACATAGTGGCTATGGTTATGCACATGTGGTTGTTTGATATATGTTTGTTTGATTATTCATTTTATGTTGATTGTTTGATATATGGATATGCTTAACAATCTAAATAAATTATCATAACATGCTGAATTTTTTTTGGTTCCAAATCATTAAGTGACTAATAACAGGTTATTAAAAGGATTAATGATTTCAAAATAAAATAGGTTTTATTAAAAGAGAACCATAGGGTACCATGTATTTGAAAGCATGCGAATACAAGGTACATAGAGTTTTCATAACTAGAATTAATGGAAAATTAAATCCCTTTGGAAATAAGTTTAACACCATCCTTTTACACGACACTTGAATCACTTGAGAACTACTTGTGGGATAAAGGTCACCTAACACTTTTAGGGAACTTGTGTGTTTGAGGTGGGCTTAACATACTTATGGGATAAAGGTCACCTAACCACTTGTATGTGTAAACTCACACGTGTGTGTAAGTAGGACGACTTGAATTGGAAGCCATGTCTATAGGGTCACCGAAGCATGGCATACAATGGTGTTGATGGGATTTTACATGGCGACTAAACATAAGATGTTTAACCGATCCCATAAAGCTAGAAGTTGCAATAGGTTGCAATTGTCAAATGTTGACTACCTTGTTAATTTAAATAATGGGATAAAGGTCACGTAACCATCATTTAAATGTAACGTTGGATTCTAGATTTTAATTATTAATTGTCTATGAGACGTGTAAAGGGTATTAATAATTAAATTCAATTTTATAGAAATACTAAAATGAACTTTGTAATTTTGTAGAAATAGTCGCAAACAATAATGCTACCACCCCGACCGTCCCTACCCTATCACTAAGAACAATCTTAAAAAGGGATCATCTTAACCATAATAACTTTATGGACTAGTATCAAAACTTCAGAATCGTTATCAAGCAAGAGAAAAGGGCCTATGTCGTTGACGATTCTATTCCTGACCAACCTGACCCCGAGGATGTTGAGGCCTATAACGATTGGCTTCAATACACTGAGGATTCCATGTAGGTTTCCTGCCTCATGTTGGGAACTATGATTCCCAAACTCCAAAAGGATTTGGAGCATCTTGGGGCATATGACATGATTACCCAGTTGAAGGAAATGTTCCTTCAACAAGCTAGGGTAGAGCACTTCGAAACAGTTCGAGCGCTTCATGCGGCTTCATTGTCGCGTCACATGGAAGAAAGCCAATCGGTATCATCTTATGTTCTGAAGATGAAAAGCCACGTTGATCACCTCGAGCGGCTTAATTGTCCCGTCTCAAAGTAGTTGGCCATGGTTTGATCCTTAATGGCCTAACCAAAAGGTTTGAGACATTCATAATGAATTATATTATGAACGGATGGGACAAGAGTATTGGTGAGCTTCACGCAATGCTCAAAACAGCCGAGGTAGGAATGGGTAGAAAGGTTCTACCTGTTCTCTCGATCAATAAGGAAGGCAATAAGAAAAGGCCATTCCCCGATCCCAAGGCAAATATTGTCAAAGGAAAGGGGTACATCAAAGGAAAGGGGAAATGAAAGGCTATAGCAGAACCTCCAAAGCCTAAGCATAAGAAGCCTAAGGTAACGGAGAAAAATCCATGCTTTGAGTATGGAGAGATAGGACATTGGAAAAGGAATTGTCCAACCTATCTCAAAGAGTTGGAAACAAAAGGGATGCTGGTCAAACCTCAGGTACAACTTTCATAATTCACATTGCTTTAAATGTTATTTCTTTAAACACATGGGTATTGGATACGGATGTAGAACTCACATATGCATTTTGTTGCAGGGGTTCAAAAGAAATATGCACTTCAAGAAGGGAGACACAAGTCTCTATATGGGCAACTGAGCAAAAGTTGATGTCGAAGCCCAAAGAGACAATATTTTGAAACTTTCAAATAGTTTGGAAGTTGTTCTTAAGAACATTTTGTATGCTCCTAGTTAGACTAGGAACATAATTTTGTTTTCCCTTTTAAAACAATGTAGTTATGAATTAAAGTTTGTTAACAATGGTATTTATGTTTGTATGGATGATGTACGTTATTTTAAGGCTATGCCTTTTAATGGAATCTATGAATTGGTTGATAATGATTCATCCTATAATAGCTCATTATACCAAACAAGCACCAAGAAACTTAAAATAGGTTTAAGTGATTCTTATCTTTGACATTGTCGTTTTGGTCCAATAAACAAGAATCAAATTCAAACACCTCAAAAGAATGGTCTTTTGAAAAACAAATGAAAATGTTTTATTCGACAAGGGTGAATCTCGCTTACAAGGTAAGATGACCAAGTCGCCCTTTTGTGGTACTAACGAGAAGGCAAAAGACCTATTGGAAATCATACATTCGGATGTGTGTGGCCCTTTTAATACAATGACTTGAAATGGTGAAAGATACTTCATTACCTTTACCGACGATTATGGTCGCTATGGTTATGTGTACATGATGACACACAAACATTAAGCTTTTGAAATGTTCAAAATCTTCAAGAATGAATTAGAAAATCAACTCAATAAAACTATCAAAGTTCTTCATTCAGATAGAGGAGGTGAATACCTAATTGATGCTTTTTAATACCATCTAAGAAGTTGTGGGATCGTCTCACAACTTACTCCACCTGGAACACCACAACATAATGGTGTGTTTGAGAGGAGAAATCGAACCCTATTGGATATGGTTCGATCTATGATGGTTGTAAGCTCACCACCTCTATCATTTTGGGTTTCGCAATGCTCTCCGAGGCTCGTATTTTGAATATGGCCCTAACCAAGATAGTCAATTCACTAAGTGTATATTTGTTGGATATCCTAAAGACTGTATAGGATACTACTTCTTTGATCTACCAGAGCAAGAGTATTTATTGCTCGAAAGGCTGAGTTCTTGGAAACTAAGTTCCATATGGAAGGAATAATGTATAGAATAGTGGAATTGGATGAGGATCAAGTTCC
The DNA here is from genome assembly GCA_025506515.1 of Flaveria trinervia. Taxonomy (NCBI): domain Eukaryota; kingdom Viridiplantae; phylum Streptophyta; class Magnoliopsida; order Asterales; family Asteraceae; genus Flaveria; species Flaveria trinervia. The sequence goes on from CM046443.1 coordinate 61,191,701, forward strand.
ACAAGCTGATACACATTTGGTTGACACTAGCAATCAACAAGAGGTTGTTGATGATGATCAAGAGGTTGATAAATACACACAAAACGTTCGTAGATCTGGTAGAGTTAGCATTCCACTTGAAAGATATGGATTTTTCATGAATGGATGCTATGTGGTTGACTCCGATGAGCCAACCACATACCATGAAGCAATGTCCAATTCGGATTGTGACAAATGGCTGGATGCCATGAACGTTGACATGCAATCCATGTATGACAATCAAGTTTAGGAATTGGTTAACCCTCCATTTAACTCCAAACCAGTTGGATGCAAGTGGGCTTCAAGAAGAAAATTGATATACATGGAAACTTGGATACTTACAAAGCAAGACTTATAGCAAAAGGTTTCACTCAAAATCAAGGGGTTGATTATGATGAAATTTTCTCGCCTGTGGCAATGCTAAAGTCAATTAGGATATTATTTTCCATAGCTGCATATTATGACTATGAGATTTGGCAAATGGTAGTCAAAACCGCTTTTCTTAATGGATATCTCGAAGAGACTGTCCATATGGTTCAGCTTGATGGTTTTGTCGGTCCACAATATCCTAATAAAGTGTGCATGTTAAAAATGTCAATCTATGGATGGAATCGAGCATCGAGAAGTTGGAATCAACGTTTTGATGAAGAGATCAAGAAATTTGGTTTCATCAAGAACACTGACGAGGCTTGTGTATATATGAAGGCTAGTGGGAGCATAATAACATTCTTAGCATTGTATGTTGACGACATACTAATTTTGGAAATGATATTCCAACCATTGAAGGTGTTAAAACCTGGCTTGGAAGTTGTTTTTCCATAAAAATCTCGGTGAAGCTGCCCATATTTTGGGAACAAAGACCTATAGGGATAGATCGAGGCGGTTGATAGATTTAAACCAAAGTGCATATAGTGATAATGTCTTGAAAGGGTTCAAGATTTAAAACTCTGAGAAAGGTATGGTGCCTATTCAAGAAGGAAAATATTGAGTACATCTCAATGTCCAAGCTCAGAGGATGAGCAATATCAAATGAAGGACATCCCATATGCGTCAGCTATAGGATCCTTCATGTATGCGGTGATATGCACTAGACTGGATGTGTCATGAGCGTTAAGCATGACAAGCAGATATTAGCCGAATCCAGGTAATAGCCATTCTATGGTTATTAAAAGCATATTGAAATACCCTAGGAGGAATAAGGAAATGTTTCTAATATATGGATTTGATGAAGAGGAACTCGTTGAAAAGGGTTACACGGATGCGTGTTTCCAAACCGTTCGTGATGATTCTCAATCACAATCGGGGTATGTCTTCATTATGAATGGAGTAGCATTGTCCATTACAAAAATACGAATACATTGCCGCATCATTAGCAGCTCAGGAAGCTGCATGGATAAAGAAATTTATCGCCGACCTAGGGTGGTCTCTACCGTTCAAGACCCCTAGAAATCCTTTTGTGATCACAAGGGTACGATTGCATAAATCAAGGTACCCTGTCCTCTTCAAAAGGCTAGGCACATTGAGCGGAAATTCAACTACATAAGGATGAAGTTGAAAAGGGAAAAATATGTATTCGTAAAGTTCACACCGATCAATACATGTGGATCCACTCACGAAGCTCCTTGAAAGGGCAAAACATGAAAGTCATACTTGTGCCTTAGGACTTCGATATTCTAGTGACTGGAATTGATCTGTTTAGTAAATGTAATATTTAACTATTTATATACTTGTTATATTTTGAGTTATATTCATTTTAGCATGTATACATCCATGAATATGTTTATTATTCTAAATGTCCGTAGTCGGTCATGTTTGTGGGAACAAATATGAACGTAAGACTATTATGAACACGGATTGGTGGATATTGATAAGGAATGAATATAGAGCAATTGGTTGCTACCAAGGTTCATAGATATTTGTGGGATACAAATATTGGACTGACCCGCATCTCAATTTTACTACATGGAATCTTCTAGATTGATCATGAGTAAATTTGAGTAAAGGCGAATATCATTTGGTATCCTTCAACCTAAGATACATATTGGTTTTAATATTCACAAAATGTTATACCTTGAGCTAGTTCTTCACTGTTCTAAAATAATGGGCAGTACATAAGGCTATGTTCAGGTGTGACATGAGGTGATTGTGAAAAAAACCTTTGTAGTCAAGATGGAATTTGTTCCTCTTATTCATTGAGAGCAAGATGTCTAAGGCTTGATTAAGTTGAATCAACAAGGAATGATCATTCTATGTCCTTGGATTTAACATGATATCTGTAATAAAAGGATAAATGATTGATTCACTTAAATCATTTCAAGTTGGATACTTGAAGGAGATGATGTTATTGAATGGCTTTAAGTCATGTGTATTAAGGGTAGTAAACCATTGTTAGGCGGTATTTACTGCTTCCATCAATCTTCTATGAATCTTGTGCAAGTGGGAGATTGTTGGATTCTTTATGCCCAAGACACATAGAACATTGATGTGGTTAGTACATTATAATCCAAGTCGGGTCATACCCAATAACAAGCTTAGTAAACACCAATTAATATTTAACTGATGATATCATCATGCAATTAAATAATTACACCAATTTAGAAAATGGGTTTTCTAAATAAGTTGAATATGAGATTGAACAACTTATAGGTATATTTTGTTCATGGATATTATTTGTAATGTTGTTAATTTAGTTAAATAACATCAAATAATAAAAGTATGTATGAGTTATATAATTAAAAGGTTAGTTATATAACTATTAAAACAACTAGTTTTATAAAAAATTGGAGATTGGTTTTGGGGGGAAAACCCCTCCCTTGTACATTTTCAGCTGCCCCTTATGGGAGGGGCCTTTGTAGTTTTGAAGTTACAATGCTCCAAGAACAAGATACACACTCCAACTCTCTCTCTCATACAGGCAATAGACCAAGAAGAACAAACTTTCTTCCTTTTATTAAAGATAATCAAGGCTGGAAATCGGTTTTTCCAGCAGCTCAATCAAGGCTGAAAATCGGTTCTCCAGCAGCTTAATCAAGGCTGGAAAACGGTTTTCCAGCAGCCTTCTTGGTCGTTTTGGGTGTGCAAATCCTAGCAAGAGTGGTCTTTGCTTGATTCTTGTGGGTATGGATGCTTGAGGACACCTCTCCTTGGTGTTTTGGTCATTCAAGAAGCTCATATTCTTTCCCCTTCATCACGTTTTCAGCAGCATACAAAAGGTAGTTTGTATGTCATATTATGGTTGTTATTTGTTGTTGGTAGCTAGTTCAAACACATATAAATGATCCTATGATTTTGGGTTTGTTGATGATATGTTATTAGCCTTGATTTTCAGATTACAAATGATAATATTAATGTTTTAATCCGCTGTGCTTTTCAAGTTTAAATGGTTAAACTACTTTGATTTAGGTCCAACAAACCCAACACTTTTATGTTCTAATGGTAGAGCCTATGTGTAAGGCCCCATTCACGAAGACCTCACAGTTGGTCAACCACAACATTTAATACATTATATATTATAAATATACAAACTCAAGCAGCGGAATTATTATAACAAAAGCCATTCATTTCTTTTTAAAACACTGTTGTTGTGCAATACATTATTGTTTGACTGACTACAAAACAATTGTTTAACTGCATTACAAGAAAACAACAATATGAAATACGAATGGATGTCAGTCTTTCCCTACCGAGTAGCTTCACCCTCGTGCCATCCTCAGCAATAATTACCTGCCAACTAAAAATGTATAAAAGTCAGTGTTGCTGAGTGAGTTCTAGTTTTAAAAGTAATAAAATACTTTGTGTATGTTGTACATGAAAATACTATTTCTGTGAAATACAACTCTTTATTTTGTATGCAAGCACGTAATAACTATATAGTTGGACCAAAAGAACCAATGAGCCTGATCAGAAAAACCTCTAAGTCCCACAGACATCACAACAACTGTTGAAGACTTGATCAGCTGTTTGACAAAGTCTGAAGATTTCAACAGCTGAAGACTAAAGTACTGAAGATTTCAACAGCTGAAGACTAAAGTACTGAAGCCTTCAACAACTGAAGACCAAAGTCTGAATTTCAACAGCTGAAGACTAAAGTACTGAAGATTTCAACAGCTGAAGACTAAAGTACTGAAGCCTCAACAGCTGAAGACCAAAGTCTCAAGATCAACAGGTGAAGAACAAAGTACTGAAGATCAACAGCTGAAGTACAAAGACTGAAGACATTAGCTGATGACAATAGCTGAAGTTCAAGTACAAGTACTCAAGCTTTCAGAGTTTATTACAACAGTGAGGAAGCATTCTTCAGTTGCTGTGATGGTTTCATTTCAATAGTTTTCTTTTTGTTTCAGTATTTGTAAAATGACTAAAGAGCTTGTTCTTCAGTCGTTGTAGTTTCAGTAGTTTTTTTTCGGTAGTAGTAGTAATAGTTAACACTTAGCATTTTTGTAAGAAGATGTCAGCTGTTTGACATCTTCAGTAGTTGTGTTAACTATCAGTAGTTTGAATAAATTCTGTTAGATGTCACTATCAAGTGACATCAGCAGATGTCACATCTCCTATATAAGAGATGTTGACCTAATTGTATGTGTGACATTCTGTTACCACGAAAGCGAATATTGAATCAAATATATTTTGCAGAATTCTTTCTGTCTATAACCGTTTGTTCTTACTTTGAATATCTTTTGTGTTCTTGTGAATTGGCTAATTCATTGTTTGTTCTCCGCTGCTATACTCTCAAATCAATCAAACGTAGATCACTGATCCTAACAAATGGTATCATAGCGGGTTAATCATTGATCGATCTAACAGTTGATCATTGAAACTGCTATTTGATATCTATGTTTGATTGAATTAGCTTATTTGCAAAAATGGTTATAGATTATTGAATTTCTGCCGCTTTCGTTTATTCATTTTGAGATCTCTCTGGTTCAATTTGGTTTGTTGTGTTTTGTTCTAAATCTGTTATAGCTTAATTGAATTTGATTGAATCTGAGATGACTACTCCTTCTAATGACCCTCACAATACCGGTTCTTCAACCAAGCCTCCGATGCTGGTTAGGACTGAGTATAACATATGGCAACGAAGGATGCTTCATCACCTGTCTGTTAACAGTTCAGGTTGTTGGACATATGTGGTACATGGACCACATAAGCCTATGGTGAACAATCCGGAAACCAATCAAATGGTTCCGAAGAAGAAGGAACAATACTCAGATGAAGATCGGAAACTATTTGAGATTGATGCTAAAGCCCATGGAATTCTGGCCATGGCACTGCCGAATGAAATCTATTCAGGGCTAATGCATCATGAAACTGCTCATGACCTCTGGAATGCACTGAAGGAACAATTCAGTGGAACTGATGAAGTCTTATCAAACAATAGAGAAATCCTCGCCCAACAATATGAGACATTCTCTCATAGAAAGGGTGAGACACTGACTCAGTAGTTTGAGCGTTTTTCCTGTTTGATCTCTGAGCTGAAAATGGTGAAACAGGAATACACCAACAGCCAGATGAATAAAAGATTCCTCAGATCACTGCCTGAGAGATGGGACACATACACTATTGTCCTACGCTCTAGTGAAAATCTGGATAGCCTATCTCTCACCCAACTTCATGGGAAACTACTTACATTCGAAAGAGAGATAGAGCAGAAAAGGAAACTGTCATCATCAGGAAAGCTCACTCATGACTTTGTACCAGGGAACACTGCCTTGGTTGGTCATGAGTCAGAATATGCTGCATCTGAAAGCAATTATGATGAGCATATTGATTTCTCTTCAACAGTTCTGATCATGCATTTGTTGGTATTGATAGTCTTTCTGGAAGTAATAGTGACAATCTATGCTTCATCATGGATGATCTGAAGGGAATTGCTCATGATGATTTAGAAGCCAAATGACCTTAGTTAATATCAGATCTCAGAAGTTCTACAACAGAACTAGCAGGAAATTTCCTGGACTCTCTGGCAAAACCAAAGTTGGTTTTGACAAAAGTAAGTTGAGGTGTCACAAATGCCAAAGGCTTGGATACTTTGCAAGAGAATGTAGATCAACTGGATCTAACTCTTCTGCACCCTTTGTGACTTTTCCTAGCACTAGTCTACAAAATAGAGGGCAACATCCTGCTGGTTCTGGTCATCAATCACACCCTGTATCTCCTGCATACTTTGTCCCCCAGGGTCCAATGTCATATCCTTTACCCTGTTATTACTTGCCTCAGCGAAATCCGGTTCAAGCTCCAATTGCACAACAACCACATGCATTACCTGAACCTCAACCTTCCCAATCTCATCAACAAACTCACCCTCAACAACACAGCTTTTTCACCCCAGGAGTTGTTGACTGGAGCAGTTTACCAGATGATTTGTCTGGTCATGAACAACTGTTCTCTAGTGCTAGTCAACATGGTGGTGACAGTCCTTTTGGAAATCTAGCTCTTATGGCTTTGGAGTCTGCTGATACTTCATCCTCTAATGCCTCTACACCACAGGTATCATAGGTATCCTCTGAGGCAAAAGCCAAACTATGTTCTGAAACATGCATAGCCGCATTTGAATCTATTAGAGAAGCAAATGTAGCTTTAATTAACAAGAACATTGGGCTAGAACAAACAATTTCCTAAAGCAAAGCTGAATTTGAGTCTGTGATTAATGATAAGAATGATGAGATTTACAAACTAAAATGCCAAATCACTGATGATAAGGATAGGGAAGAGATACTTCTAGAGAAGTACACAGACCTCAAAGAAACACTTGCAACTACCCAGGTAGAGTGTGATCGATGGGTAAATTCTTGCAAGGGTTTTGAAATGCTTCTTAGTAAGCAATCTGCTTCCAATGTGAAGTTTGGCATTGGTTATAATCACACTGCTCCTCCTACAGACTTTACTCCCAGAATAGAGGTAGAATCTGATGGTGAAAGCAATAACCAATCATTTTCATCATGTGATCTACTATCTGATACAACACCATCAGAAGTAGAAGTCAGCATTAATTCCTCTCAGAAACTATCAGCTGATGTTGATGGTTCAAATGCTGACACTCACATGATCACAAAGTTGATCACTCCAGGTGATATTTCACAAAGTACTCAAAGTACTAAAAAGAATGTCATAACACCTGGAGAACAAGCCCAAACTACTACATGTACTAAGGGAAAGAAAAATGCAAGTAGAAAGGGTGGGAAAACTACTGAGGAAGATATCAAGAAAGCAGGTACTAAAGCAAAGAAAACTGCTAGTACTGATAGCAAACTGCTGAAGAACAAGTCTTCAGTAGTTTCATCCTCTTCAGCAGATGATCAACTTAAGATGAAGAAAAAGCCATGTGAAATATGTGGCTTATTCAATCATCTTACTCATGATTGCTGGTATAAAAAGGGCTCCAAACTCAAACATAATGAAAACATTAAAGAGAAAATGGATAAAATGAAAACTGAGTTTGAAATCAAATTTGTATTAGCAACATCAAAACCTGTAACCCCAAAAGTCAAAAAGAAATCCAAAAAGAAAGGGGTTAAACAGGCAACAGCTGAGATTGCTCAAAGAGAGATGGTACAACACAGGAACTCATCAAACTCACGCACTAATGTGTCTGATGAGCTGAAGGCTTTATCACAAAATCAGACACAACTTGTTATGATGGTTCAACATCTATTGGGGAGAGTCAACCAATTAGATGCTCCTGTGTTGAAACCACAGAGAAGAAATTCCATGCCAAAGGAATCTTCTTCTTCACCATCTCCATCCCCTCAGGCTGTTATTCATAGCAAGTCTGTTAGTTACCATCTGTTGATGTGAATAGACCTAAAACCAAAAAGGTTTGGGTCTCAAAAACTAACTAATTGTTTATGATTGCAGGGTTCTTCAACATGCCAAAGTAGCATCTGGTATGTAGACAGTGGGGGATCTATGCATATGAGAGGGAACAACTCTCTTCTTCATGACTACTCTCAAGGAAAGAAGGGGTTTGTTTCTTTTGGCAATGATGCTAAGGGTTACATCATTGGAAAAGGCTTTGTCTCCAATGGAGATATAAAGTTTGATGATGTTAATCATGTGGAAAATCTCAAGTACAATCTCTTGAGTGTCAGTCAAATGTGTGATAAAGGCCATGGTGCTCTTTTCACCAGTCAGAACTGCAGGATTCTGTCATCCAAAGTTCTGAATTTGATTGATAAGGTGTTGGATGATCACACTCTCCTAAGGGCCAACTGGACAGGAAGAGTGTATGCCTTAGATCTTTCCAAGAAAATAAATATCAGCGGCCATCCTTGCCTATTTTCCAAAGCCTCTCCTCAACAATCTAAACTGTGGCACAGAAGGCTGGGTCATGTTAATTTCAAAAACATGAATGAGCTGATCCATAATAGTTTAGTGAAAGGCTTACCAATAAAGGAGTTCCACTGTGATGAAACCTGCACTGCTTGTTTAAAAGGAAAACAGCACAAAGTCTCATTTCCTCCTATTGAAGAGCCTAAGTCCACGGCCTGCTTGCAATTACTGCATATGGATCTATTTGGTCCTGTGAGAGTGATGAGCATGGCAAACAAGAAATACTGTCTGGTAATTGTGGATGATTACTCCAGATTTGTATGGACTTTCTTTCTGTATTCAAAGGATGAGGTTGCTAAGAAGATTCCAACTTTGTGTTGTATGTTGAGAAGCAGTATTCCCTTTCAGTCAAGTCTATACGGAGTGACAATGGAACTGAATTCAGAAACCATACACTTGATGAATTTTATCTTTCAAAGGGAATCAAAAGGTAGTTTAGCATCCCAAGGACTCCAGAACAAAATGGAGTAGTGGAGAAAAAGAACAGGACCCTAATTGAAGTTGCAAGGTCTATGTTGGCTGACTCTGGTTTGCCACTGACCTTTTGGGCTGAAGCTTTTAACACAGCTTGCTATGTGCAGAATAGAGCCTTAGTAAATCAGAGGTTGATGAAGACTCCATATGAAGTTCTACATCACTTGGCTCCTCTCATTTCATTTTTCAGAGCATTTGGGTGTCCCTGTTTTATTCTCAACACAAAGGATCAACTCCAAAAATTTGATCCTAAGGTGGATGCAGGGTATTTTGTTGGTTATTCATCTACTTGCAAAGCATACAGAGTTTTCAACTGCAGAACAAAGATAGTTGAAGAGACTTTGCATGTGAAGTTTAATGAATCTCCAATGGACAAGATTCCACAAAACCCTGTGGAGTTGTTTGATTTGGACATACTGTAATATGTTCCTTATCAACCTCCAGTTGTTGCAGACCATGTGGATAAATCATCTTCTGCAGCATGTCTTCCACCTGGTGGTATTGATGATGATGATGATGATAATATCAATACTCACCTATTCAAGTTTATGACCAACTGCCTGAGTCTGCTAAACTTGATGTTCCTGTAGCTTCAGTAGTTCCATCCACAACAAATGCTGATGAGATTTCTGATTCCTCTACATCTTTTGAGTTACCATCAAATTCTTGGTGATATCAATGCTAGAGTTTCAAGAAGAAGTCAATTGTTTAACTTCTGCTTCTATGCTCTCTTCATCAGTCAGCTAGAGCCAAAGAACTATCATATTGCTTTTAGAGACAATGGATGGGTTGAAGCCATGCAGCTTGAGCTACTTCAGTTCAAGAAACAGCAAGTGTGGGAACTGGTTCCTCTACCCCCAGGTAAGTGTGCAATAGGCACTAAATGGGTGTTTAGGAATAAAACTGATGAAAATGGGCTTATTGTTAAGAACAAGGCTAGACTGGTTGTACAGGGTTTCTCGCAAGAAAAAGGTATTGATTATGATGAAACCTTTGCCCCTGTAGCCAGACTAGAGGCAATTAGATTGTTCTTAGCCTATGCTACATTCCACCATCTCAAAGTTTTTCAAATGGATGTCAAAAGTGCATTTTTATATGGCAAAATAAAAGAAGAAGTTTATGTGTGTCAACCACCATGTTTTGAAGACAATAATCATCCTGAATGGGTGTACAAACTTGATAAGGCTCTTTATGTGTTGAAACAAGCTCCTAGAGCCTGGTATGAGACACTCTCCACTTTTCTTCTCAAGAATAATTTCACTAGAGGCTCCATAGATAAAACTTTGTTTATTAAGAAGGTGGATCAGCATAATCTACTTGCTCAAATTTATGTTGATGATATTATTTTTGCATCCTCTGATCCCCAGTTGTGTGATGATTTTACCAAATTAATGAAAAAGAGGTTTGAAATGAGTGCAATGGGAGAATTATAGTTCTTTCTAGGTTTGCAAATCAAACAAAAGGCTGATGGAACCTTTATTCATCAGTCCAAATATACAAAAGATCTTTTGAATAAGTTTGATTTACAAAATTGTAAGCCCTGTTCTACTCCCATGTGCAACACCACACAACTGGATGCGGATCAGAAAGGTAAAGCTGTTGGTGAAACACTTTACAGATGTATGATTGGGTCCTTGATGTACTTAACAGCTTCTAGACCAGATATCATGTTTGCTACTTGTGTCTGTGCTAGATTTCAGGCTGCTCCTAAAGAGTCTCATTTGATTGCAGTCAAGAGGATCTTTAGATATTTGCAAGGTACACAATCTCTAGGTTTATGGTATTCCACTAGACACTCTTGCAAATTAGTTGCTTTTTCAGATAGTGACTATGCAGGGTGCAAGTTCACTAGAAAGTCAACTTCTGGTGGATGTCAATTCCTAGGCAACTATTTGATTTCTTGGCAGAGTAAGAAACAAACATGTGCTGCTACATCCACTGCTGAAGCAGAGTACATTGCAGCTGCAAGTTGTACTTTTCAGGTACTCTGGCTTCAGAACCAACTTTTGGATTATGGCATTATAGAGACTAAGACTCCATTATTAATGGATAGTGCTTCAGCTCTATGCCTTGTCAAAAATCCAGTCCAGCACTCTAGGACCAAATATATAGAGATCAGACATCATTTTATTAGGGATTGTTTTGAAAAAGGTCTGATTGATCGTAAGTTTGTGCCTAGTGCTGATGAGCTTGCAGACATTTTTACTAAGCCTTTGGATGGTTCAACTCTCCAAATCCTAGTGTTACAGCTTGGTATGTTGCAGCTAGAATAAGTGATAACTACTGATGATCTCAGTATATACGTACTGATGATCATTAGTACCATATCACATATAATACTGATTCTGTTAAAACAACTGATAAAGTTACAACTATTGATGTAGTTATAACTACTGATGTCAGTAAAAACAGAATAAGTACTGATGTCCTATGAACAGCTGAAAACAGCTAAAAGGCTCATGAGTAAGTGTTGAGGACAGTATGAAACAGTTGAAAGGCTATGAATTGACGAAAACTACTGATGAGAACTTTCTCTTCAGTTGTCTCAACAACTGCTGTTTCATCCTAAACAACTGATGACCAAACCATGTCTTCAGTAGTTTCACAACTACTGATGACTAAAACCAAGTCATCAGCTGTTTACAAAAACTGATGACAAAACCATGTCTTCAGTAGTTTCACAACTACTGATGACTAAAACGAAGTCATCAGTTGTTTACAACAACTGATGACAAAACCAAGGTCTTCAGTAGTTTCACAACTACTGATGACTAAAACCAAGTCTTCAGTTGTTTCAACATCTGAAAGGGTAATACCACGTCATCAGTCGTTTAAAACTACTGATGATTAACACCAAACCCTTCAGTCATTTTCTAACCCTTACCCTATAAATACCCAATACCTAAGCCTTCAGCGCTTCATCCTCTCCAAACCTAATGTTCAAATCTCCAAAACTTCTCTCTCATTAATGGTGACCATGCAGCTCAAACCACGCCATAACTGTGTTGCCTACCTCACAAAATCACCCTTCTGGACAAAGTTCGACAATGCCATTGATCTAATGGTCCAATCTCCCTACAAAACGGCCTTCCTTTTAAATCCCATCATTCATGCCGAATCCCTTCACCAGTTTTGGACGAACGTCACCCTCACCGCTGGGGAGAACAACACCAAGTCTCTCCAGTCGGTCGTCAACAACCATCAAGTGGTCATCACTCCTGATATACTTCGCCAAACCCTAAACCTGGATGATGCCACTTTTCCTGCTGGGTATCCAAAGGGCACAACTGATTTATCCTTTGCCCACCATGGATATCAGGGAAACCTTAGTGCCTCTACCATCCTGAAGAAACATTTCCATGAAGCAGAACGTCTTATATTTCACATGGTAAATGTTTTCTTAGCTCCTAAGACTTCCTCTTGGGATCAAATGTCTAGAAGGTGGCAGCAGGTATTATTCTCTATCCTTAGCAACAAGACTTAAACTTTTCTTAAATCATTTTTCATGAACTTAAGGATATGGCCTCAAAATCAATTTCTAACCGCTGGATATTATATCCTCGGTTCATTATGGCTATAATAGAGAATCAGCTGCAAGCTGAGGGACTTGTTGGCCTTGGAGTCCCTGCAACGGCTGTATTGCTTGAAGCATACTCCAGGCACAACTCTGACCACACACTGAAACAGGCTGCCAAACTGCGAAAACCCACGCAGTTGGAACCCACAGCCACCACCTCCAGAACCAGAGTCCCCACCAAACCTAAATCCAAAAAGCCAAAAACGGCTACTCAGGGAGATGAGTCCCCTGAGGATGCCCCTGTACCACAAACACAGGAACCACATACTGGTATTAACCCCCCAGTTGTGACAACGACTCAACTTGCCAAAGCCGCACAGGTATCCTCTCAACAGGATCCTGTTGCAACCAATATTGGGGAACCCACACTGCTGGAACCTATCTCACTTGAGAGGGTTACCATTGAAGCGCACCATTCACCCCGGGTGCAATATGCTTCTACCCAATCACCACGTGCAACCGCCCCCCAAAGTCCTACATTAATTGTTGCACAAGTGCTGAGTCAGTTGCACTCCTCACCCCCTCCCCAGATACCAATTACAACTGGGCATACCTCTACCATTGCGGGGGAGGATCAAAGTGCATCTAATAACCCATAGCATAGGGGTTACAATGTTCCATTTCCTAGTGTAGAAAAGGAGATTGGAACTTTTGGTGAGGCTGCCACTTATCCTGCTTCAGCATATGATCAGGATGTAGTTGATACCATTACTAAGACCTTACCAGAGGCAACTGCTGATGAAGGACATAGTCCGGAGGCAGGAAGTCCCCAGTTCCAAGACAAAGGGGCACATGCTACAACTGATCTACACTCAGTGCATGTTCATCCTGATTCTATCAAGAGGTCAGGTGATTCAGTACCCACTGATGATGACTTGGGCTTCTTTTACGATGTCTTAGCCCAAAACACCATCGTGGAAGAGGAGGTGAGCAGACTCAAAGAGCTGCTTGCCAAAACATCTGTGGATCAAAGACCATCTGCCTCTCAAACCCCACAGATGGCACCTTCATCCGAAGGTCTCCCAAACACAGAGCCATTCCCAAATTCTCAGCCAGCTGCCTCTGCTTCTGGCACTATCTCTCAAGAATAGAACCCCCCTGAGCAAATAGCTGCTATCTTCCAAAATTCCTTACCTCTCATCACACCTATAATCACTGACATAGTGATCAAAACCATTGATGAGAGGCTTTCCTCAGTAATACAACCCTTGATAGAGGAAGTTGTAGGCAAACAGCTTTCTGACAATCAAACCCTTGCAACCAATGCACCCGAAAAGGGGAGATGCAGTCAGTGAAAGGAAAAAGAAAGAGGAGTGCAGAGGGGAAAGAGAAAGAGAAAGAAACAAAAGTGACAGTAGTGGAAAAAGAGAAGGAGTTGGCTGCGGAGATTGAAAAAGAGAAGGGGCAGGAAGCTGACATGGGGAAATCAAAGAAAAGAAAGAATGAGAAGGAGACTGCCTTGGAGCTGATGGTAAAAAAGGCTGATGCCGAACACAGCAGATCAATGGATAACATCATTGATCAGTTGTTTAGGCAAGGCCATGACACTGACAAACTTGACTCTGAGATTAGAAGATTAGAGATTGAAGAAATGCAAAACAGATGGGCAAGTTATGATGTGTTAGAAAGAGAAAGGCTGGAGATCATGATCAGATGTATAGCAAAATATCTTGGAAGATCAATGATCGAAATCAAAGCTTGGTCCAGGGACAGCATCTTGGAATAACCACCAAATCTGTTCGTCTGAAGTATACACTAAAGGATTAGTTATTGAAGCTTTGAATGAAGCTGGTGCTGGGAGCAGGACTGAACTAGCCAAGCAATCTAAAGCCACACTCACTTCCAAAATGCTAGAACAGCCTGTCAACATTCCCACACCTAAACCACCAAAAAAACAACCCACCAAACCAACTCCCTTACCCTCAAAACCAATAGCCGATGATGTACCCAAGAAGAAGAAGAGAAGAGTATTGAGGCTAGAAGATGATGAAGAAGATGATGATGAAGATAGGCTGCCACTCTCAGCTGTTATACAGTTGCCGAAGGCGACAATTCACTCCCCAACAATTACTCCTGAAACCCAAAGACAAATTCTGAAAGTGAAGCTAGAAGAAGAAGAACTTCACAAACAACACGATGAGGAATTGTTGAGGATGGTTGACAAAGCATATGCAGCCACATCTTCTATCATCAACATGAAGAAGCAAGCTCTCAGATTATACACTCTTAAGCATACATTTCAATATCAAAAGGAGAGAGTAAGGATTTGGCCTGATCCCAGGGTGTCTCACATGATTCACAAGAAAAACATTCCACAGAGATACATTGGCTAGGTGAAAAAAGATTGTAGATTAAGTGATCTCCCTAGTCTTTGTAGTATCACCCTGGGAAATCCTAGAAGACTTCAAGAAAGCTTATAAAGCTAACCAAACCCCACAGAAGATGCTTGAAAATAAAATGGTGAAAAAGGGGTTAGTTTATAAGAGGCTTGAAGAAGTCAGAAAGAATGAGCTCCAATTGTTTCTAGAGAGTAATCACCCTGATGAATTTGCTTATAGAATAATAACAACTGTGGAGCTAAAGAATGGGAAACAGGTCAAATACCTATCTGAGTACTATGGGCCTGAATCATTATTTGAAGGAGGTGCTGAAGAGCTGAGCATGGAGGAACAAATTACCTTCCTTGAGGCCTACACAAGAGAGTCATACAGACTCATAGTGGGGAAGTAGATCTCATGGATGGGGTAACAACTCTGTGTCCAGTTCCCCAAGACAGAGTTCCCATTCATACTTTGCCAAATAGATCAATGAGACTTCTTCCCAGGCCTATGCTTAAAAGAGTCATTTCCGAGCTGATCTAGAAGACAAAAAGACCAATCCTTCTGCCATAATAAGTGGGACATCTTCAATAAGTTTAGATGTTTTGGTTGCATTAGTTCAAGGGGAGTTTTTTGGACCAAAAGAACCAATGGGCCTGATGAGAAAAACCTCTAAGTCCCATAGACATCACAACAACTGCTGAAGACTTGATCAGCTGTTTGACAAAGTCTGAAGATTTCACACCTGAAGACTAAAGTACTGAAGATTTCAACAGCTGAAGAATAAAGTACTGAAGCCTTCAACAGCTGAAGACTAAAGTACTGAAGCCTTCAACAGCTGAAGACCAAAGTCTGAAGATCAATAGCTGAAGAACAAAGTACTGAATATCAGCAGCTGAAGTACAAAGACTGAAGACATTAGCTGATGACAACAGCTGAAGTTCAAGTACAAGTACTGAAGCTTTCAGAGTTTATTACAACAGCTGAAGAAGCATTCTTCAGTTGTTGTGATGGTTCCATTTCAGTAGTTTTCTTTTTGTTTCAGTATTTGTAAAACGACTGAAGAGCATGTTCTTCAGTCGTTGTAGTTTCAGTAGTTGCTTTTCAGTAGTTGTAGTAATAGTTAACACTTAGCATTTTCGTAAGAAGATGTCAGCTGTTTGACATCTTCAGTAGTTGTGTTAACTATCAGTAGTTTGAATAAATTCTGTTAGATGTCACTATCAAGTGACATCAGCAGACGTCACATCTCCTATATAAGAGATGTTGACCTAATGGTATGTGTGACATTCTGTTACCACGAAAGCGAATATTGAATGAAATATATTTTGCAGAATTCTTTCTGTCTATAACCTGTTTTTTCTTACTTTGAATATCTTTTGTGTTCTTGTGAATTGGCTAATTCATTGTTTGTTCTCCGCTGCTATACTCTCAAATCAATCAAACGTAGATCACTGATCCTAACATATATGAACAAATACTATTTGTCATCTTTACTGTATGCCTTGTATGTTTTGTAATATTTTATCTTTATTTTTAATTATTTGTATCGACCAATGAGCAATACCCTAAACGGTATGCGCGGTGAAAACTGCTCATGGGCCATCTATATCCCTCAAAAGGGTTCTATTTACTGTATACAAGGCCGACCCAATCACCTAGGGTACACTACAAAGGTCCTGCCAATCTCAATTGACTGGCCCTGTGTGCATAATAGGGTAGCTAACCCACAACACAGTTGAGCTAACGACAACATGGTCGTGTACCTCCTGTAAGCTTGCAAGACCTGTTAACGTTTTATTAATGTTCCTCTTCTCTTCTTTATTTCTCTTCCTCTTTATTATTACAATATTTTACGTTACCATAATAAACTACCACGTAAAGTCGCACACTATAAGTAATAATAATAATAGCAATAATAATAAGGAACAATCATAAGGCAATCATAATCATGCATGAAACCCATCACTAATAAACCCTAGTCAAACCTCGGTTAAAACCCTAAGAGCACAAACTCCCAAGAATTCTGTAATAAATTCTAAGTATTAGGCGCTTAGACACTATTTGGGCGCATGGGCCCTATTTGGGTGCTTTATCACTATGCAGGCGCATGAGGCTAACACTTAGCTGCTTTAACTCTTAGGTGCATGAACTATTCAGGTGCATAGGCACTATTCGGGCGTATGACTCATTCGGTCGCATGGACACTTAGACGCATGGGTTTATTCGGGCGTATGGAAACTTAGGTGCATGGGCACTGTTGGGGCGCATGGGCCTACACTTAGTCGTCCGACTAATATTTCTAGGCGCATGGACTAGTGTTCAGGCGCATGATATACACTTATCATTACTAAGGCAAATTTCAGGCGCATAGGCCTTTTTTAGGCGCATGAACCTTCGGTGCAACATGTTTCAAGGATGTTTTCGAACCCAAACATCAAACCTATCTGTTTTAAGCTTACCAAGGCTATTCTAAACATGAACAACCTATAAGCATGGAAGAGTCATCATTCAACATGCATAATACATACGGGTATACATACATAAACATTGTAAAATCATTTTAATACATTTTCAGCCCCAAAGAGAGTTTAAAACAAGTAAAACCAGGGTCTGGAACTCACCTGGTACAACTTGGCTGTTTCTTCCTTCTAACCCGCTTGCAAATGAGTTCAAACACCTAAAAACACACCAAAACACACACCCACGGACACACACACAAGCACATAAGCACATAAGCATGTAACTGAGACAAAAAACCCAACATGAACACTTAAAAC
Source organism: Flaveria trinervia (assembly GCA_025506515.1). Classification (NCBI taxonomy): domain Eukaryota; kingdom Viridiplantae; phylum Streptophyta; class Magnoliopsida; order Asterales; family Asteraceae; genus Flaveria; species Flaveria trinervia. The sequence continues at coordinate 61,209,196 of CM046443.1, forward strand.
TTCAAATTCTTACCTTGAATTCAATCTCTTCTTTTTCTTCTTCTCCAATCGAGAGTGTTTCTCTGCTCTTTCTCTCTAAACCAAAGAAAAGTAGTGATGTGAAGTGAGGGTGGGCGGCCATGCCCACCTTTACACAGGAAAATGATAGCTCATATAAGGTAGATCGTATGTGTGATACGTAGATCGTATGTGTGATACCAATTCATATAAGGTAGATCGTATGTGTGATACGTAGCTCATATAAGGTAGATCGTATGTGTGATACCAATTCAAACCTTTTGGAAAATGATAGTACACAGGAACAAATCAAAAGGAACTTTAAATTTTAATTTAGAAAAGATGCAAGATTCAAAGTATAAGTCTGTGTAGTCTAAGCAAAATAAAAGGGAAGATGATAGAAAAAATGGTAACTACTAAGGTAACACAAAGAAAGTAGACCTAGAGGTTGCTAGACCACAAAGGATATGTCGGTAGATTCAACACAATAGATGATTAGACCTGACTGGTGATCTCAAGATCAAACTAAGTTGTTCAACTAACTGTGGGCTGCCATCTTATCACTGGTTAACACAATCAACAATATTCCAATTAGGGGTAATGAGCATGTAAACGCCACAAATGTGTGCGGATGACCATAAATAGAGCAAAGCATGGAAAAAATGAAAGGCAAATGCTATCAAGCTAATGACATATGTTGTTGTTGCATTCTGTGCAAAAGAAAATTTAGCTGCTCTAACAAGAAGTAGGTTGTGTGCCTCTCTGCTGTGCGATGGCACTACCTGAGGATAAGCATAACCTAGATATTCTAGAATTCATTGTTGTTTGCCGCCTCTCTGCTATGCGATGGCACTGACCTGAGGATTGGCTTCTCTTTGAAAGCTCTAAGAATAGTCTCTTCTAGTAAAAATACCCGTAGACCGCTCAAAAGCTCCTGAGGAATGTTGATTACCATATAAGTATGGGATCCAAAAATGTTAGTTGAAATAATTAAACCTAAAACTATCACCAGTTTGTGTCTAAAGTCTGTGTATGGATTTAAGAGGACAAATATACTGACAATCATTGTGGCTGCAATTCTTGAAAGTTCAAATCAATGTGGGAATCTAATAATACCAGTATGATTTCCTAAATTTGCTAACGACTCTGGATGAAGACCAAGAATTGAGCATCAAAAGGTTTTGATAACTAGTCCCAAATGATTTGACTTGTCTGTATGATTCCAAAATTAAATTGGTCCAGGTGTGGTCAAACAAATTGAAGCTGCCTATTCTGGAACCAAATCCAGTAGATGTCTATCTTAGGATTTATCTCTCACAAAAAGTCAAGAACAAGTTTTATTTTTGTATTTAGTTTAAGTTGCTAGTTAGTTAGTCATTTTAGTTTGTTTGTTCGTTGGACTATATCATGAAAATCAGTATGGGATTAACTCACCTAAAAGGGTCATGCCTGAAATGGCCACATGTGTTTTCAAAGTTTAAAAGGGTCACGTCTGATGTGACTAAATGTTTAAAAGGATCACATCAGAGGTGATCAAAAAGTTTTCAAGTTAAAATGATCATGTCTGAGATGATCATATGCTCATAATGTTAATTTCAATAGGTAAAAAGGGTTTAAGTGCTAAATGTTCATAAGTGTAACCCATTCACACGACTGGATCATAAGTATGGACCAACCATGCGAATGGCTTCCATTCGCACCACTGGACATGAGATTGAGCCATTCACCCGAATGGCTTATCAGAATGATCATTCGACCGAATGAAAGGGTACGAATGAGTCAGTCGACTGACTGAGACTCAGTCGGTTAAATAAGGTGCGAATAAAGGGCACGAATGAGTCAGTCGACCGACTGAGACTCAGTCGGCCAACAGAATGCGATTGACTGGGCCAATCGCACGAATGAGCCTCAGTCGCTCGAATGAATTGAGCGAATGAGGTCAGTCGGCCGATTGAACTCAGCTTCAGTATTTAAAGGGTCGTAGTCGATCACATTCCACTCATCACCCTCAATCGCTCCTAAATCGCACCAAGTACCGTTACTCTGCCGAAATTCTTCTAGACCTTGTTTTACATCTTTATTGATCTTCTGACGCGCGTTGACATTTATACATGTATATTGCAGTGAAATCTTACCGAAATCAGAAGATATTGAACCAAAATTCGTGATATTCGAGTGAAACAAGAACCGGACTGTAAATGACCTAATAACCAACATTAAGTAAGCAAAATGTTAAAATTAAGTTTAATAGGTTATTAGTGACAAGATGGCGAGTCTAATGGACCATTAAACCATGTTAAATTACTTGTTTTGGTCAAGATTCGAACCACAGGCGACTGAACAGTGGGACAAGCGACTGGTCATCCGGATGAACTCCAATCGCACGATTGCATCTTGCGATTGGGTCAATCGGCCGAATGCACCATGCGAATGAACTCAGTCGGCCGACTGAACCAATCGTAGACTCAGCCAACACATTGAACTCAGTCGCATGTCTCATTCACCCGAATGAGCTCAGTCGCATGAAAGGACAACCAACTGACTTCAGTCGCATGATTCATTCGCACGAATGAATCAGATTAAATTTTAACTGTACACTTTGAACTGAATTTTGATGTATGATTTTCTAATGGTTCTGTGTCGTGTGTTTCAGGTCAATGGCTGATAGATGGTCCATTAATCCAAAGCACAATATATGTGCTCATTTGGACAATACGACACGGAATGGGGCCGAGTTTATAGAGATTATTGCATTCCTTCGACGTTCTCTGATACATAAAGCCATATCCACACCGTGTACTCCTTACAGGTCGTTACATCAGGCTTTCTGGTAGAATGCCTCCGTAGATCATTCACGTGAGCCTTACAACATACGGAGCTCCATTCATGGTCATGATATTGAGATTACAGCAGCTGACATCCAGAGAGTACTTGATTTTGGGGATGATACTGATCACCCCACCAGACTACATCCATTTATAGTCAGAGGTTGCTTTCTCAGGATCAAGTACGCTGGGGACATCAACTCAGGTGTGCTCAATAAGAGCAACCTGTGTCCCCAGTATAAGTACTTGGTGCATGTGATCCTGAAGTGTATTGCTTCTCGGAGGGGTGGGTTTGATGACCTGTCAGACCAGATTCAGAATGCCTATGTGGCACTGGTGCTGAACCACCCTTTCAGCTTCTCGAGCATGATCTTCTTATATCTGGTGGAGAATCTGGAGGCCAAGTGGAAGGAGGGTTTTTGTATGTACCCCAGGTTTCTGTAGCTGATCTTCAACGAGAAGCTACCATTACTTCCCAAGGAGAGCCATGATGCGGTTGCCCTAGAGATTATGGATGACACAACTTTGGGTCGCACGAGAGTGTATCGGGGAAGCAGGTAAAGCCCTAGGTAAAGAGGTTGATCGGCCATCTGGCCAATGAAAGATATGTGGCACCAGGTAGATGCAAGTGGTGTCATGATGACAACGATTTAGACGATGAGAGGCTATTGCTCCCAGAGCATGATTCAGACGATGATGACAGTGGGGATGCTGGGGATGATATGCCTATTCCACCGAGGGGCACAGCTTCAAATGTTATACCTCCAGTATCTGCCCCAATAGGTGACATAGGTGAGTCAGCAGGTTTCCACCAGGACTTCATACCTGGTGAGGAGGAAGAAGAGTCTGATGAGGAGCCCTTGACAAGGAATGTGGGAAGCAAGGTTGTTCCCACAGAGTATGGACTCCGGGCGGTTGGTGAACGCCCCAGGGATTCGGGAGAGACTACTGCAGATCCCAGCTATGCCCCTGAGTCAGCTAGCCGTGTTCTAGGGGGAGCATCCACCTCGACTGGATCGAGGAAGAAAAGGATGGCTCAGCCCCACGGCCAGAAGAAGAAGAAGAGAAGAATCACCTTCGCCACCACCACAATCACTACATCTACCACCACCACTACCACTTCTACAGCCACACCATCCACCACCACAGCCACCACAGCTACCACTACCACCACTACACCTTCCACCACTGTACATATGCCAACCACCACCATATCTTTCACTCCTACATCACCTCCACTATCTCGCATACCCAACCCCATCTTCACCACAGCCACCACCACCACCACCACTAACCACCAAGCAGGACCCCCATCCCATCCCGCACATATATATGGATCTCCTCTTCGTCCAATCGTGGTAGAGGAACAACTTTCTGCGCTAAACCAGATGGTGATGCGTTTATTAGCTGCTGATGAGGAGAAGACGACGCAAATCCGTCATCTGACAGATCTTACTGCAGCGTAGTCTCAGCAGATCTCGGAGCAGGCTCGGTTGCTAGATGAGCAGGCCAACAAATGGCTGCTCAGAGCCACGAGATCACCCAACTCCAAGAGCACAGTGTCACATCTACTAAGAGGATTGAGGAGTTGGAGGAGGCTAAGAAGACAATCATGCTAAAGCTTAAGGATCTAAAGACGAGCCACTAAAGATTAAAGAGGGAGACGCACATGATAAGGATGATGATGAGGATGATGATGAGGATGATGATGATTAGACTGAGGATGATGAGGGGATTGAGGACGAGAGGACAGAGGAGAGGAATGCGGATGATGATGAAGAAGGAGGGGATGCAGCTACATCTGCCTCTACTCAAGGTCTGGATAGGAGATCCAAGAACAAACAAGACCAACAAGCTTCCTCCTCTGCTCCACCAAGCGATGATCCAGTGTTCCAAGAGAAAAGTAATGATTAGATGTCTATATATTTGATTGCTTTTGTACTTGAATTATGTATTAAACTTATGAATTTGATGTTTATATTAAGATTAATGTATTTTTGTCTTGATTATTAACTAATGTTTGTTGTGTTGAATGTTTTAAATCAAGCATAACCTGATTTCCAAAGAGATGAATACGATATTGCTCCCCTCCAACAGGTCAAGACTCAACTAACGTTTATTCTTTATATGCAGGGTATTGTCAGGAGATCGGTTATGTATACTCCTGAGGAAGGAGAAATCATTCATAATCTTACTGACGAGCAATTAGCTGAGATCTTCAAGTTAAATCCCGATGAGATTGTGAAGGATGCTCCAACATGCGACTCGACAAGTGACGAAGAGCTTAACGACGTTGATGAAATAGAGATGGAAGATGTCACTGCAGAGCACTACCCTCAGTATGCTGACAATGAGGGAAATGTGGTCCCCAATCTGGGTGAATCCCTTATCAGTGATACGTTTGAGGTGTTAGACAAAATGGAGCAGGAGTCAGAGAAGATAGAGGAACGGCACAAGCCTCAAATGATGATGTTGATATCCGAAAGGCTGAGTGGGCTGCCTGTTTTGAAGAAGTTAGAGCCCAACACGCTGCACCTAAACAGGACGCCTACACAAACTCTATAGAGTCAAGAAACATCATAAGGTGTCAGGCAGGATTATAGCATGGGCGTATTTTGAGGACCTTAACGTCTATGCAGTTAAGAGGGAGAATGGCATAGAGTACTTTAGATTTCCACATGATCTAAAGACTCTACTAGGTTTTGAGCTCAACCAGGCCAAACTGAAGCTGTTGTATACTGACCCAAGAAAGATGTCTGGCTGGTTTGAGGCTGCCCTAAAGAAGGAGTACCACACCAGGTGGGTTAACTTTAGACCCCAATAGCCTACAAGGTACATCAGAAGGTATGAAGTTGATGCCATTACTGGAAAGCCAAAGATAGTGTTGAAGTGGAGTTCTCCGCGCACGATGTCAAGATAGTTCCAGAATGTCATAAGACTCTGTTTTGCATTTGAGATTCATGCAGGAGTCACAAAAGAGGATAAGTACAAGATGTATGAGGAGGCAATGAAAAAAACAAGAAATTAGAGAGATCTAGGTCCAAGGGGGAGTTTTTTGATACATGTATGTCCCTAGACCATGATATGAATGTAATAGATCTTGTTTGTCTGATTTTGATGTAATGTTTGGAATAATTAATGAAATGATATTGGTTGTTTGTTATTTACAATGTTTAATATTTCATTAATGAGTCAATGTTGAATTGGTTAATTAGGTTTGTGGTTGTTTGAATTGTTACACATAATGTTATATTAATTAATACATTCAAACTTAACAAAATGAAGTACCCATGCGACTGGCCCATGCGAATAGACCATACGCATGAATAACTTCATACAAATGACTCAGTCGCACAACTGAACCAGGAGACTGGATCAGTTGTATGATTGTAACATAAGATTGGCTCAGTCGTGCGAATGAATCAACCGCATGGTTCAATCGCACGACTGAACCATAGTAATGGTTCAGTCGCACGAATGAACAATACTAACCTATAAATATAACCCAATTCATGGAAATAAGGGGCATTCATTCTATTTCGACTCCAGACGTACCCTAGCCGTCAAGAAGCCTTCAAGTTGATACTCCAAGTTCATAGAACGCTGTAGATCGATTCCTAATCGATTCTTAAAGTTTGATTCAATACTTTATTGATTCTACGTGTGTTCTCACTGATTGGATCGCCAATCAAATAGGATTCCGCATTATTTGGTTTGGTTTACACGTTAAGCATTCGGTATTTCGTTCAAATACCAGGTCCTAACAAGCTCAATTTGAAACAACTCAGCTTCAACAAAGCTTGATAAATGAACCCTTTCACACATGAAAAAGGATGAGCTTATGCTAAACAACAAGGGGTGCGGGTAAAACATGGGATTGGATATAAATCTGATGGTGAAGCTGTATTTAATTCAGTTCCACCTCCTTCTAATTTAATTTATTCACCAATCCCCAGACCTCATTCAACAAATGATTTGATTGAAGCTGCAGAAACTAATCATTTAAATGCAAGTTTAAGCAGTGTTAATCTTAAAGAGGTTAGAGATGTGTAGGATTCTCCTGTTGGTTTGGGATTCCTTGGGCAAGGTTTGATAAGAAGATTAATGATGATTCCACTTCTGATGCTTCAACACCAATATCAGTTGCTTCTTCAACTTTCTTCAATATATTCAATGAGGTAACATTCCTTCATTTGTTCCCGTCAGGTTTGTCAAAGAAGGGACAGTTGTTGAATCATCAGGCAATGAGAATTCTATAAGTGAAGCCGACACAATAGGAGATGTCAATCAAGATCCGTTGGAGAAAGAACAGTGTATACGAGACTGGATAAGCTCAGATGATGAATCAACACAGAGGAGAGTGTTGGTTCCTCATAGATCAAGATATCTCGCGACATTATCAAGTATTAAAAGCTTCAAAAGCTGAATTAAGACCAATACGGATCTCTTCTCTAATTGCAAAACAACCAAGCCAATCAGTGAAGATCTCATTCCGTGTTTAGCATTGAAAATGCCAAAACAAGCAAGAATCTGCTACAAGCTCAAAGAAATCCTCATCCCCGCCTGCACAACACGGGACTACAAAGAATCAAAAGAAATTCAAGGCTTGTTTTGAGTGTGGAAAACAAGGTCATGTGGTAAAGAAGTGCCCTGAAAGACTTGCTTTGAATGGTAAAGGCAAAACGAATTGCTTCTCCAAATGTAAGTCTACAAAGAAATTTCTAGACGGTAAAGGCAACAGAGGTTGCTTCCCTGGATCAAGAGGTAAAAAGCACAAGTCTTTGAATGGTTGGATGAAAAACCCACCATCTAAACCTTTTCATGTGAAGCTCGTTTCACATGATTCAAAGATGAAAATGACCAAAGGTTTAAAACCAAATTCTTTTCCTTCTGGTCATAAACAGAAAATGATTTCCAAATTTAATTCATTCAAATCCAATTTAATTGAACCGAAACAAATTTGTCAAATAAAAAAAAGGATACAGATATTCCCAATTGTTTAAATGGTTGTGTTTAGAAGTAGGTTTCTTATATTGATGAACAAGGAACTTACCAGACTACGATGGCCTGGGTTCCCCTTTCAAACTAATCTGTTAGAGTGAAGGAACAATTCAGGAGGACTGTTAGTAATCCGGTTTACTAACAGAGATTGGTCCTAATTCAAATTTGAGGCGGAACAAACAGGTTAAGATCATGGTATTTTATCCACAATCTGGATATTTATATGCACAATCATATTTCTCACTTTACAATCACTGCAAATTTCTTGAGAATTCATTTCTTATCTTCATATCAATATAGTTTGGAAGACCTTCTTTGATAAATTTTTATTTTTGTATAGTTTTATAAAAAATATTAAAAAAATAAATATAAAAAATAAAAGAAGTAAAAAAATAAAAAGATAAAAAAATAGAAAACAAGTTTGCAAAAAAAAATTTTGGGAGAGAGTATAAGTAAATAAAAATAAAAAGAGAACTAAGAACTTGATTCGAGATGACTGAGAAATGATTGTATATCTTCTTGAATTGCTTGTTTTTGCATGACTTGCATTGGAAAAATGATAAATGATAGTAACTGATGTTGTTATCTGATTCAAATTTTATTTTTAAGTGCAAATAATAGAAAAACAAACAGATTCTTTAATGATATGCTTGGTAGACTCAGCCTGAAGAATAAAGTAGACAGCAACATCATGATCTAAATTAAAATATATGCTTAAGGATGTCTGGATTTACTTAATCTTTTTTAGCCTGCACAAAAACTGATTCCTGACAAAATTGGATTGAGAATTGATCTTTCACCCAACATGATCAAATCTTATAGCCATATCTTTAAATAATGTCTGGTGTATTTATGTGTCTTGTACTTGTGCTTATCTCCTCTGTTGTACGGTAGTACTAACCTAGAGTGATGATCTCCTCTGCTGTATGGTAGTATTGACCTGGAGCTCTTATCGGGACATGATTAAATGGTCATCTCCTTTGTTATATGCCAGTATAGACCTGGAGCTCTCACCATCTTGATCTAAGTTGTGTCAAATCATCCAAATGATGAATTCATCACAGAATGTAATATTCTGTTGATAATCACTTACACACTAATGCACAAGCCTTGCTCTATAAAGATCATAACAAAATTCAAGAAATCCTGAGGTTAGGTGAGGGTTTTTGCCAAATGATTATGGGGTCCTAGCGTTCTAAAGCATCTAATCGAACCTTAACCATTATTGATCTGTTTGAGAATTTCAAAATCATTCATAGATTGTGATTAGATTCAGTTATTAGTGTGATCTCATTGCTTGCCGATATTTAAATTCATCTTTGTGCTAAAGTATATCTTGAGGATGTGATCTCATGATCGATTCAGTTCTCGGTTATAAAAAAAGAATTTAATGTAAATAATTAAAAAAATGTTATATTAAATATATATAATAAAAAATATAACATAATTTCATTTCTCTTTCTTTTGGGTCTTCCATATTATGCTCTTACAATTTTATCATTTTTCATACGTTTCACAGAAAATGTGTAAAAACGAACACGGGTTCGCTTGTTTTTCACAAACAGATAAACACAGGTTTATTTTGATAAAACAAAATGATCTAATTAGGAATGTCGAGATTGTGTTTGAGAATGTGTTTCAGATTTTTGCTTTAAGTGATGGCTGATCATCAGTTGAGCAGTGTACCTGATCAGAGAACCCGTTCCTCAAGTTTGCATGAGATACCGAGCTAGGAATCCTCCTCCTACATCTTCTGAAGCACTGAAGATTAGAGATTTGGGAATGCTCTTCCAATATCCTTGCAAAACTTGCACTCGAAAAGGGGGAGCATATAAATAGGGGGACCTTATGAGATGAATAATCTTCAAAAGGATTGAAATTGAATATCTTTCTAATGTTTACTTCTTGGTGATGAGTTCGTCTAAAGACGTTGATAATGATAGACTAAGGGGGAGTATTGTTGGTGCTGTAAAAGATAGTCTATGTTATCAATACAGTGAAAGTCAACAAAAGTCAACATCATGGTCAAAGTCAACAAAAGTTAAATACGACACGTTCGAGACAAAGAACCGAGACGAGACGTGAAGATTAAGATGACTAGGAGTTTTATTGTAATAAATATTTTGTGTGAAAAAATACAATTTATCTTGTTTATAGTCATTTTTTGTTTTATATGTAATTTCTATTAATTAGCCCAAGTCAGGGGGTTAAGTGCAATTAGTGAATATTAGTCTAAACTATAAATAGGTTAATTGTCATTAGTATTCAGGGGTTGAATGACCAATAGATTGAGGGATTACTTGTAAACATATTTTGCAATCTAATTGAAGATCAAGGGGTTTTAATTGTGATTATCATATTTTGATCTATAATCTTCATGATTTGATTCAAGTGTGTTCAACCTGGATTTACAAGAGCTCAAGGAATTAGTGAGGTTGGAGAAGGCTCAAAAGGAGAAGTTGATTTAGGAAATTGATGATGTAACCAACTCCCTCTCTACTAAATCTGCTTTGCTAAAAAGGGAAGAGGAAGAGATAAAGGAGCTAAAGATGAAAATTTGTGCCCTGGAATCAAATGTTGCTCGATTAACAAAACCATCAAAAGAAACCTCTAAGAGTTCAAAGCATCTCATTCTGTACACCAGAAAGAGGAAGTAATTAGGTACTACTCAGAAGAAGATGATCAATATTAAAGATTCACCTAACAGATCAAGGCCTATATCACTTGAGCACACTCCTTAAAATGGATGTATCAACTTCAAACCCTATGTCTCATGATGAAAATGATAGTGATGAAGAATGAAAACAACTCACTAAAGAAGAAATTCACAAACATCAAGAAGAATCAAAGGCTGATGATCTTCTCACAACAAAAGACATATTAGATGAAAGGCTTGAGTCAACAATGTTTATGACCTTTCTCAACAATGGGTTTTTGATATGGTTGTGAGGATGAATGTGACTAAAATGAAGGATCTACTAAAAGAATTTGACCTTGCTAGATTCATGATCCCTAACTGTGACTATAAAGCATTCAGAACATTTAAAGCCATTCATAAAATCAATAAAGATCTAGGCCACTACGATACAACAAAGCTTACCAAATACAATATGACATGTTGGCTATAGGGTCATAACTACAAAGGGCATGAACTTAAGGGAAGAACAGTTGGTGAGCTGAGAAGGATGATGGAACATGTGATGGCTGTTTGACAGGATCAGTGATCACAAGTTTGATGTATCAGAATACAAAGCAGCGGAATACAAACTAGAATTAGACAAACTGTAGCAAGCAATCGATACTTGTAAGCATTAAGATCGCATACGGTTATAGGGAGAGAATATGTATTTCTGATTTCTAGGAATGTTTATAGATGTAGAATATTTCTAATCAAATCAATCATTCATTCCATTCATTTACTCATTCGTCATTGATTACAATAGGTTGTCACTCCTTATATAGAGTGCAACAGTCACTGCTGTTATCACGGAAAGTGACAACTGGCAGATCCAATACAAAAATAACTAATTCTTAACAAACTACTGAAATGTTCATAACTACTGAGAACATATCAGCATGTTAAGTACAAAATATAAAACTACTGAAACTACAACGACTGAAGAACAAGCTCTTCAGTCGTTTTACAAAACTACTGAAACATAGAAAATAAAACTACTGATATCACAACTACTGAAGAAGTACTCTTCAGCAGTTGTGACAAACTACTGAGGCTTCAGTACTTGATCTTCAGACTTTGACCTTCAGGTGTTTCATCAGCTGATGACTTCAGTAGATATCATCAGCTGATGTCTTCAGTCTTTGTCTTCAGACTTTGTACATCAGTTGTTGATCTTCAGTACTTGTGAACTCTTCAGCTGTTGTACTTCAGTACTTTGGTCTTTCAGCTTCAGCACTTGTGTTCTTCGCTGTTGTACTTCAGCACTTTGGTTCTTCAGCTGTTAAGGTCTTCAGCACTTGATCTTCAGCTGTTGTAGTCTTCAGCACTTGTCAAACTACTGATGAGGCTTTCAGCAGTTGTTGTGATACCATGTGGGACTTAGAGGTTTTCTGATCTTGGCTCATTGGTTCTTTTGGTCCAACAAACTCCCCTGAACCAATGCAGCCAAAACCTCTAACTTATTTAATCTTGCACTTATTGATTGCAAAATGTTGGTCTTTTTCCTTCTTGATCAGTAGAGAAGATGACCCATGTAAGCTCCGGCCTGGGAAGAAATCTCAAATATTTGTTTGGCAGAGTATGAATGGGAACTCTGTTTTGGGGAACTGGACACAGAGTTGTTATCCATTCATGAGATTTACTTCCCCATAATGAGTCTGTATGACTCACGAACATAGGCCTCAAGGAGAACAACTTGTTCCTCCTGAGAGAGTTCTTCTGCTCCTCCTTCGAAGAAGAACTCTGGACCATAGTACTCTGATAAGTACTTCATGGTCCTGCCATTTTTCAGCTCCACCGTAGTTACCTCCCTATATACAAATTCATCAGGATGGTTGCCTTCAAGGAGTAACTGGAGCTCATTCTTTTGGATGTCTTCAAGCTTTTTATATAACAACCCCTTCTTAATCATCTTGTTTTCTAGTAAGGCTTGAGGGGTCTTCTTTGCTTGGTGAGCTTTCTTGAATTCATCAATGATTTCCCAAGGTGAGACTACAACGGCCAACATGATGGTAGACTCTATTGTTTTTCGTACTTGGCCATTGTATCTGTGTGGGATAGTTCTTTTATGGATTCTAGAACTCACCCTGGGGTCTGGCCATACTCTCACTCTCTCCTTCTGATACTGAAAGGTGTGCCTGAGAGTGTACAGCCTCTGAGCATGCCCTTTCATGGCTTGAATAGATGATGACCGAGGAAATTCCTTGTCAACCATCTTCAACAGTTGCTCATCGTGCTGTTTCTGCTGTTCTTCTTCTTCTATCTTGACTCTGACCATTTCCCTTTGAGAGTCAGGTGTGATCATGGATTGACTTCGGGGTTTTGGTAGCTTCAAAACAACAGAGAGTGGCAGACTATCATCTTCATCCTCTTCTTCTTCTTTTTCTTCCATCCTCAGCACCCTTCTCCTCCTTCTGGGTACATCACTGGATGATGGTTGGGTTGGTGAAGGAATTGGTTTTGAAGAATGAGGATGTTTGGATTTTGGCTTAGAGGTTGGTTGGGAGATTTGAGGGATAAGATCTGTTTGAGTGGGTGGAAGGGAGGTTGATCTAGCATCCTTGTAGTTAGTTTCGCCTTTGTGAGTTTAGCCATCTCTAACCTTTTACCAGCCCCAGCCTCATCAAGGGCTTCCACAATAACCCTTTGTTGAATTGCTCAGACAGACAGATTCTGGTGGCTATAGCCAGAATGCTGTCCCTGGTCCATGCGCGGATCTCCATTAATGATCTTCCAAGTATTTTGCAATAAAGCGGATCATTATTTCCAACCTCTCTTTCTCAAGAGCATCATACCCTGCCCATCGGGTTAGTATCTCTTGTACTTCTAACCTTCTGATCTCACTATCCAGTGTGGCTGTGTCAAACCCCTGCCTGAAGAGTTGTTCAATTATTTTATCCATGGAGCGGCTGTGTGTGGTGTCAGCTTCTTTGACCAGCTCCTCCAAGGATTTGTCTTCAGCAGTGTGATCATCAGCACTTCTCTTTCGCTTGTAAGTGAGCAGAGGTTGCTTTTCTTTTTCCTCCTCTTGGGCTTGCATCACATCCTTTTCCTCGGATCTTTTCCTCTTCCTTTCTTTCACTGCAGTACTCTCCCCCTTTTTGGTTGCATTGGAGGAAGGGGTTTGTACCGCAGAAAGAGTCTTTTGGACAGCAGCATCAACCAAGGCTGTAATGTTGAGGAAAGCCTCTCATCAATGGCTTTGATCACTATATCAGTGATTATGGGTGTGATGAGAGGAAGGGAATTTTGGAGTGCAGCACCTATTTGCTCAGGATGGTTCTGGTCCTGAGAAGTAGGGCCTGAAGCAGAGGCAGGTGGTTGATTTTGGGGTGGCTCGGTGTTTGGGAAACCTTCAAGGGAAGGTGCCATCTATGGGTGTATTATGGTGGCAGATGGACTTGCATCCTGAGACATCTTGGCCAGCAGCTCTTTGAGTCTGCTAACCTCATCCTCTAGAATGGGTTTTGAGCAACTACATCATAGAAGAAGCTCAGGTCATCATCAGTTGATACTGAATCACCTGACCTCCTGCTTAGAGCAGGATTTACATGCACTGGGTGTAGACCAGTTGGTGCATGTGCCCCTTGTGCTTGGTACTGGGGACTTCCAGCCTCAGGACAATGTCCATCATTAGCTGTTGCCTCTAGGGAGGTCTTTGCAATGTTACCAGCCTCACTCTGGTCATGTGCTGAGTCAGAGGAGGTGGCAGCCTCACTAGATATTCTAAGCTCCTTGTCTACACCAGGAGATAGAATTGGGAAACCCCTGTGCTGTGGGTTCTCGGGTGCACTGTGTTCCTCCCCCTCAATAGTAGAGGTATTCCCAGTAGTAAGTGGTTTCTGGGGAGGGGGTGAGGAGTGCAATTGAGTCAGCACTTGTGCAACTATTAAATTTGGGCTGTGAGGGGCGGTTGTGTGGGGTGAGGGGATAGAAGCAGTGTGCACCTGGGGTGGATGGTGCTCTTCAATGGCAATCTCCTCAAGTGAGTAAGATCCCAGATTAGTATGTGCCCCTTGGGTTGCTGCAGGCTCCTGTTGAGAGGAAGCCTGAGCGGCTGTGGCTGGAGGAGTCATTGTATCCACTAGGGGGTTTGGACTAGTGGATATATCCTGCGTTTGTGTTGCAGGGGCATCCTCAGGGGACTCAATTCCCTGAGTAGCCATTTTGGGTTTCTTGTTGGTGGGTTTCGTGGGGACATTGGATTTGGAGGTGGTGGCTGTGGGTTCCAGCTGCGTGGGTTTTCGCAGCTTGGCAGCCAGTTTGAGTGTCCGGTCAGAGTTGTGCCGGGAGTATACTTCTGGCAGAACAGCCGTAGCAGGGACTCCCAAGCCAACAAGTCCCTCAGCATTAAGCTGGTCTGTAATAATGGCCATTATGAACCGTGGATAAAGTATCCAACGGTTGGCAGTTAGTTTTTGAGCCATATCTTTGAGCTCTGAAAATATTAATTCTGAAAAGTTTAGTGGTTGTTGCTCAAGGATAGAATACATTACCTGCTGCCATTTGGTGGACATTTGATCCCAAGACGACGTCTTAGGGGCCAAACATACATTGACCATGTGAAAAATCAGGCGCTCAGCGTCATTAAAGTGTTTCTTCATGATGTTGGTGGCACTGAGATCGCCTTGATATCCATGCTGAGCAAAAGATAGATCTATGGTGCCCTTCGGATATCCAGCAGGAGAAGTAGCATCACTCAGTTGAAGAATTTCACGGATTGTTGCAGGAGTAATGACTACTTCTTTGTTGTTGACGACTGACCGGAGGGATGGTGTGTTGCTCTCCTCAGTTGTAACGAGAGAATATGTATTTCTGATTTCTAGGAATGTTTATAGATGTAGAATATTTCTAATCAAATCAATCATTCATTCCATTCATTTACTCATTCGTCATTGATTACAATAGGTTGTCACTCCTTCTATAGAGTGCAACAGTCACTGCTGTTATCACGGAAAGTGACAACTGACAGATCCAATACAAAAATAACTAATTCTTAACAAACTACTGAAATGTTCACAACTACTGAGAACATATCAGCATGTTAAGTACAAAATATAAAACTACTGAAACTACAACGACTGAAGAACAAGCTCTTCAGTCGTTTTACAAAACTACTGAAACATAGAAAATAAAACTACTGATATCACAACTACTGAAGAAGTACTCTTCAGCAGTTGTGACAAACTACTGAGGCTTCAGTACTTGATCTTCAGACTTTGACCTTCAGGTGTTTCATCAGCTGATGACTTCAGTAGATATCATCAGCTGATGTCTTCAGTCTTTGTCTTCAGACTTTGTACATCAGTTGTTGATCTTCAGTACTTGTGAACTCTTCAGCTGTTGTACTTCAGTACTTTGGTCTTTCAACTTCAGCACTTGTGTTCTTCAGCTGTTGTACTTCAGCACTTTGGTTCTTCAGCTGTTAAGGTCTTCAACACTTGATCTTCAGCTGTTGTAGTCTTCAGCACTTGTCAAACTACTGATGAGGCTTTCAGCAGTTGTTGTGATACCATGTGGGACTTAGAGGTTTTCTGATCTTGGCTCATTGGTTCTTTTGGTCCAACACTGTTGAACTTGACACTAGGGTAAGACTCAGGACCGAAGCTTGAAAGTCTGATTCTAAGCAACAAAACAAAACCTTGCTGAACCAGTTACAATTGAAAGTAAAGATGAGCACAAAGGGAAAGATATACTAATATGAGAGCTAGGAGCAGTCATATATAGCAAAGTGTGAAGATTACATAGAAAAAGTCTACCCTGATAGAGCTCTATGACCATATCACAACTCCTAGGTCTATGGAAGAAAACATGATTATGGCCTGGAAATATGATCCAGACTGGGATTGTGCAATCACTAAGAGAACATCTAGAAGAATCTAGTACTTCCATGATGTAGAAGCATTACTGAGTCTTCCTTAGAGAGATATTAAAGATTTTCAAAGCTTAATCATCTCTAAATATCTAATCCACCCAAGGGGAAGTGATTTTTCTATGTCTGTGGGTAGGCTGAAGACAAACTACATAGATGATGTGCTCAAGGAGGCTAAGAGGGAAGATGCTGAGATAGAAAGAGAAATCAAAGAAAGAAAAGAACAACATCCAACTCATTTACTCTTGTAGATGATGAATTGTTAAAGAGGGTTGGATACATCAACATAAATTTAGAAAGTTTAAAAAACTTTGAAGGAATTCGATATATATCCCATAACAGAATGGTGATATCTTGAGAAAACAAAAGAGCTGGTGCTACTAAGGAATGCTGAAGGGAAGAAAGATGATAAGATAAGAATTTTTGACTGAGTGATCAAATTGCTTCACCCAAGCTAGAAATCATATGTACATGACAAATTATTCCCAAAGTTAACTGATGAAAGAGCACAAAATGACCTATGTCTATATGTACATATGATTCAAGTGATTGAGAAATTGCATGCAAAGGCATACAAGAGAAGAAGACATGAAGCTGGATTGCTGAAAGGATCTACATTTGAAGAAGTTTCAGAACTACGAATCTCAGAGGAAGATGAGCTCGAAATAGTGCATAATCAAAGTGTAGTGTAAACACTTACTACTGATGAAGATATGCTGGGATTAAGTTTGATACACTTCAAAGGATATGCAGAATGGAGATCAAGTACATGTATGATGATCAAAAGGATGCAGAACAAGAAAATGGTGTCAAGGATGAAGGAGCTCTCAGTGTTAAAGAGCTGATCACAAGTGTCTAAGCCTAAGGGGGAGTATTATTAGATCTATGAATGATAAATCTAGATCATTTTGTATATATAGGCTTAGAACTTGATTGATAATTGTAATTCATTATTATAATGTATGCATTAGGTATATAGGTTAACATATATATATATATATATAATATATATATATATTATATATATATATATATATGTTGATTTGTATGTATGATTGCACGATCAACCATTAGACATAGTCAATTCTGAAATTGACTTAGTGTAAGAAACATCTACAGATGAACAAATTTGTTCTTCCGTAGATATGAATTGCATCCGAGGAATTCTTACTAAAGAACACCAATGCAGACAAGTCTGAAGATATCAAAGATTCACGGATGAACAACAATACAAAGACTTCAAGTGAAGATTCCTGCGGAGGACTACATTGCTGTGGAAGTCCAAACACTTGTATTTAAATAATACAAGTGTTACAAGTGAAAAAGTCAACAAGTTAACAACAGAATTTCAAATCCCAAGAGATCTAGTGTTTCCTTTACAGAAACATAATTGTCTATAAATATGAGTCCAAGGTTTCATATGGAAGAAGACGAACAGACGAACATACGAACATATGTATAACGAGACAAAAAACACAAACATCACATCGATTCACAGAATCAATCAAACATAAACCCCAGCAACCATCACATCAACATCAACATATTCAAAGTATTTATTGTTTATAGCATTCATTGTTTATTCACCTATAATCATTGATCAGTTTTTAATCAAATACATTTGAATCAAATCCTGTTTGCTCATTAATTGTATTCATATCATTGTGTTCTTCATAATCAACATTCTTTATATTTGATATTCATTAATCAACAATTAACAAGGTTAATGTTGATTCTGCAAACATTAATTTGATTTCCTTTAACATTGATAATTCCTGATTATGATTCTTGGATTCACAATAACAATAACAACAACAGTAGTAGTAGTAGTAAAATTAATAATAATAAAATTAATATTAATAATAATAATAATAACTAAACAAGGTTAATGTTGATCAGTATTGGTCACCCAACACTTGTTTTCTCTCCAACACGCTTAATCACACTTGGTTATATGATGCACAATCCCTTTAAGAGTTGATAAGAATATACTAAGTAACTAGGTACATAAGAATATAATATAAAGGTACTTGTATATATTACTTCTTAACTCAAAGTATTACAACTCTTACAAGCATATTAGATGAGTTACAGTAAGAAACTATATATACTATCACATACAGTCGGATATACTTAGATACCAACTTGGAAACCTATGACTAAAGAAAATACTATATTGCTAAAGACAAGGTACGTTAGATAAAAGTTATCAATGATATGGTAGTCATGACATGTCCATGACTTACCTTTTGTCACCAACTAAAGTTATTAACTATACTAACTGCTAAATGATACTAAAATAATGTATGTTCAACTACATGGGAGTGGGAAAAGCACCATGCAGTATCTCAGAGATTAGCAGTAGAGTGTCAAATGGACCATAAGTGCATCCACTGGTTCATAGTAGGTTCTTCCGATGGTTAACTGCCTTTGTAAGAACAAGTTAGTTCTTCCGAAGCCACTTATACTTTGGAAGAAGCTACTTCTTCTGAGGCTTGAGGCTTTCTTCAGGTCTTCAAACTTAGGAAATCATTGTCTTGATTTCTTCTAAGTGTTGAAGTTCAGAAGGAGGAAGACTTTGTGTTCGAAATTTGGAGTTTTCCTTCGGAAGCTTCTTCGGACATAAGCATCGGAAACTTAGCATTTGCCTTTGGAAGAACTTCATTTTCCTTCACAAGTTCTTCATTGGATGTACCAAAATTGTCTAAGTGTTTGGTTTTGGTTGCACCAGGCTTACTTGATCCAACAAACTACCCCTAGGCTGATGCTACCAAAAACCTCACTTATTTCAGCCTCTCAAAACTTTCAGCATTGAGGAAAGAAGATATTTGTCTGTTTCCTTGTCTTTCCTAGAAGTAGTGCTAAGAAGCTTGTACACATCATTCGTATATAGGAGATCTGTTGGTCGATTTGATCAAATTTCAATACAATTCATATGGTTAATCGTTCAATATCATAAACAATAGACAAACAACAAAGATGAAGATGAATAATAACAACCATAATGTATTCAAATATAATCATTAACGATCGAATACAATCAAA
Source organism: Flaveria trinervia (assembly GCA_025506515.1). Taxonomy (NCBI): domain Eukaryota; kingdom Viridiplantae; phylum Streptophyta; class Magnoliopsida; order Asterales; family Asteraceae; genus Flaveria; species Flaveria trinervia. The sequence goes on from CM046443.1 coordinate 61,228,613, forward strand.
GGAAACAAAGCTCAATATATTTCATTAATGTAACAACTTACGATATCCTCTTGCAACAAAATATTTAATTAGAGTTTTGCAAGAATCAACAACAATGAGCAAGATCAAAACTATTTATAGAAGACATAATTTCATTGATAGTTTCGTTGTTAGAGAAACTATGCTACTGAAACTGTAGTTTTGCCTGGTAGAGACTAATAGTTTCGTTGTGTGAACTAATTAGCTAACTATAAGCAAAACTGTAGTTTCGCTCATAGTTATGCTGGGTAGCAAAAAAAAACAAAATAAGCAACATACAAAAGTAAACTAACATTAAGCCTATTACAATGGAATATAAACATAATATAATCTAAGGTGAGTCCAACCTATACATGATCTTCATTACTCCCCCTAGGTTGGACCTCACCGTCTTTATTAGCACTGATTTGTCTGATCGGCTCCAGTTCTAAACCGCTGCATCTGATGTATCTTTATCAGCTCCTACAGCAACATCCTTGGAAGCTTCAACCACTGTGTATCCCTAGTTAGTTCCTGCTTCATCAGCTTCTTTGGCACGTGCACTAGCTTTAGAAAATTTCTTTCTGAGATCCTGCACATCCATCCTCACCTCATCTTCTGCCCTTACCTTCTCGGCCAACTCTTTCACCTCTTCTCTAACTCCTCTCACTTTATTTTCAACAATCATAAATAGACTTACTTCGTTTCTAGTCTCCTCCCTACCCTTGCTTTAATGTGATTGTCATAGAGGATCAGTAGGTCTTCATCATAGAAAGTAAATACCTCCATTTGGTCAAACAATCTATACTCAGTTCCATCCTTCACTCTGATCACCACCTCGCTAGTATTTTTGTCACTCTGAATGATGTGTACCCTCTGTTGTGCTCCTCTGAATAGAGTTAGTTGACAGGAGTTGTAGTCATACTCCCATCTAACTAATGACTCAAATTCAGGACCTTCAACCATTTGAAGAAAGGCTTTGCCTTTGGCTGCTAATCCTTCCCTTTCAAGATTCTCTCTTTGTTTCAACTCTACAATCTTGGTCCTAGAGGTTAGCTCAGCCATTTGAAGACTGCTAAGATGATTTCTATGATGAGCAACTATCTCAATGTTGGAAGGGTTGAAGAATGGCTTCTCTGCTAACTCAGCAATGTCAAACTTGCTTAAGTGGTGTAGAGATGAGGCATTAAGCCAGTTCATCTCACCATTCTCTCTCAACAACAAAGTTGTGAGAAAAGTCATCGAAGCTCCATTGGATTATCTTCTTTATTGTCACAACGCCTGACTTGGTACTTTGCCCCTTTCTTTGAATCTAGTAGAGTCACAAGCCTTCTTCTTAGCTTTTTCTCATCTTCATTTAGTGAGTTAGAGTTGAGGCCAACGATTTTACTGGCTTGATCCATATTCCTCTTGGCAGGTCAATGAATTGTTCTCTAGTGAGGGAACATGAGGAACCATCAACATAGGTTGACTTGACCAGCCCCTCCTCATAAGAGATATGGCTCAAAGTTGTACATTCGATGAGCTTCATCTTGATCTCCTTTAATTCCTCTAAGGAGAGATGTTTGGAAGCCTGAGGTAGTTATTGAGTAGGTAATGGTGTTTGAGTTCTTGGGAGTGTTTTGGGTTTGACAATGGGTGGTTAAGGTGGTTGTGGTGAGGAAGAGGGTATGGTTGATGATGTGGGTTCTAGAATGTATGGTTCAGATCTTGGATCAGTTTTGAATGGAAAAAGGAAAGGAATAGGATCAGGTTAGGGTTGGGGTTGAGGTTCATGTGTTGGTCATGAGGTCATCCCATGTACTCTACTTTACATCTCTTTTCTTCTTCGTTAAAGAATGTCAGCCTTGTTGTCGTTAACATGTCATTGCTGGGTCTTCTCGAACATAGGACCCACTAGCCTGCCAAAGAAGCCATAAGCCTTTATATAGTGTTTCATCCAGGCTTTGTCACCTTGCTTCATGATGGCAGCAAGTCCAGCTTCTTCCTCCTTCTTCTTCTTCTTTCTCAATTTCTCCTTAGTAGCCTTCCTTCTCTCTTTTCCATTTGATCTTGCTCATTCTTGAAAAGCCACAAGGTTCTTGTCATTTCTGTGAGGATTTAATTCCTCAAGAGTGAATTCCCTGGAGCTTAGGAAAGGTATCCTTTCACTCCTTAGCTATTGGTCACCTTCTTCTTTCTTTCTCTTCTTTTATTCCTATAAAGCCAACCTTGTTGCTTCTTTTTCTTGCTCAACCCTTAACCGGGTTGCCTTTTCTAATTTAATCTTCTCCTCTAGTGGTAGAAAGAGCACATCTTCATTTATAGCTCCAAGATTGACAACCATGTCAATGATCTCCACCCTTCTTCTTTTATCGATAGTCTCCTGATTGATTGTAGCTGCTTTGCTACTTGCAGCTAGCAGTTTCCTAGTAGGGAGTCTACCTTTCCTTTTAAGCTTTTCTTACCTTTCTTGCTTAGAAGCTCTTCTATAGTCATCTTCCTCTTCCCTTCGGTGTCTTGAAAGTTCTAGATTTTGGACATTCTTGTGTAGAGGTTTCAGGTTGAGAGATGGTGATTGGAGCATATGGTAATGATGTTGTTTGAGTGAGAGGTCAGTTCAGAAAATCCTCACTATTTACCTCAGATGCTAGGTCGAGAATTGCATCTGTGATAAGCACATCAACGGATAAAGAGAATTACCCTTCCACAGCTTCCATCTCAGCTTCCAAAGACTAAAATGGTTCTCCAAGGCTTTGACTTTAGCTTTTGAAGTTTGTAGGATTGCACTATCTATCCCAACCGTTTTTGTTGCTGGACCATTAGTCCCTATTTCACCTTCAAAGTCAATCTCAAGTTCAATGTGGACCTTAGGTTGACTAACTTCTTGGACAATGGTAGAAGGTGCATTCAACCTTTAATGCTCTTAAGCTCTAAAGTATTCCACAACAACAGCTAGGTTTGGTTGTTCAATGGAAGATCCCATCAAGTTCTCAGAAAAGAACCTATTTAGATCTTTGAGCATCCTAGGATCCATTTTAAGAACAATTGGTGGAGGCTCAGGGAAAATTGTTGCTTGTTAAGCAAGATATCTTGAAGTTAGAGTTGAAAATTGTTGCTTGTTAAGCAAGATATCTTGAAGTTAGAGTTGAAGAGGTCAAGGAGACCTAAATTGGTACATGCCTAACAGATCTCTCAATTTGTTTCTGAGCTAGTTTGGCCTTGAGACTTTCAATCTCAAGTTGCTATGTGGCAGACCTATCCTATAAATTCTTAACCTTGGATTCAAGGTTTGAGACATAAGAAAGTAGGTCTCGAATGGTGAGTTGCAGACTTCCCTCCCCTTCTTTTGAAGAATTACAGGGAGATGAGGTAACATACCTACTGTGTTCATCCTGACCACCAGATATGGTTTCTTGGCACCCTGGTTTCTCTTGCCTAATGATGTCTCGTTCAGAGTCATAAAAGGATAAGGTTGACATAGATTCAGTTTCAAAGATGTTAGTACTATCCTGAAGATCCAATGAGGCTCCTTTACTAGTGGCATCTGAATCCACATGACTCCCCTCCACATCAATAGGACTCACCTTAGTTGTGGGTTGCTGATAGGGGCTAGAGATTATGGCTCTCTCTAGGCTTAGTTGATCTTTAGATGGGTGTTGTGGATAAACTTATGGCCTTAAATTGCCATAATCTCCTCATTAGTTCTGATAATGAGGTAAGTCATGGATATAGAGGTTAATCATAATGACCCAAGACTTTGGTGAATGTCTATTGGCAGTAAGCCTATGAGAAGGTTGTCCCTTTTTGGGTGCACAGAAGAGTATAGTGACTCATCCTGAGGGATATCAGCTAGGGTTTCAGTCTCATGGGATTGAGACTGAGGAGATTCAATACCCTATTAAGGTCAAAAGTGAGGGAGGTGTGACCTCCGACTGAGTGGGAGCCCATGTTTCCACTCTAGTCTTTTTGGATTGAACAGGGGGACTTGTTCAATCAGATTAGATTGAACAAGGGCTGGTTTGGGACATCTCTAGTATGTGATTTTGATGGGGTGAGAGGGTAGATTTGGCATTATGAGGATTATTGCTAGTGTGGGTTCATCACCTGTGGGGTTTAAGGGATGTTACCAGAAGCTATGCGCTTAATCATACCTGGAAGGAGTGGAGTGTGTCTTCCAGTTAAGTTAGTGGACATCCTCTTAAGCATTTTGAAGATGACCAACCTCATGTGAGGGATAGGTAAAGCAACTGCACAGACAAGCTTGCTTTGGTCCAACTCACGGTTGATAATATGCTGAAAGAACTGAGGATACATGTAAAATATCTCACTTTGAAGGTTCTCCATCAAATTGGTTTGCACAAATCTTGAATAATTGAAGTGGAGGCCTTTTACCAACCCATGAACTAGGAATCCTAGTTCATATGGGATTTGATCCCATCCCCCAGACTTGTTCGAAAAGCAGTGAAGGACTATTTGAGCATGACCTTCCAATAATAAGAGAAGTTGAATTTGTACACTGAAGACATGCTCACATCACCTCCATATCCCATTTCGGTATATGTGTTGTCATTGTCATCCTTGGGGAACTCCGTAGGAGAGCCTTCATCATGGAGCTCTAGATGCTCTCTAATGACTTGTTAAGATATGATCAACTGTTGACCACAAATGCTTGATTTTGAACCCTAACTCCCTTTAGAGTTATGATCTGTCCATTCTTCCAAATTCAACCATGTGGTTTGTGTACATGGTTGGTGGATAGTTAGACTTGTGAAGTAGGTAGATTGGGTTAGGAAGTAGATGATTTCAGAGAAGTGAGCATCCTTCGACGAATCCAATAGTGAGACTTGGTTATGCTGAGGATTTAGAGCCATTTTGTGAGAAAGAAGTAGAGAAATGACCTTGAATTAGGATAAAGTAAGGACAAAGGAAGCTTTGGGCAGTAAAATTGGTAAAAGACTAAGAGAATGGGTCGGAAGTATTTAAATAGGTGAAAATGATGGATGGATAAGGCGAAGTGATGGTTTGGGGTATGATGTGACAGGGGCTGTAAGATAAAATCCATTAAAATTTTTTGACATTCATTAAGAAGATCTTTTCCTTTTTCCAGAGTGGAGTCCAAAAGATTTATGTTACACAGTAATGCTTTCTTCCAAGTATAAACCATTTCCCATGGTAATCTTCTTCCAATGTCAATCCTACTTCCGAAGGTAAATGTTTTACTTCGGAAGGTAAAAGGTGCTTCGAAGAGTAGAAGTTTATAAGGTTGGGAAGTAGATTTGATATTTCATCAAATGCTTCTTCCGAGACTAAAACTCATCCGAAAAGAAGATTTCCCTTGGAGGGATTTTGCTTCAAAAGATATACATGACATCTTTTGAGGGTTAATTTTTTTTTGGAAGAATTTATATTAGAGAAATTTTGAAGAAAAACTTTTTGTAATTGGGCTTAGATTGTATTGACAGAAACAAAACATATTTTGAAAAGTTTTTCAAATAAGATATGCTAATCAATGTTTATGATCCAAAAGTTATAATCAAATACTTGAATCTCTGTTCGTCAAATGCTTTGGTGAACAAATCAACATATTGTTAATTTTAATCAACTTTGATTAGTTTGTTCAGATTTTTTAGATGAATATCACTTATGAAGTGATACACGATGTCAATATGCTTAGTCTTGGAGTGCTTCACAGGATTTTTTGCAATGGAGATAGCAATATTGTTGTCAATGTGGATATGAGTACTCATGAAGTTGAATCTTGTTGGATTCTTAATGCCCAAGACACATAGAATATTGATGTCGTTAGTATGTAATGATCCAAGTCGGTTCATACCCAATAACAAGCTTGCAAACACTAATATATATCTTTAATTGATGATATGATCATGCATTTGAATAGATACACCAATTTAGAAAATGAGGTTTCTAAATAAATTGCATATGAGATGAAACAACTTATAAGGATATTTTGTTTATGGACATTATTTGTAATGTTATTTAAGTTGGTTAAATAACATCAAATAATAATAATAGTGTGTGTATAAGTTATATAATTAAAAGGTTAATTAGATAACTTCTATGTATTATTAGTAAACCATTAGTGAAATACTTTTGGCGGGAAACCCCCAAAATTATTCAAGTTTCGGCCACCCCTAAATGGGGTCCTTGGCCTCTTGTTTCTTTCACTTGGTTTTCTTGAAATAAACACACACTCCATCTCTGTCTCTCTCTCTCTTACATGCAAGCACCTCAAGAACATTTCTTCCTCTCCATTGTTGAAGAAAATAGAGGCTAAAAATCGGTTTCCAGCAGCTCTTGTGGTGCGTTTTGGTGTCCAAAAGCCTAGCAACAAAGTGTCTTTCTTGAGGCTTGTGGGTATACTAGCTTGAGGACATCTTCCTTGGTGTTTTGCCCTTCAAGACTTCATCCTCTTCTCCATATCCAACGATTTGAGCAGCCTTTTGGAAGGTGTTTCATCTAACGTTTTTGGGCAGCTTTTGAAGGTAGTTCCATGGTTTATTTTGGTTGTTATTGTTTACTTGTTTGCTAGTTATTTCACATATATATGATCCATATAATCTTGGGTTTGTTGTTGACATAAAATGAGCCTTAATTTTCAGCTGATAAATTATTATATTAAGGTAAGTTTCCGTTGTGTTTTTCCTTGTTTAAATGGTTAAACAACCTTGTTATTGGTCCAACAAACCCAACATTGGTATTAAAGCCGGATATGTGGATGAATAGCTTCATTATCGTTGTAAAATTTGTTTTATGGAGTTTTAAATACCTAATAGAGGCTGTTTTGTGATGTTATGATGAATCCCCAACCTTTCAAGGTTATATCTTACATGCTTATGATTAAACCTTGAAAGAATAGATATCAAAATAGATATCAATGAAATCATAACATTATTATTATCCATCTCTTTGTTCTTTGATTCACACACATCCACCCATCTTAATTTTGATTTCTAGATCTGAACGAGATGAATCCTAAGATCCAAGCTCAATGAATCTGAAATATTGATTCAGCAAAATGGTATCAGAGATGTTGATTGCTATTTTTATCTAGTTTTCAGTTCTGATTTCATCTTTAATGATGTCAAGAACAATGAAGAAATGAAGAAAAATGAAGAAGAAAGTCCCTCTTCATCAAAATCCAATGTGGTCATACCCAAAATCAGAAGAAAAACCAACAAATTTGTTCGCTATGGTACGATTTGAAGAATGATGAACATGTTCATGATTATTCCTTCAAAATTCGATGCAATTGAACAAGAATAACATCAAAAAAGGAAGAAAACACATTTGTTCATCTCAAAATCAAGAAAAAAATCATAAAAATGTATTCTAATATGGTACGATTTGAAGAAATATAATCATTCTCGGGATTATTCCTTCAAAATTCGATGTAATTGAACACGATTATCATTAAAAACAAAGAAAAGATGAAGAAATGGAAGCTACTGTTGATTTCCTGACCTGCACTGGAGGGTGAAATCATTTTTGTTCGTCTATAAAGAAATGCGAATGAACAAAAACAAATGCGTATGAAGCTTCATCAAATGTGGATATATTCTACACAAATGTGGATGTGTTATACACAAATGCGGATGTGTTATAATCAAACGCGGATGACTTGTCACAAAATGCGGATGACTTGGCAACAAATGCGGATGACCTGTCACCAAATGCGGATGCCTTAACACGAAATGCGGTTGACTTGTAAACAAATGCGGGTACTTTAAGCATAAATTCAGATGCTTTAAAATCAAATGCGGATGCATTGAAACAAATGCGGTGCCTTGCAAACAAATGTGGATGCTTTGCAAACAAATGCGGATGAGTTAGCAAAGAAATGCGAATGAGTTGCAAGAAATGTTTATGAACAGCTGATGAACAGGACTTCAGAAGAAAACAAAAACATGAATATGGATGATTTGCAACCAACAAGCATGTCCATCTTCATCATGAAAGCAAAAAAAGTATAGAAATCAACTTTTGTCACTTTTTCATAGATTCATCCAGGGACTTGTACAACTATGAGATGCCCTTTTTGAAGTAATTGAACTCACATTATTTTTTTATGATGTTTTGCTCCCGTGTCTTACTACTAAGCGGACAGTTAGCCGGACTTTAATCAAGGGAGTACTCATTATTTGAAAATGTCATTTATCAAGTTAATTCAAAAGAGTGGAAGTGTTTTCAACATTAATTCATGTTCCTGATGTAGTTTATTGATGTTCAAAGCCTCACCATATGCCAAATTCATACCAATCCTTTAGTTTTGATATGAACTGTAATCCAAGAGTGATACAACCCATTTCAAATACCAAGAAGTATTCTCAAGAGATTCTAGCCTTACAAAAAAATATACTAGGAGGAGCTTAATCTAAGAGAAAGAACATCAATGAATTGTGCGAGAATATCAATTGATCAACAAGACATGTTAAAGAGAAGATCTTCAATTCAAGGTTTGGCAAGCATTAGTTTAGCGGGAGTATTGTTGCGATTCAACAATGGAATAAACTGAAGCTTACCAAATCATAATTACAACCAACTGAAGATCTCATTATACAAGTTTAGAGACCATGTTGATTATTAGAAGAAAACAAATGCAACAAAAAGTCAACATCCAGACAATAAGAAAAGTCAAATTAGGTCATGATGAAATATTAGTATAAATATACCCATAAGTTCATTCTTGCAAGTGTGGGTTTTGTGTGTGTGCTTCTCATGGTGTAAATCACCATCCAAGGAGAAATCCTCTCCTTTGGGTGGGTTTGATTTCACCAGCCATCTATGATTTTCATTGTAACTTGTTTATCAACATCAATAAAATCATAACATTATTATTATCCATCTCTTTTGTTCTTTGATTCACACACGTCCACCCATCTTAATTTCGATTTCTAGATCTGAATGAGATGAATCCTAGGATCCAAGCTCAATGAACCTGAAATATTGATTTAGCAATCTTTCGTATCAAATATATTTAAAATGTTAGATACATATTTAGATTGATTGATAAAGAACCCATCCTTCATTTGCTTCACTTGAATTCTAAGAAAAAAGACCATTTTTCCCATGGAAGTCATCTCAAATTCTTCTTCATGATTCTCTCAAAGTCTTTTCATATTTGGTCATTTGAGAACAAAATATGATGTCATCAATATACACTTCTATGAGAAAAATATATTTCCTAGACTTACTTATGATTAACGTCTTGTCAATGGTACCTCTTGTGTAACCGTTCTTCAGGAGAAACTGAGATAACTCTATTACCATAGCCTAGGTGGTTGATGCAGCCCATAGAGAGATTTATCCATTTTAATACATAATTGGGTTGATGTGGGTCTACAAATCCTAGAGGCTGGCACATGTAGACTTCCCTATGTATATTCCCATATAGAAAGACACACTTGACATCAAGTTGGTAGACAGTAAAATTCTTGGGTGCAGCATAAGCAAGAAAGATTCTCATTGCCTCAAGTCTTGCAACTGGTACAAAGAGATCCGTATAATCAATTCCTTCCTCTTGAGTGTATCCTTGAACTACCAGTCTTGCCATGTTCTTGGTGATCAATCCTCTATCATCTCTTTTGTTCTTGAAAACCCATTTGGTACCTATTGGTACATGACCAGATGGTAGTGGACATAGGTTCCAAACATTTTGTCATTTGAATTGAATTAATTCCTCTTGCATTTATTCAACCCAACTACTATCCTTTAAGGCATCTTCTACTTTCTTGGGTTCCATCTTAGATAAGAAGAATGAGTACAAGCAGACATTCCCATTGTGAGTTTGTCCCCTTGTTCTCACACCCTCAGAGACATATCCAATGATCTTCTTAGCTAGATGAGTGTTGTGAATCTTGTGCCTCGGGATCACATCCAAATGCAGAGATAGATCCAAATTTGACATATTTTGCTTTGGAACTTTAACACTTGGACCATCTGTTGTTTCAAACTCATTCAATAATGACTGATTGAATGAATGAGAAACATCAATTTCAGTAGGTTGTGAGGCAGCATTAACAGTTGCATGTTGCTTCAACATGCTACTTCCATCATCTTGGTGTTATGCTGTGTCGTCAGATGAGTTTTGAGGCTCACTAGGTTAACAACTTGTTGAAGCTCCACTATCTCTTGAGATAGTTATACTATCAAATCTGACTATAGTGGGAGCTTGATTCTTAGCAACTCTTAGAGAGCTTGGAATAGGTCTGGGTAACTCAAATAGTTGGTCATCATTAGAATCACTTTAAGTACCTGTTCCAGTTAAAACATTCTCACAAGAAGGTTTAGAATAGTTTGGAAACAATTATAAATCAAAAATATCATCAGGGCCATTCCCCTAACACAAAGAGTGTGCTCATTGTTGGAACAAGAAGAAGGTTAGTGCAACCAAAACCAAATCACTTAGACAAATTTTGGTGCTACTTACAATGACTTCCGAAGGCAAGTGTGGAACTTCTGAAGGAAGTAGAGTTCTTCCGAAGACAAAGTGAAAGTTCTACTTCCGAAGGCAATACTTTACTTACGAAGATAAAGTATTCACTTCCAAAGATGAAGTCTCAAAAGAAGAATTGGAAGACTGCTTCCGAAGTATGAAGAAAGAAGAATTCCTCAAGCCTCGGAAGAAGTATTCTTTTTCGAAGTGTAATTGGCTTCGGAAGTACTTGTTCTTCCGAAGCAATTTAACCTTCGAAAGACACTGCTATGAAATAGTGGACATAAGTATGGTGTCTGACACTCCGCTACAGACCTCTGATACTGGATGGCATTTCTCAAAGAGCCATGTAGTTGACCATACTTTATTCCACTTTTCACCTTTTTATGTTAGTACAAGTTACCAACTTTAGTTGGTGACAAAAGGTAAGTCAGGGACATGTCGTGACTATCATATCTGAGATAAAGTCTTATCTGAGATACCTTAAACTATAGCTTTGTAGTATTTGCTTTAGTTAGAGGATTCTAGCTGGTATCAAAGTATATCCGGCTTTAGGAAGTATTATATATAGTTTCTCATTGTAACTCATAACGATATGCTTGTAAGAGTCTTGTAATATTTGAGTTGAGAAGCAATATATGCAAGTACCATGAAAATTACTTCTTGTGTTTGATTATTACTTATTATATCATTTTCAACTGTTAAAGACTTTGCTTTCATCAGAGTGTTATTTAAGTGAGTTTGAGAGAAAACCAAGTGTTTAGTGACACAAACCGATCCTGCAATTGGTATCAGAGCTCTTTAGGCTCTTAATTGTTTAGTGACACAAACCAAGTATGTTTCACTCCTCCTTACAACTCTCACAAAAATGGCTCTTAACAAATCCGAAGTTGAGATGGGAACCATGACCAAAACTCCTATCATTACACCTGAAAAAACTTTAGGTCTTGGAGCAGAAGAATGGAAGGCTTTATCAGATACCAAGACAGCAATATATGGAACTTCATTGTCAACGACCGTATAAACCCAAGGTGGCAGCTCCTGGTGGAAATGGTTCCATGATAGAAAAGGTTGTTGAAGATTATTTTAATGGACCCGAAGGAGATGGATGTTGACATCAATGCAATGACCATTCTAATGACTGCAATACCCAACTCCATCATGGTGGGGTTTGAACATTGTAAGTCTTCTAAAGAATTTTTTGATGCACTTGCTCAAATGTATTCAAGATCCAACGACTCCAAGAAGGACTCACTCAAGCAATAGTTTGATAACTTCACTTATATTGCTGGAAAGACCCTCAGCCAGCAGTATTTAAGGTATATGGATCTTATTTCTTCTCTTCAGTTCGTGAAGATCACTCCTGAACATAGAGATCTCACAAGAAAGTTCATGAGTGCTCTTCCAAATGAGTGGACATTCTTCTGTGTCTCTATCAAGAGGATAGAGAACTTGAACACTCTTACTATAACTCAACTCTATGGCATCCTTGATGGATAACGGTTAGAGATGGAGAGTAAAAAGGGCCACCAAACAAGCAGACCTCTGAGCCTCCTGCTAGCAACGCTTTAATGGTTGCTCAAGGCTCAGTACCCTCACAACCTGACCAATACCTGACATACAACCAACAACCATCCTGCTCTTCTGGACCATACATCACTTTGCCTAAGACTCCAAGGTCTCAACAAGCTCAGCACAATTCCTTTCGGGATAGTTGTCCCTTTGTCTCAGGATGTGGGCACTCTGGTGATTTTCAATACTGTTTTGATGATCTAGAGTGTTTCGATCTAGATGATGTAGAGTATGTGGACATCGTCCAACACATGGCTCTTTTAACCTACAGAGCAAAGAAGTTCTTTAAGAGATCTCGAAGGTAATTCCCTCAAAACCCAACTGCCAGGAAGTTTGGGTTTGACAAGACCAAGGCCAAATGTTACAACTGTAACCAACTTGGTCACTTTTCAAGGGAATGCAAGGCTCCCAAATCAAACCTGGGAACCCCACAGGTGTCCACACATCCCTCTACATCAAGGCCCACTGGAAAGTCAATTAAAACAGCTGCAATGGCTCAAGAAGTCCACTAGAGCTTTATGGTTCAATATGTGACTCCTGCTCAAGCTCTCATGGCCGGAACAGATGATAACGGCGTATATGAACATCTTTGCACTCCTGCATGTATAGCTAAGGTTAAATTATATTAGGACTACAATAGGGAAATTAAATTTGATATTGAGTCTTTAAATGTTTTGAAATCTGATTTTAAAAGGGCGGAATCTGAATACCTAAAGAAAATTAAAGAGTTAGAGAAAATTGTTTCCTTATGAAAACATGAACATACCAATTACAAGACTCAAATAAAGGATTTAATATCCAAATTGTTTGAGGCTCAAGCCCAGCTTGTCACCGCTAAGGCTCAAGCCAGGAAGTATGTTAATTCTGAGCAAAACTTCCAAGCTATTATTGCATCATCCCCTACTCCAAAATCTATTATGAGAATAAAAGAGGGTTGGGGACCAATGAAATTGCTCCACCATATTCTTATGAGTCCATAAGACAACCTAGATGTGGTATTGAAGAGCAAGAGGTCCCATATGTTGGCCCTTCTTCACATGGTTGAAGAATGATGCAACAATTATGGCCACCACAGGGAAGGAACAGGTAAATCCACCCACCTCTCCCGGTGAAGATCAAACCCTAACCACCAAAGCCAGAAGAAGCAGAGCTAAAGCTACCAAAAGAACTGCTAAGAAAGTGGTTGAGTCTAAGTTGATGATTGACCGAAAACAGAAGGGTGTCTTTATCTCAGCTAGATTCCAGGTGATAGGTAATTCTGATTCAAGAAAGGATTGGAGTACCAGCACTCCTATCCTACCAAAGAATCAGAAGTTGAAGGGAAAGGTTGCTGACAAAGAGAGGAAAACTAAGAAACAACAACGTACAAGCTCCCAAAAGACTAAAATTATATGCATAATGTGTGGTCTTCAAAACCACATGGCTAAAGATTGTTACTACAATCCTGCTAGCACACATTATGCAAATAATGTTAGAAAGGAAGGAGTCAGGGAAGGTTTCTCATTTGGACCTTATCAGATGGTCCATGTGATGAAAAATGGAAAGCTAGTTTCTAAAGCTAGGTTGTCTTCAGAAGAAACTCCTTCTTCCAAATGGAAAATGTCTTCGGAAGCAAAAGCCATTAAAATTATGAAGAAAAAGAAAATTCCCTTCAAACCATCCTAGAAGAAGACTGGTTCGGAAGAAAAGGTGGTGAAAGCTTCTTCCGAAAATAAAGAAGCTTTGGAAGAATGCCATGCTGCAAAAGCTTCTACAAGCTCATCTTCCATGATCAACCAAAGGATGGATTGGAAGATCAAGAAAGATACCGCAGCCCAAGCCTCTTCTTCAAAGACATCCATTGAACCCCCATGCTTAACTTTTTGTTCAATTATGTCACTATCTTTGGAGGAACCCAATACCAACAAGGCTTAGGTCAGCAATGAAAACTAATAATCTAATCTTATGTGTAGGGACATCCATATGACAAGAACAACAATGTCTGGATTGTAGACAGTGGATGTCCAGGCACATGACAGGGAACACATCTCTCCTTCAACAGTTTCAATACTATGATGAAGGTCCTGTCTAATTTGAAGGTGAGGCTGGAGGACATATTTCTGGCAGAGGGAGTATATCCAATGGTAAGTTAAAATTTGACAAAGTTAACTTTGTCAAACAGCTTGAACACAAATTGTTAAGTGTTTCTTAGTTTTGTGATCAAAAGCACCATATGCTTTTCACAGAGCATGAGTGCATTATCCTCAAACCAGGGATGACAATTCCTCCGGAATTGGTGCTTCTTAGATCTCCCAGGAAAGGGGATATGTACAAGCTAGATATGAACAATGCTTCCCTAATGGGTGAAGTATCATGCTTTCTTTCCAAAGCTGATAGTGATGAGTCAACACTTTGGCATAAACGTATCTGTCATGTAAATTTTAAGACAGTGAATAAATTGGCTAAAAATAACTTGGTACATGGTTTGCCTAAAAAGGAACTTTTCTGCAAAGACAACTAGGTTGCATGCCTAAAAAGGAAGCAACACAAGGTCTCTCATCACTACCCCATTACACTTATTGCACATGGATCTTTTTCGTTCCACAAGTATAATGAGCATTGGAAGGAAATCTTACTACCTTGTGACAGTTGATGATTTTACAAGATTTACATGGGTATTTTATAAAGAACTAAAGATGAAACTACTGAAACATTAAAATCTTTTATTCTTAAAATTGAAAATCAAATTGATCACAATGTTAAGGTTATTAGAAGTGATCAAGGGACTGAGTTTAAGAACTTCGTTCTTGACTGATTCTATAACTCGAAAGGGATTACCAAACAATATAATGCTCCCAGAACTCCTCAACAAAATGGTGTTGCTGAGAGGAGGAACATGACACTTATTAAGGCTCCTCGAACTATGTTAGCTGATTACAAACTACCTCTAACATTCTGGGCAGATGTGCAGAATAGAGTTCTTGTAGTTAAGCCACATGGAAAACCCCTTATGAGCTATGGAACAAGAGGCCACCATTCATTGGCTTTCTAAGGTCCTTTGACAGCAGGTGTACCATACTTAACACAAAGGACAATTTAGAAAAATTTGCTAAAAATTCGGATGATGCTTTCTTTGTTGGATACACTTCTAGCTCCAAAGCTTACAGAGTATACAACATTAAGAATCAATAATTTAAGGAGTCATCCAATATAATGTTAATGAGCACACTCCTTGTGTTAGGGGGAATGTCCCTGATCATATCTTCGATTTAGAATTGTTTACAAACTATTCTAAACCTTCTTGTGAGAATGTTTCAGTTGGAATAGGTGCTTAAAATGATGCCGATGCCGATGCCGATGCCGTTGCCGATGCCGATACCGATGCCGATGCCGATGCCGATGCCGATGCTCATGCCCATGCCGATGCCGATGCCGATGCCGATGCCGATGCCGATGATGCCGATGATGCCGACGATGACGATGCCGATGATGACGATGCTGTCGATGCCGATGCTGTCGATGCCGATGATGCTGCCGATGCCGATGCCTATGCCTATGCCGATGCCGATGCCGATGCCGATGCCGATGCCGATGCCGATGCCGATGTCGATGCCGATGTTGTTGCCGATGCCGATGTCGATGCCGATGCCGATGCCGATGCTCATGCTGATGCTCATGCTCATGCTAATTAACTGTTTGATCTACCACTTCCAGGTTCTCCAAGAGATGTAACAAATCAAGCTCCCACTATTCACAGATGAGAAAGTATAACTATATCAAGGAATAGTGAAGCTTCAACTAGTGAGTCATCTACTGATCCTCAAAACTCATCAGGTGATTCAACACAACAGCGAGCTAAGGGAGGTAGCATTTTGAAGGAACATGTAACTATTAATGCTACTTCACAGCCAACAAGTGATGATGTTTCTCATTCACTCAATCAGTCCTTGTTGAATGAATTTGAAACAATAGCTGGACAAAGTGTTCTAGTTCCTGAGTAAAATATGTCTAATCTAGACTTATCTTTGCAACTGGAAGTGATTCCTCGCTTAAGGATTCACAACACTCATCCAGCTGAGAACATCATTGCGGATGTCTCTGAAGGTGTGAGAACAAGAGGGCAGACTCATCATGGGGATGTCTGCTTGTACTTATGCCTCTTATACTAGATGGAACCCAAGAAGGTGGTAGATGCCTTGAAAGATAGTAGCTGGGTTGAATCGATGCAAGAAGAGTTGCTTCAATTCAAAAGACAGAAGGTTTGGAACTTATGTCCGCTACCATCTAGTCAAGTACCAATAAGCACTAAATGGGTTTTCAGGAACAAAGGAGATGACAGAGGCTTGATCATCAAGAACAAGGCAAGACTGGTAGTTCAAAGATAAACTCAAGAGGAAGGAATTTATTATACTGATATCTTTGCACCTATTGCAAGACTTGAGGCAGTTAGAATCTTCCTTGCTTATGCTGCTTCCAAGAACTTTACTGTTTACCAGCTTGATGTCAAGTGTGCCCTTCTTTATAGGGATATAGACAGGGAAGTGTGTGCGTCCCAGGCTCTAGGATTTGAAGACCATAAGATCCACACTATGTGTGCAAATTGGATAAATCTCTATATGGGCTGCACCCAGCACCTAGGCTGTGGTATGAGACTCTGTCTTAGTTTCTCCTTGAGAATGGCTACACGAGAGGAATCATTGACAAGACTTTATTCATAAGGAAGTCTAGTAAGGATATTTTGCTTCTTCAAGTCTATGTTGATGACATCATATTTGGTTCTTCAAATGACCAAATGTGTAATGACTTTGAAAGCATTATGGAGAACAAGTTTGAGATGAGTTCTATGGGAAAAATGGACTTTTTCCTTGGAATTCAGGTGAAATAACTGAAAGAAGGGTTTTTCATTAATCAGTCTAAGTATGTCAATGACATCTTAGAAAGATTTGAGATGAAAGATTGTAAGCCAACCAAGACACCCATACCCAGAAACCATAATCTTAATCCTGACCTTGAGGGGAACGATACTGATCTAAATCAGTACAGGTCGATTATTGGTTCTCTGATGTATCTCACAGCTAGTAGACCTCATATTATGTTTGCAACTTGCATCTGTGCAGGATATCAGGCTGCTCCAAAGGTATCTCTGTTAGGATCATGTACCGGACGATGTACTAACTTATTAATGTGTATACCGAACAAAATAGTGCGGAATCCTATTTCATTGGCGATCCAATCAGTGAGAACGTAATTTGAAATAATTATCTATTGAACCTAATGTTAAGAATCAGTTATGAATTGATCTTTTGCGATCTATGAACTTGGAGTATGATCTTAGATATCTCTGGATGGCTAGGGTACGTCTGGAGTCGAAGTGTGTTCAATTCTTTCGTTTTTCCACAAATTAGGTGGTATTTATAGGTTCAGATTTCTCATTCGGGCGACTGAACCATTAGCATGGTCCAGTCGTGCAATTAAGCCATGCGGTTGATCCATTTGCATGACTGAGTGTTCAGTCGTGCGACTGAGTTAGTCGCATGAAGTTGTTCAGGCGTATGGACTATTTAGGCGCATAGACACTCAGTCGCATGGCCATTCGGATGCATGACCACTATTGGGGTGCATGGTCTAGTCGGACGCATGAGAACTTCACTTAACCAAGTTTGAATGTATTCATTATTATAACGTTATGTATATCAATTCAAACAATCAACAACCTATATAATCTAGTCAATATGCATTACACAACTCAATAATGAAATATTAAACATTATAAATCACAACCAACCATTTACATTTCATTAAGTACCCAAACATTACATAAGTGTAAGACATTAAAGACATATTACATTAAGTTCAGAAACTAGGGACACATGTACCAACAATCTCACCTAGTTGCTGTCAGAAGAATCCTCTGATACCTTAAAGGAGCACCTAAAGTAGGTCTCTAGTATCCTAAAAACAATGATTTTAATCTTTATAGATACTCTGACAGTGACTATGGTGGCTGCGACATTGACAAGAAATCAACATAAGGAGGATGTCAATTTCTTGTTGGAAGGATCATCTCATGGCAATGCAAGAAACAATCCTATGTCTCTACATCAACTACTGAAGCTGAATACATTGCTTCTGCTAGTTAATGTGCTCAGCTTCCGTGAATTCAAAATCAGATGTTGGACTATGGATTCAACCTTATGAGTACTCCTATCCATATTGACAACAACATGCTATCTCCATCACTGAAAGTCCGGTGAAGCACTCCAAGACAAAGCATATTGATATCAGGTACCATTTTATTAGAGATATTCATGAGAAGAATCTGATTAAGCTAATCAAAGTTGATTAAAATGAACAATATGCTGATTTGTTCACCAAAGCTTTTGATGAACAAAGATTTAAGTATCTCATAATTGCTATTGGTATGATAAATATTGATTAGCTTAACTCTTTTGAAAAACTTTTAATATGTAATGTCTTATTTCAATAAATTTCTTCCAAAGAGAAATTAACCCTCGGAAGATATTTTACATATCTTCTGAAGCAAAATTTCTCCAAGGATAATTTTTTTCTTGGAAGAGTTTCTAGTAACGATTGATTTCATATCAGATCTACTTCCGAAGCTTACAAATTAACCCTCGGAAGATATTTTACATATCTTCCGAAGCAAAATTTCTCCAATGATAATTTTTTCTTCTCGGAAGAACCTCTCCATTCGGAAAGCAATCTCTACTCTCGGAAGTAACTTTTTACCTTTGGAAGTAGGATTTGCCTTCGGAAGACAAATTACCTTCAAAAATGTTTTATATTCAGAAGAGAGATTTTATTGCGTATCGGAAATCTCTTGGGCCCCCGCAATGTAAAAAGTAAAGATTTTGTTAATAATGTCGGTTATTTAACTGAATTAAACCTTACCGCCCCTGTCACTTCATCCACTAAAACATCACTTCACCTTATCCTTACACATTACCGCCATTTCACCCTCTTTTAAATAATCCCGACTATTCACTCTCATCTTCTTAACACAAACTTTTACAGCCCTAAAAGTTTCCTTTCCTCCAAATTCACCCAAGCTCAAACTGTTCTACCTTAATATTTTCCCAATGGCCCTAAATCCTCAACACAACCAAGTCGCACTTCTTGACTCTTCAAGAGATGCGGACTTCTCCGAAATCATCTCCTTCCTCACCCGATCATCCTACTACACTGCCTTGACTGTTAATCGCATAGTTTACCTCAATCACATGACTAAATTTTTGGGGAAGGGTCAGGTTGAAACCCTAAATAGGGTTCACATAATATCATCCCGCATTTGTGGCCAAGAGTTGGTCATCACTGAACAACTCATCAGGGAGCATCTAGAGCTTCATGATGAAGGTGCCCCTAATAAGTTCCCCAAGACAGATTTAGACAGCACCAACATCCTTATGGGATATGGTGGAGACATGAGCAGGTCGACTGTCTACAATTTCAACTTCTCCTACAACTGGAAGTTCCTCCTGGACATTGTCCTTCACTGTTTGTCAAATAAGTCTGGGGGATAGGACCAAATCCCATATGAACTAGGGTACCTAGTTCATGGATTAGTGAGTGGCCTGCTCTTCAACTACTCAAGATTTATGTTGATCAATCTCATTGGAAATCTTCAGAGGGAAGCATTCTTCATGTATCCCAGATTTCTTCAGCACATTACCAACTATGAGCTGGACAAGAGTCGGCTTGTCTGTGCATCCACTCTGTCTGTCTCTTAAATGAGGCCAACCATCTTTAAGACACTGAATAGGGTATCCACCAATGTCACTAGAAGGTACACTTCTTTACCTCCTAGTAAGACCGAGCACATCGCTCCTGGTGACATCCGTGTTCACCCAACAGATGATGAACCCATACCAGCAACTTCAACCATAATGCCAACACTACCTTCTCCTCCCATCACACTCACCTACACAAGACGCCCCAAACAAACCCTTGTTCAATCTACTCTGATTAAACAAGCTCCTGCCGTTCAACCTAAAAAGCCTAGAGTGGAACATTGGGCTCCCACTCAGTCCGAGGTCTCTTTTTCCATCACCATCGACCTCAATATGGGTCTTAAGTCTCCTCAGTCTCAAACCCATGAGCCTATTACCCAATCTGAAAGCCCTCAGGGTGCGTATTTACACTCCTCAAAGTAGCCAATAAGGGATAACCCAATCAAGGGCTCAATGCCTATAGACATTGACCATGGTCCCGGATCAGTAGGTTTAACCTCTTTATCTTTCACCGACCTTCTCTTCAAAACTGATGAAGAGATAACATCTCTCCATGGCAATGATGTTGATCTACAACACGCTCTCTAAGATTAAAGAGTCTAGAGAAACCTCTTATCTCTAGTCCCTATCAGAAAACCATTATTGAGGTGAGTCCCTCTGATATGGAGGGCACTCACGCAGATTCAGCTGCCACTACAGAAGGTGCTTCAATGGACCCTATGGACAGTGGTAACAATTCTGAGACTGAATCTGCGGCAACTATGCCTTTTGATGACTCCAAAAGAGACATCATTAAGCAAGGGAAACTAGGGTGCCAAGAAACCACATCTGGTGGTGAGGCTGAACATACTAGGTATGTTACCTCATCTCCCAGTGAATCTTCAAAAGAAGATGAGGGAAGCATGCAACTCTTAATTCAAGACCTACTATCCAAAGTTTCAAACCTTGAATCCAAGGTTAGGACTTTAGAAGAAAGGTCTGCCACTCAACAACTTGAGATTGAAAATCTCAACGCTCAACTAGCTAAGAAACAGATTGAGAGGTCTGTTAGGCATGTACCTATTCAGGTCTCCTTAACCTCCTCCTCCAGCTCATCTAGCTCTCAAGATGATGCTACCAAAAAGGGGGAGAGTGTTCAGAGATAAACATTTGAGGAACCATAGAGCCAAACTTTAACTTCAAAATTCATGGCTCCTATCACAACTTTCTCTGAGCCATCTCAGGTCCTAATGCAAACTGACCAAAGCATGCTCAAAGATCTATACAGACTCTTTTCCATGTTTCTATTGAGATCTTCTCTCGATCAGCCAAGTCCTGATGCAGCAATGATGTATTTCGGAGCTGAAGAACTTTAGAGGCAAAATGCACCTTCTACCAATATGGATGAAGTTGGTTAACCTAAGGTCCACATCGAACCTGAGATTAAATTCAAAGGGGAAATGGGGATTGATTGCCCAGCAACTGAAACAGTAGGGATAAAATCTTCACTCCCTCAAACTTTCGAAGCTAAACTTAAAGCCTCGGAAGAACAACTTGAGCTTCCGAAGCTGAAATGGAAGCTGTGGAAGGACTATTCATATTGTTCGAGGAACTGATCATCACAGATGCAATCCTAGAGCTGGCATCTGAGGTGAATAGTGTGGACTTTAGGGATCAACCTCCTGTCTAGACACCCTCTCTGCCTCTCTCACAATCAAAATCCACTGTCCAAGAAGCATCCAAGTCAAGTTCTTCAAAAGATAACCAAGGAAAATAGAAGATGACTATGGAAGAGCTTTAGGAAGACGAGAAGATGGAAAAGCTAAAAAGAAAAGGAAGACTTCCAACTGGGAAGCTGTTAGTTGCTAGTACAAAAGCAACTGCAGCCAACCAGGAGGCAATCAACAACAAAAGGAGAGAGGAGTTCATTGACCAGCTCATCAAGCTTGGAGTTGCCAATGAAGAAACACTCCATCTATGATTAGAGGAGTTGGTGGAACTAGAAAGGCAACCAGGCTGTAGAAGGAAGCAACACAGTTGGCCTTAGAGGAAGAGAAAGAAAAAGGAACAGAGGGAAGCTGACATACAGCTCAGGAGGGAAAGGATAGCCTTCCTAACCTCTAGAGGATTCTTTCCTCAAGAACTATCTCCACATAATGATGAAATGCTCCTTTGGCTATTCAATAAAGAGCAGGAAATGGAGAAATAGAGAAAAAGAGCTACACAAGAAAAGCTGAAGGAGAAGAAGAAGCAAGGGTCACTTCAACCAAGAAGACTAGTGACAAAGCCTGGATGAAAGACTATCTCCAGGCTCACGGCTTCTCTAGAAGGCAGGTGGGTCACATGTCTCAAAGGACACTCCAACGTACTGTCAGTGAGATCAAAGCTGACATTCGTTTAGGCAAAAGTGGAGAGATGTACAGAAGGGTATAGGAGATGACCTTCACAGCAACCACTCAACTCCAACCTGAACCAATTCCATCTCCCTTCACCATCAAAACTGAACCTTACACTCCTCAACCTACACCTTTACCTTCATCCATTTTCTCACCACAACCACCAAAACTACCCATCCTTCAACCTAAAACTCTTACTAGAACCACCTTACCATATCCGACCTAACAACCTTCCAACCATCCCCTCGACCTTCTAAACATCTCTCTCTAGAAGAGTTTAAAAAGATCAAGACTAGGCTCATCAACTGCACAACCTTGAGCGATATCTCCTATGAGGAAGACTCTATCAAACTAACCTATGTTGATGGATCTTCATGTTCCCTCACAAGAGATCAATTTCTTGATCTACCCAGAGGAACCCTAGACTAGGAAGTAGTACTTCTAGGTATCAACTCAGAATCACTAAATGATGAAGAGGAGAGACTAAGAAGGAAGTTGGTGACTCTACTAGATACAAGGAAAGAGGACAATATTCCTACTCAGGCCTTGTGCCTAGAAAGAATATACTCTAGTGGAGGTTTGATGAAGCTACTCATAACTTTGTTGTGGAAAGAGAGAATGGTGAAGTCAACAGGTTAAATGCCACTTCTCTGCTACACTCCAGCAGATTTGATATTGCTGAGTTAGCAGAGAAACCATTCTCTAACCCCTCCAACTCTGAAACTACTGCTCATATCAAGAATTATCTCAGCAGTTTTCATCTGGCTGAGTTAACAGCAAAAGCTATGATTGAAGAAAAGTTAAGATTGAGAAGAAAGGAAGACAAGGATAGATCTCCCACCAAGGGCACAACATTTCTATACATGGTGGAAGGTCCTGAATTGGAACCTATAGTTTGATGGGAATATGAGTATAGTTCCCATCGACTAACTCTTTTCAGAGGGCCACAACAAAGGGTACATATCATTCAAGGTGACAGACTGGAGAACCTATCAATCAAAGATCTGTACAAACTTGTTAGTACCATATCATGGAAGAACTAGGAAACTGATAAGTATTTACTCTCCTTGGTGCTAAAAGTCTTGAGGAGCAGAAACAAGTGAGGTTTTGGTAGCATCAGCCTAGGGGGAGTTTGTTGGGTCAAGAAGAAGGCTGGGCCAACCAAAACCAAAACAATTATACAAATTTTGGTGCTACTTACAAAGGCTTCTAAAGCCAAGTGTGGAACTTCTGAAGGAAGTAGAGTTATTTCGAAGACAAAGTGCAAGTTCTACTTCCAAAGGCAAAACTCTACTTCTGAAGGTAAAGTATTCACTTCCAAAGATGAAGTCTCAAAAGAAGAAATCAGAAGACTACTTCCGAAGTATGAAGAAAGAAGATTTCCTCAAGCCTCGGAAGAAGTAGTCTCTTCCGAAGTATAAGTGGCTTGGGAAGTACTTGTTCTTCCCAAGCCATTTAAACTTCGGAAGAGACTACTTCTTCCGAGGCTTGAGGAATTCTTCTTTCTTCATACTTCGGAAGTAGTCTTCTGATTTCTTCTTTTGAGACTTCATCTTTGGAAGACACTGCTATGAACTAGTGGACATGAGTATGGTCTCTAACACTCCGCCGCAGACCTCTGATACTACACGGTGTTTTTGTAAAGAGCCATGTAGTTGACCATACTTTATTCCACTATTCACCTTTTTATGTTAGTACAAGTTAGCAATTTTAGTTGGTGACAAAAGGTAAGTCAGGGACATGTCCTGACTACCATATCTCAGATAAAATCTTATCAGAGATATCTTAAACTATAGCTTTGTAGTATTTGCTTTAGTTAGAGGATTCCAGCTGGTATCAAAGTATATCCGGCTGTAGGTAGTATTATATATAGTTTCTCATTTTAACTCATTACGATATGCTTGTAAGAGTCTTGTAATATTTGAGTTGAGAAGCAATATATGCAAGTACCATGAAAATTACTTCTTGTGTTTGATTATTAGTTATTATATTGTTATCAACTCTTCAAGACTTTGCTTTCATCAGAGTGTTGTTTAAGTGAGTTTGAGAGAAAACCAAGTGTTTAGTAACACAAACCGATATCATTCAAGGTGACAGACTGGAGAACCTATCAATCAAAGATCTGTACAAACTTCTTAGTACCATATCATGGAAGAACTAGGAAACTGATAAGTATTTACTCTCCTTGGTGCTAAAAGTCTTGAGGAGCAGAAACAAGTGAGGTTTTGGTAGCATCAGCCTAGGGGGAGTTTGTTGGATCAAGAAGAAGGCTGGGCCAACCAAAACCAAAACAATTAGACAAATTTTGGTGCTACTTACAAAGGCTTCTAAAGCCAAGTGTGGAACTTCTGAAGGAAGTAGAGTTCTTCCGAAGACAAAGTGCAAGTTCTACTTCCAAAGGCAAAACTCTACATCCGAAGGTAAAGTATTCACTTCCAAAGATGAAGTCTCAAAAGAAGAAATCAGAAGACTACTTCCGAAGTATGAAGAAAGAAGATTTCCTCAAGCCTCGGAAGAAGTAGTCTCTTCCGAAGTATAAGTGGCTTGGGAAGTACTTGTTCTTCCCAAGCCATTTAAACTTCGGAAGAGACTACTTCTTCCGAGGCTTGAGGAATTCTTCTTTCTTCATACTTCGGAAGTAGTCTTCTGATTTCTTCTTTTGAGACTTCATCTTTGGAAGACACTGCTATGAACTAGTGGACATGAGTATGGTCTCTAACACTCCGCCGCAGACCTCTGATACTACACGGTGTTTTTTTAAAGAGCCATGTAGTTGACCATACTTTATTCCACTGTTCACCTTTTTATGTTAGTACAAGTTACCAACTTTAGTTGGTGACAAAAGGTAAGTCAGGGACATGTCCTGACTACCATATCTCAGATAAAATCTTATCAGAGATATCTTAAACTATAGCTTTGTAGTATTTGCTTTAGTTAGAGGATTCCAGCTGGTATCAAAGTATATCCGGCTATAGGTAGTATTATATATAGTTTCTCATTTTAACTCATTACGATATGCTTGTAAGATTCTTCTAATATTTGAGTTGAGAAGCAATATATGCAAGTACCTTAAAAATTACTTCTTGTGTTTGATTATTACTTATTATATTGTTATCAACTCTTCAAGACGTTGCTTTCATCAGAGTGTTGTTTAAGTGAGTTTGAGAGAAAACCAAGTGTTTAGTAACATAAACCGATATTGCACTCATTAACAACAATGTTGGATGATTCCTCAAATTGCTAATTTTTTATGTTGTAAACTCTATAAACGATATAGTTGGAGGAATATCCAACAAAGATAGTATCATCCAACTTTTCAGCAAATTTTTCCAAATTTTCTTTTATGTTAAGTATGGTACACCTGATGCCAAAGGACATTAGAAATCCAATGAATGGTGGCCTATTGTTCCATAGCTCATAAGGGGTTTCTCCATGTGGCTTAACTACACGAACTCTGTTTTGCACATAGCATGCAGTGTGTAGCATGCAGTGCTTACAAACTCCCCCTATGGTTTTTCGATGTGTCTTAACTACAAGAACTTTGTTCTGCATATAACATTGTTGTTCCTAGTCATTGTAGGACTGTTTAAAGGAGTTTTGGTCACTTAGAACACAACACACAATGAGGAGAGACAATTTAGAACGCTTAATAGATCAAATAGGTAACTTGTAACACAAGATTAAGACTTATAACACTAGCAAATAGGTGAGTGAAGAAGAACAGAAACAACACAAGTGTTTGGTTTTCAAAGATGTTGTATATTTATCTCAAGTTTTTTTACATGTGTACAAGCATAAGATAAGATGTAAAGACCTGAGATACTTCTACTACATCTTATAGCCAGCCATACTTTAAAGGCCAGGTAGATACATGATCTAGAAAACAAAAAAATCAATGTAGACTCAAAAGGCAAATAACATTTTGACTAATGACTATGACATTCCACAACTAACATCCTAATATATTATAAAAAGGATAAAAGTAGATAAAGTAGAAAGTAAAAGACTCAAGACCTCAAGGTATAGTTACCAAAAGCATAGACCTTTTCGCCAACTTGTGAAAGTTGGTGAGTCAACAAAGTTGTAGCGGAAATGGTCCAGCATTCTGGTAAAGTACATTGGATATAAGCATGTATTCAAAAGTCTTTGGAAGATAATATATCTTCACTTTTTGGCTTCAGAAGACTTTTTCCTTGAAGCTTTGAAGGACTTCACTTTATGCTTCGGAAGATGTTGGTATTGGCTTTGGAAGATTTTACACTTCGAGTATTTTCTAAGATAATGTGTAAAACTTCCAAAGAATTCTACTAAGCACTTAGTGCATGCATGTAGGATAGAATTTTGGATGTTATTAGATGTTTTGGATGCATTAGCCTTATACAAAACCTTACAAACTCCCCCTATGTTGATACTACAAAAACATTTGAAAACTTCACATATCAATAGTCCTCATCATTATGATGACAAATCCTTTCTTTATTAGATGGTTAGGATCACTCAGACTCTCATAGTGTCTTCTCATCTTAAAGAGATCATGTAGAGGTAGATTGAACATCTCTTACCATGTATAGACATCTTCAACACCTTGATCCCTCATAACATTCCATCTCTCTGGATTGGTAGTGTATGTCAAGGATAAGATGGGTCTTCCTAATGCCTGATGAGCTACTTGAATAGGAGTTGCTGAAGCTTCCTCTTGTTGCATTTTCTTAGGATGTTCTAGCTCATCCTAAGGTTTGGAGGTGGATGAATCCATGTTCTTCTTCTTCTTAGGCTTTGGTTTAGAAGCCATCCTTTTCCTCCTCTTTGAACTCTTTAACTATGAAGACTAGCCTGCAACGCCTTGTTGATCGTCCTTGTCTTTCTTAGTTGGGTCTTCTTCTCTCACAAGTTTAGAAAAAGAGTTGGCAAGACACTACAATAGATTAGAAGATGAAGCTTGCTGAGATTCAGTAGGAGGTTCATGCTGTGTTATCTTAAAAGGTTCAACCTTAACCTCCACTTCATGAGGGACGTGAATTGGTGGGGAGTGTAAGTCCTCAAGTTCTCCCCTTTTCATGTTCTGCTTGATCACCCTAATATGATCATTCATAGTGGATGAAGACATAGGGCCAAGTCTCCTTCTAGAGAATCCACATAGCTTCAAAAAGCTCATCATCCTCTGCCTATCAGCAGACTTCTTCTGGCTTTTTTGGATGATGGCTCTTGACTTGGCAGCTTCTTCCCTCATTTTCTTCTCTAATTCCTTCTATTCTTTGAGTACTTAAAGGTCAAGTTGTTTGAGATACTAAAACTCAATGTACTCAAATGCCAAGGGAAGAAGTGCATCTGCCTGGTAGAGACCTATTGCACTCAAATCATTGATCATATTTATCCAATCAATTTCCTTATCTACTTGAGGTTCTTGTGGTGCCATAGTCTCTTGCACAGGGCTTTCATGAACTAGTAAGAGAGTAGGAACATGTTTGTAGAGTCTTTTCAATCTCTTTCCTCCTTGATCTGTAGAATCAATCTTGCATCCCCTGCTCCCTTCTTCTCTCTTGGCATTTCCATGACAGCCGGTATCAATATCATAGTTCCTGGTCTGTAAGAAAGTAAGCAATTTAGACTGCCCTTAACTCATCATCCTGAGTGTCTGGTCTGGGGGCAGCCTTTATTGTAACTTGCATGAATCCTGAAGACCTAGTGGAACTATCTCCCTTTAGCTTCCTCTTCGTTTCTCTCCTCCTCCTCAATCTCCTCAGGAGTCATTTCCTTTTTCCCTTTACCACTCATAGACCTTAATGACTCAAGGTGGAGAGAGCTTTGGCCTTTATTGCTTGGAGTAACATCCAAGATCTGGCTAGAGAGAGGACGAGATACACCTTCACCAATAGGTTCCTCATCAAAGGAATGGATTTCTCAAGCAATTATTGGTGTAACAGGGCTCTTAGGCTCTATCACTAGCCTTCAGTCAAGGTTTTCCCATTAACCAATGACATATCCTTATTGCCTTTGTCTCCTTATAAGGTTTAACTCTTCAATAATCCTATCTTGAATCCTTTGAGCCAACTTGCCAACTTGCCAACTTGTCTATATTGGCTTGAATTGACAAGTGGCATGTTGATAAGGTAAAGACCTTCATAGTAGTTCAAAGTCTGAAATTTGAAGACCTCTTGTTGCCCTTAAACTCTTTGAATAATGAGGGTTCTTCTATCAGCATCATACCTCCATCCTATGATGTAGTTAGAAGTTGATTGAGGTGGAGATGATACAACATTTGGTATAGATTCCATAAAGAGACTTTGAATGAAAGAGTCTATAGAGTCCCCATCAATGTGAACTTGAGGACGTTGCTGATTATGAACAACTGCAAGTTAGGATGGTGAGTCCTTAATGTCCATACTCAATGAAGAACTCCCAGGTTCTGTGATTGTAATGACTTTCTCCGCCTTTTTGGCATCATCACTCACTTGCATAAGTGAGCTAGGAGTTAGGTCAATCATATCCATACGTTCTTGTGTTCCGAGATGAGCCCTTCTAAAAGGTCTCCCAGCTAGCTTCACCTTGAGATTGGATATCTCAAGTTGCTAATCATTGACCTTATTTTGTAAGGTAGTCACCTAAGATTCAAGGTGACTAAACTTGGAGGCTAAATAGGTGCATCTTTTTGATAGTTTTCGAACCCTTAGTCTTAAATTCCCCTCTTCTTCATTGGAAGAGTCATTAGGGGATGAGATAATTGGACCAAAGTCCTCAATATCACCACCAGCATCAGGTTCTTGGCTGTTGGTTTTCTTCTGCTCATTGATATCTTCAAAAGAAGTGTCAATGGGCTGAGTTTCCATCGTTGAGCTCTTAGTAATGTAATCACTTGTAGAAGTGAGAGTCTCTTCCATATGGACCTCCTGGGCTACACATGGGAGAGGTAGGAGCACTCATCTCTCTTTGAGTAGGAGAAGTGTAGTGAGATTCATGTTACTCACTAAAACCCAAGTCTTCATCACATAGAAATCAAGGCTAAGGATTAGTTGGTTGAGATCTAATGGTTGGGGATGGTAACTTTCCCCTGAACGTTATTCACTTGAGTGTTGATACTTAGAGTGAAGGCTTAAGGCTGTTGGGCTAGTGAGCGCATCAGGTTGAGCATGAGGAACCTCAACACTGACTGTTGAAGAGAGGGGAGTGGTTTGCTCCTCAATAGAAGTGGGAGCTCCAGTGTCCACTACCTCCTGTATGGGTAATAGTATTGGGGTTGGGTTTGTAACATGTTTATCAAAGATTGTTTAACTATTTAAACCAAAACGCAGCAGATAAATAGACATATAAAACATGATTAGATTCTAAAAATTAACCATTTTAAAAACAAGATTACAAACCCAAGAACAAGGTTCAAATATATGTGAAAAGAAATGCTATCAAATGAAATCAACCATAAGGTGTTCTTATAATACAACCTTTCTAAGAACAAGAAGATGTGAGATAGAAATCGATGGAGATGATGATGATGTTCTTGAATGGAAGCCTGTAAAGAATAAGACCTCAAGCAAGTATACCCACAAGTTCTTGCAAACACCCAAATTGTTAGCGAGTGCAACACCAAAACCTTCTTCTTGTGCTTCCTTCAAATCCGGAACTTTTCAGCCAAGGGAGAAGAGAGAGTTTGCAATTTGTGTGGGACAGAGAGTGTGAATTGAGTGGAGTGTAAATGTGTTTAAGTCTTGTATTAAAACAAAACAAAATAATCCCTAGGAAGACCACCAAGGGGCGACCAAAATTGGTTCAAATGGGTTCCCACCCATTTTAATTTTATAAAATTCTTCACACTCTTTAACTCATAAGTTTATAAAATTAAACCCTTTTTAATTTTATAACTTGAACACACTTTTATTTGTTATTATTTATCCTACTTAAATAATAATACAAATAATTTCTCATGAACAAATTATCCATATAATTTGTTCTATTTCAAATGCAATAATTTAGAAAGCCCATTTTCTAAATTGGTGTTAACATTTATTTTTATGATCGTATCAACAAATAAATATTTATTGTTGCTTGTTTAGCTTGTTATTGGGTATGATCCAACTTGGATCATAAGGTACTAACCACATCAATCTTGTATGTGTCTTGGGCATACAAGAACCAACAATCTTCCACTTGCACAAGATTCATAGAAGATTGATGCAAGCAGTAAATACTTCCTAACAATGGTTTACTACCCTTAATACGTATGACTAAGTGCTATTAAATAACATCATCCCCTTCAAGTACCTTACTCGAATTGGTTTAGGTGAATCAATCATCCATCCTTTTCTCACAGATGACATGTTAAATCCTAAAAGCACAGAGTGATCATTCTACATAGATTTAACTTTAGAAGGCCTTAGACATCCTACTCTCAACGAATAAGAGGGACAAATCCCATCTTGACTACATACATCTCTCATAATCACCTCATATTATACCTAAATTTAGCCTTATGTACTGCCATGTTACATAATAGTGAATAAATAAGTCAAAGTATAACATTCGGTGAATAGCAAGACCCAATATGTATCTTAGTTTAGAGGATACCAAATGATATTCGCCTTTACTCACAATTACTTATGATCGATCAAGAAGATTTCATGTATTAGTATTTGAGATGCGGGTCAATCCAATATTTGTATCTCACAAATATTTATGAACCTTCCAAACAACCCTTTTCTCTATATTCATCCATATGAAAATCTACCGATCCAAGTTCATAATAGTCTTACCCTCATACTTGTTCCCATAAGAATGAACGACTATGGATGTTTTGAGTAAATGCTCATGGATTTTAAACATGCAAAATAGGAACATTAGTTTAAACATTATAACCAAATAATTCTTTCAAGTAATAAAGGGTTCAAATATCCAAATATAAAATTAAAGATCAAATCCTGTCACTAGAATATCAAAGTCCCATGGCACACGTATGATCTTCATGCTTTACCTTTTCAACGAGCTTCGTGAGTGGATCCGCAATGTTTTGATCCATGTGAACCTTGCGAATACATATCTTTCCTTTTTCAACTTCATCCCTTATGTAGTTGAATCTCTGCTCAATGTGCCTAGACTTTTGATGTGCACGGGGTTCCTTGATTTGGGCAATCTCACCTTGGTTATCACAAAAAATTTCTAGGGGGTTCTCAAGGGAGGGACCACCCCGAGATCGGCAATAAATTTCTTCAACCATGTAGCTTCTTGAGTTGCTAATGAAGCGGCGATGTATTCTGACTCTATGGTTGATAATGCCACCACATCTTGCTTAGAGCTCTTCCAAGAGATTGCTCATCCATTCAAGATGAAGATGTATCCTCATTGTGATCGTGAATCATCCCGATCAGTTTGGAAACTCACATCCGTGTAACCTTTTACCACGAGTTCCTCCTCACCAGATCCATAGATTAGGAACATATCTTTAGTCCTCCTTAGGTACTTAAGTATGTTCTTAACAGCCATCCATGAATATTTCCAGGATTTTGCTCATATCGGTTTGTCATGCTCAAAGCGCATGACACGCCCGGCCTAGTGCATATCATTGCATATATGATGGATCCTATAGGAGACGCACATGAGATTCCCTTCATTTTGACTTTGATAGGATCAAATGAATATATCTGTGATGATTTGTAACACAATTCAATGAAATTCACACAAAGTAATCAAATCAAAACAAGATATCAATAAAATTCAAGTTTTCATTCATATCAAGCTAAGACAATTACAAATATGAAAAGCGGATTCGAATATCTTGTGTATTCGTTACTATCTACCTACAAATCTAAGCTATTTAAACTGAAAACACAAAGTAAAGGAACTAACAAATTACAGAATTAGTCCCTATACTATTTCAAAATATCAAAAGACAAATAAAGACCACATGTTAATCTTTCTTAGAGCACTTAACAATAATACTCCCCCTAAGATTGACATGGTATTCAGTCTTCAAAATCTTCGAGCTTGACTGCTAACTCTATCTTCAATTCTATCTTCATCCTTCATTTCATCATTCAAAGAAATCTACTAGTTCTTCTTTGACTTTGAACATTGGCTTCTGTTTGTACATATCTAACTCTTTCAAAGCTGTTGATATAGCAGACTTGAATTTACTTGCAAGAATGCCTTGTTCTGGTTTAGCTTCATTTGTTTTAATATCCATCTTGTCCATTCTTTCCAATGTATCTTTTGAAAGACATGAAATATCAATGTTAGCATATAACTCAATAGGTTTGTTACTTTCCTTTGAGTACACTTCTAAGACTCCTTTCCTTGATATTCTCATGAATTCAATATCTTTAATATCTTTCTTAACAATGTTGGCATACGCAAGCGCTTTTCTCAAAGAAATCCTTTCCATAGCAGCATTCATCACATTGATAATAGAAATGAAATATTTCTTGTCTTGCTCAGCCATTTCAGGAGAAACTTTCTCAAATTTTTGTACTGAAAAAAATGAGATATAACTTGGATGTAACAGTTTTAGCTCAAAAACTCCAAATAAAGTAATCATGTCCTCGTCCTATCTTTCTAGATTTCGGACTAACTTCAGCTCAAATGTCTCAGTGTTATAAAACCATCTGAGAATTGGCTTTGAGTTTTGATTACCGTCAATCACTTTTAGTCCAAGAGTTGTAACTTTTTCAAAATATTTATCATAGAATTCTATCAACGAATGTTCTTCTTCTGATTGAACTCCCTTAAGTTTCTTGTTTTTCTTCAAAGTAACAAAATACTCCTTGTCTTCTTGATCACATCTTGTGTTAAAAAAATTACTTCATCTATCCAATCCACATCTTAATAATTCCACAAACATCTTCCTACGCTTTGAATCAGTATGATTGATCAGTGGTAATCTATTAAGCTCTTTTAAGTCTTGCACATGAAGTTTTATGATACTGGAGTAAAAATGATAAACATCACATACAAAATATACTCTCTTTATCAAGAAGGCATCAAACACTTCATCATACTTCCATGCAATGATCTTTACTTGGTTTGTAAAATCTAGAGCAATCATTGCATTCAACAGTTCAGCAACTGATTGTTCTCTTTCCAATATATTTCTTACCAAATCTCCGGTTGTTCTTGAACTATCGAGAATATGCCTTTGATCAGTTGATGCTTTATAAGTATGTCTTTCTGGATCGGCAAACATTTCCATTAATTCTTTTCTATGAGCATGAACATCATCAAATATTGACATTTGTTTTATTTCCTGAGGTTTTAACATTCTTGTTCTTTTTGTTATCTCAAGATACTGAGGGTTATCTGTATCAAGCACTATCGTTTTCTTCATTTGTTTATCAGTTTCTTGAAAAATTCTTACAAGATTTCTCAGAGATACAGATTGTAATCTCTTCAGCTTCCTCCAAGGGTAATTTCTAGCTTGCAACCATGATCTAAGAGCGGGAATACCCATATCATCAGGATCAGGATGGTGCAGCTCAGAACTAGACAGTTCTTCTACATTTATAACCTCCTTTGTTCTTATCCATTCACCATGCTCAACCACTATCTCATTTGGATCTATTGAATCAACTAACTCAGCATAGAGGCATTTCTCGTATTCATCATTAATTTGAGAAACAGTCAGTCCATCCAAATACACTCTATTGTATTTCATGTTCACAAGATAGTTATATTTTTCTTCAAAATCCTGTGGTACTTCATCTTGTTCTTGTATATGTTCTTGTGAAGAGAAATGTGACACAAATTCAGCTTCATCTATATCTTCATTCTCAAGAACTTCATCATACCAATCATCATTATATATTTCTTCAATATCATCTAAAGCATCAATCTGTTCTTGAACATTTTGCTTATCAACCAATTCTTCAGTTCTTTGAAACTTAGAAGAGGATTCAGTTTGATCAATATCTTCTAACTCATTCACTTTCCTTTTGCGTTTTCTTTGCTCAAGATTTTCTTCAACCTGCATCTCAGTACTAATCACATGTACTGGTGATATAGATTTCTGAGCTTCTCTTTCCTTTATCAATTCAGCTTTGAGATTTTCATTTTCTTTAGATAACTTCTTGAATTTCTCCTCAAGATTATCATAATCTTTAATCTTAACTTCAAAGTTCTTTATCACATCTTCTTTATCTTGGGCAAAACTAACAATCTTTTTATCTTTTAACACATTTTCTTCAGACAACTTTATATTTTCATCTTTGAGCTTTTAAATTTCTTTTTCAAAAGAACTGATTATCTCTTTCATTCTTTCATTTTCAACTTTCAACCCTTCAATCTGTTTTTCTTTGTTTACATTTTCTTCTTTTAGACTTTCAATCGCATCAACTTCAACTATTTCCTCTGTTTGTATAGACACATTGTGTGACATACTAACAGGGATTTCTTCTGCTCCTTCATTTGTATCAATTTTAAATACTTGATTGAATGAAATATCATTGATAATATCAGAATCAGATGTTTGATTTTGAGAATTCCTTTCTGTTACAGCTTTCTCAACATTTTCTTCAATCATAGCCTGTGGCTCATATTCAGTATCTTCAACATTCCCTTCTTCATTTCCTTCTTGATTTACTTCAGTGATATTATTATTGTCTTCATCATCATCATCACTTTCTTCACTTGATGAAACTTCACACATATCATCATTACTTTCTTCATCAACTTCTACATCTTCAATCAGATCATTTGGATCTATTAGTTCTTCTTCAGTTAGATGGAAGTGTGGCTGAGTAATATCAACTTCATCCATTGATACATTCCTGATATAATCAAAACCTGGAATGTGTTGACCACCAGTGATCATTGCCAGTCTTTTGTACACACTCTCTGACATATGCTCTAGCTGAATCTTATCACTAATAACTTCTTCAGCATACAAATCTGGATTTGCATCATTAATGGGAAGTTGAAGAAATCTTGGGTACATCAGATACTTATGCCTTGCTCCTCTTTCCAGATTAAAAATGAATCCATTCATTATCCACTTAGCCATATTAAATTTTCTGTTTGTGGATAAGGTTACAATTGGAGATGCAATGTCAATAGGGAATGAATCCCAACCCACACTTCTTTTTGACATGCAATGTTGAAAGATATAGCATAAAAGCTTCCAATGCTTAAATACACGAGCTCTGAAAAATTGTTTCTTAGGGAAATGATCAGGATGACCATCTGTAGAAAAACTTCTCTACACTCGTTAAATGTATATTCAGATAAATCCTCAGGATCATTATCTCCTAGTCTTAAAGCTTGTCTAATTGCTTCTTCAGAAACTTCAAGCATTCTTTCTAAAGTGATAAAGGCTCTTAAGACTTTATTTCCTTGATCATCTCTTTCAACTTGAGCAGTTCTCCAGAATTTTTTATCATTCTTCTATTTATCATGGGCCTTGCACACATGGCATACACATATTTTGTTCTTAGTAAGAATCTGATAATATCTTCATATCCTATAGCTTCTCTGTTTTCATCATTTAAGAAAGCAACTACATTGTGTTTTGGCTCAAATTTTAATTCTGCCATGTTTATATATTGAAATACAATGTATACTCAAAGGATTTGATTCGAGTTTTGATGAAATAAGGATATGTTGGTGCTCGACAGTCGCAGTTCGAGGGTTTTGGTTCTGAAATTTTGAAGTGTGAATGAAAAATACGCATAAGTGTTCAATATATATAAGTGAAATTTTAGGCGTATGAGCCCTGTTCGGACGTATGGTCCCTGTTTGAGCGTATGAAAAAACCTAGAATTCACTTATTTTGTTAGACGCATGAGCACTGTTGTGCCTTTTAAGTCAGACGCATGAGAACTGTTCAGACGCATAAGCATGTTTAGGTGCTTTTGCACTGTTCAGTCCCATGGACTTTGTAAAACGTCTAACACTTGAAATTTTGAAACTATTTAGACGTATGAGACATGACAAACGTCTAACACACTATTTAGACACATGGGATTTTCACAAACGCCCAATACTTGAAATTTTCAGATGTATTACAACTGTTTAGACGCATGAGAATGAATCAAACGTCCAACACTTGTAATTTTCATAGATGTATTACAACTGTTTAGACGCATGGAAAACGTCCAACACTTGTATAATCCTGAAAATTTCATCATGCTCCTATTGAGACGCATGTGCACTGTTTATGTACAGACACTTATGATTCCCAATTTTTTCACTTGCACACTTTTTACCATTTAGATCCCCAAATTTTGAACTTTTTGCATTTTGCACTCTCAATTTATAAAATTTTTTATTTTATTTCTTCTTAAATTTATTTTGTCCCTACATTTTAGTCTGAACATAAAATCAAATATCATCTGATTTTCAACATAAAAATCATTTATTTGCAAGATTATGTATATTCATATTGTAATTTTCAAACACATTCTATTTTCAGATTACACAAATACTTTGAATATACAGCATCATCCTTTCAATTCAACATTTCAAAATTTGATTATGATTATTAAATATTTTCTGAAAACAACTCTTTCATTTATTACTCCCCCTAAACTTTTAAGTTTGAAAAAACTTATAAGTTTCTTATGAAAGAGAATAAGATCACACGGCACATTGAGACATTGCCTTCACACACAAAGACATGCATAAAAGAAAAATGAAAATAGAATCAAAATCTAATATTAAGCATAGAATAAATGTGTGCAGAGAGATCATATTAATGAAAATCAGCATATTAAAATAAAATAAATGTGAAGAGTCATAGACAATGAATATATCCTGATCAAGTGTGTTCTAGGTCAGTGATATCACAGCAAAGGACACACAAGATCTAAGGACAGACAATGAGTGTTTTTAACACAATTATCAACTCACTTACTTTTCAATTCTTGGATTGATTAGTGTTGATTTAGATATGACATGATGTGAAGCATACAGAGACTAAGAGAGCTCAACTATCGGCATGAAATGTAAGAAAGAACACATGCTCAACTTATTACCTAAAACATAGATATCACCAGAGTTCATGTTACTTAGTTAATAGAGTATGATCATGGATAACCATTTGATCAGCTCTGACTATTCATTTGAATAGGTTGTGCACAGTGGCATCTCTTTGCATCAAAAAGAGAATCCAGGTCTGTAATGACTTACAACAAAGGATATCTCAGTACTTCAGGTCTATGATGACTCATAACAGAGAAATGAAATGATGCTTTGTAATAGATCTCATGATTTCACATAGATTCAATAGGTGTGAGAGATGTATCTTAACAAACATTCATTTTGATAAGCTAAAGCAACTCAAAAGTACTCAGATGAATACACACAAGCATGTATGTTTAGTTTGATCACAAGAATTTACTTTTAAGCATAATAGTCAGATATTAGCTACACATCATATCTGATCATGTGTAGACTTTATGAATGAGTGAAGTATGCAACTGATCTCACTAATGTACTATCATTTCTCACATATTGCAAAACATAATCCTTTCCAAAAAAAATATTTTTGTATTTTTGATATATATTTTTGTATTTGATTTTTCTATGAAAAACATAAAATCACACACACACAAAAAAATATAAACAGGCAATTCACAATGAGAGTATCACTTATTATGATCTTTTGATTTAGGGAGATCACAAATGATTTATAAGACCAATTGATTCTACTAAGTAATCAAACCGTCCTGGTAGAAAGGCTTTAGTAAATAGATCTACCACTGTTTTTCTGTTGCAATTTGAATCAATATGATTAATCCTTTTTCAGAGTTATCTCTAAGGAAATGATATCGAATTTTGATATGTTTTGTTTTTGAGTGTTGAACAGGATTAGATGTTATGAACATAGCAGCTGTATTATCAATATACATTGGTGTTTTAAGAAAGTTGAATCCATAATCTAGTAATTGATTTTTCAACCAAAGGATTTGAGAACATCGTGCTGAGGCAGCAATGTACTCAGCTTTTGCAGTTGAAACAGAGACATTTGTTTGTTTCTTGCATTGCCATGAGACTAATCTGGGACCAAGAAATTAACACCCACCCGAAGTAGATTTTCTATCTTGACAACATCCACCATGATCACTATTAGTATATCCATATAATTCAAAATTTCCCTTGTAAGGATACCAAAGCCCTAAGGCTGGTTTACCTTTGAGATACCTGAATATTCTTTTGACAGCAATTAAGTGGGATTCTTTCGGGTCTGATTGGTACCTGGCACATACACAAACAACATACATAATGTCTTGTCTAGATGTAGTAAGATAAATCAAAGATCCAATCATTGACCTGTATAAGGTTTGGTCAATAGATTTTTCTTTTGGATCAGGTTCAATCTTGGTGTTAAAATTAGCTGGAGTTTGTATGGACTGACAGTCTTGCAACTTAAATTTGTTTAAGAGCTTGTCAACAAACTTTTCTTGATTGATGAAGATTCCATCTGTAGTTTGCTTGACTTGAAGTCCAAGAAAGAAATTAATCTCTCCCATAGAACTCATTTGAAATCAAGATTTCATTATTTCTTCAAATTCATTGCACAATTTTGGACATGTAGAACCAAATATGATATCATCAACATACACTTGTACACATAAAAGATCATTATTATCCTTCTTTATGAATAAAGTTGGATCAATTTTCCCTCGTGTGTATCCATGTTGGATTAAGTGTTGTGATAACGTCTCATACCAAATTCTAGGGGCTTGATGAAGTCCGTATAAAGCTTTACTCAGTTATATACTCGATGTGGAAATTGTGCATCCTCAAAGCCCGAAGGTTGCTTCACACCTTGAATTTCATGAATGAAGCATAAGCCAGGAAAACTCGAATTGATTCTAGTCTTGCAACTGGTGCAAACACTTCATCATAATCTATACTTTCTTCCTGTGTGTATCCTCGTGCAACAAGTCTTGCTTTATTCTTTACTACAACACCACGATCATCAGTCTTATTTCTAAATAACCATTTCGTGCCAATACATTTTCTCCTTCAGGTAGATCCACCAAATTCCACACTTCTTGTTTGCGGAATTGAAGTAATTCTTCTTTTTCGCTTCTATCCAACCATTGTCCTTTAATGCTTCGGTAACATTTTTAGGAACAATTTGAGAAAGAAAACAAGAGTATAAGCATATGTTTGCTTGTTCTGATTTACTCCTTGTTGTTCTTTCATTCAATGAACCAATAATCTGAGAAATTGGATGATTCTTATGAATGCGAGATGTAGTAATCTCATCACAGTGAACATTAACATCCAGATTTGTTTGATTCAAGTTGGAAAACTCATGTATCAAAGTAGAAGAATGTGGATTGAAGTTTGGAATTTGAGTAGGTGAGTTGACAAAGTAATCAAAGTTACCTGTATCAACTACATCACCTGAAATGGATGATGTTCCAGACTCAGGTATCACAAACTCATTACCATCATTAGGAATATTTTGTGATTCTTCAGATTAATTGACTCTGAATGATCTAAAACTGTATTTTCATGGTATTGAATTGTTGAATCCTTGACAAATGATAAAAATGGGTAGTCTGAGTTTGAATCATCTGGGTCATCAGAATCTAAATCTTCACTAAAAGATCCAAGATCTCCTTTTGAGTTCTTCTTATGTGTAGAATTAAGACAATTTGATTGATCAAACAAATTGGATTGAAAAGAGTTTGATAATGAATCTAGATCAAATAACCATGCAGGACCATTTGAAACTGACAAAAAAGAATTTTCCATAAATTTAATGTTGAATGTTTCAAGGATTACCTTCGTCCTAGAGTTGCAGACTCGATAGGCTTTTGAAACTGATGAATATCCAATAAAAAATCCATTATCAAATTTTGCATCAAATTTTCCTAATTGATCACTTGAATTAAGAATCATAACAGGACAACCAAATGATTTTAAAAAATTTATGTTTGGTTTTCTGCCAAACATTAACTCATATGAGTTTTCAGTTTATCTTTGACAATTAAGATTCGATTCTGAACAAAACATGCAGTTGACATTGCTTCATCCCAACAAGTGATAGGTATTTTTGCATCAGCTAAAATAGAATGAGCAGCTTTAATCAGTGTTCTATTCTTCCTTCAGCAACTCCATTTTGTTGAGGAGTTCTGGAGCACTGAACTGATGAGCTATCCCTTTCTGTGCACAAAACATTTCAATGTTAGCATTTTTGAATTCTGATCCATTATCACTTCTTATAATTTTCACTTTGTTGTCTAATTGTTTTTCAACTTTAATGATAAATCCTTTTAGTAATTTAGCTGTTTTAGATTTGGCATAAAGAAAGAAAACCCATGAAAATCTTGTAATGTCATCAATGATAACTAAACAATATGATTTTCATCTAATACTCTTGACGTTTGTTGGTCCAAAAAGGTCCATATGTAACATCTAGAGAGGTTTGGATGTTGAGTTTATAGGCTTCGACTTATAAGATGCTCTGTGTTGCTTTCCCTTCAAACATGCTGAGCAGTGATCATTTGTTGCAAACTTCTTGGATGGAAGTCCAATGACATGATTTCCTGCTACAAGCTTGTTCATGTTCTTGAATCTTGAATGACCGAGACGTCTATGCCAAAGCTGGCTTTCATCATTTGATGCCTTTGCAATTAGGCATGTTGTTTCAGTTGAAGATCAACTTGAGACATATCCAATTTGTATACATCTCTGTCTCTCTTAGCTGTAACAATCACCCAATCTTTGCATATCTTGAAACCTGGTTTCAAAACATAACAGAATGAATTATCAAACTGAACAGAATAAGATTTGTCACATATTTGAGATACGCTTAAAAGATTAAAGTTCAACTGTGAACAAAAGTTGACTTTATCAAAGCTTATTATCCCATTGGATACTGTTCCTTCTCCAGTTATTTTTCCTCCAGCATCACCACCAAAGGCGACGTGAGTTCCATCTTTTGACTTAAAATCTTGTAACACTGCAGTATTGCCTGTCATGTGCCGACTACACCCACTATCCACATACCATGTATTGATTGGTCTTTTTGGGCGCACCTGCACTACAAGAAAGTGAAGTTGAAATATCTACCCAAGCCGAAATGGTCTTGGGCTTTCCAAATTTATCAACAATTGTAAATTGTTTATAATGGAGATTATTCAAATCAAGTTTATTTTTGATGAATTTACCAATTTTATTCTGAAAATTGTTTGATTTATTTTTGTGAACAATCATACCATTCGATTGATCATCTTTTGAAATGTATTGATGTCTAACATATTTATTAGTCATCCTTACAGATCATGGTATAAAGTGTTCTTGCATATTATGTTTTGAGCTCATATAGTTGTTCTTAAGAAAAGATCTCAAACCTACATTGGGTTGATTAATGTCTCTTTGAAATCTATTAGTTTGATTTCTCAAATACTGTGGATTAGCAAATCCTTTGCTTATGTTTGATTTTACAAAGTTTCTAGTGAGAGATCTATTTCTAAAGTAACAATTTGCAGTGTTGTGAGTCTTTTCATCACAATAAGTACAATATTTGTTATAGTAACAATCTGCTGTCGAATGATTTCTCATGTCACATATGTGACAGTACTTGTTGA
Source organism: Flaveria trinervia (assembly GCA_025506515.1). Taxonomy (NCBI): domain Eukaryota; kingdom Viridiplantae; phylum Streptophyta; class Magnoliopsida; order Asterales; family Asteraceae; genus Flaveria; species Flaveria trinervia. The sequence continues at coordinate 61,270,239 of CM046443.1, forward strand.
AGAAGCACTCAACAATATTGTGATTTTTCATATCACAAATTTCACAATACTTTTGTGGAGTAAAAAAAACTTTTTGTTAACTTTTGACATTGACATAATGTTTGATTTTGGTGTCATATAGTTAAATTGTTGTCTTTCATTTTTCACAGTTTGATTTTATGTCAGATTATTGTTCATTTGTTTAACATGACCTTCCTTCTTGATTGTATTAGAAACAAACCGTTTTGCTACAGCGGAAGTCTTTGAATCTAAACTAGATTTCAGATCAGAGTTTGATTTGTTCATAATATTTGCTTTATTATTTGGAAGAGAATTCATATTTAACATACGTGCTGACAAAAAATAATTGGTTTTAGTTTTGATGTTTGATTTGTTGCTTTAATCAAATTTTCTGAACTTTTGTTTTGTTCAGATGTTGCTTTTGCAGATTTCTTTCTTATTCTTTGATTCTTTGATTTAGAAGAGCTTGGTTTATTTTCAGATTGAACATCATCAGAAGAAGATTCCTTTTCTCATAGAAATTGTTTCATATTGATTGTGTTTGAATCTTCTGATGTTCCTATCTGTTGTTTATCCTTGTTTTGAATTCTGACTTCTTCTATTACATTATGAATTTGATCAGAAGAGATATTTTGTTTTTGTTGTTTTGGTTCATATGATTTTATCTTGATTGGATGTCCATTTTTGATTTTTTCTTGATCTTTTTCAACAAACACTTGAACATTTTCTTTTTCTTCTTCTGCATTCTTGTTTTGATCTGAAGGCTTTAAACTTTGCTTTATTTTCAGGTGAATGATCATGAGTATTGAAATTCTCTGGTAGTGTGTTTGTGATAATCTTTTGATCTGCAGTTTTATGATCATATTTAAGTTGATTATGCATAGATTCCTCTTGTTTTAGCTTTTCACAGATTTTGAATGAATAGTTTTTGTAGTGTTCAACATGTTCAAAGCATGATTTGGTACAAAGCTTTTCTCTTACTTCTGATGGTATTTCAGGAAATTTTTGAACTGTGGTTTGAGATGATGAAGTAGAAGATTTCACCTTTGGTTGATCAGACTGAACATTAGAGCTACTTCCTCTGTATCCTCTTTAGGGTTAGACTTGTCACTCCAATCATAGTTATCTTCCTCTTCATCACTTTCCACTTTTGGGTCATTGTTTTCTGACCAATCTTCCTCTTGAATTTCTGCAATAAGAGACAAACTTGATGTTAAGTCAATTAAATTGATGTGCATATGCACTCCAATCATATCCATCTTTTTTGTTGACTACTAGTGCTTTCTTTGTTTCATCAGATGATTTGGTTCCATCTTTAAGCTCTGGCATAGGAAGACTTTGATAAGGCTTTTGAAAAGTCTTTTGAGCTTGTTGAAACCTTTGATTATTTGTGCTTGAATGAGCACTTCCTCCATTATTCCTTGGAGCTTTGCATTCTCTTGAAAAGTGTCCATAATTGTTGCAGTTGAAACATCTAGCTTTTGACTTGTCAAATCCAACAGTCTTGTTTGCACTAAGCTTGTATTTCTTGTTGACATAAGAATGTTTTTGAGTCCTGTAGGCAATCATCACCATCTGCCAGTTCAGGTCCATCTCTTCAACATCTTGAGGATCCATCTTAAATAAATCCTGTAAAACAAAATCTAGTTGAGTTAAATGGCTACCTTGATATGCTTGAAAGCTGGCCATCAAAGCAGTAAATGCAGTTTTGGACTCTTCATCCTCTAATAGGATGTTAATCACATCTTTAACTTTGCTAGATTTAGTAGAGTTAGATGATGAAGAAGTCTCTGTCTGAATATTTGATGATTGTGACTGTGGTTTAGGAGGAGATTGATAATGAGACTGAGTTGTATATGCAGGTGCACTGGTAAATGATGAGTTAGTGAAAAATCCTGCTCCTACAAAAAAGTCTCCTTCTTCAGGACTTTTCTCATTCTTTGCCATGAATGCATTTTCTATGGTGGTTGCAGGTGAGGTAAGAAACTGATATTGAGACATTGATGCTGCTCTATCATTGTTCCTTGAGCTTTCATCAATCTCCACTGATTCTATTTTGCAATAAGAAGATCTAGATCCATTGGAAACTTCTTAGTATGCTTTAGTAGTGTTTCCATGAAGATGGTAAAGCATTGAGTAGTCTGAGATTTAAATCTTCAAGATCAGGTTTGATACCAGCTGTTGACATCTCAGTTATTAGTTGAACAAATCTATTCATCATTTGATTTATTGTCTCTCTAGAAAAATGTTGAAATAATTCTAATTGTCTTTTAAGCTTTTGTTTCTTTAAATTTTGAATCTCTTTACCTCCTTCACAAATGATCTTCAATGCTTTATATAGTGTATATCCAGTTTGATATGCATCAAGCCTTGTAAGAACTTCCAAAGGTAGTCCTTTACACATCAATGAATAGGCTTTAATATCATTCTTAACTCTTTTCAGATCATCTCCTTGAAGATCATCTTCTGGATAACGTTCTGGAGAATATTTAGTATACACAAATCCTCTGTCTGGTCCATCAGTTATTATAGGAATGTATGGTCCTTTTTCTATAGATTTCCATAGATCAGTGTCAATGGAATTAAAATGCTGCTTTAATCTAAGAGACCAATTTTTGAAATCAGCTCTATTTTTATGTTTTGGAACTCTGTTTTCAGAATCTTCTCATTTTACCATTCTTAAATTTTTGAATTTTTTTTAAAAAAATTTGAAAAAGTTTTTCAAAGAATTTTCCTTTTAAAAAAATTCTAAGTATCCAGGTTAAAACGTCTGAACAGTATTCAAACATCTCAACAATTGATGCATCTAAGTTGATAACGTGTAAGGGAATGCCTTAGAAAAATTTTCCAAAAACGTCTAAAATTGATGTGTGTGAACAGTTGTAATGCGTATACACATTGTTGATGCGTCTACACAGTGTTGATGCGCCTACACAGTTATCAAACGTCTAAACAATTCAAAAACTTCTCAACAATGATACGTCTAGACACTCGAACAGTGATCAAACGTCTGAACTAAAAACGTCTACACAGTGTTGTTGTGACTAAACAGTAGTCAAACGCCTAACACTTAGAAAATTTTTCAGCAAACTTCAACCCTAATGCGTCACATTCATCATGTTCATATGAATATAACATACTCAAATCATCTAAATTCTTCAAATGTTGATGAATTCAATTGAAACTTTTCAATTAAGCAAGTTTTATGTCGATAAACATTTTTCTTAATATCAATTTCCTCAATTTCAACAACAAATCACTAAATTTTTGAAATTTCTATTCGAAACTTCAAGTCACTTTCGAACAACAAATTCAGCAAATTGGCTTGAATTTGATGAATAGATATGCTAATTGTGATTCAAATCATGTTTCTGATGATGAAACACAACTGAAATTCACAAATTTTCACTTGAATTGTATCTCAATCATAGATTCAGTGAGATTTTAGGTTTTCATGTTCGATGAACTTAAATAAAAAATCAATCACTAACAACTTACCAACAGCTCTGATACCATTTGATAGGATCAAATGAATATATCTGTGATGATTTGTAACACAATTCAATGAAATTCACACAAAGTAATCAAATCAAAACAAGATATCAATAAAATTCAAGTTTTCATTCATATCAAGCTAAGACAATTACAAATATGGAAAGCAGATTCGAATATCTTGTGTATTCGTTACTATCTACTTGCAAATCTAAGCTATTTAAACTGAAAACACAAAGTAAAGGAACTAACAAATTACAGAAATAGTCCCTATACTATTACAAAATATCAAAAGACAAATAAAGACCACATGTTAATCTTTCTTAGAGCACTTAACACACTTGCTCATCTTTTGAGCTTGAACATTGAGTCATACTCAATATCATTCCTCTTTGAATAGGTACCATTCCTTTCTTAGAGTTTTCCATCTTGAACCTTTTCAAGATCTTATCAATGTATGCACTTTGATTTAAACCTATCAACCGCCTTGATCCATCCCTATAGATATTTATTCCTTAAATATAGGGGGTTTCACCTAGATCCTTAATGGAAAAACAGCTTCCAAGCCAGGTTTTACACCATCCAAGATTGGAACGTCATTTCCAAATAGTAGGATGTAATCGAAATACAATACTAGGAAAGTGATGATGATCCCACTAGCTTTTTCATACACACATGCTTCATCGGCGTTTTTGATGAACCCAAATTTGATTACCTCTTCATCAAATCGGTGATTCTTATGACCAGGTAGTGAGATAGATATTCTCACTTAGGATAAAATATAATGATTGAGTTAGTGATTGAAAGGTGGAAATAAACAATCAATAATGCACAAGAAATACTCATAAATGCTTGTTTGTATGGAATGCGATGATGAATACAGTAAATGCTAGGGTTGAGAATAAACAGTAATGATACAACTTGTGTGTAAATGACAAAATATATTCTAATCGTCTATCAACCATGGTATCCTGTACGAGGTTTTCTATTCTATTTATAGGTAGACAAGATGCCTATTTATAGGAAAATATGGATGAGATGGACTTGATAAGCATTTCTTCACTTGATTATCCGCGTTAGTATGTTGGTCATCCGTATTGGGTAATGCGGATGAACAAATACTTGTGTGCATTCTTCTCCGGCAAATGTGGATGACCAGAATCTTGTCCATATTACAATTAGTCTTCCACATTTGTTAATGTGGAAGAACAAAAACTTGTCAGTGTTTGTTCCTTGCCTTCTACATTAACAAATGCGATAAGCCAATACTTCTTCTTCTACTACAGGATCTTCACCGGCACTAATTCGTGGACTTGTGGGAATCTCAGCAGAACAACCATCAACTCACCAATTGAATTGGCATGTATGATCCTTTCAGGGTCTATCATCCAACTTCTTGATGCTTGCTTCAATCCATAGATTGATTTCTCTAGCTTGCATAATTTGTTAAGGTGTTTTGGATCCACAAAACCTTCAGGCTGAACCAAATAGACATCTTCCTCAAGATATCCATTTAGAAAACTGGTTTTCACATCCATTTTCAAAATCTCATAATCATAATGAGCAGTTATGGCAAATAATATCCTAATAGACATAGCATTGCAACTGGCGAGATGGTCTCATCATAATCAACCCCTTTAGTTTGAGTGAAACCGTTTCCTACATGTCTAGCTTTGTAAGTGTCCATGTTTCCATGGATAACGGTTTTCTTCTTGAAAACCCACTTACTTCCAACTACATTGGAGTTAAGTGGTGGCTCAACCAAGTCCCACACTTACTTTTCATACATGGATTGCATCTCAACATTTATGGCTTCAAGCCATTTTCTAAAATCCAAATTGGACATTGCATCACGGTATTTGGTCAGTTCATCGGAATCTACCACATAGCATCCATCTATGAAAAATCCATATTTTTAGGTGGATTACTAGTTCTACCAGATCTGCGAATGTTTTGTATGTATTGATCAACCATTTGATCATCCTCAACTTCGTCAGGTCGAGTGCTAGTGTCAACCAAACGTGTATTGGGTTGTGGTTCTTGATCTTCCTCAAGATTCACTGTTTTAGTGCTGTCTCCTTCCATAGGGAATTTAGCTTCTAAGAACTCAACCTTCTTGGCAACAAACTTCTTTTGTTCCAATGGATCATAGAAATAATATTCCATAGAATCTCTAGGATATCCAATAAAGATACACTTAGCGGAACGACTTTCTAACTTCTTTGAGGTCAGAGTCTTAACATAAGCCTCACATCCCCACACCTTTAAATATGATAGAGATGGAACCCTTCCATTCAATATATCCAAAAGTGTATTTTCATTTTCTTAGTTGGGGCCATAGTCAAAATACGAGCCATTGACGGCAAAGCGAAACCCCAATATGATAGAGGCAATGAGCTTCATGCCATCATGGATCGAACCAAATCCAATAGAGTTTGATTTCTCCTCTCAGAAACACCGTTGTGTTGTGGTGCCCCAGTAGTAGATAGTTATAAGACAATCCCATAACTTCTATGATGATATCTAAAAGCATCACTTAGGTATTCACCTCCTCTATTGGTATGGAGAAATTTTTTTGACTTGTTGGGTTGATTTCTACTTCATTCTTGATGATTTGAACATTTCAAAAGCTTCATCTTTGTGTCTTAACAAGTACACATGCCCATATCGACTATAGTCGTTGGTAAAAGTAATGAAGTATCTTTCATTGTACCTAGTCATTGGCTTAAAAGGACCACATACATTCGAATGTATGATACCAAATAAAAATTTTGCCCTCTTGGATTTGCCACTAAAAAGTGCTTTAGTCATTTTGCCTTGTAAACAAGATTCACATGCATCAAATGAATCATATTCACTTGCTTTTAAAAGACAATTATTTTGAAGTTTTTTTATGCGCTTCTTGTTTATATGACCAATACGACAATGCCAAAGATAGGTGTCACTCAAATCCAATTTGAGCTCCTTGGTGGTGGTTTGGTCCAATGAGCTATCATATAATGTGTTTTCACGAACCAATTCATAAATACCATTAATAGGAATAAGTTTAAAATAAAAGATATCATTTAAAGAACCATGAATTTAATTTTCAATAAATATAATATCATAACCATATTATCTTAATTGGGCAACTGAAATAATGTTCCTAGTCAAATTAGGAGCATACAAAACATTGTTCAAAATTGCTTCCCAACCATTTAGAAACTTCAAGATGTAGTCCCCTTGATTTTCAACTTGAATTTTTGCCCCGTTCCCCATGTAAAGGCTTACATCCTTTTTCTTGAAGCCCTTACTTCTTTTGAACCGCTATAACAAATTGCAAATATGAGTTCCACATCCGATATTCAATACCCATGTGTTGGAGGATATTAAATTGATATCAATATGAATCATGAAAGTTGTACCTGAGGCCGAGCATCCCTATTACCTTGAAACTCTTTGAGATGGATAGGACAATTTATTGCCCAATGTCCACTTTTCCCATACTTAAAGCATGGGTCATTTGAAGCAATATTTTGCTTCTTCTCCACTTGTTTTGGGGTGGTTGCTCCTACCAATCCCTTTCCCCTTCCCTTAACATACCCTTTACCCTTGGAAACAATTGCCTTAGGTGCGGGTTGAGGCCTTTTCTTGTTCCCACCTTCATTGATGGTGAGAATGAGTAAAACCCTTTTACCCATGGTCGCCTCAGCAGTTTTGAGCATAGAGTGAAGCTCACTTATGTTCTTGTCCCACACATTCATGTTATAATTCATAACAAAGTTGTCAAACCTTTTTGATAAAGAGTTGAGGATCAAATCCGTAGCCAACTCTTTCGAGACGGGACAATTCAGCCTTTCCAGGCGGTCAATGTGGCTTTTCATCTTAAGTACATAAGATGAAACTGATTGGATGTCATCCATACGACATACATGGAGTGCTAGAACCGTTTTGAAGCGCTCTACCGTTGCTTGTTGTTGGAATGTTTCCTTCAACTGGGTAATCATGTCGTACGCTCCGTGATATTCATACTACTTTTGGAGATCCGGAGTCATATTTTCCAACATGAGGCAAGACACTTGGACCGAGTCCTCAGTGTAATTCACCCAATTATTGAAGGCCTCCTTATCATCCTCATTAGGTTGATCGGGAATTGGATCGTCTATAATATACGACCGTTTCTCTTGCTTTAGAACAATTCTCAAGTTTGGAAACCAATGAAAAAGGTTATTATGGTTTACACTCTCCTTTTGGAGAATGGTTTTTAGCGATAGTGTTTGAGCGGACGGGATATCATTGTTTTCATTATTCTTGTGGCCATCTACAAAATATAACAAGGTTTAATTTTAGTATTTTCGATATTATCATATATTAATTAATAATACTCTTTTATGTGTCTTAATCAATTTAAAATTCTAGAATCCAACATTACATTTAATTAGTGGTTAGGTGACCTTTTTCCCATTATCTAAATTAACAACAAAGTCAACGTTTGATAATTGCAACTTTTAGAGGTATGGGATCGACTTTAAACATCATATGTATAGTCAACATGTTTATCCCATCAACATCCTTTGTAAACCACATTGTAGGTGATCCATTTAACATGGTTTGCAAATCAAGTCACCCTACTTACATAAACATGTGGGTTTACCAACACAAGTGGTTAGGTGACCTTTATCCCACAAATATGGGAATGCCACCTCAAATCACAAGTTCCCTAAAAAATGGTTAGGTGACCTTTATCCCATTAACAGTTTCCAAGTAACTCAAGTGTTGTGCAAAAGGATGGTGTTAAACTTGTTTTCGAAAGAAATTTCAAGTTTTCATAATTTTAGTTTAGAAAACTCTATGTAACTTGAATTTGCATACTTTCAAACACATGGTATCCTATCGTTCCCTTTTTAGTAAAACCCTTTTATTAAAATCATTAATCCTTTTAATAACCTTTTATTAACCACTTAATGATAAAGAACCATCATTCTTCAGCTTGTTATGTTTGTTAATAAGTTTGTTATGCATATCCATATATCAAACAATCAACCATAAAACAAACAACCAAACAAGCACAACCATTACAATCACAAGTGCATAACCAGAGCCACTAAGTTGACTACACTTGTTTGCCATCACAAGTGTTATCATTAAGTATTTCCTAAGGGTTAACAATGACACATCAAAATGTGTCCATGAACTCCCACTTGATCCACATCCAAATGCTTCAAGTGTCCATGTCTTTTGTGTCCATCATTTGTATCTTCCTTTAGGACTCGAAATTGTGCATCTTCTTTTACAAGAATTATATCCTAGTACAATTTTTCTAATAAAAGAAACGCACCTAACCTATTTATTACATAACCAAAGAATAAATAAATTACAACCTAGAGATACAGACACAAAATATTGTTACAACCCTTTTAAAGAATAAAACCAAACATGACAAAACATTCAAACAAATCCAAAACACACTTGGTCAAGGCTATGTTATGCACCAAAACATATATCCAAATACTAGATTTAAGAACAAAATGAATTCCTTTTTAACCTTAAAATTTTAGTCAACATAGACCAAGATTTTTATTAAGCCGCTGGATCGGTAGACATCCGAGCGTGTTCTTGACGGAAGGAAAGAAAACCAAAACCAAGAGACAAACAATAAACACAAACTATAATAAAATGGTTTCATTGATAAAACCTAATGATTACAAGCTCGTTACAACATAAGAATCAAGACGCTTGGCAAGGGGAGATCGAGCATGATCTCCCCTCTCATCCGGCAGCACCTAGGCCCCGGGCACACTCCTTAATCTCTCTACACAATGAAACTTTTATTTATATGCCTAAACCCATATCAGCTGCGACTAAGCCCATTCGTACGATTGAGCCATGCGTATGGTTCAATCGTACGACTGGGCCATACTTATGTTTCAGTCTTACGAAGGGCCCAATCACATCACTCAGTCGCACGACTAGTCCATTAGCATGGCTCAGTCGTAAGACTGAGTCTCATTCGCATATGCCCCTTCGAAAGACCCAGTTTCATGTGTTTACAACATATCAGGTGTATTACATTAAGCCTAGACTATTCGACAGGCAACGGACACATTATATATGACATTATATGCTCCAACAAATTCCCCCTTAGACGTTGCTTGCGAATAGTAGATAACACCTCTTACAATCTTCAGTCAATCTTTGCTCTGGTTTCTGATAGAATCAACTGAAAAACCATAGAAGCCAAGGTTTCCGATCCGTTAGGTTGTTACTGTATCCCTGAAAATGAATTCAGGCACAATAGCTTTCGTTTACTTTGCATAACACCATCATAGCAGCAGCATTCCCCATATGACTAATTTTTCGACATAATAACATAAAAAGTTTTCCATTGCTTCAATCTTCACACAGGCTAACTTGATTAACATTAACACCTGCAGAAATCCCCCCCTCAAATTCAACATATCCCAATATATAAATGTTGTGATCTCCTTACGTTTTCATATGGTGTATTTGGTAAAAAGTAGAAGGTTCTAATCCATAGCTGACAATCTCAAACAAATCAGCATGCACTCAGATTCATCATTAGAAACCAGCTCACATCATCACTTTTTAATTGAGTCTTCAATTTCTCTAAACATGGATTCCCCCTAAGAATGAGAATCCTATCTATTCGGATAATATAACTTGATTGGCCCATATATGTCAGATGCTCCTGACTATCCCACAAAATCAGCACTAACTGCTGACATCTTCTCTTCTCTCTTTCGTGTTCTAACTACATTCATCTATTCTGGAAGTCCAATGAATAATTGGGTATCCATTGAACTTATTTGACAAAAGAACCTCAAGATGAATATGCTTCGCTCATCCTTAAATCTGTGCAAAAGGTAGTTCCAGAATTTTTTTTGGTTGGGAACACTCTTCATTCGTATGACATGGTGTACAATTATCACATTCGTGAGAGTGGATAATACGAATGATATCTTCGTGAGACTGGTCATAAGTCTGGTCCAGTAGCATGATTGGTCATAAGACTGGTCCAGTAGTATGACTGGTCATAAGACTGGTCCATCCGCATTCCAGTCATACGAATGGTCCAGTCGTATGGTCCAGTCGTATGAATGGTCCATTAGCATGGTCGAGTCACACGAATGGTCCGTTAGCACGGTCCAGTCACACGAATGGTCCATTAACATGGTCCAGTCACACGAATGGTCCATTAGCATGGTCTAGTCGCAGGAATGGTCCATTAGCATGGTCCAGCCGCACAAATGGTCCATTAGCATGGTCCAGTCACTCGAACGGGTCTGCACGCAGATGTTCAGATCTGTACCCGCCATGGCTGCCAAAAACCCTAATCATATGAATTTTACATGAACCGAAACAAAATAGACATATATGATTCACAAGGGTGATCAGAATGTGGTTTCGGGTTCGATTTTAACCAAGAAACAACATACGTGACAAGATTTGTGCAAAACACGAAGAACACAAAGTGGGTTTTACGTCAAAGAACGTGAAATCGATCAAGAAATCAAGAGCCCGGGTTGCTAGAATGATTGTTAGATCATTCTAGCAGTAACCTGCTATGATACCAATTGTTAAGGCGCTGGATCGGTAGACATCAGAGCGTGTTCTTGACGGAAGGAAACAAAACCAAAACCAAGAGACGAACAATAAACACGAACTATAATAAAATGGTTTCATTGATAAAACCTAATGATTAAAAGCTCATTAAAACATAAGAATAAGACTCTTGGCAAGGGGAGATTGAGCACGATCTCCCCTCTCATCCGGCAGCACCTAGGCCCCGAGCATACTCCTTAATCTCTCTACACAATGAAACTGGTATTTATAAGCCTGAGCCCATATCAGATGCGACTTGGCCCATTCGTATGATTGGGCCATGCGTATGGTTCAATCGTACGACTGGACCATACTTATGGTTCAGTCTTACGAATGGCCTAATCGCATCTCTCAGTCGCACGACTAGTCCATTAGCATGTCTCAATCATACGATTGTGTCTCATTTGCATATGCCCCTGTGATTAACCCAGTTTCATGTGTTCACAATATATGAGGTGTATTACATTAAGCCTAGACTATTCTACGAGCGACGGACACACTATATATGACAATATATGCTCCAACAATTTTTTGGGTTTTTGTCCAAACAAAATAAACAACGACTTGAATTTTAGTCATTGAAGATTTATTCTAAAGCATGTAAAATAAAACTTGAAAGACAAGGGATTCATGCATCCAAAACAAATCAGCCCCTAATGGGTTGAAAAAGTCTAACGAAACTAACTTTTCTTGGACTTTTGAAGGAAGATTTCCACATAACCGGCTCTAGATGCCATTGTTGGGTTTGTTACATGCTTATCAAAGATTGTTTAACCATTTAAACAAAAACATAGTGGATATATAGTCATATAAAACATGTTTAGATTCTGAAAATTAACCATTTTAGTAACCAAGATCACAAACCCAAGAACAAGGATCAAATATATGTGAAAAGAAATGCTATCAAACGAAATCAACCAGAAGGTGTTCTTAGAATACAACCTTTCTAAGAACAAGAAGATGTGAGATGGAAATCGATGGAGAATATGATGATGTTTTTGAATGGAATCCTCCAAAGAAGAAGACCTAAAGCAAGTATACATACATGCTCTTGCAAACACCCAAGTTGTTAGGAAGTGCAACACCAAAACCTTCTTCTTGTGCTTCCTTCAAATACAAAAATTTGTGGAGTGTAAATTGTGTGTGAGAGAGAGTTTGCAAATTGTGTGTGAGAGAGAGTTTGCAAATTGTGTGTGAGACAGAGTGTGAATTGAGTGGAGTGTAAATGTGTTTAAGTCGTGTATTAAAACAAGACAAAAGAATCCCAAGGAAGGCCACCAAAGGGGCGGCCGAAATTGGTTCAAATGGGTTCCCAACCATTTTAATGTTATAAAATTTTTCACACTCTTTAACTCATAAGTTTACAAAATTAAACCCCTTTTAATTTTATAACTTGAACACACTTTGATTTGTTATTATTTAACCTACTTAAATAATAATACAAATAATATCTCATGAACAAATTATCCATATAATTTGTTCTATTTCCAATGCAATAGTTTACAAAGCCCATTTTCTAAATGGTGTCAATATTTATTTGTATGATGATATCAATAAAGAAATATTTATTGGTGTGTGTTTAGCTTGTTATTGGGTATGACCCAACTCGGATCATAACATACTAACCACATAAATTTTGTATGTGTCTTCAGCATACAAGATCCAACAATTGGGGCCTGCACAGACTGAATAGCTTGTGCAGGGGTTCGCTTGGATTTTCTGTGGTAGGTGAGGGTGATTTGTGGCTGCTTTGGTGCTTGAGACGTAGAAGGTGTGGGTTCAACACTTTCTCGTGTTGCTAGTTTGTCACCTTGAGCAATGAGTTCTAACATTTTAGGGACAAGGGATGTTTCTACCCTAGAGAAGCCATGAGTTGGCTTCTCTAAAATTTTAAAGATGTTAGGCTTCATTTGTCCCAATTTAAGAACATTACCTATTTCCCTAAACTATGACCCCGGTTCACAGTTCAGAATGTCTTGAACATATCTAGGAAACATATAATATTCTAAGGAGTCCATGTTAGCAAGCAAATTTGTATAAACAAACTGAGAGTACCTGAACCTGACCCCTGAACTATCCTATGCAGTGTGAAGGAGAGATTCTCAGGAATCTGGTCCCAGTCCTCATGCTTGTTGGACAAGCTGTGGATGACCACATGAAGTAAGTACTTCCACTAGGAGGAGACCTTTTCTTTTCTGAAGGTCTTGATAGACAAATCTCTTTCATAGCCCATCTGCTCAAAGGAGTGGTTTATATCTTCTTTTGGGAAGGACAATTCACCTTCCTTATCATCTAGCTGAAGGTGGGTATTGATGCTGGCTGGAGTGATGAAGATTGTCCTCCCGTCACTATAGCAGACAGTACATTTTCCCCATCCATAATGACCTCTTGACAGGTCTTCCAAAAATCAAGCAGATGATCTCATAAAGAATAGGATCAATGGTAAAGGAGGTGGAGTATTTGGACACAACCGAATATTGACAAACCTCTGAGAAATGAGGATCTTTCTCATAGTGTAATAGAGCAACCTAATTGTGTTGCATGTGTATCTACATTGAGATGTTTGGGTCATTTTTGTGGTTGAGATTGGCTATTTTAGATAGCTTCCAGGTGAAGGAAATGATGAACAAAGGCAGTTTGAGAGAATTTTGGAATTTAGGTCTGGGAATAGATAGAGATAATAAAGAAAGAGGGGGAATTGTTAGGTTTATATATGAAATGGATTTTATACAATGTTAATGAAAGAGGATGAACTTTGAAATCCACATGTTAGTCTCACCTCTAAAATATATTGTGATTTTTGCCCAAAAGTAGTTTTTCATGGAAGTCGTAAATCTTCCAAAGCTAATTTGACTTTGGAATTTTGAGAATAAACTTTCTGAAGCGAAAATGACTTCGGAAGAAATTTCAAAGATTTTTTTAGAGAACTTAGCTTCAGAAGTGATTAACATTTGGAAGTTGTAAAAGCTTCCAAGAGTTAATTACTTTCAAAAGATAAAGGTTCTTTGAAACATACAAGTACTTAGAAACCAATTTAAGCTTTGAAAGATATGCTGGAGATTTCTTTTGAAGGTAAGTGTTCTATGATAGATTTTTGTTTTAAAGACTTAAATTTCTTCTGAAGGTAAAAACATATCTTCCAAACATAAATTATCAAAAATCTATGAAAAGTCTCCAAAAAGAATTTTACTTCCAAATTGAACAAGGGCTTATGAATGGTGATAGATTTAGACAAAAATAAAGACACACAAATTTTTTGAAATAAGATATGATTAAGATTTAAGAAAAAGCAACTCAAAGTTAATAATCCCAATAGCTTATACAAGAAATTTGAATCTATGCTCATAAAAAGCTTTGGTGAATAAATTAGCATATTGGTTGGTTTAGATCAAAAGACTAGGGCTGGTAACTTTCCCTTAAAGGTTTTTTCACTTGAGTATTGAGACTTAGAGTGAAGGCTTAAGGCTATTGGGCTAATTAGCTCATCAGGTAGCATGAGGAACCACGACACTAATTCTTGAACAGATGGGAGTGGTTTGCTTCTCATGAGAGGTGGGAGCTCTAGTGTCCACTTCTTCCTGTCTGCGTAGTAATATAGGGGCCTACACAGACGGTATAGCTTGTGTAGGGATTCGCTTGGATCTTCTTTATTTGATGAGGGTGATTTGTGGCTATTTTGGTAGTTGAGAGGTAGAACCTTTGGTTTAACACTAGCTTGTATTGCTAGGTTGTCACCTTTAGCAATAAGCTCTAACATTTTGGGGACACATCGTTTCTACCCTAGAGAAGCCAACAGTTGGCTTCTTCAAAAGTTTAAATATTTCGGGCTTCAAGTATCCCAATTTAAGAATATTATATGTTTTCCTTAACTTTGACCCTAGTCACAGCTTCTTTGGGAAAGGGGTGGTTAACAACTTCTTTGGGAAATGACAATTCACCTTCCTCATCATCCAACTGAATATGGGTATTGATGATGGCGTGAGTGTGAAGATTGTCCTCCCCTGCACTATAGCTGACGGTGCTTTCCCCCATCCATGATTGCCTCTTGGCAGGACTTACAAATTTCAAGCAAATGATCATTATAGAGAACACGATCAATGGTAAGGGTAGTGAGATAGTTAGAAAGAGATAGAAAAGGGCAAACCTTTGAGAAACTAGAATCTTTCACATAGTTTAATAGAACAACCTGATTGTGTTGCCTGTGAAGCTACATGGAGAAATCAGGGTCATTTCTATGATTGAGGTTGGCCATTTTAGAAATATTAGTGGTGAAGGAAGGAAGAACAAGGGTCGTTTTTGTGTGAATTTAGGTTTAGTAAGGTACGGAGGTAGAGGAGAGTGAAAGGAGGGGAACCCATTGGGTATATATATGAAATTAGTCTCAGACAAAGTTAATTCAAGAGGATAAACTTTGAAATCCAGATGTCGGTTCCACTTCTAAAAAAGTGTTTCTTTTACCCAAAAGTTAGTTTTCTTGGAAGTCGAAAATATTCTAAAGGTAATTCATCTTCAGAGTTTTTGATGGAAAGCTTCCGAAGCAAAATTGTCTTTGGAAGATATTCCTAAGAGTATAGAAAATTTTGCTTCAGAAGAGATCAATACTAGAAAGTTTTAATAAAAACTTCCGAGAGCTAATTGCTTTTAGAAGAAATTTGTTCTTTAAAACAGACAAGTATGTTGAGAAGAAGTTAAGCTTTGAAAGATATCTTGAAAATTTCTTCCGAATGTAAATTCTCTCAAGTAGTTGTTTGCTTTGAAGACTTAAATTTCTTCGAAATGTAAAAAGATATCTTCCGAATGATCAAAAATTATTAAAAAATCTAAGGAATGTCTTCAAAAAGATTTTGTTCTTCCAAAGTACACAAGGGTTTATGTAAGCGATAGAATATACAACTTAGGACACACAGATGTTTTAGAAATAATATGATTATGTTTTAAGAAATGCTACTCAAAGTTAATCATCCCAATAGCTGAAACAAGATACTTAAATCTTTGCTCATCAAAAGCCTTTGTAAACAAATCAACATATTATTCATTTGTGTTAACTTTGACTAATTTGATTAGTCCCTTCTCAAAATTCTATAATTAAATGATACCTGATATTGATGTGTTTTATCCTTGAGTGTTGCATAGGATTCTTTGTGATAGAGATGGCACTATTGTTTTCTATGTGAATAGGAGTCTCCTTGAAGTTGAATCGATAATCTAACATTTGATTCTGAATCCAAAGCACTTATGCATAGCAGCTTGTAGTAGCAATGTATTCAGCTTCAGCAGTTGATGCAGATACACAAGATTGCTTCTTGCATTACCATGAGACAACCCTTCCTCCAAGGAACTGATATCCCCCTAATGTAGACTTTATATTCATGTTGCAGCCACCATAATCACTATCTATATATGCATACAGATTGAAGTCTGAATTCTTTTGATACAAAGGCCAAGTATTGGTGCACCTTTGAGACATCTTAGAATTCTCTTGACAGTGATTAGGTGTGACAACCTAGGGTTGGATTAATATCTTGCACATACACATATGGCAAATATGATATCAGGCTTGCTAGCTATGAGGTACATAAGAGACCCAATCAGAGCCTTGTATAGGTGTTCATCCACACACTCCCCCTCAAGATCAAGCCCAAAGGAGTGGTTTCTTGCTATGGGTGTCCTAGCAACCTTACAATCAGTCATGTTGTATCTTTTAAGTATGTCTTGAACATACTTTGACGGACTTATGAAGATGTCATCTTCAAACTGGTCACTTGAATTTCTAGAAAGAAATTAAGTTCCCCTATGGGACTCATTTCAATTTTGTCACTAATCAGCTTCATAGAGTCTGTTCAGACCTTTGGATTAGTTGAACCAGAGATGATGTCATCTACATACACTTGAACTAGCATCAAGTCATTTCATGTTCCTTTGATGAAGAGATTTCCATATATAGTACATATTCTGTATCCATTGTTGCAGAGATACTAAGATAGATTCTCATACCACTTACTTGGTGCTTGATGCAACCCATAGAAAGCTTTATCAAGCCTGCAGACATAATCAGGATGATCAGGATCTGCAAACCTAGGTGGTTGTTTGACATACACCTCTTCAGCAATCACCCCATAAAGAAAAGCACACTTTACATCAAGTTGGTATACATTGAAGTTCTTGGATGCAACAAAAGCTAAGAATACCGTAACAGCTTCCACTCTTGCAACAGAAGCAAAGACATATGTGTAGTCAATTCCTTCTTCTTGTATGTACCCCTAAACAACTATTCTTGGCTTGTTTTTAATGACAAGTCCTCTATCATCCTTTTTATTCCTAAAAACCACCCATTTGGTTCCTATAGTTGTTTTCTAATGAGGAAAAGGACATAGGTTCCAAACCTTTTGTCTTTTGAATTTAAGCAGCTCCTCCTGCATAGCTTAAACCCAACTTCCATCCTTTAGAGCATCATCAATCTTCTAAGGCTCTATTTAAGATAAGAAACAAAAGTGTAAATAAAAACTACATCATGGGTTTGTTCTCTTGTTTTTACCCCTGAATCAACATCTCCAATGATGTTTTAGGTGGATGAGACTTGTGGATCCTTAGATGATGGATCACAACAAATTGCTAAGACAGATCAAATTATATAAATTTAGATTTGGCATTGATGTTTCTCCCAACACATCTGCATACTTATCAAGTGAAACATGATCCAATAGTGTGTGACATCGTTGATGTTGTCTTCAATAGGATGGTTACCAACATCTAGATATTCTTGATCATTGTTACCATCACCATTCTCTCCTACATTTGAAGCTCCTGCATCTGAATTTTGTGCCTCTAAGCTGGAATTTGAAGGCATTTAAGATGTATCAGTTGAATTTGTCATTGTTGTGCTAATAGGTTATCCATTTCCAAGGTTAGTTACAACTAGAACTGAAGTAGTATTGCTTGAAGGTCTTCTCATCTCAAATCTTGGATTAGGATCACCTATGGGTAGTATATCTATGGAACCTAAAACATTCTCACAAGACATGTTAAAACAATTGGTAACAAAATTAAGATCTAATAGCCAGTAAGGACCAAAACCATTTACACTGGGTGTGTGTTGATTGAAAGTCATATTGGCTGACTCCTCCACTACTTTGGTTTTGAGATTGTACACTCTATAAGCCTTTGCTTGAGATGAGTATCCAATGAAATGTCCATCATCTGATTTCACAGCAAACTTGGCAATTTGATCGTTCGTATTCAAGATGGTGCAAGGACATCCAAATGGGCTGAGAAAACCAATGAAAGGTTTCCTCTTGTGCCAAAGTTCATAAGGAGTCTTACCATGTGTCTTAACTACTAAAAATCTATTTTGCACATAGCAGGTCTGAATGCAAGGATCGCAATGAAAAATTATCAGTGTTAGAATGGAATTAGGTCAATGATTTTGGAATAAACATTAAACTTGTTTAATTGTTTTATAAATAAATATCAAACAGAATCAATATTTATTATGACGAAAACAATGATACGAGCACAATAAATAAATAAACAAGATTTGATTTTGGAGTATTTCATTAAAACTGATTAATAATTACAAATGAATAAATAATCAATGCTATAAACAATAATTGCTTTGAATGTGTGCATGTTGGTGATGTATTCATGTGATGGCTGCTACGGTTTGTGTTTGATTGATTGTATGAATCGATGTGATGTTTTGTGTTTTCCGTCTAGTTGGCTGTCTCTCCCTTTTGATGTGAAAACTAAGACTCATATTTATTGACAATTCTGTTTCAGTTAAGGAAACATCGGATCTCTTGGGATTTAAAACGAACTATGAACTTGGACAGGCTGTTCGGGACGCTCTAGATGGCTAGGGTTTATGTGTATGCAGGATCGATGTTAGTCACTTAACACTTTGTTTTCTCTCAAACTCACCTAGAACAACACTTGGGTTAAGATAGAATCAGTAAGAGTTGATCACAATATAGAAAGTAGTAAAAGAACATAGGAAGTAATTTTCAAGGTACTTTTATATATTACTTCTCAACTCAATAATACAAAACTCTTACAAGTAGTGTGGAAGGAGTTACAAAGAGAACCTATATATAATCCTACCTACAGCCAGATATACTTTGATACGAGCTGGGATCCTATAACTGAAGCCTATACTACAAGACTATAGTTTAAGGTATCTCGGATAAAGTCTTATCTGAGATTTGGTAGTCAGGACATGTCCCTGACTTACCTTTTGTCACCAACTAAAGTTGGAAACATGTACTATCATGAAAAGGTGAACTGTGGAATTAATTATGGTCAACTGCATGGCTCTTTGAGAAAATGCCATATAGTATTAGAGGTCTGGAGTGGAGTGTCAGAGACCATACTGGTGTCCACTGGTTCATAGTAGCGTCTTCCAAAGGTTAAATGGCTTCGGAAGAGTATGTACTTCCGAAGCCACTTATACTTCGGAAGAGGCTGCTTCTTCCAAGGCTTGGAGACTTCTTCTTTTCATCATACTTCAGAAGTGGTCTTCAGCTTATTCTTCTGAGACTTGAACTTTAGAAGTATACACTTGACTTCGGAAGTAGAGTTCTGTCTTTGAAAGTTGATCTTTCACTTTGTCTTCGGAAGAACTCTACAACCTTTGGAAGTTCCATGCTAAGCGTCGAAAACCTTTGCATGCAGCATCAAAATTATCTAAGTGAGTTACTTTTGGATGCATTAGCCTTGGGGGAGTTTTTTGTATCAAGAAGAAGGCTAATGCTATAAGAAAACTGCAAAACTACAAGAATAGCCATTGAAGATCTAACTCTTGATGATAAAGACTATAAGAAAATAAAGATTGACCTCAAAGCTTACTCCATTCTAACTCAAGCACTCAAGATAGATGTGCTGAAAAGATTGAAGAAATATGGTACAACAAAAGCTGTGTGGGATGCATTGAAAATTATGTGTGAAGGAAGCAGTGAGGTAGCAGAAATTAACAAGGATAAGCTTGTTAATCAGTATGAAACATTCCACCACACCAAGGGAGAGTCCATATCTAAACAACTAAAAAGATTTGTATAGTTGGTAAATGATTTGGAAATCATAGGAGTCACTTACAAGATCAAAGAATTAAACAGGAAAATGCTTCATAGCCTCCCTGAAAGCTGGAAACAGAATGTAACAATGCTGTAAAATACTCTTCATCTTGAGAGTACTACTTTGGATGTCATGACAGCCAAAATAGAAGCATTAGAACTTGATGAAAGAAGCAGAAATCTTGGTGGACCAAGAGTGATTGAGGCTTACAAATTTCCATCAGAATCTCATTCTGTGGATAATGGCTTCATCACTAAGGAGGATGATTTCATCTCATCAACAGATCAACTGAACAACACTGGGTTTATTGCAACTCTACCAATCAATCATCCATCAACATCATCTCAAACATCCAGAGTCACTGCTGCTCCTCAAACCACTCCTGAAGACACAAGATAAGAAGAACAAAAGACAACTTACAATGCCTTTGTTGCAAGCTTTGAAGCATACTTAAGAGGAAGACTCACTTTTGCTCATCTAATTCAGGAAGATCTAGAGGAAATGGATCCTGATGATGTGGAAGAAATGGATCTACAATGGCAAATGGCCATGATTGCCATGAGAGCCAAGAAATTCTTTAGAAAAGGTAGAAAGTTGAGCCTAAATGAAAATACAAAACTTGGATATGTAAATCCAAGGTGAAATGCTTCAACTGTGGCATGGTTGGCCACTTCTCCAGAGAATGCAATGCCCCCAAGGGAAACAACTTTCAAAGGAACTCTCAAGGTCAGTCATCCTCACAGCCTAACTCAAGCTTTCACTCCAACAACCAACAACAGCAGTATCATCATTCTCATCAACACCAATCATATCAAAATCCACCCTAACTGACAAATCAAGCTCACAAAAGCAGTCATTCTTCTGCCAGTGCTCTCGTGATAAAGCAAGATGGGGTATGTGACTAGAGCATGTATGCAGAGGAAGTCAAGCCTCGATTTCAAAATCATGCTCTTATGACTCACATCAATGATGGTCGATCTCCAATGCCTACTGAGGTAAAATCTAACCTTTGTAGTGAAAAATGTATTAATGAATTGCAAGATTATAGGGAGCATAACCATAAACTGGTAGAAAAAATTAACGAAGAAAAGATAAAGTCAGAGATGATAAAGAGAGAAATAAAAGGCTTTGAGATCAAAATCAAATCTCTTATCTCTGAGAAAGAAAAACTGCATGGTGAAAAGTACACTCTTGCAGCTGAGAATGAGCTCCTTACTAAAAAGTTAGCTCAATCTAAGGCGGAACATTCAGTGACTGAAGTGAAACTTGAAAAGTTTCAAATGTCTTCAGTCAAGCTTCAAGAGATGCTTTATTCTCAAAAGGATCCAAAGGACATGTCGGGGATTGGGTATAATTCATGTCCTCACCATACAATGACAACTACACTGTCATGCCAAAATCTGTCTCACTCACTGAAGAAATTGAAACTAAAAATATGGAACCTAAATCTATAGTAAAACAATTGACCAATCCTCAAAACAAACCTAATGTTTATATTGAAACCAATGAGGATAAAATCAAGTTAGGTCACCCAATCAAAATCAAAGAGTGTTCAGACAATATAGTGAGTGTCATAAAACCCCAAGCCCTATAAAAGCAATTGTCCCTTTTATAAAATTCATACCCTTTGTTTTATAAGGTAAAAAGAAATATGTGAAGTCAGTGAAACCCACTGCTGGGAGCAGTTCTGATAATGAGATCATATTTCCAAAAAATTCAAGCAAATCAGAAAAGGTTTCACTGCAAAAATGATGCATCCCAAATCATACAAGAATTTATCACTAAAATTGAAAATTAACTCGATGTTAAGGTTAAAATAATAAGAAGTGATAATGGTACTGAATTCAAAAATGAAACTATGAGTTCTTTTTGTGCAACCAAAGGCATTGCTCATCAATTCAGTGCAGCTAGAACTCCTCAACAAAATGGGGTAGCTGAAAGGAGAATAGAACACTGATTGAAGCAACAAGAACGATGCTAGCCGATGCAAAACTACTAATCACCTTCTGGGCAGAGGCGGTTAATAGATCGTGCTTTGTACAGAATTGAACTGTACTTGTCAAAGAAAACAACATGACTCCTATTGAACTGCTCTTTCATAGAAAACCATTCACTGGATTTCTTAAATCATTTGGTAGTCCTGTCTTAAGTTAAACACCCGAAACTATCTGGGAAGTTTTCATCCAAGTCTAATGAAGGATTCTTTGTAGGTTATTCTTCTATTTCAAAGGCCTACAAAGTGTTTAATCCTAGATTAAACATTATTCATGAATCAACAAATGTTCAATTCAAGGAACATTCGTTTACCAAATCTACCAATGGTCCTGACTGGTTGTTTGATATAGACTTTTTTACAAAATCATTTGATCAATTTCACTTCTCTGATGCAGGAAATCTCCATTCAGATGACACGTCTTCAACTGTATAAAGAAGAAATGACTTTCCATTAATTCCTCCTATATCTGCTGAATACATGAATGAAGATGTTCCCCTCCAAGCTCATCCTATGAGACAACTATCACTAAATCAGAGTGTTTCAACTGAAGGAGGTCCAAGCTTGTTGCCATCACACTCAGATGACCTTTCAAATGAGACCAGAAATCAGAAACAAACCACTCCTCCATCGCAAACACAAAGAACATCTAATGATGAAAGTAATCACAGTGCTGCTGAAGCTGAAGCAGGAGTTGAAATGGAGTTTGACAACCTTCATAATTCAACAATATTACCAAATGAATATGCCTCTAACCATAATGAACTGAATGTCTCCATCTTGATGTAACGATTGCCGGTGACTCCATTCCAACCACAAGAATACACAACAATCATCCCGTTGAAACCATTATTGGTGATCTTAATGAGAGGGTGACAAGAAGCAAATCTATTATTGCAAACATCTGTTTATTCTCATGATTTGTGTGTTAAACAGTACCCAAGAACATCAAAGAGGCACTTCAAGACAATATCTGGATTGGAGCAATGTAGGAAGAATTGCTCCAATTCAAGAAGCAAGAAGTATGGCAACTAGTAGATCTCCCCGAAGGACAATAACCTAGCGGTACTAGATGGCTATACAGGAACAAGACTGGTGATAGAGGGATCGTCATCAAAAACAAAGAAAGACTAGTGGCACAGGGATACACTCAAGAAGAAGGAATTGACTATGATGAAGTGTTTGCACATGTTGCCAGACTAGAAGCAATCAGAATCTTTCTAGCATATTCTGCATCCATGAAATTTACTATTAATCAAATGGATGTAAAGTGTGCCTTTCTCTATGGAAAGATTGTTGAGGAGGTCTATGTGAGTCAACCACCTGGCTTTGAAGATCCAAATTTCCCTCACAGAGTTTACTAGCTTGACAAAGCTCTGTGTGGTCTTCATCAAGCCCGAGGAAACTGGTATGAGACTCTATCATCCTTTCTTCTTCATGGATATGAAAGAGGAAAGATTGATCAGACTATCTTCAAAAGAATGAGAGGAAAAGATATGCTGTTAGTCCAGATCTATGTGGATGACACTATATTTGGATCTACAAACAAGCAACTCTACAAAGAATTTGAAGACCTTATGCACTCAAAATTTCAAATGAGTGCTATGGGGGAACTCATTTTCTTTCTAGGGGTGCAAGTCAAACAGACAGTAGATGGAATCTTCATCAATCAATCAAAATATGTGGAAACCATGTTGAAGAAATTCCACTTTGCTGATTGTTAGTCTATGAGAACTCTTGTGGATACTAAACTAAAGACTGGACCTAATTCTGAAGGCAAACTAGTGGATCAGACTCACTATCGATCAATGATCGGTTCACTTATGTATCTAACATCCGGTAGGCCTAACAATATGCTTGGTTTTTGTGTGTGTGCCAGATATCAAGCTGATCTAAAAGAATCACATGTGAATGCAGTGAAAAGGATATTCAGATATCGGAAAGGCAAACTAGCTGTTGGTTATGGTATCCAAAGGAAGTAGAATTTAATCTCTATTCCTTCACAAATAGTGAATACGGAGGATGCAACTTCAACAGAAAATCCACCTCTGGTGGTTGTCAATTTCTTGGTCCGAGACTAGTATCTTGGAAATGCAAGAAGCAGACAAATGTATATATGTCCACAGTAGAAGCTGAGTATATTGTAGCATGAGCTTGTTGCTCTCAAGTACTTTGGATTCATAACTAGATGCTTGATTATGGTTTTAGCTTCTTGCACACGCCAATTTCCATTGAGAACACAACAGCTGTTTTCATAACTAATAATCCAGTTCAGCACTCAAAAACAAACATATTCAAATCAGATATCATTTTTTGAGAGATTGTGCTGAAAAGGGATTAATCAAACTGATTCAAGTACCAACTAAAAATCAATTAGTTGATTTATTTACCAAGGCATTTGAACCCAGTAGGTTTGTATTCCTAGTTCAGCAATTGGCATGATTAACCTTGAGTAAAACCATAAAAAACATCAAAAACAATAAAAACATCAGAACACCACAAAAAGAAATCAATTTTGATGAAGAAAAGAATCTTTGAGAAGTGATATAATTACAGTCATTATATCATTCACTGTGCTTAATTTCAAAAATTACAAGACTATCATGACTTACCTGATATGTGGTAGGCTCAGCTTGGAGAGAAGATACACGCAGTGATGAATTAAAAATCTTATTCAATAGTAAAACACTCATCACAAAGTACAGGTATGTATTGGCTTATCTGAGTGCATGTGTGTGTTGTAACCTAAACACACCAGGTAATGATACTTTATGAATCTCTTTCACCTACATGAGTTTCATCTTTGTTTTGTTGAGCAAAGACCTGATGAAACATGCACATAGTGCAGATGTCCTGATCCAAAATATTCCCAATGAGGAACACATCCAAGTTGGATGAATCTACAAAAGCAATACATTCCAAGTGAATGAACAAAAGAATCCCATCTGGATCACTATCCAAAGTGAAGTGAAAAGAATCCCAATAAGGATCATCATGAAAAGGATTAAAGTAAAAGAATCCTGATGTGAATCAGTGAAAATGAGTTCTCATAACTTAAGTAACCTGGTAAGAAAAGTTGTGAAAAAGTTCTACCATGCATTGTATAAGGATGGTTGATCATTCCATGCTTGTGTGTGTGAGGTACACATTGAACAATTAATTCAACCAAAAACATGATAAAAATCATTTGCATCAAAATATCAACCTGGTATAAGTTTAAGAGGACAAACATACCTTCAATCATCAAGTTCATAAACATGTCCATTTAATCATAAAGGATGCACATGTGTAATATAAAATGGATATGATTCCAACAAAAGATATAATTCTCTTCATTATTAATAATCATAATAAAATTCAATAAGTTTTTAAATCTTTAAAGTTTCTATCCAAATATGGATATAAACTTTAGGGGGAGTAATTTAAAATATTTGAGTAAGTCCATATTTTTGTTTACTAGCTTAACTTACTTTCAAAACAAAACAGAAAGAATTTTAGTGGTGTTGCAAAAAGTTATACCATTGTATTCAAGCTTATGTAGATTCTTGGAAGCATGAAAAGTCCAAGATCAAACAAAATTAGGAAACTTGTATCACTTATGACATACAAGTCAATCCAAGCAAGAATTGACAATTTTAACGGTCAACTTCATAAGAAAAACTAATCAAGGACAATACTTCATAATATGAAAAACCAATTCAGTCATATTAACTTATGATTATGTTCAAAAGTTAATGCATGTAAGTGCATTGGTTAATGCGGGTGAAGGTAACCAATGCTTATAACCAATGCGGGTTCTTTTTATTTTCAAGTGAAACTAATGCGGACAATGATTTTAGTCTACTACATTAGTGTGTTACAAGTATACATGAAATTTTGAAGTGTTAAAACCTATGCGGAACAAAAATTGTTCTACCGCATTTGTCAATGTGGATAAAATAATTTTCAAGTGTTCAACCGCATTTGTCAAATACGGATGAAATTTACACTTCCGCATTTGTGTTACTCATCCGCATTTGTGGATACACATCTTCAATGCTCATGTATGTTCAAGCAGAAATAATTGTGATTAATCTTGTCAATGAATGATGATGTAAATATGGATTTTATTCTATCACATTTCTTACAATGAACAAATGCTGATGAACTTAGTTCTTCCACATTTGCAACAGTGCACAAATGCGGATAGAAGAAAACAGATGTAACACCGGCTCTTTTTTTAGACAAGAAAGAAGATTAAGTGAAGGAAAAGAAGGAAATGAAATAAAACCTAAGTCTAGGGATAAAAAGTGTCCAAAAGGACAAAATGTTTGAAAAGTGGGTGTACAAGGTGGTATGGCCGCCCATATGTCACATACACCACTGATTTTCGGGTTTTAGAAAGAGAGAGAGAGTAGCTGGGAGTAGCAAATTCTCGGCTTTGAAGAAGAACAAGAATATAGAATTCAAATTCAAGGTAAGAATTCATGCTTTTATGGTGTTCTTGACTGGTCTTATCCTCGGGTTTATGCTTATGTGTGTTTGTATGTGTTCGGGTATGTTTTTAGTGGTTTCTAAGGAGTTGAATTGAATTTGCAAACATGTTTGGAGGACGCCATACTCAAGAGCTGCAAAGGTGAGTTCTAGGACCCCTCTTTTGCTGGTTTTTAACTAATTTTGGAGCTGGAAATGCATGAATGTATGTTTTTATTTAACTGGGTTTCGGGCTTATATGCTTGAATGTGTGTATGATGATGTTATGATGTGATGTGTGTAAGGATTCCTGAAGTCTGATGCAACCCAAAACTGCCGAAGTGTTTCAGCAACATGCACTAAGTACTGAAGTGAAGAATGCTTCGGAAGATTTACACAAAGCATTAGAAAATACTCTAAGTGTAATATCTTCCGAAGCCAAGACCAATAGCTTCCGAAGCCTAACATGAAGTCTTCCGAAGCTTCAACCTATGAAGACAGATTTCTTCCGAAGACTTTTAGTACACATGCTTTATCTGATGTACTGTTCCATAAAGCACCTTTTCCGCTGCGTCTCTGATAAGTCACCAACTTACAAGAGTTGGTGAAAAGGTTCATGCTTTTGGTAACTGTACATTGAGGTCTTGAGTCTGAAACTTTCCACTTTATGTACTTTATCCTTTTTGTAATGTATAAGGATGTGAGCTATGGCATGTCATAGTCAGAAGGTCAAAAGGCAGATATGCCTTTTGATCCTACAATTGATTTTGTTAGTGTCTAGTCAATTGTATCCAGCTGGCTTTCATAGTATAGCCGGCTGTAGGTTGTAGTATAAGTATTCCTAGTTCTAAGTATCTTTCAAAATGCTTTGTAACACTTGTAAAAGAACTTGAGAAAGCAATATACTGCTCCCTTGAAAACTATACTCTCTTGTTCTGTCTCTTGCTTTACTTGTGTTCTCTGCATCACCTTTGGTTACCTAGTTCACTGTTTGATTAACGTTTAGTTAATCTTCTCATTGTGTTGTTGTGTTGTAATTGTGTTCAAGCCCTTGAACGATCCTGCAATGTGTGACTATGTTCATGCTTGATGATGTATGATTGTGTTTCTAAGGCTTAGAGGGTAAGATTTAAACTTATAACATGATGAATGGTGCATGGGAATCGAATCTGATGTTTTAGACCCACTTGATAAGTTTTTAAATCTGCCTAAGTGTTTGGAAATAAATGCGGATGGAAAGGTTAATGCGGATGAACATTAACCAATGGGCAAGTCAATGCGGATGAAGTCAAATGCAGATGAAGTCAATGTGGATGAACATTGACTAAGTGCATGAAATGCGGATGAGCATTTGACTTAGTCTGGGAAATGCGGATGAGCATTTGACTAAGTCTGGGAAATGCGGATGAGCATTTGACTAAGTCTGGGAAATGCGGATGAGCATTTGACTAAGTCTGGGAAATGCGGATGAGCATTTCACTAAGTCTGGGAAATGCGGATGAGCATTTGACTAAGTCTGGGAAATGCGGATGAGTAAGTCCAAGGCAGAGGACAAATGCGGATGAACTATAGCAAATGCGGATGAAGTAAATCCAATGCGGATGAACTATAGCAAATGCGGATGAAGTAAATCCAATGCGGATGAAATATAGCAAATGCGGATGAACTAAAGGAAATACGGATGAACACTTAGAAAAATTCTGACTTTTGGGGAAAAAGAGGTAATGTAGGCTTTGACATAGGAGATTCCCGGGGGTTATGAAAGTTGACTTTTGAGGTCATAGATGGTATGTTGGGCATGTAATGTATTGTGATTGATGCTTATGCATGATGATGATGATGTTGCATGGTTAAACATGATGTATGTTATGTATGTATGATGTCTTGCATGATGATGTATGAATGATATGTTTATGTACCTTTTGATGATGTATGTTTATCTTTCCTATGACTTTACATGTTATGATAATGAATGAATGAAGTATTATGTAACGTAAAGTGAAAGATAATGAAAGAGGAACTTGAAGTAAGAGTGCATGCATTAACAAGTAATGAAAGTAATGATAGCCTTGTAAGCATGGCATGCACATCGAGGTCTTTCCTTGTGATTGACCATTTGCATAGAACTATTGCTGCATACCTTAGGTACTGTGACCACGAGGTGCGATGCACCGTTATAGAAGGTCTATGAGAGGCCTAGGTCCAGAACCATGAACAGAAAGGTATTGCCTATGGCAATGGTACATGTACATTCATACCATAGGTACTGTGACCATGAGGTGCGATACACCGTTATAGAAGGTCTATGAAAGGCCTAGGTCCAGAACCATGAACAGAAAGGTATTGCATAGTAAACCTAAACTTTACCCTAGGTACTGTAACCACGAGGTGCGATGCACTGTTATAGAAGCTCTATGATTGGCCTAGGTTCACTACCATGAATAGAAGGGAAGGGTTTATGGATGACAGGAAAGAAAAGTAAAGAATGGCATGAAAAATTAAGGAAGATAATAAATATATTATGTGTAAGTACATACGATGTATGATTTTGAAAGAAAGCAAAGATGGTTTTATGAAAGTAATGTATGTTTTGTTTTAAAACTAGAACTCACTTAGCAACGCTGACTTTTATGTGTTTCTAGTTGGCAGGTAAGGTTGCTGAGGATGGCACAAGGCAGCTACTCAGCTCTTTTGGATGGAATCCATTTATTTAAAGCTTTTGTGAGGTAATACAACAATGTAATTTTGTAACTGACTAACGATGCATTATTTTGCAAAAGTTTTTATGATGAAATGAAATGCCATTTGTTCTATGTTTCCACTGCAATGTTTTAATGATTAAATGCAAAGTATAAGTTTTATGTGCGATGATTTACCAGTTGTAAGAGTCCCGGGAACGGGGCCTTACAAGTTGGTATCAAAGCCAAAGTTTAAGTGAAAGGGGTAAATTTTCAAATGAACCTCAACTTAAACTGAGAATGGGACGGAAAGGGAAAGAGATGCCAATCTGAGTAGCTACGGCCATCAGGTAGTTTCGTAAAGTTTACTGGTATTACGTGCGCATGGTATGTGGTTATATGTTGTATGTAGATTTAAATACTGATGTAGTCAAGACAGGTAATGCTTGGACTATGAAGAGTAAAGTAAGTGGCTAATCACAAGTGGCCACTGTAATTAGGGACTTACTATACTTGCCATAAACTGAGTCGTTTCCTAGAATGACCGTATTAGTGTTAAATCTCTCAGTGTGAGTTAGAGGATGGCTGCTGGTAGATCATCTAAAGCTTCTCATGGTGGTGGACGGGGTGCTGAACCAGGGGTTACGAGAGGAAGGCCTAGGGCCGAAAAGGTGGTTCATGAAGAACCCGAAACCCCTCATCCGGAGGGTGGTGACGAGATCGCCAATCTGAGAGCCTCAGTAAAGGAGGCTGTAGTGGAAGAAGTTCATCAGGTCATGCAGACGATCCTACTATCTATGGTGACCGAAGTTATCAAGGCAGTTAGAGAAGGGGAGAGAAGGGAAAGGAGTAGACCTATGGGCGAGAGGAGACAACCCGAGAGTGAGACGGTTTCGTCTGATGATGGAGAAGAAGAGGAAGAAGCAAAGCCTGCACCGGAGGTAGTACGAGGCTGTAACTACGGGGCATTTATGAGATGCAAGCCCCCAACTGTCGATGGAAACGGCACTGCAGCTGCTGCTAACCGGTGGGTGAGGGAAATGGAGGCTGTTCTTGATATCAGCGAGTGACGTGAACATCAAAAGGTGAAGTTCGCTACCAACTCTGTTATGGATTCAGCTTTGTGCTGATGGGAAAACATTGTCCAAGCAAAGGGTAGCAGGGCCATTGGGAGGATGAGATGGTCTGAGCTGAAGAAGTTGGTGATTGAGGAGTTTTGTCCTCATCAGGAAATGGACAAGGTCGAAAGGGAGTTCCTCCAACCGGAGGCGGGAACTATTACGCACCAGCAGTAAACCACAAAATTCAACGAGATGGCACGTCTGGTGCCTGATCAGGTGACACCTCTATCTCGAAAAATCAAAAGGTGCATTCAGGGTTTGCCAGCGGATATTCGCACGCACATGATCACTGCCCGGCCTAGCACGTTTAGTTCCGTAGTGGATTTGGCAGGGAGATTGTATGATGAGAGGACGGTGGTGATGAAGGAAGGTGGAAAGAAGAGTGGTGGTGAGCGAAACTGGCTGGGGAAGAGGTTTGGTCGGGGGTATGCTTCGATGGGTAACAAGAAGGCACGGGTGGATGACCGCCATGTGGTCTCAGCGGGTGCGGGTATAAAGAAGTGTGATAGGTGTGGGAGAGAACATAGCGGGGAATGCAGGTTGGGGTTGAATATATGCTTCAAATATGGGAAGCTGGGGCATATAGCCAAGGACTGTCGTACGGTCTGGTGTTTTAATTGTGGCATGGAGGGCCATGTGAACAAGGATTGTAAGAATCCCAGGGTTGAGACTTCTGGGATGAAGAGAACTGGAGGTGAAGGACCAAGGGCGAGCGCCAGGGCATTCATGATGACACAGGAGAAGGCTAGGACGGACCCTGATGTTGTGTCCGGTACGTTTCTAGTGAACCAAACTTTAGCTTATGTGTTATTTGATTCGGTAGCCAGTAAAAGTTTTATTTCTGATGCTTTCTGTGCTAAGCTGCCTATTAGTAGTAGACATGTTGATGCGCCCTTTGATGTAGAAACTGCCATAGGTAAGCCAGCCAGAATCTCTGAGATGATAGAGGGTTATGACGTGGAACTAGAGGGTCATAAATTTCTGGTTAGAACCTTCATGATGACCTTAGGAGGTTTCGATTTGGTTCTTGGGATGGATTGTTTAGCAGACTTCAAGCCGAACATTGTGTGCCGCAAGAAGATGATTTAGCTATCAGTGCCTGACGGGAGTTCGGTGACGGTTTATGGTGATTGGGTCACGACGATTCCGAAGGTAATTTCAATGGCGGTGGCGGGAAAGTGTACGAGGCATGGATGTAGTGCCTACTTGGCCTATGTAAAGGATGTGGATACGCCAACACCACAACTATCCGATGTATCCGTTGTGTGTGACTTTCCAGACATTTTCCGAGAAGACTTATCAGAAATGCCACCTGACCGTGAGATCGTGTTCCAGATGGACTTGATACCGGGTGCCCAACCCGTTGCCAAGGCACCGTATCGTTTGGTTCCGACAGAGATGAAAGATTTGATGGAGTAGTTGCAAGAGCTGCTTGATAAGGGGTTCATTAGGCCAAGTATCTCTCATTGGGGTGCTCCGGTCTTGTTTGTAAAGAAGAAGGACGGTAGTATGAGGATGTGCATTGACTACCGTGAACTAAACAAGTTGACGGTGAAGAACCGATACCCCTTACCAAGAATAGATGATTTGTTCGATCACCTTCAAGGTGCTAGTTGGTTTTCAAGGATAGATCTTCAATCCGGCTATCATCAGCTTAAAGTGAAGGAGCATGATATCCCTAAAACAACTTTCCGTACGCGCTATGGTCACTACGAGTTTCTTGTCATATCCTTTGGTTTGACCAACGCGGCAGCTACCTTTATGGATCTAATGAATAGGATGTGTCGGCCAACGCTGGATAATCAGTGATTGTGTTCATTGATGATATCCTGATTTATTCGAGAAGCGAGAATGAGCATGCCGGTCATATTCGAGAGGTTTTGGAGACGTTGAGAAGGGAGAAACTCTATGCCAAATTCTCCAAGTGTGCATTTTGGTTGCGTGAAATTCAGTTCTTGGGTCATGTGGTGAATCCCGAGGGGATCATGGTGGACCCAGCTAAGGAGGAAGCAGTGATGCAATGGAAATCTCGAAAGACGCCATCCGAGATTCGCAGTTTCTTGGGTTTGGCGGGATACTACAGGAGATTCATTCAAGACTTTTCCAAGATCGCTTCTCCACTAACCAAGTTGACCTGAAAAGATGTGAAGTTCATATGGGGTCAAGCTCAAGAGAAGGCATTCGAAGAATTGAAGGCGAGATTGACTCAAGCTCCTGTTCTGTCATTATCAGATGGAAGTGAAGATCTGGTGGTTTATTCGGCTGCTTCCTACTCGGGTTTGGGGTGCATGTTAATGCAGAGAGGGAAGGCTATAACCGATGCGTCCCGACAGTTGAAGGTTCATGAGATCAACTACCCTACTCATGACTTGGAGCTAGCAGTCGTGATCTTCGAACTAAAGATTTGGAGGCACTATCTTTACGGGAAGAAGTGCACTATTTTCACTAACCACAAAGACTGACAGGATCAGTGATCACAAGGTTGATGTATCAGAATATAAAGCAGCGGAATACAAACACGAATTAGACAAATTGTAGCAAGCCAACGATATTTGTGAGCATTAAGATCGCATACAGTTATAGGGAGAGAATATGAATTTCTTATTTCTAGGAATGTTTATAGATGTAGAATATTTCTAATCGAATCAATCAATCATTCCATTCAATTGCTCATTTCGCTCAATGATTACAATAGGTTGTCACTCCTTATATAGAGTGCAACAGTCACTGCTGTTATCACGGAAAGTGACAACTGGCAGATCCAATACAGAAATAACTAAATCTTAACAAACTGCTGAAATGTTCACAACTACTGAGAACATATCAGCAAGTTAAGTACAAAATATAAAACTACTGAAACTACAACGACTGAAGAACAAGCTCTTCAGTCGTTTTACAAAACTACTGAAACAAAGAAAATAAAACTACTGATATCACAACTACTGAAGAAGTACTCTTCAGCAGTTGTGACAAACTACTGAGGCTTCAGTACTTGATCTTCAGACTTTGACCTTCAGGTGTTTCATCAGCTGATGACTTCAGTAGATGTCATCAGCTGATGTCTTCAGTCTTTGTCTTCAGACTTTGTACATCAGTTGTTGATCTTCAGCACTTGTGAACTCTTCAGCTGTTGTTCTTCAGTACTTTGGTCTTTCAGCTTCAGCACTTGTGTTCTTCAGCTGTTGTACTTCAGCACTTTGGTTCTTCAGCTGTTAAGGTCTTTAGCACTTGATCTTCAGCTGTTGAAGTCTTCAGCACTTGTCAAACTACTGATGAGGCTTTCAGCAGTTCTTGTGATACCGTGTGGGACTCAGAGATTTTCTGATCTTGGCTCATTGGTTCTTTTGGTCCAACAAACTCCCCCTGAACCAATGCAGCCAAAACCTCTAACTTATTTATGCTCCCACTTATTGATGGCAAAAATGTTGGTCTTTTTCCTTCTTGATCAGTAGAGAAGATGACCCATGTAAGCTCCGGCCTGGGAAGAACCTCAAATATTTGTTTGGCAGAGTATGAATGGGAACTCTGTTTTGGGGAACAGGACACAGAGTTGTTATCCCATTCATGAGATTCACTTCCCCATAATGAGTCTGTACGACTCTCTTGTGTAGGCCTCAAGGAAGGTGATTTGTTCCTCCATGGTTAGCTCTTCAGCACCTCCTTCAAACAATGATTCCGGCCCATAATACTCAGACAGGTATTTGGCCTGTTTCCCATTCTTTAGCTCCACAGTTGTTATTATTCTGTAGGCAAACTCATCCGGGTGATTACCCTCTAGGAACAACTGGAGCTCATTTTTCCTGACTTCCTCAAGCCTCTTGTAAACTAACCCCTTTTTCACTATTTTGTTTTCCAACATCTTCTGAGGGGTTAGATTAGCTTTGTAGGCCTTCTTGAAGTCTTCTAGGATTTCCCAGGGTGAAACTACAAAGACCAGAGAGATCACTTCATCTACGATCTTTTTCACATGGCCAATGTATCTCCGAGGTATATTGTTCTTATGAATTCTTTGAGAGACCCTGGGATCAGGCCAAATCCTCACTCTTTCCTTTTGATATTGAAAGGTATGCCTGAGAGTGTAAAGTCTGAGAGCTTGCTCCTTCATATTTATGATGGAAGATGTGGCTGCATAAGCTTTGTCAACTCTCTTCAGCAATTCCTCATCATGCTGTTATGAAGCTCTTCTTCTTCTAGCTTCACTTTAACCATTTGTCTCTGGACTTCAGGAGTAATTGCTGAGGAGTGACTTGTGGCCTTAGGCAACTGAATCACAGCTTAGAGCGGCAGCCTGTCTTCTTCATCTTCATCATCGTCTTCTAGCCTCAATATCCTTCTCTTCTTCTTCAAGGGTATATCATCGGCTATGGGTTTTGAGGGTAAGGGAGTTGGTTTGGTGGGTTGTGTTTTGGGTGGTTTTGGTGTGGGAATGTTGACAGGCTGTTCTAGCATCCTTGAGGTGAGTGTGGCTTTTGATTGCTTGGCTAGCTCAGTCCTGCTCCCAGCACCCGCTTCATTCAAAGCTTCAATGACAAGGCCCTTAGTATATACTTCAGATGAACAGATCTTGGTGGTGATTGCCAAGATACTGTCCCTGGACCAAGCTTTGATTTCAATCATTGATCTTCCAAGATATTTTGCTATAAATCTTATCATGATTCAAGCCTTTCTCTTTCTAACACTTCATAACTTGCCCATCTGTTCTGGATTTCTTCAATCTCTAGTCGTCGAATCTCAGAGTCAAGTTTATTGGTGTCATGGCTTGCCTAAACAGCTGATCAATGATGTTGTCCATTGATCTACTGTGTTCGGCATCAGTCTTTTATCAGTAGCTCCAAGGCTTTATCTTCAGCAATGTGCTCATCAGCACCTTTCTTTCGCTTGTAGGTGAGCATTGGTTGCTGTTCTTTCTCCTCCTTCTTTTCCTCGGATTTTCCTCTTCTTTTCTTTCACTGCAGTACTCTCCCCCTTTTTGGGTGCATTGGAGGAAGGGGTTGGTACGCAGAAAGAGTCTTTTGGACAGCAGCATCAACCAAGGGCTGTAAGGTTGAGGAAAGCCTCTCATCAAGGGCTTTGATCACTATATCAGTGATTATGGGGGTGATGAGAGGGAGGGAATTTTGGAGTATAGCACCTATTTGCTCAGGAGGGGTCTGTTCCTGAGAAGTAGGGCCTGAAGCAGAGGCAGGTGGTTGATTTTGGGGTGGCTCTGTGTTTGGGAAACCTTCAAGGGAAGGTGCCATCTGTGGGTGTATGATGGTGGCAGATGGACTTGCATCCTGAGACATCTTGGCCAGCAGCTCTTTGAGTCTGCTAACCTCATCCTCTAGAATGGTGTTTTGAGCAACTACATCATAGAAGAAGCTCAGGTCATCATCAGTTGATACTGAATCACCTGACCTCCTGCTTAGAGCAGGATTTACATGCGCTGGGTGTAGACCAGTTGGTGCATGTGCCCCTTGTGCTTGGTACTGGGGACTTCCAGCCTCAGGACAATGTCCATCATTAGCTGTTGCCTCTAGGGAGGTCTTAGCCATGTTACCAGCCTCACTCTGGTCATGTGCTGAGTCAGAGGAGGTGGCAGCCTCACTAGATATTCTAAGCTCCTTGTCTACACCAGGAGATAGAATTGGGAAACCCCTGTGCTGTGGGTTCTCAGTGCACTGTGTTCCTCCCCCTCAATTGTAGAGGTATTCCCAGTTGAAGTGTTTTCTGGGGAGGGGGTGAGGAGTGCAATTGAGTCAGCACTTGTGCAACTATTAAGTTGGGCTGTGAGGGGCGGTTGTTTGGGGTAAGGAGGTAGAAGCAGTGCACCTGGGGTGGATGGTGCTCTTCAATGGCAATCTCCTCAAGTGAGGAAGATCCCAGATAAGTAGGTGCCCCTTGGGTTGCTGCAGGCTCCTGTTGAGAGGAAGCCTGAGCGGCTGTGGCTGGAGGAGTCATGGTATCCACTAGGGGGTTGGACTAGTGGATATATCCTGCGTTTGTTGTGCAGGAGCATCCTCAGGGGACTCAATTCCCTGAGTAGCCATTTTGGGTTTCTTTTGGTGGGTTTGGTGGGGACATTGGATTTGGAGGTGGTGGCTGTGGGTTCCAGCTGCGTGGGTTTTCGCAGCTTGGCAGCCAGTTTGAGTGTCCGGTCGGAGTTGTGCCGGGAGTATACTTCTGGCAAAACAGCCGTAGCAGGGACTCCCAAGCCAACAAGTCCCTCAGCATTAAGCTGGTCTATTATAATGGCCATGATGACCGTGGATAGAGTATCCAACGGTTGGCAGTTAGTTTTTGAGCCATATCTTGAGCTCTGAAAATATTAATTCTGAAAAATTCAGTGGTTGTTGCTCAAGGATAGAATACATTACCTGCTGCCATTTGGTGGACATTTGATCCCAAGACGATGTCTTAGGGGCCAAACATACATTGACCATGTGAAAGATCAGGCGCTCAGCGTCATTAAAGTGTTTCTTCATGATGGTGGTGGCACTGAGATCACCTTGATATCCATGCTGAGCAAATGATAGATCTATGGTGCCCTTCGGATATCCAGCAGAGAGGTAGCATCACTCAGTTGAAGAATTTTACGGATTGTTGCAGGAGTAATCACTACTTCTTTGTGGTTGACGACTGACCGGAGGATTGTGTGTGGCTCTCCTCAGTTGTAACAGTATGTTCATCCAAATTGGTTCAAGGATTCGGCATGTAAAACGGGGTTCAGAAGAATGCCTTGTTGTATGGGACTGAACCATAAGATCGATAGCAGCATCGAACTTAGTCCAGATCGGCGATTTTGTGAGGTAGGCAAACAGTTGTGTCGCAGTTTAATTTGCATAGACGCCATGGAAGTTTTGGAGAGGAACGTTAGGTTTGAAGAAGATGAAGCATGGAGAGCTCAGGTTAAGGGTATTTATTGGGTACGGGTGAGGAACGACTAAAGGATGTGGTGTTAGTCATCAGTTGTTTTAAACGACCGTTGACATGGTATTATCCTTTCAGACGTTGAAACAGCTAAAGTCGTGGTGTTCGGTATCAGTAGTTTAGAAAACTACTGAAGACCGTGGTTTTGACTTCAGATGATTGAGATAACGGAGGACATGGTGTTTGTCATCAGTAGTTATAAAATACTGAAGACAGTGGTTTTGTCATCAGCTGTTGTAAACAACTGAAGACTTGGTATTGTCATCAGTAGTTATAAAACTGCTGAAGACGTGGTTTTGCTTCCGTTGTTTAAAATGAAACAGCAGTTGTACAAACGACTGAAGAGAAAGTTCTCTTCAGCTGTTTTCGTCAATTCTTAGCTTTTCAGCTGTTTCAAACTATCCTCAACACATTCATCAGTCGTTATGGCTGATTTCAGTTGTTTCATAGGACATCAGTACTTATCTGTTTTTACTGATTGCAGTAGTTATGACTGCATCAGTAGTTGTAACTACGTCAGTAGTTTAAAGCAGATGAGTACTTCAGTACTTGTGAGACATTTAGCCTTCAGTAGTTATAAAAACTACTGAGGTTAAAAGAGCTCATGAGTACTTATATGGGACATGTACTTATGATCATCAGTATGAATTACTGAGATCATCAGTAGTTGTCACCTATTCTAGCTGCAGCATACCAAGCCTTAACACCAGGTTTTGGAAAGTTGAACTATCCAAAGGCTTAGTAAAAATGTCTGCAAGCTCATCAGCACTAGGCACAAACTTAGGATCAATCAGACCTTTTTCAAAACAATCCCTTATAAATGATGTCTGATCTCTATATGTTTGGTCCTAGAGTGCTGGACTGGATTTTTGACAATGCAAAGAGCTGAAGCACTATCCATTAACAATGGAGTCTTAGTCTCTGTAATGCCATAATCCAAAAGTTGGTTTTGAAGCCAGAGTACCTGAGATGTACAGCTTGCAGCAGCAATGTACTCTGCTTCCGCAGTGGATGTAGCAACTGAGGTCTGTTTCTTGCTCTGCCAAGAAATCAAGCAGTTGCCTAGGAATTGACATCCACCAGAAGTTGATTTCCTGGTCAACTTACACCCTGCATAGTCACTGTCAGAAAAAGCAACTAATTTACCAGAATGTCTGTAGAATACCATAAACCTAGAGATGGAGTGCCTTGCAGATATCTAAAGATCCTCTTGACTGCAATCAGATGAGACTCTTTAGGTGCAGCCTGAAATCTAGCACAAACACATGTAGAAAACATAATATCTGGTCTAGAAGCTGTTAAATACATCAAGGACCCAATCATACATCTGTAAAGTGTTTCATCAACCACTTTACCTTTCTGATCTGAGTCCAGTTGTGTGGTGCTGCTCATGGGAGTAGAACAGGGCTTACAGTTTTGTAAATCAAACTTTTGCAAAAGATCTTTTGTATATTGGATTGATGAATAAAATTCCATCAGCCTTTTGTTTGATTTGCAACCCCAGAAAGAACTGTAATTCACCCATGGCACTCATTTCAAACTTCTGTTGCATCAACTTTGTAAAGGCATCACACAACTTTGGATCAGAGGATGCAAAAATGATATCATCTACATAAATTTGAACAAGTAGATTATGCTGCCCAGCTTTCTTAATAAATAAAGTCTTGTCTATGGAGCCTCTAGTGAAATTGTTTTCCAGAAGAAAGTTTGATAATGTCTCATACCAGGCTCTGGGAGCTTGTTTTAACCCATAAAGAGCTTTATCAAGCTTATACACCCAATTAGGATGTTTATTGTCCTCAAAGCCTGGAGGTTGACATACATAAACCTCTTCTTTAACTTTTCCATACAAAAATGCACTTTTGACATCCATTTGAAAGACTTTAAGTTTTTGATAAGCAGCATAAGCTAAAAACAATCGAATTGCTTCCAGTCTGGCTACAGGGGCAAAGGTTTCATCATAATCAATACCTTCTTCTTGTGCAAACCCCTGAACAACCAGTCTGGCCTTGTTCTTAACAATAAGCCCATTTTCATCAGTTTTGTTCCTAAACACCCATTTAGTGCCTATTGCACACTTACCTGGAGGTAGAGGAACCAGTTCCCACACTTGCTGTTTCTTGAACTGAAGAAGCTCAAGCTGCATGGCATCAACCCATCCATTGTCCTTTAAAGCAATGTGATAATTCTTTGGCTCTTGCTGACTGATGAAGAGAGCATAGAGCAGAAATTTGACAATTGACTTCTTGTTGATACTCCAGCAGTGATATCACCAATGATTTGAGACATAGGGTGATTCTTCAGATCTTGATACACAATGAGATCTGTGCAAGTGTTTGTAGCCGGTTCAGCAGCAACAGATGGTGATGGTGAATCATTTCCATGAAACCAATCAGTGGATGGTAATTCAAAGGAAGTTGAATTCGAAGAAATCTCATCAGCATTTGTTGTGGATGGTGCTACTGGCGCTACAGGAACATCAGGTCTAGTAGAGTCAGGCAGCTGATCACTAAACCTGAAGAGGTGAGTACTGCAATCATCATCATCATCAGCAGTACCACCAGGTGGTGAACTGTTGACAGGAGCAACAGCAGGAGTTTGATAAGGAACATATTGCAGTATGTCCAGATCAAATAACTCCACAGGACTTTGTGGAATCTTGTCCTTTGGAGATTCATTAAACTTAACATGTAGAGTTTCTTCAACCATCTTTGTTCTGCAGTTGAAGACTCTGTATGCCTTGCAAGTAGATGAATAACCAACAAAGTATCCTGCATCCACCTTAGGATCAAATTTGTGGAGTTGATCCTTTGTGTTGAGAATAAAACAGGGACACCCAAATGCTTTGAAAAATGAAATCAGAGGAGCCAAATGATGGAGAACTTCATATGGAGTCTTCATCAACCTCTGATTTACTAAAACTCTATTTTGCACATAACAAGCTGTGTTGACAGCTTCGGCCAAAAGGTCAATGGCAAACCTGAGTCAGCCAGCATGGACCTTGCAGCTTCAATGAGAGTCCTGTTCTTTCTCTCCACTACTCCATTTTGTTCTGGAGTCCTTGGAATGCTAAACTGCCTTTTGATTCCCTTTGAGAGATAGAAGTCATCAAGTGTATGATTTCTGAACTCAGTTCCATTATCACTCCTAATACACTTGACTGGAAGGGAATACTGCTTCTCAATGTACAGCACAAAGTGGATAATCTTCTGAGCAGCCTCATCCTTTGAATGTAGAAAGAAAGTCCATACAAATCTGGAGTAATCATCCACAATTACCAGACAGTATTTCTTCTTTGCCATGCTCATTACTCTCACAGGACCAAATAGATCCATGTGCAGTAATTGCAAGCAGGCAGTGGACTTGGACACTTCAATAGGAGGAAATGAGACCTTGTGCTGTTTTCCTTTTAAACAAGCAGTGCAAGTTTCATCACAGTGGAACTCCTTTATTGGTAAGCCTCTGACTAAACTCTTGTGGCTAAGCTGATTCATGTTTTTAAGATTAACATGACCAAGCCTCCTGTGCCACAGTTTAGATTCTTGAGAAGAAGCTTTGGAAAATAGGCAAGGATTGCCTTTGAGATCTATCTTCTTAGAGAGATCTAAGGCATACACTCTTCCTGTCCTGTTGGCTTTCAGGAGAGTGTGATCATCCAACACCTTGTCAATCAAGGGCAAAACTTTGGATGACAGAATCCTACAGTTTTGACTTGTGAAAAGGGCAACATGGCCTTTATCACACATTTGACTGACACTCAAGAGGTTGTACTTGAGATTTTCCACATGATTAACATCATCAAATTTGATTTCTCCATTGGAGACAAAGCCCTTACCGATGATGTAACCCCTAGCATCATTGCCAAAGAGACAAATCCCTTCTTTCCTTGAGAGTAGTCATGAAGAAGAGAGATGTTCCCAGTCATGTGCATAGATCCCCCACTGTCTACATACCAGATGCTACTTTGGCATGTTGAAGAACCCTGCAATAATAAACAATCAGTTAGTTTTAGAGACCCAACCTTTTTGGTTTTGGGCCTGGTCTCATCAATATAGATGGTAAACTAGCATGTTTGTTTGTAACAACAGCCTGAGAAGAAGAAGATGGTGCAGAAGAGGAGTCCTTTGGCTTAGACCTCCTTTTCTGTGGTTTCAACATAGGAGAATCTAGTTGGTTAACTCTACCCAACAGATGTTGGACCATCATCACCAGCTGTGTCTGATTTTGTGATAAAGCTTTCAGCTCATCAGACACATTGCTAGTGGAGTTAGATAAGGTCCTATGTTGCACCTTCTTCTTTTGAGCACCCTCAGCTGTCACCTGTTTAACCCCCTCCTTTTTGAATTGCTTTAAGGACTTAAGGGTTACAGGATTTGATGTTGCTGATACAAATGTGGTCTCAAACTCATTTTTCATTTTTACCATTTTCTTATTAATTTCTTCTTTTTGTTTGAGTTTGGAACCTCTTTTGTACCAACAATCATCTGTAAGATGATTGAACAAACCACATATTTCACATGGTTTCTTCTTCATCTTAGGTTGATCATCAACTAAAGATGGTGAAGCAACAGAAGACTTGTTCTTCAATGCTTTGAAGCATTGGTTGCTTTCTTGACATCCTCTTGTAGCCTTCAACTCCTTCTACTTCTACTGCCAGTTTTCTTCTCTTCAGTGCTGACAGCAGTTGAAGTTTGAACTTCAGGTGTTAAATCCTGCTCTCCAGTCCTTTCAGGACCTTCAGGATTAACTCCTGAGTTGATCAACTTATTGATAATGTGAATGTCAGCATTTTGACCATCAACATCAGTTGATAGGTTCAAGGAGGACTTGATGCTGACTGCTACTTCTGATTGTGCTGTATCAGAAGGTAGATCACATGATTTGATGGATTGGTTATCACTCTCACCATCAGATTCTACCTCTGCTCTTGGGGTAAAATCTGTAGGTGGAGCAGTGTGATTGTAACCAATTCCAAACTTCACATTTGAAGCAGATTGCTTACTAAGAAGCATTTCAAAACCTTTGCATGATTGTACCCATCTATCACACTCGACCTGGGTAACTGCAAGGGTTTCTTTGAGATCTTTGTACTTCTCTAGAAGTACATCTTCTCTAGCCTTATCATCAATTATTTTGCAGTTCAGTTTATAAACCTCATCATTTTTATCTTTGAGCACAAACTCAAACTCAGCTTTGTTTTTGGAAATAATTGTTCTAGCTCAATGTTCTTATTAATTAAAGCTACATTTGCTTCTCTAATGGAAGCAAATGCTGCTATGCATTGTTCAGAACATAATTTGGCTTTTGCCTCAGAGGATACCTGTGATACCTGAGGTGTAGAGGCATTGGAAGATGAAGTATCAGCAGACTCCAAAGCCATAAGAGCTAGATTCCCAAAGGGACTGTCACCACCATGTTGACCAGCACCTGAGAACAGTTGATCATGACCAGACAAGTCATCTGGTAAACTGCTCCAGTCAACAACTCCTGGGGTGAAGAAGCTGTGTTGTTGAGATGAAGGTTGTTGATGAGATAGGGAAGGCTGAGGTTCTGGTAATGCATGAGGTTGTGGTGTCATAGGAACTTGAACTTGATTTGACTGAGGCATGTAATAACCAGGGTACTGATATGGCATTTGGCCCTGAGGAACAAATATGCCGGAGATTGTTGTTGAGGATGATGACTAGATTACAGGATGTTGCCCTCTGTTTTGTTGACTATTGCCAGGAAAAGTCACAAAGGGTGCAGTAGAGTTTGATCCAGTTGATCTACACTCTCTTGCAAAGTGTCCAAGCCGTTGGCATTTGTGACACCTCAACTTGCTCTTGTCAAAACCAACTTTGGTTTTGCCAGAGAGTCCTGGGAATTTTCTTCCAGTTCTTTTGTAGAACTTCTGAGATCTGATATTTATCAAGGCCATTTGGCTCAAAATATCCATCTCTTCTAAGTCATCATCTGCAATCCCCTTGAGATCATCCATAATGAAACATAAATTGTCATTATTACATCCAGTGAACTGACCATCAACACTTACAAATGCAGAGTTAGAAGTGCTCGAAGAGAAATTAATATGCTCATCATACTGGCATTCAGATCAAGCATATTCTGACTCATGACCCACCAAGGCAGTGTTGCCTTGAATAAAGTCTTCAGTGAGCTTTCCAGATGACAGCTTTCTCTTCTGTTCTATCTCTCTCTCAAAAGTGAGCAATTTCCCATGGAGTTGGGGAGAGATAGTTTGTCCAACTTGCACTGGAGCGTAGGACAATAGTATATGTGTCCCATCTCTCAGGCAGTGATCTGAGAAATCTGTTATTCATCTGAATATTGGTGTATTCAAGTTTGACCATTTTTAGTTCAGAGATCAAACAAGAAAACCGCTCATATTGTTGAGTCAGTGTCTCACCCTTTCTATGAGAGAATGTCTCATATTGTTGGGCAAGAATTTCTCTATTATTTGCCAAGACCTCATCTGTTCCTCCAAATTGTTCTTTCAAAGCAATCCAGAGGTCATGGGCAGTTTCATGATGCATTAGCCCAGAATAGATTTCATTGGGCAAAGCCATGGCCAGAATTCCATGGGCTTTTGCATCAATCTCAAGCAACTTTTTATCCTCATCTGAATATTGCTCCCTCCTCTTCGGAACCATTTGATTGGTTTCCGGGTTATTCACCATAGGCTTGTGTGGACCATGTACCACTAATGTCCAACACCCTGCGCTGTTAACAGACAGGTGATGGAGCATACGTCTTTGCCATATGTTATACTCATTCCTAACCAGCATAGGAGGCTTGGTTGAGGAACCAGTATTGTGAGGATCATTGGAGGGAGTGGTCATTTTCAGTTCAAAAACAGTTTAGTTCAAGTTTAAAAAAAGTTTTAGACAAACCACAACAAACTCAATGAGAACC
Source organism: Flaveria trinervia (assembly GCA_025506515.1). Lineage (NCBI taxonomy): Eukaryota > Viridiplantae > Streptophyta > Magnoliopsida > Asterales > Asteraceae > Flaveria > Flaveria trinervia. Next base: position 61,314,464 of record CM046443.1, read on the forward strand.
AAGAAAAGATCTCAGGATAAATGAGCAGAAATACAGAAAATTCAATCTCTATAACCGTTTCTTGCAAAACAAAAGCTAATTCAATCAAACTTGGATCTTGAATAGCAGTTTCAATGATCAATTATTAGATAGATCAATGATTAACCAGCTCTGATACCATTTGACAGGATCAGTGATCACAAGTTTGATGTATCAGAATATAAAGCAGCGGAATACAAACACGAATTAGACAAATTGTAGCAAGCCAACGATATTTGTGAGCATTAAGATCGCATACAGTTATAGGGAGAGAATATGAATTTCTTATTTCTAGGAATGTTTATAGATGTAGAATATTTCTAATCGAATCAATCAATCATTCCATTCAATTGCTCATTTCGCTCAATGATTACAATAGGTTGTCACTCCTTATATAGAGTGCAACAGTCACTGCTGTTATCACGGAAAGTGACAACTGGCAGATCCAATACAGAAATAACTAAATCTTAACAAACTGCTGAAATGTTCACAACTACTGAGAACATATCAGCAAGTTAAGTACAAAATATAAAATACTGAAACTACAACGACTGAAGAACAAGCTCTTCAGTCGTTTTACAAAACTACTGAAACAAAGAAAATAAAACTACTGATATCACAACTACTGAAGAAGTACTCTTCAGCAGTTGTGACAAACTACTGAGGCTTCAGTACTTGATCTTCAGACTTTGACCTTCAGGTGTTTCATCAGCTGATGACTTCAGTAGATGTCATCAGCTGATGTCTTCAGTCTTTGTCTTCAGACTTTGTACATCAGTTGTTGATCTTCAGCACTTGTGAACTCTTCAGCTGTTGTTCTTCAGTACTTTGGTCTTTCAGCTTCAGCACTTGTGTTCTTCAGCTGTTGTACTTCAGCACTTTGGTTCTTCAGCTGTTAAGGTCTTCAGCACTTGATCTTCAGCTGTTGAAGTCTTCAGCACTTGTCAAACTACTGATGAGGCTTTCAGCAGTTGTTGTGGTACCGTGTGGGACTTAGAGATTTTCTGATCTTGGCTCATTGGTTCTTTTGGTCCAACAAAGACGGTGGTTAGAACTTATAAAGGATTATGATTGTGAGTCAACTACCATCCGGGGAAGGCCAATGTGGTGCGGATGCTCTTAGCCGAAAAGAGGGCCCGAGCCGATTCGGGTGAAAGCATATCAGCTGATCTTAACCTCTGATGTGATGAAGCAAGTCAAAGAGTTTCAAGATGAGGCACTGAAAGAAGATCATCTTAACTCTGAAAGAATGAGAGGTCTGGTTGGGGAATTGGAAGAAAACACACTTGATGTTAGAACCCAATTTGGTCGTGTGTGGATTCCTCGTTTTGGGGATCTATGGGTGAAGATAATGGATGAACCTCACAAGACTCGATACTCCATTCATCCTGTTGCCACGAAGATGTATCAAGATATGAAGAAAGATTATTGGTGGCCAGGTATGAAGCGCGACGTGGTGGAGTGTGTGAGTAAGTGCCTTACATGTTTGCAAGTGAAGGCCGAGCATCAAAAGCCATATGGGAAGATCCAATATTTGGATACACTTATGTAATTATTGGGTACTTAATGAAATACAAAATGTTTGGTTGTGTCTATCATGTTTAATATTTCATTAATGAGTTTTTTAACACATATTGACTGGATTATATAGGTTTGTGATTGTTTGAATTGTTATGCATAATGTTATAATATTGAATACATTCAAACTTGGTGAAGTGAAGTTCTCATGCGTCCGACTGGACCATGCGCCCTAACTGTGGTCATGAGTCCGAATGGCCATGCGACTGAGTGTCCATGCACCTAAATAGTTCATACGCCTGAACAACTTCATGCGTCTGACTCAGTCGCACAACTGAACACTCAGTTGTGCGAATGGATCAATCGCATGGCTCAATTGCACAAATGAACCATGGTAATGGTTCAGTCGTCCGAATGAGCAATCCTAACCTATAAATGCCACCTAATTCGTGGAAAAACGTAAGCATTGAATCCACTTCGACTCCAGACGTACCCTAGCCATCCAGAAGCCTCTAAGTTCGTACTCCAAGATCATAAAACGTTGTAGATCGATTCCTAATCGATTCTTGATGTTAGATTCAATACGTTATTGTCTCTACATGCGTTCTCATTGATTGGATCGCCAATCAAATAGGATTCCGCACTATTTGGTTTGGTTTAACATGTTAATCAGCTGGTGTTTAGTCAAATACCAGATCCTAAGAAGTGGTATCAGAGCTATTGGTTCTTGATTACATGTTGATTCAATCGTTTTGATACAAAATTCTGTTTTTGCATCAAAAACACAATCTTTTTTTGTCTAATGGAGTCTTGGACATTTCCTGATCGAAAAGTGTAGTTTTTCCGTCATACGGCTATTAGGGTTTGGTAAAATTCGAGTTTTTACGGCCAAAACAAGTTTAACCTACGAATTATCAAACTTCAGCAGGTTCAGTTGCACGATTTGCTCAATCGCATGACTGAGTTCATTCGCATTCTTCAACCGCATGATTGAACTCATTCGTACCCTTATTCATATGACTGAGATCTTCATTTGGACTGCTCAACTGCATTAGTTTATTCGGATGACTGACTCATCCGCATTTGTTTAGTCGCACGATTAAACCATCCGCACTTGTTCAATCGCTTGAATAAGCCCAATCGCATACCTTCATTCGCATTCATCAGCAACTTGTTAAATAATAAAGTTAAGTGAAATGGAGGATCAGTTTTCCACATACACAGCAAGTAGAGATACACGTATTCAGAATCTACTGCTGTTGGAGAACGAAGTGGGGATTCACAATAAACCCCCAAAACTTATTACGTTAGACGACTACCCACAATGGAAGTAATGTTTCGAAATCTACTTAAATGGAGTGGATACAAATTTATGGGAGGCAGAAGAGTCGGGGTACAGCATGCCAGTTGGAGCTGACAGAGTAAAACTTACTCTAAGTGGCATGTCGGATGCATAGAAGGTAAAACACAATGCTGAGAAGAAAGTCTACACCTTGCTTACTCAGTTTATTCCGAAGGATATTTTCCATCAGTATTCGGAGTATACTCAATCCAAGAAACTTTGGGATGCGTTGGAGAAGAGGTATGACGGAAATGCCTCTCTGAAGGCTATCAAGGCAAAAGCCTTGAAGAAGGAGTTTGACAACTTCTCTTCAATGGGAAAAGAAGGCCTTGATGATGTGATCGATAGATTCTAGCACTTGATGACTGAGATGCACACTCATGGAGTGGTTACTTCGATGGAAGATAAGGTATCCAACTTTGCTGATGGATTACGAGAAAAATGGGGTTCGTTTGTTTCAAATCTCAGACAGAATGGAATGCTCTCGAAGTTAGACATAAATGACTTCATTCTGAAACTGAGAGAAGAGGAGCTTTGGATGAAGTATCGAGCGCAAAAGGCAAACTACGATCAGAATCCTGCACTCTACAATGCTACTACTTCAGTCAAGACATCTGGAGCACCACTGCAAACTGCCTCCATCTCAAGCGCAGGAGTACCAGCACAACCCTCAACTTCAGTATCCGAAATGTCAGGGTCTTCTGGCACCCAATATATGATACCTGAAGCTAATGCAGCAAAGCATAAAACTGACAATCTCGGGAATGTAACTGTGGAGGTGGCTAGAGAACATATGGACCTTTTAGCTGTGGTGGTTCAATCCTATGATGGATTAATTGCTAGAAAGATAGGTAACTGCCACCTGGCAGATGAAGATTATGAGCAGGTGGATGAAATGAGTTGGAACGTATGGACATAATGTGGGCTCCGGAAAGTGCTGTTCGATGAGCTAAAAAGTTTGTCAAAAAGACTGGACAGAACCTGGTTGCAAAAAAAGACACAACCTTTGGGTTTGATAAGTCAAAGGTTACATGTTTCAACTACGGTGAGAAGGGACACTTCAAAAGGGAGTGTATAAAACCAAAGAAGACAGGTAATGGAAATCCCTTCTCATCATTTAACCATCAAGAAAAGTCCACAGCAAGTAATGCTGAGTCATCAAGTAAGGATCCAAAAGCCTTAACTGCTAATGAAGATGAAGGACAGGACTGGAGCTTTCGGTTCGTGTCACCAGGAGAGTCCAATATAGCTAGTGTGGAGGATATTGATGACGATTGTGCAAGTGAAGGAGATATAGCAGTAGAGCTCGCAATGTCAAATTCTGAAGATACTGCAAATGTGGTCAACTACCTGCCTGAAGAAGAAAGATCTGCATCATCATCTGAATCACCAGAGCCAACAACAACCGAGCCAGCACTCATGGCTGATTCTTCTTCAACATCCTAGGTAAGTACTACTGACCAACTGTTTAATAATCATGCTTGCTTAGAATGTAATAAATTTAGAGAAGTTATAGATTCAAAATTTGCGAGGCTATTAGATCATAATGATAGCTTAGTGAAGGATCTGGAACTGTGCACAGAAGCAAATAGAGTATTGAAACAAAACGGGCATAGTTACAAGGAAAAGATAGAACTATTAAATAAACAGCTTAGGGAAACTGAGGTAGTTGCATTTAACCAAGAAAATGACATTAAGTACTATCTAAACTCTCTTGAGGACACTAAGAAGCAAAAAGCAGTTTTAGAAGTAGAAGTCACTTCATTAAAACAAAAACTGCATAGTTGGACAAGCTCATCACACATTGTCCAACACTTAGTAAAAGAGAGAAATAATGGGGAGGGACTTGGATAAAAAATGGTTCCACCACCACCTGATACCTTGATGAACACCAAAAGTAAACCAATTAACAATAACCCCATCAAGGATCACGTGGTGTCTACTCCTCTTGTTAGTGATCCGGATTTCGTAAGTAAATCAAGTGAATCCGACCCTAAACAAAAGGAGGCCACTTCAAAGGAAATAGGAAAGATGCCTTGTGTTAACCTGGAAAAAGAATTCGAAAGGGTTAGTTTAATGTCAAGGTCAAACAAAGTCAAACGAGAACCTAAAAAGACTATAAAATCTAATCAGTCATGTGCATCATGTCACAGTCCAGGGAAACAAGAGATTAAAGATGTAAAACCAAGTAAAGCAATTAATTTTGTAAAACCATCTCATACATCTAACAAAGTAGAGTCTCAGTCCAAACACAATAAGATTGACTGTGTGACAAGTATATCTCCACCAAAACAAATAAACCGTAAAGCTGAAAGCAGATCCTGCTATAATTATGGAGAGTATGGTCACATAGCGTCTCACTGTCCTTATTACCAGACACCAAGGAAGAAAGTTGAACTTTGTGTATCTACATCTAGATATTTTAAGAGGAACTTAGTGACGCCTCCTAAAAGGGACTGTGAACCCAAAGTTCAACCCATCAGTCAGTCGTCTGTTTATCACAAACAGGTCGTACACAAATCTGGATTATGGAAAGAAAAAACCTCCTCAGTGCCTGAAAATAAGAACACACAGAATTCTGATCAATCCTTAACCTCAAAGGGTCAGTGGGTTGAGTTTGTGATATGTGATTCCTCAGGGAAACCCAAGCCTGTTAAGGCTTGGGTTCCTAACATGAACTAATGTTTTCATTGAATGTTTCATTTGCTGGAAACAAAGGTGGGTATATCACAGCCCAAGGAGAAGTGGGAAATGAGAAGATTAAGTTTGATAAGGTAAACTTTGTCCAACAATTACAAAATAACATGCTTTCTGTCTCTCAAATCTGTGATAAAGGATTCAAGGTAGTTTTTGACAACCAAAAGTGTTACGTACTAAAGAAGGAATACATGATCCCGGAGGACCAGATCCTAATGTCAGCTTCAAGATATAATGATCTTTATGTCTTGGTTCTCTCAAAGGCTTCCACAATGGATTGTGAAGTCCAATGTTTCTTGTCCAAAGCTACTGAGAAGGACTCCATCTCCTGGCATAGGAGAATGGGACACATAAATCCGAGAAAAATGAATCACTTGATCCAGAATGATCTTGTGAGGGGAGTAAATGTCAAAAACTTCCAACTCCCGGATTTCTGTGTTGCATGCAAAAAGGGTAAACAAACGAAGAAGTCTCATAAGAAAAAGAAAGTTCATTCTATAGATCTTCCTCTTGAGCTTCTTCACATGGATCTGGTTGGTCCAGTCAGTACAAGAAGCATCGCTGGCGACTTGTATTGCTATGTACTTACTGATGACTACTCAAGGTTCTCTTGGGTAATGTTTCTGAAATCCAAATCAGAAACATTTGAATCCTTCAAGGAATTGGTAACTACACTGGAATCCCTATACAAGCTGAAGTTACGACAGTTGTGCTCAGACAACAGAACTGTATTTAAGAATCAGAGGATGGAGGCATATTGCAAGGAAAAGGGAATTGTGCATCAATTTACCTCAGCCTATACCCCTGAGATGAATGGCGTTGCGGAACGAAAGAACCGCAGCTTGATAGAGACGGCACGGACAATGCTGGCAGACTCGAAACTGCCTATCCAATTATGGAAGAAGCAGTGGCAAATGCATGTTATACTCTTAATCGAGTTCTGGTAGTTAAATGCCATGGAAAAACATGCTACGATTTATTACAGCGACGTAAACCTAACTTGGAATATCTCGAGCCGTTTGGCGCTCCATGCACCCTGTTGAAGAAGACTCAGGGGGGAAATTTAGTAAGAAGATTGATGAAGGGATCTTTCTAGGATACAACATACCAAACAAGAGATTTTACAGCAACTCAACAGGTCAAGTAGAGGTGTGGGGCAGTGTTGATGTTCAGAGATATATCACACCAACTAGTGGAAAAGGGCCTGCCTACTTCTTCGACTATGATGGATTCTTCAAGACCTTCCACATACCTGTTCCCGCTTCAAAAAACGAGTTGGCAAACAAGATGATATAGGATGTATTGAACACACCATATCAAGATTCAAAAAGTCATGATACTACCAACTCAGGGGAGCAGATGATGCGAGTGATTCTTCCTCTGATGAAGACAATGAAGAAAATGAGCAGATCAACCAGGACGTGCAGGTTCCGACTTACACAAGTTCACCAGCACCAGCAAGTGATACTTGAGAATCATCAGAACCTCAGACTCCTACTGCCTCCGACCTAGAACCAAATACTCATGATCTTGACTCTGAGGTGGTTGTTCCAACAACTCCTGGATCACGTCTAAATGTCTATAATCCATTGGATAACATTATAGGAGATGTGAGATCAGGGGTTCAGACTAGAAATCAGCTATACTCAGCTGATTATGCCTCTGTGATGGGAAAAGGATACCTTCATGACGGTGCATACAGCTGCTTTGTGTATCAGTTTGAGCCAAAGTATGTTAGTGAAGGACTAAATGATGAGGCTTAGGTTAGTGCCATGCAAGAAGAAATTCTTCAGTTTAAGAAGTTAGGTGTATGGACATTAGTCGATAGACCTAAAGGTGCTAAAGTCATTGGCACAAAATGGGTCTTGAAATGCAAGAAAGATGATCAAGGGGTGACCATCAGAAACAAGCTCGGCTTGTTGTTCAGGGTTTTCGACAAGTTGAAGGTATTGACTACAATGAAGTATTTGCACGAGTGGCAAGGATGGAAGCCATCCGCATCTTTCTTGCCTATGCATCTTATATGAAAATCAAAGTGTATCAACTTGATGTGAAGAGTGCATTCCTTCATGGGGAGATCAGAGAAACAGTGTATGTGAGTCAACCCGAGGGATTTGAGGATCCATAGCATCAGGATAGAGTCTACAAACTCGACAAGGCTCTTTACGAGCTTCATCAAGCTCCAAGGGCTTGGTATGAGAAACTTTCAACTCATCTTGTGAAACACGGTTTTCGCAGGGGAGTCATTGACTGCACACTGTTTATCAAAGAAAAAGTTGGAGATCTACTGCTAGTACAGATCTATGTAAATGACATAATCTTTGGTTCAAAGAACGAAGAATTAAGCAAAGAATTCGAAGCAGTTATGAAGGCAGAGTTTGAGATGAGTGCCATGGGGGAGATGAAGTTCTTTCTCGTGTTACAGGTGGATCAGACACCAAATGGAATCTTCTTACATCAGATCAAGTATGTAAGGGATATTCTCAATCGGTTTGACATGGAGAATGCATCCTCAGCTGGCCTCCACTAGCTACAAACCATGATGTGGCACCGGATAAGAACGGTGATCTGGTAGATGCCACAATCTACGAAGTTATGAGTGGTTCTCTCATATATCTCACTGCCTCAAGACCAGATATCATGTATGCTACATGTTTATGCTCACGATATCAGGCAAAGCCTAAGGTGACCATCTAATTGGGGTCAAAAGGATATTTTGTTATCTGAAGGTCACACCCACACTTCGGTTGTGGTATCCTCATGATGATGACTTTGAACTTACAGCGTATAGTGACTCGGATTATGGCAGCTGCAAGATGAACTACAAGTCTACATCAGTAGGGTGTCAGTTCTTTGGGGGAATATTAGTAACCCGGCAGTGTAAGAAGCAGACCTCGGTTGCTTTGTCAACCTGTGAAGCCGAATACGTTGCTGCTGCAAGCTGCTGTTCCCAAATCATATGGATTCAACAGCAAATGCGGGATTACGGTATGCATTTCACTTCCACCCCTATATTTGATGATAACTCTGCTGTGATTGTAGTCACTACAAACCCGGACCAACATCCTAAGACCAAACACATCGAATCAAATATCACTTCATACGTGACTATTTTGAAAAGAATTTAATCAATGTGATAAAAATAAACACTGATTTTCAATGCGCTGACCTCTATACAAAGGCTTTTGATAAATCACGTTTTCTATATCTGTTAGAGGTCAATGGCATTAAGAAGAAAAGTTAGGTCATTCCTGAAGATGACCATGTATAGTCCGATGCGTCGCGTCTAGGTTATTTTATTTTTTAAATTTTAGTGTGATTTAAGTTTAATTCTCTTGTTTTGTTAAATGATAGTTTGTTAATTACACTTAGTGTCCTTTCTTGCTCCTTAAAATCCTAAAATGCAAATCCTTAGTGGTTTTAATATTTTAGGGGGAGAATAGGTATAAAAAACGAGGGAAAAGGAGAGGAAAGCCGATAATAAACAAGATCGTACGTGTGATACCGATTTAATGTGTGGAATATGATAGTACACAGGTACAAATCATTTGGGACTTTAAAAATCAAAATTGAAAAATATGCAAAGTTCAAGTATAAGTCTGTGTTGTCTGAGCTATATAAAAGGTAATATGATAGTTAAGCTAGCTACTACTAAGGTAACACAAAGAAAGTAGACCTAGAGGTTGCTAGACCACAACTGATATATCGATAGATTCAACACAATAGATGACTAGACCTTTTTGGTGATCTCAAGATTAAACTAAAATGTTTGACTAGATGTGGGTAAGACCTTATCCCTGGTTAAGACAATCAACAAGATTCCAATAAGGGGTGACGAGCAAAATAAACGCCACAAAAGGGTGCGTAAGACCAAAGCATGAGCAAAAGCACATGAAAAATGCAAATGCAATCAAACTGATAACCTAGGTTGTTAGTGAGATTTGTGCTAAAAGAAGAAACATTGCTCAAACAAGATAGATTATGTGCCTCTCTGCTGTGCGGTGGCACTGACTTGAGGATAAGCATAACCAATATATTCTAGAACTCATTGTTGTTTGCCACCCCTCTGCCGTGAGATGGCACTGACCTGAGGATTGGCTTCTCTTTGAAAGATTCTATGAATAGTCGCTTCTTGAACACTACCCTAAGACCGCTCAAAAATCTCCTGAGGAATGTTGATTACCATATGAGTGTGGGATCCACAAATGGTTGTTGAAATAAACAAACCTTAAAACGATCACCAAACTGTGTTGAAAGTTGTGTATGGATTTAAGAGGACAAGTATACTGACAATCACTGTGGCTACAATTCTTGAAAGTTCAAATCAGTGTGGGCACCTAAAAGTACTAGTATGATTTCCTAAATTTGCTAAATGACTCCAGATGAAAAACAAGGAAAGAGCATCAAAGTTGTTTTTAATAACTTGTCCTGAATGATTTGAATATCCTGTATGATTCCAACTTAAATTGATCCATGTATGGTTTAAATGTTTCAGGCTGCTCTTTCAGAATAATTATTCTTTAGAACTACATCTTAGGAATTAACTCTCACAAAAACATGTCTTAGTTTGTTTAAGTTTTCAGTATTATTTCTTTTATTTGTGTACAAAGTTTGTCAAATTCTGTATGTTAGTATCGGACTATGTCATGGAAGTTGATAAGGGACCTTATCATCTAAAAGGTCATGTCTGAGGTGACCACAAGTGCTTTCAAAAAACACTTGGCTCACATCGGAGGTGACAAATTGTTTAAAAGGATCACGTCTGAGGTGATCAAAAGGTTTTCAAGTTAAAATGATCATGTCTGAGATGATCAAATGATCATAATGTTAATTCAACAGTTTAAAAGGTTTTAAATGTCAAATGGTCATAAAGTCAGAAAAATTTCAAGAGTATGACCCATTCGCATGACTGACATGAGTATGGAACAACCGTACGAATGGATCATACTCATGCCTTTATAGCCGAATGGACATGAGTATGAACCATTCACCCAAATGACTTATCCGAATGAGCCATTCGACCGAATGGGAGTGTGCGAATGAGTCAGTCGACCGACTGAGCTTCAGTCGGCCGACTGAAGGTGATCGACTAAGTCAATCGCCCGACTAAGCTTCATTCGCCCGAATGAACAGAGCGAATGAGTCCAATCAGCCGATTGAACTCAGATTCAGTATCTAAAGGGACACAGTCGATCGCACTCTTCTCACCGCTCCCAATCTCCCTTAAATCGTACATCATACCGTTACTCTGCCCAAATTTCTCCAGACCTCGAATATACTTCCTTCTTGATCTTCTGAAGTATGTTTGCATCCATACAGGTATTTTGAGATGAAATCTCACAGAAATCAGGAGAAATGGTGCCCTAATGTGTAATGGTCGATTGAAACAAGACCTGAATCTTTAAATGACCAAATAACCTACTGAAACTAAGTACAATGTTAAAACTAAGTTTAATAGGTCATTAGTTAACATATTGCGAGTCTAAAAAACCATTAAACCACGTTTAATTTCATGAATTGGTCAAGATTCGAACCTCAGTCAATCGAACAGTGGGTCATGCGACTGGTCGTCTGGATGAACTCCAATCGCACGATTGAGCCGGCCGAATAGCTCAATTAGCCGAATGTGACATACATATGAACTCAGTCGGCCGACTGAATCAATCATAGGCTCCGCCAACCAATTGAACTAAGTTGCATGTTCATTTACCCGAATGAGTCCAATCGCATGTTAGAATAGCCGACTGAACTCAGTCGCAAAATTCATTCGCATGAATGAATCAGAATGAATGTTATCAAGTTACATAGAACGGGTATGTGTTATGTGAGTATCTAATGATTATGTGTCTTGTGTTTCAGATTGATGGATGCTAGATGGTCAATCAACCCTAAGCACAACATATGTGCTCATCCAGACCATAGTACTCGGAATGGCACCAAGTTTATAGAGATCATCGCATTTCTTAGGCGATCAAGGATCCACAAGGCCATTTTTACTCCTTGCATTCCCTACAGGTCTTTACACCAGACATTTTGGGAGAATTCTTCTGTTGATCGATCACAAGAGCCGTATAGCATATGAAGCTCTATGTGTGGGATGGCTATCGAGATCACTACTCCTAATATTCAGAGAGTACTTGAGCTGGGGGACGATACTGATCATCCCACCAAGCTACATCCACTGACGGTAAGAGGATGCTTTCTGAGGATTAAGTACACTGGGGACACCAACTCAGGTGTGCTTAATAAAAGCAACCTGTGTCCCTAGTACAAGTACTTGGCATATGTCATATTGAAGTGCAACGCTTCCAGAAGAGGTGGGTTTGATGATCTTTCAGACCAGATCCAGAATGCCTATGTGGCACTGGTGCTGAACTACCCTTTCAGCTTCTCGAGCATGATCTTCTCTTACCTTGTGGAGAATCTGGAGGCAAAGGGTAAGGAGGGTTTTTGCATGTACCCCAGATTCTTGCAGCTGATTTTCTATGAGAAGCTGCCATTGCTTCCCAAGGAAAGCCACGATGCTGTGGTTTTAGAGATCATGGATGATACGACCCTGGGTCGTATGAGAGTCTACCGGGGTAAGCAAGTAAAGCCCCAGGTGAAGAGACTGATAGGCCATCTGGCCAATGAGAGTTATGTGGCGACAGGAAGCGTAAGTGGCGTCACACAGACAGCGACTCCGACGACGAGCAGCTACTGCTCCTAGAGCATGACTCTGAAGACGATGATAGCAGGGATGCTGGAGATGTAGGACCCACTCAACAAAGGGGCCCCACTGCTGATATTACATCTCGAGCATTTGCCCCCACTAGGGATGGAGCGGAGAATGCTAGGTTCCACTAGGATTTAATGCCTGGTGATGAAGAGGAGGAGTCAGATGAGGAGCCTCTGACTCGGACTGTGGGAAGTAAAGTCGTTCCCATAGAACGAGAGCTCCGGGTGGTTGGTGAACGCCCAGGCATATTGGGAGAGACTACTGATGATCCTACTTATACTCCTGATCTGCCAGGCCGCGCTCTAGGGGGAGCATCCTCCTCGACTGGATCAAGGAGAAGAGGATGGCTCAGCCCCATGGCTTGAAAAGGAAGAAACGCAGAATCACCTTTATCACCACCACAGCCACCACCACAGCTACCACCATTCCACCTACCACCACTATCACTACATCCACTACCACCACTACCACCATTCCATCCACCACTACCACCAGCTCATACACCACTTCCACACCTACTCCACCAAATACACACTTCCCATCCACCACCACTACAGCTCATCCACAACCATCCACATCGATACCAACCCTAATGTTCTCTACATCCACTACCACCATCACAGGCCATGGAGTTGGGACCTCCTCATAGGTCCCGCCTGTTTTTGGATCCTCTTACCCATCTGTTGGGTTGGAGGAGCAGTTGGCTAACCTTAACAGGTTAGTGCTGAAGCTGCTGGCGATGGATAAACCACGAGCCTCTCAGCTTAATCAACTGATGGAGCTTAATGCATCCCAAGCCCAAAGGATAGAGGCCCATATCCAAGAGATCATAGAGCTGAGAGAGATGCATACATCCTCAGTATAGAGGATACAAGATTTAGAGGCCCAGAACAAGAAGCTTATGCTGAGACTGATGGGATCCAAAGATGAGCCCCTAAAGATCCGAGAAGGAGATGGAGATGATGGTGATGATGATGACAGTGATAATGATGACAGTGATGATGATGATGACTGTGATGATCAAGGGGATGACACTGATGCAGGTGATAATGTCGATCATGATGATGATGATGAAGAAGGAGATGTAGCTGCATCTACATCAGCTCGAGGTCAACAGAGGCGCACAAAGAAAAATCAAGACCAAGGAGCCCCATCATCTTCTGCTGATCCTACTAACACATCAGCTATTCAATACAAGAGTAATGCATAGCTGTTTATGTTACTTAAACTATGTGTATTTGAATATTTTATCTAATAAATGTAATTAATGTTTATGGTTATTATTATGCTTACTGTTCTGTTTGTTGACTAAATGATTGATGTGTTACATGTTTTAAATCAAGCAGATCCACATTTTCAAGGAGAATAATATGATGTTGCTCCTCTCCAACATATCAAGACTCAACTCACAATGATTATTGATCTGCAGGGGATTGTTAGGAGATCGGTGAATTACACTCCTAAAGAAGGAGAAATAATTCATGATCTCACCGATGAGCAACTGGCTGAAATGTTCTAACTCAATCCTGATGAGATGTGAAAGATGCTCAACCTGTGCAAAAGGAGAGTGACGATGAGCTTCAGGATGTCGATGAGATCGAGATTAAAGATTTCACTGCACAACCTTATCCAGAGTACACTAACAATGAGGGAAATGTCATTCCTAATCTGGGAGACACTCTTGTCAGTGACACTTTTGAGACTCTGGATAATATGGAGAAAGAGTCAGAAAAGGATAAAGAGAAGGCCCAAGCCTCAGACGCAAAAGTCAACATCAAAAAGGCTGAATAGGCAACATGTTTTGAAGAAATCAGAGCCCAACGCAGCGCTACAACATCAACTGTCTACACCAAACTGTATAAGGTCAAGAAAAATCAAAAGGTGGCAAGCAGAATCATAGCATGGGCACATTTTGCAGACCTCAAAGTTTACGCGGTTAAACGTGAGAAGGGAATAGAGTACTTTAGATTTCCACATGATCTGAAGACTCTTCCAGGTTTTGAGCTCAACCAGTTAGCAAAGTTAAACTTGTTATATGCTGACCCTCGTAAGATGTCAGGCTGGTTTGAAGCTGCTCTAAAGAGGGAGTACCACACGAGATTGGTCAACTTCAAACCTCAACAACCAACAAGGTACATCAAAAGATCTGAGGTTGATGCCATAACTAGCAAACCTAGAGTAGTGCTGAAGTGGAGTCCACCACATACAATGTCAAAAATCCCACTATAAGAGATGCCTTAGGACTTCACTCCACACTTCAAATGGTGGTACTACGATTGGAGAACGGGAGAGGCTGTAATAGCCTTGAACAGGAATGGCACAATGGAAACCATAAGGGTGTTTGACCCAATGTGGCTCACCAACTTGTCAACACAAGATGTTTATACTTTATACAAGTGGCCACTGTTCTACGACTCATAGGATATTGTACAAGCTTTACAGTTCCAAAAAGTGATAAGACTCTGTTTTGCTTTTGAGATAAACACAGGAGTCACCAAAGAAGCTATGTACAAGAAGTTTGAGAAAATCATGAAAGATGTTAGACGATAGATAGATCTAGACCCAAGGGGGAGTTTGTTGATACATATAAGTACCTAGATCCTGATCTGAATGTAATATCTCTTACACTTATGTAATTATTGGGTACTTAATGAAATACAAAATGTTTGGTTGCGTCTATCATGTTTAATATTTCATTAATGAGTTGTTTAACGCATATTGACTGGATTATATAGGTTTGTGATTGTTTGAATTGTTATGCATAATGTTATAATATTGAATACATTCAAACTTGGTGAAGTGAAGTTCTCATGCGTCCGACTGGACCATGCGCCCGAATAGTGGTCATGCGTGCGAATGGCCATGCGACGGAGTGTCCATGCGTCCGAATGGCCATGCGACTGAGTGTCCATGCGTTTGACTCAGTCGCACGACTGAACACTCAGTTGTCCGAATGGATCAACCGTATGGCTCAATCGCACGAATGAACCATGGTAATGGTTCAGTCATCCGAATGAGCAACCCTAACCTATAAATACCACCTAATTCGTGGAAAAACATAAGCATTGAATCCACTTCGACTCTAGACGTACCCTAGCCATCCAGAAGCCTCTATGTTCGTACTCCAAGTTCATAGAACGCTGTAGATCGATTCCTAATCGATTCTTGATGTTAGATTCAATATGTTATTGTCTCTACGTGCATTCTCACTGATTGGATCGCCAATCAAATAGGTTTCCGCACTATTTGGTTTGGTTTAACACGTTAATCAGTTGGTGTTTGGTCAAATACCAGATCCTAACAAAATTCCATGGCGCAATGGGGACGAGGTTACATATTAGCAAGGCTTATCAATCCCCAAACTGATGGTCAGTCAGAAAGGAGCATTCTGACATTGGAAGACACGCTTCGGGTATGTGTGATTGATTTTGGGGGTAGTTGGGATGACCACCTACCCTTAGCCGAATTCTCGTACAACAACAGCTATCACGCCAGCATTGGCATCCCACCATACGAGATGCTATACGATAGGAGATGCAGAATATCCGTTTGTTGGGGTGATATTGGCAGAAGGAATTGGGGACGGTCGAGCTAATCGAGGCTAAGACTGCGAAGCTTGAAAAGATCAAGGCCTTCATCAAGGCAGCCAAAGTGAAAAATCCTATCTTTCACATAGCATCATGGTATGTGATTGGTTCATCAGAATCTATCACATAGCTTCAATCAGTGAAAAATCCATATCTTTCAGGTGGATTACTAGTTCTACCAGATCTGCGAACGTTTTCTGTGTATTGATCAACTATTTGATCACTTTCAACATCCTCATGTTGAATCCTAGTGTCAACCAAACGTGTATCGAGTTGCGGTTCATGATCCTCTTCAAGATCCACGGTTCTACTACGAGTTCCTTCCATAAGGAATTTGGTTTCCAAGAACTCACCCTTTTGGCAACAAACTCCTTTTGTGGTATTGGATCATAGAAATAATATCCCATAGAATCTCTTGGATATCCAATAAAGATACACTTAGTGGAGTGGCTTTCTAACTTGTTCGAGGTGGGAGTCTTCACATAAGCCTCACACCCCCACACCCTCAAATATGAAAATGATGGAACCCTTCAATGCCATATTTCGTAAGGTGTCCTTTCCACTTTCTTGGTTGGGGCCATATTCAAAATACAGGCCACAGAGAGCAAAGCAAAACCCCAAAATGATAGAGGTAATGAGCTTCTAGCCATCATAGATCGAGCCATATCCAATAGAGTTCGATTTCTCCGCTCGGACACGCCATTATGTTATGGTGTTCCCGGTGGAGATAGTTGTGAGACAATCCCACAACTTCTAAGATGGTCCCTAAAAGCATCATTCAGGTATTCACCTCCTCTATCAGTGTGGTGAATTTTAATTGACTTATTGAGTTGATTTTGTACTTTATTTTGAAAGATCTTGAACATTTCAAAAGCTTCATCTTTGTGTCTTAACAAGTACACATACCCATATCGACTGTAGTCATCAGTAAAGGTAATGAAGTATCTTTCATTGTATCTTGTCATAGGTTTAAAAGGGCCACATACATCCGAATGTGTGATACCTAATAAATCCTTTGCCCTTTCGACTTTGCCACTAAAAGGTGCCTTGGTCATTTTACCTTGTAAACAAGACTCACATACATCAAATGAATCACATTCATTTGTTTTTAAAAGACCATTCTTTTGTAATGTTTGTATTATTTTCTTGTTTATATGACCAAGACGGCAATGCCAAAGATAAGTATTACTCAAATCCGATTTGAGTTTCTTGGTACTAGTTTGGTAAAATAAGCTATCATTCAATGTATTTTCACGAACCAATTCATAGATACCATTGATGGGAATAGCTTTAAAGTAAAACATGTCATTCAAAGTAATATGGATTTCATTTCCAATAAATGATAATACATATCCAAAATGTTTTAATAAGGCTACGGAAATAATGTTCCTAGTCAAACTAGGAGCATACAAAACATTGTACAAAATTACTTCCAAACCATTTGGAAGTTCAAGATGTAGTCACCATGGGCTTCAACTTGTAGTTTAGCCCCATTGCCCATATAGAGGCTAACATCCCCTTTGTTGAAGTTGCTACTTCTTTTGAACCCCTACAACAAATTGCAAATGTGAGTTCCACATCCGGTATCTAATACCCATGTGTTGGAGGATACTAAGTTTAAATCAATATGGATAATGTATGTAGTACCTGAGGTCTGCCCGACATCCCTCTTTGCTTTCAACTCTTGGAGATGGACTGGAAAATTTCTTGCCCAGTGTCCAATCTCCTCACACTTGAAGCATGGGTCATTAGAAGCAACCTTTTGCCTATTCTCCTGTGCTTTGGGTGGCACCCTTGCCACCCCTTTCCCCTTTCCCATTACGGGTCCCTTACCCTTGGCAACTCTTTCCTTGGGTGTGGGATGAGGCATTTTCTTGTTCCCACCTTCATGGATGGTGAGAACGGGTAAACCCTTTTACCCATGGCCGCCTCGGCCATTTTGAGCATAGAGTGAAGCTCACCAATGCTTTTGTCCAAAGCATTCATGTTGTAGTTCAACACGAACGTTTCAAACCTTTTGGTAAGGCCATTGAGGATTGTTAGGATCAGTGATCTACGTTTGATTGATTAGAGAGTATAGCAGCAATTCTAACAATGAATTAGCCAATTCACAAGAACAAAGAGATATTCAATGTAAGAACAAAAACGGTTATAGATAGAGAGAATTCTGCAGATATATTTCATTCAATATTCGCTTTCGTGGTAACGGAATGTCACAATTACAATTAGGTTGACACCTCTTATATAAGAGATGTGACGTCTGCTGATGTCACTTGATAGTGACATCTAAAGAATTTATCACAAACTACTGATAGTTGACACAACTACTGAAGATGTCAAACAGCTGACATCTTCTTACAAAAATGCTAAGTGTTAACTATTATTACAACTACTGAAAAGAAACTACTAAAACTATAACAACTGAAGAACATACTCTTCAGTTGTTTTACAAATACTGAAACCAAGAAAACTACTGAAAGGTAAACCATCACAACTACTGAAGAAGACCTCTTCAGCTGTTGTGACAACGTCTGATACTTTGGTCTTCACACTTGTGTCTTCAGACTTTGTCTTTAGCACTTGTGTCTTCAGACTTTGTCTTCAGCACTTGTGTTTTCAGACTTTGTCTTCAGCACTTGTGTCTTCAGACTTTGTCTTCAGCACTTGTGTCTTCAGACTTTGTCTTCAGCACTTGTGCCTTCAGACTTTGTCTTCAGCACTTGTGTTTTCAGACTTTGTCTTCAGCACTTGTGTCTTCTGACATTGTCTTCAGTACTTGTGTTCAGACTTTGTAATCAGCTGTTGTCTTCAGCTGTTGTGGTCTTCAGTAGTTGTTTTGACGTTTGTGGGACTTAAAGGTTTTTTTGATCCGGCTCATTGGTTCTTTTGGTCCAACAAACTCCCCCTGAACCAATGCAGCCAAAACCTTTAACTCTATTGAGGTCCCACTTATTGTTGGGAGAATGGTTGGTTTTTTTCCTTCTTGATCAGTTGAGAAGATGACCAATATAAGCACTGGCCTGGAAATGAGTCTCTAAGATTTGGTTGGCAATGTATGGATGGGAGCTCTGTATTGGGGAATTGGACACTGAGCTGTTCCCCCATCCATGAGACTCACTTCCCATGTATAAGCCTGTAGGATTCTCTGGTGTATGCTCTGAGAAACATTTTGTTCTTCCATGGTCAGGTTCTCGGCTTCACCATCAAACAATCCTTCTCGCCCATACAGCTCTGAGATGTACTTGGCCTGTTACCATTTTTGAGCTCAACTGTTGTAATCTGTCTGTATGCAAACTCATCAGGATGAGTCCCTTCAAGTAACAGACTGAGCTCATTTTGTTTGAAGTTCTCAAGCCTCTTGTAGACTAACCCCTTTTAATATTTCTGTTCTCTAACATCTTTTGGGGTGGTGTTTAGTCTCATAGGCCTTCTTGAAGTCTTCTACAATCTCCCAGGGTGATACTACAAGGACCACTGTGATCTCTTCATCTACGATCCTTTTGACTTGGCCCTTGTATCTCGAAGGAATGTCTTTCTTTACAATCCTGTGAGCCACCCTAGGATCAGGCCATACTCTCACCTTTTCCTTCTGATATTGAAATGTGTTGGCAAGGGTGTACAACCTCAGAGCTTCTTTATTCATACTTATTATTGATACGAAGCAGCATAAGTTTTGTCAATGCTTTTCACCATTTCATCATCATGAAGCTTTTGCTGCTGTTCTTCTTCAATCTTTACTCTCACAGCTTCCATCTGTGAGGTGGGAGTGATGGGCATGGGTTTGGCTTTAGCCAATGTTAGGACTGCAGACAGAGGCAGCCAATCTTCTTCCACATCATCCTCTTCTTCTTCTTCTTCTAGCCTCAACACCCTTCTCTTGTTCTTCTTAGGTGCATCATCATCTGTTGGTTTAGTGGTAAGGGAGTTGTTTTTGTGGTTGTGGTTGTGGTTGTTTTGGAGAGGGAATGTTGACAGGCTGAGTTAGCATTTTGGAGGTGAGTGTTGCTTTTGAGTATTTGGCTAGCTCAGTCCTGCTCCCTGCTCCTGCTTCATTCAACGCTTCAATAACAAGTCCCTTAGTATATGCTTCAGATGAACAGATCTTGGTGGTGATTGCCAAGATACTGTCCCTGGACCAAGCTTTGATTTGATCATTGATCTTCCCAGATATTTTGCAATAAATCTAATCATGATCTCAACCTTTCTCTTCTAACACTTCATAACTTGCCCATCTATTCTGGATTTCTTCAATCTCTAATCGTCAAATCTCAGAGTCAAGTTTATCGGTGTCATGGCCTTGCCTAAACATCTGATCAATGATGTTGTCCATTGATCTGCTGTGTTCGGCATCCGCCTCTTTTATCAGTAGCTCCAAGGCTTTCTCTTTTTCCTTCTCTTTATCGGTCTCCACATTCAACTCCAACTCCTTTTCCACTACTCTCCCTTCTGTTTCTTTCTCCTCTTACTCCTCTTTCTTTTTGCTTTCACTAACTTAATCCCCCCTTTTTTGTTGCATTGGTTGCAAGGGGTTGATTGCCATAAAGTTGTTTGCCCACAACCTCCTCTATCAATGGTTGTATTACTGAGGAAAGCTTTCATCAATGGCTTTGATAACTATGTCAGTGATTATGGGTGTGATGAGAGGGAGGGATTTTGAAGGATAACAACTATTTGCTCAGGAGGGTTCTGTTCCTGAGAAATAGTGCCAAAAGCAGAGGCAGGTGTTGAGTTGTTGGGAGAGGCTCAGTGTTTGGGAGACCTTCAGATGAAGTGCCATCTGTGAGGTGGTAGAGGCAGATGGTCTTTGTTCCTTAGAAGTTTTGGCAAGCAGCTCTTTGGGTCTGCTCACCTCCTCTTCCAGGATGGTGTTTGGGCGATTACATCGTAAAAGAAGCCTAGGTCATCATCAGTAGATACTGAATCACCTGACCTCCTGATAGGATCAGGATGAACATGCACTGAGTGTAGCTCAGTTGTAGTATGTGCCCCTTTGTCTTGGAACTGGGGACTTCCTGCCTCAGGACTTTGTCCGTCATCCGCAGTTACCTCTAGTAAGGTCTTAGTGATGGTACCAACTACAACCTGATCATATGCTGAAGCAGGAGAAGTGGCAGCCTCACCAGAAGTTCCAATCTCCATTGCTACACTAGGAGAAGGATATTGTAATCCCTATGCTGTGGGTTCTCAGCTGCACTTTGGTCCTCCCCCTCAATGGTAGAAGTATTCCCAGTTGTAATTGGTATCTGGGGAGGGGGTGAGGATGCAACTGAGTCAGCACTTGTGCAACAAGTAATGTAGGACTTTGGGGGCGGTTGCATGGAAAATGCAGTAAAAGCAGTGTGCACCTGGGAGAATGGTGCTCTTCAATGGCAATCTCTTCAAATGAGGAAGATCCAGATTGTGGGTACCCCTTCTGTGGTTTGCTGCATGCTCCTTTTGAGAGAATCCTGAGCGGCGGTGGCTGGGAGAGTCCTTATATCCCTAGGGGGTTATAACCAGTGGATATAGCCTGCGTTTGTGTTGCAGGGCATCCTCAGGGACTCATTTCCCTGAGTAGCCTTTTTGGTTTTCCTTTTAGTGGGTTTGGTGGGGACTTTTGATTTGAGTGGTGGCTGTGGGTTCCAGCTGCGTGGGTTTGCGCAGCTTGGCAACCATTTCAGTGATTGGTCAGAGTTGTGCCGGGAGTATACTTCAGGCAATACGCCATAGCAGGGACTCCCGGCCAACAAGTCCCTCAACTTGAAGCTGGTTTGCAATTATGGCCATTATGAACCAGGATATAATATCCAATGGTTAGCAGTTTTTTTTTGAGCCATATCCTTCAGCTTTGAAAATAGTATTTCCGAAAAATTTAAAGGTTGTTGCTCAAGGATGGAGTACATTACCTGCTGCCACCTTTTAGACATTTGATCCCAGTGGAAGTCTTAGGAGCCAAACAAACATTTACCATGTGAAATATGAGACGTTCAACATCATGGAAATGTTTCTTCAGTATGGTGGAGGCACTAAGGTTTCCTGATATCCATGGTGGTGCAAAGGATAATTCAGTTATGCCCTTGGATATCCCCAGGAGAAGCTGCCATCATCCAGGTGTAGGGTTTGACGAAGTATATCGAGTGATGACCACTTTGTGGTTGTTAATGACCGACCGGAGAGACGCATTGTTGTTCTCCTCAGTGGTGAGGTGACGTTCATCCAAAGCTGTTAAGGGATTCGGCATGAAGGATTGGATTGAAAAAAGGGCGTTTTGTAGGGTGACTGGACCATAAGATCAATAGCATTATCGAACTTAGCCCAGAATGGCAATTTGGTGAGGTAAGCTACACAGTTGTGTCACGGTTTGAGCTGCATGGACGCATTATGAGAGAGAAGTTTTGGAGAGATGAACGTTAGGTTTGAAGAAGATGAGGCTCTGAAGGATTAGGTGGATATTTATAGGGTACGGGTTTAGAAAACGACTAAAGGTTTTGGTGTTAGTCATCAGTAGTTTTAAACGACTGTTGACATGGTATTACCCTTTCAGATGTTGAAACAGCTGAAGTGGTGGTTTTAGAAATCTGCAGTTAGAAAACTACTGAAGACCATGGTTTTGACTTCAGATATGAAACAACTGAAGACTTGGTACAGTCATCAATAGTTGTGAACTACTGAAGACATTGGTTTTGTCAGCAGTTGTTGTAACAGCTGAAGACTTGGTGTTAGTCTTCAGTAGTTGTGAAACTACTGAAGACATGGCTTTGTCATCAGTTGTTGAAACAGCTGATGACTTGGTTTAGTCTTCAGTAGTTGTGAAACTACTGAAGACATGGTTTTGTCATCAGTTGTTTAGGATGAAACAACAGTTGTAGAAACAACTGAAGAGAAAGTTCTCTTCAGTAGTTTTCGTCAATTCATAGCCTTTCAGCTGTTTCTACTGTCCTCAAACTTACTCATCAGACTTTGCATCTCTTCTGCTTTTCAGGTGTTTCAAGGACGTCAGTACTTATCTGTTTGTACTGACTTCAGTAGTTGTAACTACATCAGTAGTTGTAACTACATCAGTGGTTTAGAACACATAAAATACTTCAGTACTTGTGAGGCATTTAGCCCTCTATTATAAAAACTACTGAAGGTGAAAGAACTCATCAGTACTTATATGTGACATGGTTACCAATGATCACCAGTACTTATTACTGAGATCATCAGTATTGTCACTTATTCTAGCTGCAGCATACCAAGCCTTAACACAAGGTTTTGGAAAGTAGAACTATCCAAAGGCTTAGTAAACTATCTGCAAGCTCATCAGCTAGGCACAAACTTAGGATCAATCAGACCTTTTTCAAAACAATCCCGAATAAAGTGATGTCTGATATCTATATGTTTGGTCCTAGAGTGCTGGACTGGATTTTTGACAAGACACAGAGCTGAAGCACTATCCATTAATAAGGAGTCTTAGTCTCTGTAATGCCATAATCCAGAAGTTGGTTCTGAAGCCAGAGTACCTGAGAAGTGCAACTTGCAGCAGCAATGTACTCGGCTTCAGCAGTTGATGTAGCAACAGATGTTGTTTGTTACTCTGCCCCTAGAATCAAACAGTTGCCTAGGAATTAATAACCACTAGAAGTTGACTTTCTAGTTAACTTGCACCCTGCATAGTCACTATCTGAAAAAGCAACTAATTTGCAAGAGTGTCCAGTGGAATACCATAAACCTAGAGATTGTGTACCTTGCCTATCTAAAGATTCTCTTGACTGCAATCAAATGAGACTCTTTAGGAGCAGCCTGAAATCTAGCACAACCACATGTTGCAAACATAATATCGGTCTGGAAGCTGTTAAATACATCAAGGACCCAATCATACATCTGTAAAGTGTTTCATCAACAGCTTTACCTTTCTGATCTGCATCCAGTTGTGTGTGTTGCACATGGAGTAGAACAGGGCTTACAGTTTTGTAATCAAACTTATTCAAAAGATCTTTTGTATATTTTGACTGATGAATAAGGTTCCATCAACCTTTTGTTTATTTGCAACCTAGAAAGAACTGTAATTCCTATTGCACTCATTTCAAACCTCTTTTTCATTAATGTTTAAAATCATCACACAACTGGGGATCAGAGGATGCAAAAATGATATCATCAATGTAAATCTGAACAAGTAGCTTATGCTGATCCACCTTCTTAATGAACAAAGTTTTATCAATGGAGCCTCTAGTGAAATTATTCTTAAGAAGAAAAGTGAGAGTGTCTCATACCAGGCTCTAGGAGCTTGTTTCAACCCATAAAGAGCCCTTATCAAGTTTTACACCCATTCAGGATGTTTATTATCCTCAAAACCTGGTGGTTGACACACATAAACTTCTTCCTTTATTTTACCATACAAAAATGCACTTTTGACATCCATTTGAAAAACTTTAAGATTGTGGAATGCAGCATAGGCTAAAACCAAACTGATTGCCTCTAGTCTGGCTACAGGGGCAAAGGTTTCATCATAGTCAATACCTTCTTCTTGTGAAAACCCCTGTACAACCAGTCTAGTCTTGTTCTTACAATAAGCCCATTTTCATCAGTTTTATTCCTAAACACCCATTTAGTGTCTATTGCACACTTACCTGGGGGAAGAGGAACCAGTTCCCCACTTGCTGTTTCTTGAACTGAAGTAGCTCAAGCTGCATGGCTTCAACCCATCCATTGTCTCTCAAGCAACATGGTAGTTCTTTGGCTCTAGCTGACTGATGAAGAGAGCATAGAAGCGAAGTAGACAATTGACTTCTTGGTTAAACTCCAGCATTGATATCACCAATAATCTGAGACATTGGGCGATTCTTTAGTTCTTGATACACAATGAGACTGTGCAAGTGTTTGTAGGACCTTCAGCAGCAGATGTTGATGCAGACTCTTGAAACCAGAATTAGATGGTAACTCAAAAATGTAGAGGAATCAGAGATCTCATCAGCATTTGTTGTGTGTATGAACTGCTGAAGCTACAGGAACATCAAATTTAGCAACACAGGCAGTTGGTCACTAAACTTGAATAGGTGAGTATTGATATTATCATCATCATCATCAATACCACCAGGTGGAAGACATGCTGCAGAAGATGATTTATCCACATGTTCTGCAACAGCTGGAGGTTGATAAGGAACATATTGCAGTATGTCCAAATCAAACAACTCCACAGGGTTTTATGGAATCTTGTCCAGAGGAGATTCATTAAACTTCACATGCAAAGTCTCTTCAACTATCTTTGTTCTACAGTTGAAGACTCTGTATGCCTTGCAAGTAGATGAATAACCAACAAAATACCCTGCATCCACCTTAGGATCAAATTTTTGGAGTTGATCCTTTGTGTTGAGAAATAAAAAAAGGACACCCAAATGCTTTGAAAAATGAAATTAGAGGAGCCAAGTGATGGAGAACTTCTTATGGAGTCTTCATCAACCTCTGATTTACTAAGGCTCTATTCTGCACATAGCAAGTTGTGTTAACAGCTTCAGCCCAAAAGGTCAGTGGCAAACCCAGTCAGCCAACATAGACCTTGCAGCTTCAATTAGGTCCTGTTCTTCCTTCCACTACTCCATTTTTTCTGGAGTCCGTGGGATGCTAAACTGCCTTTTGATTCCCTTTGAAAGATAGAAGTCATCAAGTGTATGGTTTCTGAATTCAGTTCAATTGTCACTCCTTATACACTTGACTGAAAGAGAATACTGCTTCTCACATACAACACCAAAGTGAATAATCTCTGAGCAACCTCATCCTTTGGAATGTAGAAAGAAAGTCCATACAAATCTGGAGTAATCATCCACAATTACCAGACAGATTTCTTCTTTGCCATGCTCATCACTCTCACAGGACCAAATAGATCCATATGCCGTAATTGCAAGCAGGCAGTGGACTTAGGCTCTTCAATAGGAGGGAATGAGACTTGTGCTGTTTTCCTTTAAACAAGCATGCAGGTTTCATCACAGTGGAACTCCTTTATTGGTAAGCCTCTGACTAAACTATTGTGAATCAGCTGATTCATGTTTTTGAAATTAACATGACCCAGCCTTCTGTGCCATAGTTTAGATTCTTGAGGAGAGGCTTTGGAAAATAGGCAAGGATGGCCTTTGAGATCTATTTTCTTGGAAAGATCTAAGGCTGTACTCTACCCATCCTGTTGGCTCTCAGGAGAGTGTGATCATCCAACACCTTATCAATCAAATGCAGAACTTTGGATGACAGAATCCTATAGTTCTGACTGGTGAAAAGAGCAACATGGCCTTTATCACACATTTGACTGACACTCAAGAGATTGTACTTGAGATTTTCCCATGATTAACATCATCAAACTTTATTTCTCCATTGGAGACAGCCTTTTCCAATGATGTAACCCCTAGCATCATTGCCAAAAGAAACAAACCCCTTCTTCCTTGAGAGTATCATGAAGAAGAGAGCTGTTCCCAGTCATGTGCATAGATCCCCCACTGTCTACATACCAGATGCTACTTTGGCATGTTGAAGAACCCGCAATTATAACAATCATTAGTTTTGGAGACCCAAACCTTTTTGGTTTTGGCCTGTTCTCATCAACAGATGGTAAACTACAGTTTGATGGAAACAACAGCCTGAGAGGAAGAAGATGGTGAAGAAGAGAATCCTTTGGCTTGGACCTCCTTTTCTGTGGTTTCAACATAGGAACATCTAATTGGTTAACTCTTCCCAATAGATGTTGAACCATCATAACCAGCTGTGTCTGATTTTTTGATAAAGCTTTCAGCTCATCAGACACATTGGCATTGGAGTTTGATAAGTTCCTATGTTGCACCTTCTTCTTTTGAGCAATCTCAGCTGTTACCTTTTAACCCTTCCTTTTTGGAATTCTTTATGGACTTAAGGTTACAAGATTTGATGTTGCTGATACAAATGTGGTCTCAAACACAGTTTTCATTTTAAACCATTTCTCTTTAATTTCCTCTTTATGTTTGAGTTTGGATCCTCTTTTGTACCAACAATCATCTGTAAGATGATTGACACCACATACTTCACATGGTTTCTTCTTCATCTTATGATGATCATCAAGTAAAGAGGATGAAACTACTGAAGACTTGCTCTTCAGTGCTTTGAAAGCATGTTTGCTTTCTTGACTTCCTCTTTAGTTAGTCTTTTCTTCAAACTCTTTCTACTGACATTTTCTTCTTTTCAGTACTGACAGTAGTTGAGTTTCAACTTCAGGTGTTAAATCTTTCTCTCCAGTCCTTTCAGGACTTTCAGAATTAACTCCTGAGTTGATTAACTCTTTGATCATGTGAGTGTCAGCAGGGAACCATCAACATCAGCTGATAGGTTCTGAAGGGCTTAGTGCTGACTTCTACTTCTGATGGTGCTGTATCAGAAGTAGATCACATGATGAAATGGATTGGTTATTTCTCTCACCATCAGATTCTACCTCTGCTCTGGGAGTAAAATCTGTAGGTGGAGCAGTGTGATTATAAACAATGCCAAACTTCACATTGGAAGCAGATTGCTTACTAAGAAGCATTTCAAAGCCCTTGCAAGAATTTACCATCGATCACACTCTACCTGGGTAGTTGCAAGTGTATCCTTGAGATCTCTATGCTTCTCTAGAAGTATCTCTTCCCTAGCCTTATCATCAGTTATTTGGCATTTAAGTTGTAACTCTCAACATTCTTATCATTAAGCACGGACTCAAATTCAGCTTTTCTTTTGGAAATTATTTGTTCTAGCTCAATGTTTTGTTGATTAAAGCTACATTTGCTTCTCTAATAGATGCAAATGCGGCTATGCATGATTCAGAACATAGTTTGGCTTTTGCCTCAGAGGATACCTGTGATACCTTGGTGTAGAGGCATTAGAGGATGAAAGTCAGCAGAATCCAAAGCCATAAGAGCTAGATTTCCAAAGGGACTGTCACCACCATGTTGACTAGCACCAGTGAATAGTTGTTCATGACCAGACAAATCATCTGGTAAACTACTCCCGTCAACAACTCCTGGGGTGAAGAAGCTGTGTTGTTGATGTTGAATTTGTTGATGAGATTGGGAAGGTTGAGGTTCAGGCAATGCAGGTGCTGTTGTGAAATGGGAGCTTGAACTGGATTAGTGAGGCAAGTAATAGCAGGGAAAGGATATGACATTGGACCCTGGGGGACAAAGTATGTAGGAGATCTAGGATGTGAATGATGACCAGAACCAGCAGGATGTTGCCCTCTGTTTTGTGGACTAGTACTAGGAAAAGTCATAAAGGGTGTAGAAGAGTTAGATCCAATTGATCTACACTCTCTTGCAAAGTGTCCCAGCCTTTGGCATTTGTGACACCTCAACTTACTCTTGTCAAAACCAACTTTGGTTTTGCCAGAGAGTCCAGGAAATTTCCTGCCAGTTCTCTTGTAGAACTTCTAAGATCTGATATTAATCAATGCCATTTGGCTCAGAATATCCATCTCTTCTAGATCATCATCAGCTATTCCTTTCAAATCATCCATGATGAAGCATAGATTGTCACTATTACTGCGAGAATGACTCTCAATACCAACAAATGCATGATCAGAACTACTTGAAGAGAAATCAATATGCTCATCATAATTGCTTTCAGATGCAACATATTCTGACTCATGACCAACCAAGGCAGTATTCCCTGGTACAAAGTCATCAGTGAGCTTCCTGATGAGGACAGTTTCCTTTTCTGCTCTATCTCTCTTTCGAATGTAAGCAGTTTCCCATGAAGTTAGGTGAGAGATAGGCTATCCAGATTTGCACTGGAGCGTAGGACAATAGTGTATGTGTCCCATCTCTCAGGCAGTGATCTGAGGACCTGTTATTCATCTGGCTGTTGGTGTATTCCTGTTTCACCATTTTCAGCTCAGAGATCAAGCAAGAAAAACGCTCAAACTGTTGAGTTAGTGTCTCACCCTTTCTATGAGAGAATGTCTCATATTGTTGGGCAAGGATTTCTCTGTTGTTTGCTAAGACCTCATCTGTGCCACCGAATTGTTCCTTCAGGGCATTCCAGAGATCATGAGCAGTTTCGTGATGCATAAGCCCTGAATAGATTTCATTAGGCAGTGCCATGGCCAGAATTCCATGGGCTTTAGCATCAATCTCAAACAGTTTCCGATCTTCATCAGAGTATTGTTCCTTCTTCTTCCGGAACCATTTGATTGGTTTCCGGATTGTTCACCATAGGCTTATGTGGTCCATGTACCACAGATGTCCAACAACCTGAACTATTAACAGACAGGTGATGAAGCATTCTTCGCTGCCATATGTTATACCCGGTCCTAACCAGCATCGGGGGCTTGGTTGAGGAACCGGTATTGTGAGGATCATTAGAAGGAGTAGTCATCTCAGATTCAATCAAATTCAATTAGCTATAACAGATTTAGAACAAAAACACAACAACCAATTGAACCAAGAGAGATCTCAAAATAAATGAACGAAAGCGTCAGAAATTCAATAATCTATAACCAGTTCTTGCAAATATGCTAATTCAATCAAACATAGATATCAATTAGTAGTTTCAATGATCAATTGTTAGATCGATCAATGATTAACCTGCTCTGATACCACTTGTTAGGATCAGTGATCTACGTTTGATTGATTAGAGAGTATAGCAGCGGAATTCTAACAATGAATTAGCTAAATCACAAGAACAAAGAGATATTCAATGTAATAACAAAAACGGTTATAGATAGAGAGAATTCTGCAGATATATTTCATTCAATATTCGCTTTCGTGGTAACGAAATGTCACAATTACAATTAGGTCGACACCTCTTATATAAGAGATGTGACGTCTGCTGATGTCACTTGATAGTGACATCTAACAGAATTTTCACAAACTACTGATAGTTAACACAACTACTGAAGATGTCAAACAGCTGACATCTTCTTACAAAAATGCTAAGTGTTAACTATTATTACAACTACTGAAAAGAAACTACTGAAACTATAACAACTGAAGAACATACTCTTCAGTTGTTTTACAAATACTGAAACAAAGAAAACTACTGAAAGGTAAACCATCACAACTACTGAAGAAGACCTCTTCAGCTGTTGTGACAACGTCTGATACTTTGGTCTTCAGCACTTGTGTCTTCAGACTTGTCTTCAGCACTTGTGTCTTCAGACTTTGTCTTCAGCACTTGTGTCTTCAGACTTTGTCTTCAGCACTTGTGTCTTCACACTTTGTCTCAGCACTTGTGTCTTCAGACTTTGTCTCAGCACTTGTGTCTTTAGACTTTGTCTTCAGCACTTGTGTCTTCAGACTTGTCTTCAGCACTTATGTCTTCAGACTTTGTCTTCAGTACTTGTGTTCAGACTTTGTAATCAGCTGTTGTCTTCAGCTATTGTGGTCTTCAGTAGTTTTTGTGAGTCTGTGGGACTTAAAGTTTTTCTGATCCGGCTCATTGGTTCTTTTCGTCCAACAAGGATCAAATCCGTGGCCAATTCCTTTGAGACGGGACAGTTTAGCCTTTCGAGGCAGTCAATGTGACTTTTCATCTAAGCACATAAGTTGAAACTGATTGGTTGTCGTCCATATGACATGCATGGAGCGCTCAAACCATTTCGAAGCGCTTAACCTCACTTGATGTTGGAACGTTTCCTTCAGTTGGGTTATCATGTCATAAGCTCCGTGATGCTCATACTCCTTTTGGAGATCCGGAGTCATGCTTGCCAACATAAGGCAAGACACTTGGACAGAGTCCTCAGTGTACTTTATCCAATCATTATAGGCCTCCTCATCATCCTCACTAGGTTGATCGGGGACAAGGTCGTCTAAAAGATATGATCGTTTCTCTTGCTTGAGAACAATTCTCAAGTTTCGATACCAATCGATAAAATTGTTATGGTTTAGACGTTCCTTTTGGAGAATCGCTCGTAAAGATTGGGCGGACGTGGATGAATTATCATGATTATCATAATTATTATTGGCCATCTACAAAATTTAACAAAGATCAGTTTTAGTATTTTCGATATTGTTATTTTAATAATTAATACCTCTTAAGGTCATTATCATATTAAAATCTAGAATCCAACATTACATTTAAATAGTGGTTAGGTGACCTTTATCCCACGATTTAAATTAATAAGGTGGTCAACGATTGACGATTGCAACCATTTGCAACTTCTAGAGGTATGGGATCGGCTTGAAACATCATATGTGTTGGACCAAAAGAGCCAATGAGCCAGATCAGAAAAACCTTTAAGTCCCACAGACATCAAAACAAATGAAGTGATCTACAACAGCTGAAGACAAAGTCTGAACACAACAGCTGAAGACAAAGTCTGAAGACAAAGTCTAAAGACAACTGCTGAAGACAAAGTCTGAAGACAAAGTCTAAAGACAACAGCTGAAGACAAAGTCTGAAGACAACTGCTTAAGACAAAGTCTGAAGATCAAGTTCTCAGAAGTTGTCACAACAGCTAAAGTAGTTCTCTTCAGTAGTTGTGATGGTTTACATTTCAGTAGTTTGTAATCAGTAGTTTTATATTATGTAAACCATCTGTAGTTCTTACACTTCAGATGTTATAACTTTAGTAGTTGTAATGTTAGCTTATACTTAGCTTTTTGTGAAGGTGTCCTCAGTTGTTGTGGACATCTTCAGTAGTTTAGTTTACTTTCAGTTGTTTGTATAAATCAGTTAGATATCACTATCAAGTGACGTCAGCTGATGTCACATTCCTTATAAAAGGAATGTTGACCTAATTTCCCTGTATGGGAAGCTTGTGCATGAATGAAAACATTCTTTTTGCAGAAAACTCTCTCTCTATAACCGTTACTGTTTGATTGAATATTAATATATTCTTGCTATAATTTCGTCTAATTCGTGTGCTATTCCGCTGCAAATCCTAATCTAATTGATCAAACTAGATCTCAATCCCTTCAAATGTTATCAGAGCGGGTTAATCATTGATCGATTTAACAATTGATCATTGAAACTGTGCTTTTGATATCTAAGTTTGACATGGTTAATCCCATCAACACAATTTGGAAATCATATCGCAGGTGATCCATTTGACATGGTTTGCAAATCAAGACACCCTACTTACACACATGTGTGAGTTTGCCAAAATAAGCGGTTAGGTGACCTTTATCCCACGAATATGGCATTCTCACCTCAAGTCACAAGTTCCCTTAAAATGGTTAGGTGACCTTTATCCCACTAAGAGTTCCCAAGCGATTCAAGTGTTGTGTAAAAGGACGGTGTTGATCTTATTTTATTTTACAAAAGGTATAGAGATATTATAATACAAGTTTAGAAAACATTATATTTACATATTTGTATGTTTTCAAAACAAGATAGCTTATGGTACATTGATTAAAACCCTTTCTAATCTTTGAAATCAATAAACAATTTTAATAACCTTTTGTTACCTTTTAATGATTAAAGCCCATTTAGATAGTTTGTTATGATCAAGGAAAGGATAGTTAAGCAAACATCATATGTGAAGTCATCACCACAATACCATAATCAAACAACCATGAATCAACCAAATGTAAGTGCATAATCATAGCATCTAAAGTGGCCACACTTGTTTGCCATCAGAAGTGTCGACCATAGGACATTCCTAAGGGTCAAAACACATCACAAAAGTTCCATGAACCTCCCACTTGAAACCGCATCCAAATGCTCCATGTTTCTTGTGTCTTTCCATTGTGCTTCTAACACGTACATCTTCATATTACAAGACATTATGTCCTAATACAAGATTTCTAGTAATATGAAAAGTACCTAATCTATTTATTACAGCCCAATAATAAATAAATTACAATTTAAACAAAGCACAAACAATAGATTATACAACCCAATTGAATGAATGAATACAACAATTACAAACATTCAAACAACACAAGGTCAAGGGCTAGGTTATGCACCATAATGAACAATGATCATATCATCCAAACCAACAATGAATCCCCACTTAAAACCCACGAAATTTCAGCCAACATAAACTGAAATTTCAGGTTTTCTCATGCCCAAACAAATAACAAATATAACATACATGTCTTTCAAAGTTTAATCACAAGCATGTGTGATATAACTTTGAAAGTGGGGGATTCATAAAACATGAAAATATCAGCCCATAAAACAAAATATAACAAGGACAAAACAAGCTAGCTATCCACATAACCAGCTCTAGATGCCAATGTTGGGGTACGTTAGAACAAGATTCATAGTTTAACCATTTAAACTTAGTGAAAACGCAGCGGAAACAAGCATTATAACTTAGTTAATGAACTGAAAATTCGGGTTTCATCTTGATATTACAAAGTTATAAACAAACCCATAAATATGGATCTTTATATGTGAATAAAGACTAGCTATGTTAACACAAAACAAACATTATGGACAGCCATAATGAGGCTGCCATAGACTACCTTTTCAGCAGCAAAAAGGAAGAGATTGAAGAGGATGAGCTCCAAGAAACGACTAAAGGCACCAAAGGAGGTCCTCTCAAGCTTGCATACCCCAAGCTATATGACAACACCTTCTTGCTAGGATTTGAACACCCAAAAACAAAAGAAGAGCTGCTAGATACTCTTTCAGCCGCAAGTTTCTTCAACAAGAAGAGAGAAAAAACCTTTTCTCTTGAGGTTTTGCATGTAAGAGAGAGAGAGGAGTGGGGTGAATGACTTGTGTGTTATGTTTGTTCCAAGACCACTAGGAAAAGCAAAGAACCCCCACTTGAATGTGGGCGGCTGAATACCCATTTAACAATGGGTTTTCCCCCCAAAACTTGAAACAAGATTAACACATTAACAAGTCATTTATATAGGTTATTCATATAATTAACCTTTTAATAGAATAACACATACACACTCTTATTATTTGATGTTATTTAAGTAACTTAATAACATTACAAACAACATCTATTAAACAAAATATTCATATAAATTGTTCAATCTCATATGCAACTTATTTAGAAAACCCATTTTCTAAATTGGTGTATATATATTTAATTCTATGATCATATCATCAATTAAATATTATTTGGTGTTTGCTTAGCTTGTTATTGGTATGACCCAACTTGGATCATGACGTACTAACCACATCAATGTTCTATGTGTCTTGGGCATAAAGAATTCAACAGAAACATAGTTTAACCATTTAAACTTTGTGAAAATACAGCGGAAATAAGCTTTATAACATAGTTTATGAACTGAAAATTTTGGTTTCAAATTGATATTATAAAGTTACAAACAAACCCAAGAACAAAGGACCTTTTATATGTGAATAACACTAGCTATGTAAACATAAACATACATTGTGGACAGCCATAAAGAGGCTGCCATAAACTACCTTTCAGAAGCAAAAGAGTTGAGATTGATGAGGATATGCTCCAAGAAACGACTAAGGCACCAAAGGAGGTTCTCTCAAGCTTGCATACCCCAAACTCTATAGCAAAACACCTTTGTTGCTAGGATTTTCACACCAAATCGCAAGAAGAGGCTGCTAAAAAACCCCTTTTTCAGCCTTGTGTTTCTTCTAAGATGAGAGAAAAACCAAGTCTTGCATGTATGAGAGAGAGGAAAAAAATGGGAGAGTGTGTCTAGTTCAAGTGGATGTGTTTTTCCAAGGCAACGAAAAGACAAGTCATTCCCTTGAGGCCGGCCGAAGATGGTCTTAAAATTGGGTTTCCTCCCATTTTAAACACCCACTTAAAAATAGTTTCATTACAAGTTGTATAATTAAACTCTTAATTATAAAACTTAAACACACTATTATTATTTGATGTTATTTAACCAACTTAAATAACATTATAAAAATAATATCCATGAACAAAATATCCATATAAGTTGTTCTTTCTCACATACAATTTATTTAGAAAATCCATTATCTAAATTGGTGTAATTATTTAATTGCATGATCATATCATCAATTTAAATACATGTTGGTATTTGCTAAGCTTGTTATTGGGTATGACCCGACTTGGATCATGGTTACTAACCACATCAAT
The DNA here is from genome assembly GCA_025506515.1 of Flaveria trinervia. NCBI lineage: Eukaryota > Viridiplantae > Streptophyta > Magnoliopsida > Asterales > Asteraceae > Flaveria > Flaveria trinervia. The sequence goes on from CM046443.1 coordinate 61,349,281, forward strand.
GTTCTATGTGTCTTGGGCATAAAGAAAACCAACAAAACTGTGATTGTTGAACAACAAATTCACCATTTGATGTGACAACAATGATACAGTAATGTCAAAAGTTCATCTTTGTCCGTTTAATGTCAAACTGATAAACGATACACATGGGTTCTCATTAAAACTGACACACATGTCTTTTATGCACATTATATGGCAAATCTTTCTTGGAGCAAGCTCCACAATGTAGTGGTTATTTAAACCCTAATGTGCCAGAAGTTAAGGGACTCAATGATATTATCAGATTCATCTCAACAACAAGGGTAGCTTATGCTATCACTGTTAGACCCACCATCTATGAGAACCTCATTAGGTCTTCCTGGAATTCAGCTGAGGTAACTGAAGCACATGGTGTTAGAACTCTAGCTAGAAGAATCGACAATGATCACACTCTGAGCATCTCTGAAGATTCTGTTAGAAGATACTTGCATTTTGGTGATGATGCTAATGCACCTCTAGAGCTGGATGATGACGAAATAACCACATTCTTGCTGAGATTGGTTATGAAGGAGGATTTGAAGCTAAACAAATTTTTAAAGGATTGGTTGATCTGCTTTGGAGATTTTTAATCCACATATTTCAGCACTGCTTATCCAAGAGAAAAATAGGATGGAATGATATTCCAATCACCACTTCCTCAGCAATATACGCTCTCTGCACAAACAGGCCATTCAATATGTCTACCTATGTTTTTAATGGCATGACATCAAACATATAAGAGGGGAGAAGATACAAGTTCTTGATGTATCCAAGATTCATTCGGTGCCTGATAAATGAAGCATTTCCAGATATTGCTACTGAGGGACCAGTGCTTGATATTCCTCATTGTGATGCAAGATTATACAAGTACATTAAGAAGAGGGATCCAAGAAACTTTTATACTGGAGCTCACTCACCTCTTCTTCCTTGGATGATTCAACAGATAAATCAAGAAGAACAAGGACAAGAACAGGTTGCTGATGAGCAAGCTGCACAACCATCACCACCACAATCACCACCACCATCACCACAACCAACACCACAACCACACCACAACTAATACCACAACCAACACCACAACCAACACCACAACCAACACCACAACCAACACCACAACCAACACCACAACCAACACCACAACCAACACCACAACCAACACCACAACAATCACTAATATCACCACCTCATTAGTCACCAATATCACTACCTCATCAATCACCAATATCACCACCTCATCAATCACCAATATCACCACCTCATCAATCACCAATATCACCACCTCATCACTCACCAACATCACAACAACAACCATTGCCACCCATTATAACCCAACTAAATTTGGAGACTCAACTAGCACTTCTAAAGCATCCAAATCATCTTCAGATGAGGAGGATCAACATGCTCAAATGCCTGTAAGAGAGCAACTTCTGAGACTGCTCCCTCATAGAAGCTTTGTTGAATTCTAATATAAACAAGCCTAATGAAAACGATGAGTTGATATCTGAGCTCCTACAAAAGGTGGAAAGGATGGAAAGAATACTAAATAGGAGAGCTAGAATCATTGATGACAGGATTCTAGAGCTTGATGAAAAGGAGCATGAATTAAAATAACTAAAAGAAAATTATGAAGCTGAAGAGAAAAAGAAAGAGAAAGAGATTGACTACTTGAAAACTTCCCTGAACCATTCTAGAGAAGAAGTGAGTGGCCATGTTGACGCTCTTGCCATTCAAACTATAGCTATGGAAGAGCAAGAGAACATTATTAAAGAACAAGCTCAAATCATCTCCATCTCTAAAGTCAAGTTGAAAGTCAAAACAAAAGGATCTCTGAACTTGAAATGCTAAATGAGATCCAAAGAAGTGCTATGACTGGAGAAAACAAAAATGATGAAGAAAAAGTTATTGATGATGAGAAACAATCTTCCTCTGAGAATGATGAACAAGGAGAAGATGCAAGCCAAACAAAGAATGAGGAACCAAGCTTAGAAATTGTGGTTTATTTTGGGCAATCAGAGGCTACTCTAACTGAGAAAGCTGAATTTGAAGAACTAATCAGTGCTTTGGATAGCTTTACTTTTTCAGAATTCACAATAGATGAAGATTTTTGGGATTTTGTTGCAGACCAAAGGACCAACTCTAAACCTATTGTAGTCATTCCTCAATCTCCAGTTCCATTGGAGAAAGAGTTGAGCATGCAAATGGTACCTGCTGTGACACTATCAGAAGAATATAAAGATATGATTAAAAAGTTTTGTGAAAAAGAAAAAGAAAGAGAAGAAAAAGAGGTTGATGATCAAGAAAACATAAGAGGCTGAAAAATTGTCCGGGGAGATAAAACAAGCTAAATTCTCTTCTGGTCCTCCACTTCAAACTTATACAAGAAAGAGGAAATACTTATCTGAGAAAGCTAAAGTAAAAAGACTCTAAAAGAAGAAGAACTAACAAAGAAAGCTAAGATAACCCAAGAAGTTTTGCTGCAATAGCAAAATTCCTGTAAGAACATGAAAAAGCTGAGGCATAGTTGAAGAAACCAGCTGTATTCATTGATCTAGAAGAAAGAGAGATTAAGGGAGGATATAATGCTGATGAGCATAAAGATGTTGATAGCCCTGTGGCAAAAGAAAGATGTGTGGAAGAAATGGTGTCAAAGGCTCAAACTCATGAACTGATAATAAAAGCAATGTTTTTGATCAATCACAGGTATGATCTAGATGAAGTCTTTGGCATGAAATATGAAGGAATGAAGGAAGAATAAGAAAAGGTGAATAAGCTACTGGATCCAAACTTTGAAACTGAGTATGAAAAATCAGTCAACAGAAAGGTTCGTGTGCTAAAAGTGTCTGATATGAAGAAATCAACCTCAACTAAGTATGAAAGATCATTTTCAAAAAAAGTTCCTCTGCCTAAACTATCATCCATGAAGAAATCAACCCTAACTCCTGAACCACTATTTCCTGATCCTTATAGCATGTCAGCTAAGGAAATGAAGGATTATCTTACAAGACAAGGATTCACAAGAAGGAAGATTGGGAATATGAAAACAAACTCATTAAGGACTGCTACTCTCCAAATGATTACTGAACAGAAAGATATGCTCAAGAGGTTAGAAGAAGAATCCTAAACAAGAAGCCAAGATCTATAGTAACTTCTCAAGACATGCTGCTAAACCAGAAAGATCAAGAATTGTTGGCTCCTATAGTTCATAAACACCCTGAATGGTTTGCAGAACCCTCTCAGTTAAAACTACAAGAAGGATTAACCACTGATGAATTAATTAGAGGGGTGTCTATTATACACTTATGTACCTAGATCTTGCTCTCAATGTAATTGAATGTCTTGCACTTAAGTAATTTTGGGTACTTAATGAAATGATAATGTTTGGTTGTGATTTATAATGTTTAATATTTCTTTAATGAGTTGAGTAACGCATATTGATAGATTATATAGGTTTTTGATTGTTTGAATTGATATACATAATGTTATAATAATGAATACATTCAAATTTTGGTTAAGTGAAGTTCACATGCGTCCGACTGGACCATCCGCCAAAACAGTGGTCATGCATCAGAATGGCCACGCGACTGAGTGTCCATGCGCCTAAATAGTCCATACGCCTGAACAACTTCATGCGACTGACTCAGACGCACGACTAAACACTCAGTCGTGCGAATGGATCAACTGCGTGGCTCAATCATGCTATTGGTTCATTCGCCCGAATGAGCAACCCTAACCTATAAATCCCACTTAATTCGTGGAAAAAGTAAGAATGAGAAGCATTTGTATGTATTGAATACAATTCGACTCCAGATGTACCCTAGCCGTCCAGCAACCTCTAAGTTCGTACTCCAAGTTCATAGAACGCTGTAGATCAATTCCTAATCGATTCTTGACGTTAGATTCAATTAATTATTGTGTCTACGTTCGTTTTCACTGATTGGATTGGCAATCAAATAGGATTCCGCACTATTTGGTTTGGTTTAAGACGTTAATCAGTTGGTGTTTTGTTCAAATACCAGATCCTAACAAGTGGTATCAGAGCTTTGGCTCTTGATTACGTGTTGATTCAATAGTTTTCATACAAAAGTTGTGTTTCTTCATCAAAAACGCAATCCTTTTGTGTCTAACGGAGTCTTAGACATTTCCTGACCAAAAAGTTTAGTTTTTCAGCATACGGCGATTAGGGTTTGTTAAAATTCGAGTTTTTACGGCCAAAACACGTTTAACCTACGAATTATCAAACTTCATCAAGTTCAGTCACACGATTGGCTCAATCGCACGACTGAGTTCATTCACATTCTCCCACCGCATGATTGGACTCATTCGTACGATTGAGAACCTCATTCGGACTATTCAACCGCATTAGTTCATTCGGCCGACCGACTCATCCGCATTTGTTCAGTCACACAATTGAATCATTCGCATTTGTTCAATCGCCTGAATAAGCCCAATCGCATACCTTCATTCACATACATCAACAGTTTGTTTAATAGTAAAGTTAAGTGAAATGGACGACCAGTTTTCAGCATACGCAGCAAGTAGAGATACTCGTATCCAGAATCTACTGTTATTGGAGAATGAGGTGGGAATTCACAATAAACCCCCGAAGCTTATAACATTAGATGACTACCCACAATGGAACCAACGTTTTGAAATGTACTTAAATGGAGTAGATACAAATCTGTGAGAGGCAATAGAGTTGGGGTACAACATGCCCGTAGGAGCAGATGGAGTTAAACTTACTCTAAGTGGAATGTCAGATGCTCAGAAGGTAAAACACAACGCTGAGAAGAAAGTCTACGCATTGCTCACTCAGTCTATTCCGAAGGATATCTTCTATCAGTATTCGAAGTATACTCAAGCAAAGAAACTATGGGATGCGTTGGAGAAGATGTATGATGGAAATGCCTCACTCAAGGCCATTAAGGCCAAAGCTTTGAAGAAGGAGTTCGACAACTTCTCTTCAATGGGAAAGGAAGGTCTAGATGATATGATTGACAGATTCTACCACTTGATGAGTGAGATGCACACTCATGGTGTAACTACGTCGATGGAGGATAAGGTATCCAATTTTGCAAATGGTCTACCGGAGAAATGGGCTTCTTTCGTTTCAAATCTTAGACAGAATGGGATGCTCTCAAAGTTAGACATAAATGAATTCATTCTTAAATTGAGGGAAGAAGAGCTTAGGTTGAAGAACAAAGCCCAAAAGGCTAACTACGATCAGAATCCTGCACTCTACAATGCAACTCCTCCGGTCAAGACATCTGGAGCACCACTGCAAATTGCCTTCATCTCAACCGCAGCAATTCCAGCACGACCGTCAACTTCAGGGTCCGAAACGTCAGGGTCGTCTGGCACCCAGTACAGTATACCTGAAGCAAATGCAGCAAAACTGAAAACCGATAACTTCGGTAATGTGACTATTGAGGTGGCCAAAGAACACATGGACCTCTTAGTTGTTGTAGTGCACTCCTATGATGGACTAGTTGCTGGAAAGATAGGAAATTATCACCTGGCAGATGAAGATTATGAACAGGTGGATGAGATGGAGTTGGAACGTATGCAGATAATGTGGGCTTTGGCAAGTGCTGTCCGACGCGCTAAAAAGTTTTTCAAAAAGACCGGACAGAACTTGGTTGCTAACAAGACACAACCTTTGGCTTTGACAAGTCAAAGGTTACTTGTTTCTACTGTGGTGAGAAGGGACACTTCAAGTGGGAGTGTGTGGAGCCAAACAAGACTGGGAATGGCAATCCCTTCTCATCATTTAATCGTCAGGACAAAGCCACTTCTAGCAGTTATACTTCATCAAGTAAGGACCCCAAAGCCTTGACTGCTAATAAGGATGAAGGACAGGATTAGAGCTTCTGGTTTGTCTCACCGGGAGAGTCCAACATAGCTAATGTGGAGGACATTGATAACAATTCTGCTAGTGAGGGAGACATAGCAGTTTAGCTTGCGATGTCAAACTCTAAAGACACTGCACCCGTGGTCAACCACCTGCCTGAAGAAGAAAAATCTGCATCATCGTCAGAATCACCAGAACCAGAAACAAGCGATTCTGCACTCATGGCTGATTCCTCTTCAACATCTCAGGTAAGTACTACTGACCAGTTGTTTAATAATCATACTTGTTTGGATTGCAATAAATTTAGGGAAAGTACAGATTTCAAATTTGCTAGGTTATTAGATCATAATGATAGCTTAGTAAAGGACCTAGAATTATGCACTGAGGCAAATAGAGTGTTAAAACAAAATTAGCACAGTTATAAGGAAAGAGCATAGTTATAAGAAAAGATTGACCAATTGAATAAACAGCTTAGGGAAACAGAGGTAGTTGCCTTAACCAAGCAAATGACATTGGGTATTATCTAAACTCCTTAGAGGACACTAAGAAGCAGAAAGCAGTTTTAGAAGTAGAAGTCATTTCTTTAAAATAAAGACTACATAGTTGGACAACCTCATCACACATTGTCCAACACTTAATGAGAGAGAGAAACAATGGGGAGGGATTGGGATACAAAGTAGTTCCACCACCACCTGAGACCTTGATAAACACCAAAAGTAAACCGATTAACAATAACCCTATCAAGGATCACGTGGTGTCCACTCCTCTTGTTTGTGTTCCAGATTCCGTAAGTAATCAACTGAATCTGGCTCTAAACAAAAGGAGGCCACTTCAAAGGCAAAATGAAAGATGCCTTGTGTTAACCTAGAAACTGAGTTTGAAAAGGTTAATTTAAAGTCTGGGTCAAATAAAGTCAAACCAGAACCTAAAAAGACTATAAAACCTAATCAATCACAAGCGTCATGTCAAAGTCCAGGTAAACAAGAGTTAAAAGATGTAAAACCAGGTAAATCAATTAAGTTTGTAAAACCAAATCATACATCTAATAAAGAAGTATCTCAATCCAAACATAATAAGGTCAACTGCGTGACATGTACATCTCCACCAAAACATTTAAACCGTAAAGTTGAAAGCAGATCCTGCTATAATTGTGGAGAGTATGGTCACATAGCGTCTCATTGTCCTTATCATCAGACATCAAGGAGGAAAGTAGAACTTTCAGTACCTATACCTAGATCTTGTAAAAGGAACTTAGTGATGCCTCCAAAAAGGGCTAGTGAACCCAATGTTCAATCCATCAGTCAGTCGTCTATTTATCACAAACAGGCCCTACACAAAGCTGGTCTATGGAAAGAAAAATTGCCTCAGTGTCTAATAATGAGAACAAACAGCAATTTGGGCTTTCCTCAACCTCAAATTGTCAATGGGTTGAGGTTATGATGTGTGATGCCTCGAGGAAACCCAAGCCAGTGAAGGCTTAGGTTCCTAACATGAACTAATGTTTTCATTGAATGTTTAGGGTGTTCGCTACAGTGCTGAGACTAACACGTGGATTGTAGATAGCAGAGCATCCACGCACATGACCAGGAACAGAGCTCTCTTATCAAACGGCAGACAATCAAAGGAGGGCATGTTTCATTTGCTGGAAACAAAGGTCGGTATATCACAGCCCAAGAGAAGTGGGAATTGAGAAAGTTAAGTTTGATAAGGTAAACTACGTCCAACAATTGCAAATAACTTACTTTCAGTTTCTCAAATATGTGATAAAGGATTCAAAGTAGTCTTTGACAATAAGAAGTGCTACGTTATGAAGAAGGACTACGTGATCCCGGAGGACCAAATCCTAATGTCAGCTTCAATATATAATGATCTTTATGTTTTGGATCTCTCAAAGGCCTCCACAACGGATCATGAAGTTTAGTGCTTCTTGTCCAAAGCTACTGAAAAGGACTCCATCTCCTGGCATAAGAGAATGGGACACATAAATCCAAGGAAGATAAATTAGTTGGTCCAGAATGATCAAGTGAGGGGAGTAAATGTCAAAAACTTCCAACTCCCGGATTTCTGTGTTGCATGCAAAAAGGCAAATAGACGAAGAATTCTCATAAGGAAAAGAAAGTTCATTCTATAGAACTTCCTCTTGAGCTCCTTCACATGGATCTGTTTGGTCCAGTCAGTACAAGAAGCATCGTAGGCAACTTGTATTGCTATGTAGTTACTGATGACTACTCAAGATTCTCTTGGGTAATGTTTCTGAAATCCAAATAAAAAACATTTGAATCCTTCAAAGAATTAGTAACTACACTGGAATCCCTATACAAGCTAAAGGTATGACAGGTGCGCTCAGACAATGGAACCGAGTTCAAGAATCAGTGGATGGAGGCCTATTGCAAGGAAAACGGATTGTGCATCACTTCACCTCTGCCTACACTCCTTAGATGAACGAGGTTGCTGAACGGAAGAATCACAGCTTGATAGAGACAGCACGTACTATGCTAGTAGACTCAAAACTGCCTATTCAATTCTAGAATGAAGTAGTGGCAAATGTATGTTACACGCTTAATCGAGTTTTGGTTGTGAAATGCCATAGAAAAACGTGCTACGAGTTACTACAATGACGTAAACGTAACTTAGAGTATCTCGAGCCGTTTGGCGCTTCGTGCACCCTGATGAAGAAGAATCAGGAGGGAAATTTTAGTGAGAAGGTTGATGAAGGGATTTTTCAAGGATACAACATACCGAACAAGAGGGTTTACAACAACTCAATGGGTCAAGTAGAGGTGTGGTGTAACGTTGATGTTTAGATATACATCACACCGCCTGCCGGAAAAGAACCTGCTTACTTCTTCGACTATGATGGATTCTTGAAATCCTTCAACATTCCTCTTTCTTCTTCAAAAGACGAGTTAGCAAACAAGATGATGTATGATGTCTTTAACACACCGTCTCAAGACTCAACACCGTCTAGTTCACAAAGTGAAACATCTACCAACTCAGGGGAGCACTTGATGTGAGTGACTCTTCCTCTGAAGAAGAAATTGTGGAAAATGATCAGAACAACCAGGATGTACAGGTTCTGCCTACCTCAAGTCCATAAGCATCTCATAATGATGCGTCTGAGATGTCAGAACCTCAGACTCCTATTGCCTCAGATTTAGAACCAAATGTTCATAATCTTGATTCTAAGGTAGTAGTTCCAACAACTCCCGTCTCACGTCTAAACGTCTATCATCCCTTCGATAATGTTATAGGAGATGTGAGATCAGGGGTTCAGACTAGAAATCAGCTATACTCAGCTGATTATGCCTCTGTGATGAAAAGGAATACCTTCACGACGGTGCCTACCGCTGCTTTGTGTCTCAGTTTGAGCCAAAGTATGTTAGTGAAGCACTGAATGATGAGGCGTGGATGAGTGCCATGCAAGAAGAACTTCTTCAGTTTAAGAAGTTAGGTGTATGGACTCTAGTAGATAGACCTAAAGGTGCTAAAGTCATAAGTACTAAATGGGTCTTGAAATGAAAGAAAGATGATCAGGGAGTGATCATCAGAAACAAAGCTCGACTTGTTGTTCAGGGTTTTTGACAAGTTGAGGGTATCGACTACAATGAAGTGTTTGCACCAGTGGCACGGATGGAAGCAATCCGCATCTTCCTTGCCGATGCATCTTATATGAAAATCAAAGTTTATCAACTAGATGTGAAGAGTGAGTTCTTCATGGTGAAACTCGAGAGACAGTGTATGTCAGTCAACCCAAGGGATTTGAGGATCCATATCATCGGGACAGAGTTTACAAACTCGACAAGGCAATATATGGGCTTCATCAAACTCCGAGGGCCTGGTATGAGAAACTCTCGACTCATCTTGTGAAACACGGTTTTTGCAATGGAGTCATTGACTGTACATTGTTTATCAAAGAAAAGGATGGAGATTTACTACTGGTACAAATCTATGTCGATGACATAATCTTCCATTCCAAGAACGAAGAATTATGCAAAGAGTTTGAAGCAGTAATGAAGGCAGAGTTTGAGATGAGTGTAATGGGGGAGATGAAGTTCTTTCTCGGGTTACAGGTGGATTAGACACCAAATGGGATTTTCCTAGATCAGACCAAGTATGTAGGTGATATTGTCAGTCGGTTTGACATGGAGAATGCTTCTACAGCTGGCCCTCCACTTGCTACAAACCATGATGTAGCACCCGATGAGAATGGTGATCTGATAGATGCCACTATGTACCGAGGGATGCTTGGATCTCTCATGTATCTCACTGCCTCACGACCTGATATCATGTATGCTACATTTTTATGCTCACGATATCAGGCAAAGCCTAAGGTGAACCATCAAATTGTGGTCAAAAGGATTTTTCATTATCTAAACGGCACACCCACACTTGGGTTGTGGTATCCTCATGATGATGACTTTGAGCTTACAGCACATAGCGACTCGGATTTCGGCGGCTGCAAGATGAACTACAAGTTTACATCAGCAGGGTGTCATTTCTTTGGAAGAAGATTAGTAACCTGGAAGTGTAAAAAGCAGACCTTGGTTGCATTGTCAACCTGTGAAGCCGAATACGTTGCTGCTACAAGCTGCTGTTCTCAAATCATATGGTTTCAATAGCAAATGCGGGATTATGGTTTGAACTTGTCTTCTACACCTATCTTTGTTGATAACTCTACTGCAGTTGCAGTCACTAAGAACCCGGTCCAACATCCAAAGACTAAACATATCGGTATTAAATATCACTTTATACGTGATTGCTTTGAAAAGAACTTAATCGATGTGGTAAAAATAAATACAGATTTTCAACGCGCTGCCCTCTATACAAAGGCATTTGACAAACCACGTTTTTTATATTTGTTAGAGGTCGACGGAGTTAAAAGGAAAAGTGAGGTCATTCCTGAAGATGACCATATATAGTCTGATGCGTCATGTCTAGTTACTTTTATTTTTTCAATTTTTAATTTAATTTAATTTTATTCTCCTGTCTTTGTTTAATTTTAATTAGTTTAATTACAATTGGTTTAACTCCTTGCCTATTAAAATCCTAAAACGCTAATCCATGGTGGTTTTATAATTTTAGGGGGAGAATAGGTTTAGGCAATAAAAAACAAAAAAACAAAAAAAAAGACGAGGGAAAAGGAGAGGCAAGCTGATCATAATAAGCTCGTATGTGTGATACTGATTCAATTTATTTGAATATGATAGTACCAGGTACAAACCATTTGGGACTTTAAAAATCAAAATTGAAAAAGATACAAAACTCAAGTATAAGTCTATGTAGTCTGAGCAATATAAAAGGAAATATGATAGATAAGCTAGCTACCACTAAGGTAACACAAAGAAAGTAGACCTAGAGGTGCTAGACCACAGATGATATGTCGGTAGATTCAACACAATAGATGACTAGACCTTTTTGGTGATCTCAATATTAAACTAAAATGTTTGACTAGCTGTGGGTAACACCGTATCCCTGGTTAACACGATCAACAAGATTCCAATAAGGGTTGACAAGCAAAATAAACGCCACAAATATGTGCGTAATACCAAAGCATGAGCTAAAGCACATAAAACAATGCAAATGAAATCAAACTGATAACGTATGTTGTTGGTGAGATCTGTGCAAAAAGAAAGAAAATGCTCAAACAAGAAGATAGACTATGTGCCTCTCTATTGTGCTGTGGCATTGACCTGAGGATAAGCATAATCTATATATTCTAGAACTCATTGTTGTTTGCCGCCTCTCTGATGTGCGGTGGCACTGACCTGAGGATTGGCTTCTATTTGAAAGTTCTAAGAATAGTCTCTTCTTGAACACTACCCTGAGACCGCTCAAAAATCTCCTGAGGAATGTTGATTACCATATAAGTGTGGGATCCACAAATGCTTGTTGAAATAAACGAACCTTAAACTATCACCAAACTGTGTTGAATGTCTGTGTATGGATTTAAGAGGAAAAGTATACTGACAATCATTGTGGCTACAACTCTTGAAAATTCAAATCAGTGTGGGGACCTGGGAGTACTAGCATGATTTCCTAGATTTGCTAACTGATTCCAGATGAAAAACAAGAATAGAGCATCAATGTTTTTAAAATATCTTGTCGTGAATGATTTGTATATCCTGTATGATTCCCACTAGAATTAGTCCATGTATGGTTTAAATGATTGAGGATATTCTCTCAGAAAAACTATTCCTTAGAATTACATCTTAGGAATTAACCCTCACAAAAACACATAAACATGTTCAGTTTTAAGTTTTTAGTATTATTTATTTATATCTGCACAAAGTTAGTCTACTTTATTTCGTTCAGTATCGGACTATGTCATGGAAGTTGAAAAGGGACATTATCATCCAAAAGGTCACATCTGAGGTGACCACACGTGCTTTCAAATAAAATAGGCCACGTTAGAGGTGACAAAATGTTTTAAAAGGATCACGTCTGAGGTGATCAAAGGATTTTCAAAATAAAATGATCATGTATGAGAGGATCAAATTTTTATAATGTTTATTCAAAGTGAACAGAGAATATGTGATATAGTCATAAAGTCAAATTGATTAGTCTGACCCGTTCACACGATTGGACCATGAGTATGGACCAATCATACGAATGGACCATACTCATGCCTTAAATAGCCGAATGGACATGAGTATGAACCTTTCACCCGAATGGCTTATCAGAATGACCCATTCCCATTCGACCAAATGGGAGTGTGCGAATGAGTTAGTCGACCGACTAAGCTCCAATCGGCCGACTGATAGTGAATGACTGAGCCAATCGCCCGACTGAGTTCCATTCGTCCGAATGAACCGAGCGAATGAGTCCAATCAGCCGATTGAACTCAGATTCAGTATAAATAGGGCCACAGTCGTTTTTATTTAGCTCATCACTTCCAATCGCCCTGATATCGCACATCCTACCGTTACGCTGTCCGAATTTTATTGGACCATGATTATACACTCCTATTGATCTTCTGAATGTGTGTGCATTTATACAGGTATAATGAGATGAAACATCATAGAAATCAAGAGAAATGGTGCCCTAATTTACGATTCTCAATTGAAACAAGAACCGAACAACTAAATGGATTAATGACCTACTGAAACCATATAAAATGTTAAAACTAAAGTTATTAGGTTATTAGTTAAGTGATTGCGTGTCTAAAGAACCTATACTCAACGTTTAATTTCATGAATTGGTTAAGATTCGAACCTCAGTCGACCGATCAGTGGGTCATGCGACTGGTCGTCTGGATGAACTCCAATCACACGATTGAGCTGGCCCAATAGCTCAATTGGCCGAATGTATCATACGAATAAGCTCAGTCGGCCGACTGAACCAATCGCAAGATTAGTCAACCTATTGAACTCAGTCGCCTGTTTATTCACCCGAATGAGTCCAGTCGCATGATAGGACAACCGACTGAACACAATCGCATGATTCATTCGCATGAATGAATCAAAATGAATTCTATCAAGTTACTTAGAACTGATTTGTGTTATGTGAGTATTTAACGTTTATGTATCTTGTGCTACAGATCTATGCCTGATAGATGGTCTATCAACCCCAGCACAACATCTGTGCTCATTTAGACCACACAACTCGGAATGGTGCCATGTTTGCAGAGATCATCGCTTTTCTCAAGCAATCAAGGATTCACAAGGCTATCTTTGCTCCATGCACTCCCTACAGGTCTATACAAGAGGCCTTTTGGGTGAATGCATCTGTTGATAGATCACGAGAGCCATATAGCATTCGGAGCTCCATCTTTGGTATGGACATAGAGATTATAGCTGAAGACATTTAGCGAGTACTTGGATTGGGAGATGATGCTGGATACCCCACCAAGCTTCACCCACTGACGGTGAAAGGCTGTTTTCTAAGGATTAAGTACACTAGGGATATCAACTCAGGTGTGCTCAAGAAGAGCAACATGTACCCCCTGTATAAGTACTTGGCACATGTTATTCTGAAGTGCATAGCTTCCAGAAGAGGTGGGTTCGACGACATATCTGACCAGATACAAAATGCCTACGTGGCAGTGGTGTTGAACTACCCCTTTAGCTTCTCTAGCATGATCTTCTCTTACCTCATAGAGAATCTGGAGGCAAAGGGAAAAGAGGGTTTCTGTATGTACCCCAGGTTTTTGCAGCTGATTTTTGATGAGAAGCTACCCTCGCTTCCAAAGGAGCGCCACGATGCGGTGGCTTTGGAGATCATGGATGATACGACTCTGGGTCGTATGAGAGTTTACCGGGGTAACCAGGTCAAGCCCGAGGTAAAGAGACTTATAGGCCATCTAGCCAAGGAGAACAACGTGGCGCCAGGCAGGCGTAAGTGGCGTCACGTAGATAGTGACTCAGATTGGAGCAGCTACAGCCCCCGGAGCACGACTCCGATGATGATGACAACGGGGATGCTGGAGATGAAGGGCCCACTCAACCAAGGGGCCTCACTATTGATATTGCATCTCCAGCATCTGCCCCTACTAGAGATTAGTAGAGACTACTGGATTCTACCAGAAATTCATACCTGGTGAGGAGGAGGAGTCAGATGAGGAGCCTCTGACACGGACTGTGGGCAACAAAGTCGTTGCCACACAACGAGGGCTCAGGGCAGTTGGTGAAAGCCCCAGTGGGTCGGGAGAGGATGATACTGATCCCACGTACGCTCCCAATCACCCAAGCCGTGTTCTAGGGGGAGCATCCTCCTCGACAAGATCGAGGAAGAAGAGGATGGCTCGCCCCACAGCATGAAGAAGAAGAAGAGACGACTCGCCTTCATTACTACCACCACCACCGCAATTTCTGCCACCACTACTCCGCCCACTACCACCACCACAGCTACCACCACTACCATACTACCCATTATCACCACCACACCTCCACCCTCCACTACTACAGCCACACCTCCACTGGTTATTCCACCCTCAATCTATACCACAGCCACCACCACCACCACTAGCCACCATGTTGTACAACCATCATTCCCCTCCTACTCATCGGCATCACCTCGGCCTCCCAGTGGGGTAGAGGAATAGCTCTCAGCACTTAACCGAATGGTGCTGAGGCTGTTGGCGGTACAAGAAGAGAAGACTGCTCAACTGCGACAGCTACTAGACCTTACTGCAGCCCAAGCTCTGTAGATATCTCAGCAGGCACAGCAGTTGGATGCTCAACGTGTAGAGATGTCCCAACTCTGGGAGCCGAATGCCCTATCAGCAAAGAAGATTAAGGAGTTGGAGACAACAAACAAGACCATGATGCTACGTCTAAAAGGATACAAGGTAGACCCTCTTAAGATTAAGGAAGGGGATGGGGAGGATAGTGATGAAGATAGTGATGATGAGGATGATGATGGAGATGATGATACTGATGCTGCTGCTGATGTTGGAGTTGATGTTGGTGATGATGATGATGACTCACCTGCTGCGGGTGCCATATCTGCCAGCGAAAGGAGGACCAAAAGAGTAATGTTTAGATGTTTTATTGTTATTTAAAATCATTTTTATTTGGATCATGTATAAAATTTATGAAATTAATGTTTATATGTAAGGTAAATGGTTATGTCTTGATTATTAACTATTGATTGCTATGTTGAATGTTTAAATCAAGTAGATCCAGACTTTCAAACGAGATGAATATGATATTGCTCCCCTCCAACAGGTCAAGACTCAACTGACGTTGATTCTTGATCTGCAGGGTATTGTAAGGATCTGTGATGTATACTCCTAAAGAAGGAGAAATCATTCACAATCTCACTGATGAGCAACTAGCCGAAATGTTCAAGCTGAATACTGAATAGATTGTGAAAGATGCCCCTACTATGAATGTAGAGGGTGACGATGAGCTTCATGATGTTGATGAGATTGAGATAGAAGATGTCACTGCTCAACACGATCCAGAGTACACTAACAAGGAAGGAACTGCCATTCCCAATCTAGGAGACACTCTTGTCAGTGACACTTTTGAGACTCTGGACAGGATAGAGCAAGGGTCCAGAAAGGATAAAGGTAAGGCCCAAGCCACAAATGCTGAAGTGAACATAAAAAAGGCAGAATGGTAGCATGTTTTGAGGAGATAAGAGCCCAACGCAGCGCTTCAACATCAACTGCTTACACCAAACTGTATAAGGTCAAGAAACATCAAAAGGTGGCAGGCAGGATCATAGCACAGGCACATTTTGAAGACCTTAACATTTACGCAGTTAAACGTGAGAAGGGAATTGAGTATTTCAGGTTTCCACACGACCTGAAGACTCTTCCTGGTTTTGAGCTTAACCAGTTAGCCAAGTTAAAATTGCTATACACCGACCCTCGTAAGATGTCAGCCTGGTTTGAAGCAGCTCTAAAGAGGCGTGCCACACCAGATGGGTCAACTTCAAACCTCAACAACCAATAAGGTACGTCAGAAGATTTGAGGTTGACGCCATAACTGGCAAACCAAAAGTAGTGTTGAAGTGGAGTCCACCATGTACAATGTCAAGATCTCACTACATGAGATGCCTCAGGACTTCACTCCATATTTCAAATGGTGGTACTACGATTGGAGAACGGGAGAGGTGATGATAGTCTTGAAAAGAAATGGTAAAATGGAAACCATAAGGGTGTTTGACCCAATGTGGCTTACCAACTTGTCAGCTAATGATGTTTATACATTATAGAAGTGGCCACTGTTCTATGACTCACGAGATATAGTACAAGCTTTAGAATTTTAGAATGTAATACGACTTTGTTTTGCTTTCGAGTTAAATACAGGAGTCACCAAAGAAGCTAAGTACAAAAGTTTGAGGAAATTATGAAAGATGTAAGAAAATAGATAGATCTAGGTCCAAGGGGGAGTTTGTTGATACACTTATGTACCTAGATCCTGATCTCAATGTAATTGAATGTCTTGCACTTATGTAATATTGGGTACTTAATGAAATGATAATGTTTGGTTGTGATTTATAATGTTTAATATTTCATTAATGAGTTAAGTAATGCATATTGACTAGATTATATAAGTTTGTGATTGTTTGAATTGATATACATAATGTTATAATAATGAATACATTCGAATTTTGGTCAAGTGAAGTTCACATGCGTCCGACTGGACCATGCGCCCAAATAGTGGTCATGCGTCCGAATGGCCATGCGATTGAGTGTCCATGCGCCTAAATAGTCCATACACCTGAACAACTTCATGCGACTGACTCAGACGCACGACTGAACATTCAGTCGTGCGAATGGATCAACCGCATGGCTCAATCGGACGAATGAACCATGCAATTGGTTTAGTCACCCAAATGAGCAACCCTAACCTATAAATACCACTTATTCGTGGAAAAAAGTAACAATTGAAGCATTCGTAAGTATTGAATACACTTCGACTCCACACGTACCCTAGCCATCCAGAAGCCTCTAAGTTCGTACTCCAAGTTCATAGAACGCTGTAGATCGATTCCTAATCGATTCTTGACGTTAGATTCAATTCATTATTAGTCTACACGTTCATTCTCACTGATTGGATCGCCAATCAATAGGATTCCGCACTATTTGGTGTGGTTTAACACGTTAATCAGTTGGTGTTTCTTCAAATACCAGATCCTAACATGTCTACTCCCAAAGGAAAGTTGATCAGAAAATAATTGCATGGAGTATGACAAATGTGGAATATGTGTTGGACCAAAAGAACCAATGAGCCTGATCAGAGAAATCTCTAAGTCCCACAAGACATCACAACAGCTGAAGAAGACCTGATCAGCTGTTCTACAAAGTCTGAAGAATACAACTGCTGAAGTACGTCTGAAGTACTGAAGACAAGACTGAGACAACAGCTGAAGATCTAAAGTCTGAAGGCTTCAACAAGTACTGAAGACAAAGACTGAAGATCAACAGCTGAAAGACAAAGTCTGATGATTCAAGTACTGAAGACATCAGCTGATGTTAACAGCTGATGACAACAGCTGAAGAGGGCTTCTTCAGTCGTTGTGATGGTTTTTCTTCTTCAGTAGTTTTCTTTTCTTTTCAGTAGTTTGTTTACTTTTCTTTTCAGTACTTGTAACAACTGAAGAGGTTGTTCTTCAGTTGTTGTAGTTTCAGTAGTTTTATGTTTTTCAGTAGTTGTAAATAAGATGTTTAACACTTAGGAACATTTGTAAGAAGATGTCAGTTGTTGACATCTTCAGTAGTTGTTAACATCAGTAGTTATCAAACGGTTACATGTCACTTTCAAGTGACATCAGCCTTCGTCACTCTTTCCTTTATAAGGAAGGATGACTCACCTGTAATCGTGCCTTTGAGGCCGACAATATTAATGCAATATTCCTTTTGTCGGATATTTCTCTCTCTATAACAAAATTCTCTTATCGTTTTATATCAAATGTTCTTGTTTGAATTTGTCTAATCTGAGCTATTCTGCTGCTATATCTGTTCAATCGATTAAACCAAGGGCTGAGATTCTAACAATGGTATCAGAGCAGGTTAATCATTGATCGATCTAACAATTGATCATTGAAACTGCTCAATCGCTCTAAGTTTAATTGAATTAGCAAATTCGCAAGGATCTGTTATAGAGATTGAGAGTGTATCGCTTCTCGCCGTTTTATTTGAGGTTCTGTGTGGTTTTGAGCTAAATTTATTGTGATTTTACTTGAATCTGTCTGATTTTCACAATGACTACTTCTTCGAATGATCCTTTCAATACTGGATCCTCTACCAAGCCTCCGATCTTGGTGAGGAATGAGTATAACATTTGGCAGAGAAGATTGCTCCATCACCTGTCTGTCAATAGCTCAGGGTGTTGGGCATCTGTGGTACATGGACCACATAAGCCAATGGTGAATGATCCGGAAACAAACCAGTTGGTTCCAAAGAAGAAGGAGCAATACTCCGATGAGGACAAGAAGTTGTTTGAAATCGATGCAAACCTCATGGAATATTGGCTATGGCTATTCCTAATGAGATTTACTCTGGGCTTCTGCATTGTGAGTCTGCTCATGACCTCTGGAATGCCATCAAAGAACAATTTGGTGTACTGATGAGGTTTTAGCAAACAACAGGAAATCCTCGCCCAACAATATGAGTTTCTCTCATAGAAAGGGTGAGACTCTGACTCAACAATTTGAGCGTTTTCATGTTTAATTTCTGAATTGAAAATGGTTAAACATGATATACCAGGAGTCAGATGAACCATAGATTCTTAAGATCACTGCCTGAGAGATGGAACACATATACCATTGTTCTACGCTCAAATGCTGATGTTGATCGCCTATCTCTTACCCAACTTCATGGGAAACTGCTTACATTCGAGAGAGAGATAGCAGAAAAGGAAATTGGTTTCATCTGGCAAGCTCACTGAGGATTTTGTCCAAGGGAACACTGCCTTGATTGGACATCAAGAGTCAGAATATGCGTCATCTGAAGGCCAGTATGATGAGCATATTGATTTCTCTACAAACACTTCTGAGCCCGCCTTTGTGAGTGTTGATAGTCATTCTGTTGGTAGTAATAGTGACAATCTATGTTTCATCATGGATGATCTCAAGGGGATTGCTGATGATGACTTAGAAGAGATGGATATTTTTAGCCAAATGGCCTTGATAATATCAGATCTCAGAAGTTCTACAAAAGAACTGGAGGAAATTCCCAGGACTCTCTGGCAAAACCAAAGTTGGTTTTGACAAGAGTAAGTTGAAGTGCCATAATGCCACAAGCTTGGGCACTTTGCAAGAGAATGTAGATCATCTGGATCTAACTCTCCTGCACCTTTTGTGACTTTCCCTGGCAATAGTCAACAAAACAGAGGGCAACTACCTGTCAATTCTGGTTATCATCATCAACCACAATCTCCTGCATATTTTGTTCCACAGGGGCCAATGCCATATCCATACCCCTGCTATTACATGCCACAACCAGGCCAGGTTCAAGCACCCACTGCTCAGCAACCACATGCACTCCCTGAGCCTCAACCTCAATCTCATCAACCTAATCAACTTCAACAACACAGCTTCTTCACACCAGGAGTTGTTGACTGGAGCAGTTTACCAGATGATGTCTGGTAATGAACAACTGTTCTCAGGTGCTGGTCAACATGGTGGTGAGCATCCTTTTGGAAATCTAGCTCTCATGGCTTTGGAATCCTCTGATGGATCATCTTCAAGTACCTCTTCAACAAGGTATCACAGGTATCCTCTGAGGCTAAGGCCAAATTATGTTCTGAAACTTGCATAGCAGCATTTGCCTCTATTAGAGAAGCAAATGTGGCTTTAATCATAAAAATGTAGAGCTAGAACAAATAATTTCCAAAAATAAAGCTGAGTTTGAGTCTGTGCTAAAAGAGAAAACTGATGAGATTTACAAATTAAAATGCCAAATCTCTGATGCTAAGGCTAGGGAGGATGTACTCTTAGAGAAGTACAAAGACCTCAAAGATACTCTTGCTGTCACCCAGGTAGAGTGTGATCGATGGGTACAATCGTGTAAGGGCTTTGAAATGCTTCTTAGTAAGCAACAGCTTCCAATGTGAAGTTTGGAATTGGTTATAATCACACTGCTCCTCCTACAGTTTTTGCTTCAAGAGCAGGAGCAGAATCTGATGGAGAAAGTAATGACCAATCCACCTCATCGTGTGATTCACTACTTGATAAAGCACCATCAGTAGTTGAAGTCAGTAGTAATCCCTCTGTGAACCTATCAGCTGAAATTGATGGTTCAACTGCTGACACTCACATGATCAATGAGTTGATCAACCCAAGTGTTATCCCTAGAAGTACTAAGGGTACTGGAGTGCAGGGGATAACATCTGGAGTTCAAATCCTAATGACTGATAGCACTGAAGAGAAGAAAACTATCAGTAGGAAGGATTTGAAGCCTACTAAGGAAGTTGAGAAGAAGGCAAAAAGTGCTTCTAAACTGCTGAAGAGCAAGTCTTCAGTAGTTTCATCTTCTTTAGTTGATGATCAACAGAAGATGAAGAAGAAACCATGTGAAATATGTGGTCTATTCAATCATCTCACAGATGATTGTTGGTACAAAAAGGGATCCAAACTCAAACAAAAGAGAAAATTAAAGAAAACTTGGCTAAATGAAAACTGAGTTTGAGTCCAAGTTTGTACCAGCAGCATCAATCCTGTTACTCCTATGACCAAAAAGAAATCTAAAAGGGAAGGAGTGCAACAGGCAATAGCTGAGGTTGCTCAAAAGAAGACGGTGCAACACAAGAACTCATCATCAAACACCAATACCAATGTGTCTGAAGAGCTGAAAGCTCTCTCCCAGAATCAACACACAGCTGGTAATGATGGTTCAACATCTGTTGGGAAGAGTTAACCAACTTGATGGCCCTGTGTTGAAACCCCAGAAAAGAGATCCAAGCCGAAGGATTCCTCTTCTACACCATCTCCTTCACCTCGAGCTATTGTGTCCAATAAACCTGTTAGTTTACCATCTGTTGATGAGACCAGGCCCAAAACCAAAAGGTTTGGGTCTCCAAAACTAACTGATTGTTTATTTATGCAGGTTTCTTCAACATGCCAAAGTAGCATCTGGTATGTAGACAGTGGGGATCTATGCATATGACTGGGAACAACTCACTTCTTAATGACTACTCTCCAGGAAGGAAGGGATTTGTTTCCTTTGGCAATGATGCAAGAGGTTACATCATCGGGAAGGCTTTGTTTCCAATGGGGAAATAAAGTTTGATGATGTCAACCATGTGGAAAATCTCAAGTATATCTCTTGAGTGTCAGTCAATTGTGTGACAAAGGCCATGTTGCCCTTTTCACAAGCCAGAACTGCAGGATTCTGTCATCCAAAGTTCTGAGTTTGATTGACAAGGTATTGGATGCTCACACTCTCCTGAAGGCCAACAGGACAGGAAGAGTGTATGCCTTAGATCTTTCCAAGAAAATTGATATCAAAGGCTCCTTGCCTATTTTCCAAGGCCTCTCCTCAAGAATCTAATCTATGGCATAGAAGGATGGGACATGTTAACTTCAAGAACATGAATCAACTGATACACCATAGTTTAGTAAGGGGACTGCCTATGAAGGAGTTCAAGTGTGAAAACAACTGCACTGCTTGTTTGAAAGGAAAACAGCACAAGTTTTCATTTCCACCTATTGAAGAACCAAAGTCCACTGCCTGCTTGCAACTTCTTCACATGGATCTCTTTGGTCCTGTGAGAGTGATGAGCATGGCACAGAGAAATACTGTCTGGTAATTGTGGATGATTACTCCAGATTTGTATGGACTTTCTTTCTACATTCAAAGGATGAAGCTGCACAGAAGATCATAAACTTTGTGTTGTATGCTGAGAAGCAGTATTCCCTCTCAGTCAAGTGTATTAGAAGTGACAATGGAACAGAATTCAGGAACAATACACTTGATGATTTCTACCTTTCCAAGGGAATAAAGAGACAGTTTAGTATTCCAAGAACTCCTGAACAGAATGGAGTTGTGGAGAGAAAGAACAGGACCCTCATTGAAGCGGCAAGGTCTATGTTGGCTGATTCTGGACTGCCATGGACCTTTTGGGCTGAAGCTGTCAACACAGCATGCTATGTGCAGAATAGAGTGCTAATAAATCAGAGGTTGATGAAGACTCCATATGAAGTTCTACATCATTTGGCCTCTCTCATTTCATTCTTTAGAGCATTTGGTGTCCCTGTTTCATTCTCAACACAAGGATCAGCTCCAGAAATTTGATCCTAAGGTGGATGCAGGGTACTTTGTTGGTTATTCATCAACTTGCAAGGCATACAGAGTCTTCAACTGCAGAACAAAGATGGTTGAAGAGACTCTACATGTCAGTTCAATGAATCTCCAAGGACAAGATTCCACAAAGCCCTGTGGAGCTCTTTGATTTGGACATACTGCAATATGTTCCTTATCAATCTCCTGCTGTTGCTCCTGTCAACAGTTCACCACCTGGTGTTACTACTGAAGATGATGATGATAGTAGTAATCACCTCTTCAGGTTTAGTGATCAACTGCCTGAGTCCTCTAAACCTGATGCTCCTGTAGCTCCAGCAGCACCATCCACAACAAATGCTGATGAGATTTCTGCATCCTCAACTTCATTTGAGTTGCCACCATCTTCATGGTTTCAAGAATCTGCATCAACATCTGCTGCTGCTGAAGATCCTACTAACACTTGCACAGATTTGATTGTTTACCAAGAGCTGAAAAATCACCCAATCTCTCAAATCCTTGGTGATATCAATGCTGGTGTTTCAACCAGAAGCCAGTTGTCTAATTTCTGCTTCTATGCTCTCTTCATCAGTCAGCTAGAGCCGAAGAACTATCATGTAGCTTTGAGAGACAATGGATGGGTTGAAGCCATGCAGCTTGAGCTTCTTCAGTTCAAGAAACAGCAAGTGTGGGAGCTTGTTCCTCTACCCCCAGGTAGTGTGCAATAGGCACTAAATGGGTGTTTAGGAATAAAACTGATGAAAATGGGCTAATTGTTAAGAACAAGGTCAGACTGGTTGTGCAGGGGTTTGCAAAAGAAGAAGGTATTGATTATGATGAAACCTTTGCCCCTGTAGCCAGACTGGAGGCAATTAGATTGTTTTTAGCCTATGCTGCACTCCACAATCTTAAAGTTTTTCAAATGGATGTCAAAAGTGCTTTTCTATATGGTACAATAAAAGAAGAAGTTTATGTGTGTCAACCACCAGGCTTTGAGGATAATAAGCACCCAAAATGGGTATATAAGCTTGATAAAGCTCTTTATGGTTGAAACAAGCACCTAGAGCCTGGTATGAGACCTTATCAAACTTTCTTCTACAAAATAATTTCACTAGAGGCTCCATAGATAAAACTTTATTTATTAAGAAGGTGGATCAGCATAAGCTACTTGTTCAAATTTATGTTGATGATATTATATTTGCATCCTCTGATCCCCAATTGTGTGAGGATTTCCAAACCTTAATGCAACAGAAGTTTGAAATGAGTGCAATGGGAGAATTACAGTTCTTTCTAGGTTTGCAAATCAAACAAAAAGCTGATGGAATTTTCATTCATCAGTCTAAATACACAAAAGATCTTTTGAATAAGTTTGATTTACAAAACTGTAAACCCTGTTCTACTCCCATGTGCAACACCACACAATTGGATGTTGATCAGAAAGGTAAAGGTGTTGATGAAACCCTTTACAGATGTATGATTGGTTCCTTGATGTATTTAACAGCTTCTAGACCAGATATTATGTTTGCTACATGTGTTTGTGCTAGATTTCAGGCTGCACCTAAGGAGTCTCATCTGATTGCAGTCAAGAGGATCTTTAGATATCTGCAAGGTACACAATCTCTAGGCTTATGGTATTCCACTGGACTTTCAAATTAGTTGCTTTCTCTGATAGTGACTATGCAGGGTGTAAGTTGACCAGGAATCAACTTCTGGTGGATGCCAATTCCTAGGCAACTGTTTGATTTCTT
The DNA here is from genome assembly GCA_025506515.1 of Flaveria trinervia. Taxonomy (NCBI): domain Eukaryota; kingdom Viridiplantae; phylum Streptophyta; class Magnoliopsida; order Asterales; family Asteraceae; genus Flaveria; species Flaveria trinervia. Next base: position 61,373,564 of record CM046443.1, read on the forward strand.
GGCAGAGTAAGAACAAACATCTGTTGCTACATCCACTGCTGAAGCCGAGTACATTGCTGCTGCAAGTTGTACATCCCAAATACTCTGGCTTCAGAATCAACTTTTGGATTATGGCATTACAGAGACTAAGACTCCATTATTAATGGATAGTGCTTCAGCTCTTTGCATTGTCAAAAATCCTGTCCAGCACTCTAGGACCAAACATATAGAAATTAGACATCATTTTATAAGAGACTGTTTTGAAAAGGGTCTAATTAATCCTATGTTTGTGCCTAGTGCTGATGAGCTTGCAGACATTTTACTAAGCCTTTGGATAGTTCAACTTTCCACAACCTGGTGTTAAGGCTTGGTATGCTGCAGCTAGAATAAGTGACAACTACTGATGATCTCAGTAATTACTGATGATCATTGGTAACCATGTCACATATAAGTACTGATGAGTTATTTTACCCTCAGTAGTTTTTATAACTACTGAAGGTTAAATGCTTTAAATACTGTGCTTCATCTGTACTAAACTACTGATGTAGTTACAACTACTGAAATCAGTTGAAACAGATAAGTACTGATGTCCTATGAACAACTGAAACAGCAAAAGCTGATGAGTAAGTGTTGAGGACAGTATGAAACAGCTGAAAGGCTATGAATTGACGACAACTACTGATGAGTACTCTCTCTTCAGTAGTTCACAAACTGCTGTTTCTTTATAAACAACTGAAGCAATACCATGTCTTTAGTAGTTTCACAACTACTGATGACTAATACCAAGTCTTCAGTTGTTTACAACAACTGACGGCAAAACCACGGTCTTCAGTAGTTTCACACACTACTGATGACTAATACCAAGTCCTCAGTTGTTTCAACATCTCAAGTCCAACTTGTCTTCAGTAGTTTTTAAAACTACTGATGCCTAAATCAGAGACTTCAGTTGTTTCAACGTCTGATCGTAAACACCATGTCTTCAGTTGTTTTATAACTGCTGACCACACCAAAACCTTCAGTCGTTTCATAACCCGTACCTATATATACCTGATCCCTCTTTCAGAGTTTTTCATTCTTTCACGACCTAAAAATTTCAAAAAGCTCTGAAAACCTTTCATCTTCATTAATGGCGACCATGCAACTCAAGCCTCGACACAACTGTGTCGCGTACCTCACAAAATCGCCCTTCTGGACCAATTTGAAATGCTATAGATCTTATGGTCCAATCCCCACTAAAAACGGCTTTCCTCTTAAATCCAATCATTTATGCCGATTCGCTACGTCAGTTCTGGACGAAATGCGACCGTTAATGGAGAATCTATCTATTCGTCTATCAACTCTCATAAGGTGGTCATCTCTACTGCTACCATCCGCCAGATATTACTGTTAGATGATGCTGCCTACCCTGTTGGATATCCTAAGCGCCAACTTGATCTTTCATTTGGACAACATGGATATCAGGGTGATCTTAGTGCTTCAACAATCCTGAAGAAACATTTTCCAGATGCTGAACGATTATTATTTCATATGGTAAATGTTTGCCTGGCCCGAAGACTTCCTCTTGGGATCAACTGTCTTCAGATGGCAACAGGTACTGTTCTCTATCCTTGAACAAGAACCACTAAACTTTTCTGAAATCATTTTTCTTGAACTCAAGGATATGGCCACAAAACCACTTTCTAACCGTTGGATACTATATCCTCGGTTTATAATGGCCATAATAGAGAATCAGCTTTCTGCTGAGGGACTAGTTGGTCTGGGAGTCCCTGCTTTGGCTGTATTGCCGGAGGTATACTCCCGACACAACACTGACCAAACTCTCAAACAGGCTGCCAAGCTGCGCAAACCCACGCAGCTGGAACCCACAGCCTCCACCTCCACATCCAAAGTCCCCTCCAAACCCACAAAGAAGAAGCCTAAGAAAGCTACTCAGGGAATTGAGTCCCCTGTGGATGCTCCTGCTGCACCAACGCAGGTTATCTCTGCTGGAAATACCCCCCAGTAGAGACTATGACTCCACCAACTGAAGCCGCTCAGGTTTCCTCTCAAAAGGAACCTGAAGCAACCACTCAAAGGGAAGCCACAATGCTGGGATCCTCCTCACTTGAGGGGATTACCATTGAAGAGCACCACTTGTCCCGGGTGCACATTGCTTCCACACCCTCTCCTGATGCAACCGCCCCTCAAAGCCCTACGATAATTGTTGCAAAGGTGCTGACACAGTTGCATTCCTCACCCCCCCCCAGACACCAATCACTACTGGGATAACCTCAACACCTGAGGGGGGGATCACAATGCTTCTGTCAACCCACAGCACAGGGGTTATCATGTTCCATCTTCTAGTGTAGATAAGGAGGTGCGAACTTCTGGTGAGGCTGCCACTGCCCCTGACTCAGCAAATGACCAGGATGCAGTTGGTAACATCTCTAAGACCTCACCAGCGGCAACGCTGATGAAGGACATAGTCCTGAGGCTGGAAGTCCCCAGAACCGAGAACAAGGGGCACATGCTATGATTGATCTACACTCAAGGCATGTTCATCCTGACTATGTCAGGAGGTCAGGTGATTCAGTATCAACTGATGATGACCTGAGCTTCTTCTATGATGTAGTTGCTCAAAACACCATTCTAGAGGATGAGGTTAGCAGACTCAAAGAGCTGCTGGCCAAGATGTCTCAGGATGCAAGTCCATCTGCCACCACAATACACCCACAGATGGCACCTTCTTCTGAAGGTCCCCTACACACTGAGCCAGTATATACTTCCAAGCCACCAGCCTCTGCTTTCGGCACTGATTTTCAGGAACAGAACCATCCTGATCAATCAGTTGCTACCCTTCAAAAATCCCTACCTCTCATCACTCCCATGATCACAGATATAGTGATCAAAACCATTGATGAGAGGCTTCCTACAATAATACAACCCTTGGTGGCGGAGTTGGTGACTAAATCCCTTTCTACTGCTCAAACCCTTGCACCCAATGCAACCAAAAAGGGGGAGAGTCAGTTAGTTAAGGAAAAAGGAAGAGGATAGATGGGGAGAAGGCGAAAGAATCTGAGTTGTAAATGAGAAGGAGAAGGAGAGTGTGAAGGGAGCTGAAGTGAATGAAAGTCAAAAGACTTTCATGTCACATATCAAAAGAGAAAAGGAGAGTCTGAGAAGGAGAAGGAGCTGAAGGATATGGTGAAAGAAGCTGACGCCAACCATAACCGTTCAATGGATAAAATCATTGAGCAGTTGTATAGGCAGGGTTTTGACATCAAACAACTAGACTCCGAGATCAGAAGGATGGAAACAGAGGATCAACTCAGATGGGCTAGCTATGATGCCTTAGAAAGAGAAAGGCTGGAGATAATGATCAGATTTATAGCTAAATACTTGGGAAGATCTCTAATGGAAATAAGGGCCTGGACCAGGGACAACATCTTGGCAATAACCACCAAGATTTGTTCGTCTGAAGAATACTCCAAAGGTTTAGTGATTGAGGTATTGAATGAAGCTGGGGTTGGGAATCGAAAAGAACTGACAAAATTTACCAAAGCCTCCCTTACAGCCAAAATGCTAAACAGTCTGAAAAGCCTCAATCCTCAAAATCACTATCTCCACAACCCACCAAAACAACCCTTTACCCTCAAAACCAACCATCCAACCCACAAAACCAAATCCTTTACCCCTAAAACCCACTGCCAGTGATGTACCTAGCCAAAAGAAAAGAAAGGTACTGAGGCCTGATGAAGATGAAGAGGAGGATGAAGACAGACTGCCACTCTCTGCAGTCATTACTTTGCCTAAGGCTAAACCAATGTCCATCACTCCTGCTTCTCAAATGCATGATGTAATGATAAGGATTGAAGAGGAACAGATGCAAAACATGATGAGGAAATGCTGAAAAGCATTACAAAGCATATGCTACATCCTCTTCAATGATCAGCATGAAGAAAGAATTTTAAGATTGTACACCCTTGCTAATACCTTTCAATACCAAAGGAAAGAGTAGGATATGGCCTGATCCTAGGGTGGCACACGGATTGTCAAGAAAGAAATTCCTTCAAGATACAAGGCCAAGTGAAGAGAGTTGTCGACGAAGACATCACTGTGGTGCTTGTAGTGTCCCCTTGGAAATTGTTGAAGAGTTCAAGAAAGCCTATGAAGCCAAACAACCACCTCAAAAGATGTTAGAGAACAAAATTATAAAGAAGGGATTGGTTTACAAACGACTTGAAAACTTCAAACAAGAAGAGCTCAACCTGCTCTTAGAAGGGACTCATCCAGATGAGTTTGCTTATAGACAAATAACCACGGTTGAGCTCAAAAATGGAAAACAGACCAAGTACATATCTGAAGTGTATGGCCGAGAAGGATTATTTGATGGTGTGCCCGAGGTGCTGACAATGGATGAGCAAATCATGTTTTTAAGGGCTTACACCAGGGAATCATATAGGCTGATACACGGAAGTAGATCTCATGGTTGGGGCAACAGCTCGGTCCAAGTCCCCAATATAGAGCTCCCAACCATATCATGCCAAACAGATCATCAGAGACTTCTTCCCAGGCCGGTGCTGAAAAAGGGTCACTTCTCATCTGATCAAGAGGATAAAAAGACCAATCTATCTGCCAAAATAAGTGGGACTCGTCAATAACTTAGAGGTTTTGGCTGGATTGGTTCAGGGGGAGTTTGTTGGACCAAAAGAACCAATGAGCCTGATCAGAGAAATCTCTAAGTCCCACAAGACATCACAACAGCTGAAGAAGACCTGATCAGCTGTTCTACAAAGTCTGAAGAATACAACTGCTGAAGTACGTCTGAAGTACTGAAGACAAAGACTGAGACACAGCTGAAGATCTAAAGTCTGAAGACTTCAACAAGTACTGAAGACAAAGACTGAAGATCAACAGCTGAAAGACAAAGTTTGATGATTCAAGTACTGAAGACATCAGCTGATGTTAACAGCTGATGACAACAGCTGAAGAGGGCTTCTTCAGTCGTTGTGATGGTTTTTCTTCTTCAGTAGTTTTCTTTTCTTTTCAGTAGTTTGTTTACTTTTCTTTTCAGTACTTGTAAACAACTGAAGAGGTTGTTCTTCAGTTGTTGTAGTTTCAGTAGTTTTATGTTTTTCAGTAGTTGTAAATAAGATGTTTAACACTTAGGAACATTTGTAAGAAGATGTCAGTTGTTGACATCTTCAGTAGTTGTTAAACATCAGTAGTTATCAAACGGTTACATGTCACTTTCAAGTGACATCAGCCTTCGTCACTCTTTCCTTTATAAGGAAGGATGACTCACCTGTAATCGTGCCTTTGAGGCCGACAATATTAATGCAATATTCCTTTTGTCGGATATTTCTCTCTCTATAACAAAATTCTCTTATCGTTTTATATCAAATGTTCTTGTTTGAATTTGTCTAATTCTGAGCTATTCCGCTGCTATATCTGTTCAATCGATTAAACCAAGGGCTGAGATTCTAACAATATGTTTATGGTGAAAAGGATCTCCGGGCTGGTCCAATTCTTTTCAGAGTACTCAGCTGTTGTAAATGCCCTGGAGATCCATGATTTAAAAGAACTAGCTCAACTGGAACTAATCAATCACTCAGCTACGTTTAGGGGATGTAAATTTGAAAACATACTTAAGATGTTCAGAAGGACTGACAATTTCAATTCAGTGAAGACCATATGCATGAGAAAAGATAAGTCTTTTATTAATCCCCTTCAGAAGAGGAAGTAAATGAAAGTACAAAAGTTGTGTTTCCTGAGTTGAAGGTGAAACCAACAGAATCTCTAAAGAGAAAAATGGTGTCTGGTACTCATTCCTCCACTCCCATCTCAAATGTGTACTATGATGAAAAAACTTAGGAGATGGTGATTGAAAGAAAGTGGGGAGGAAAGGAGGGTTATGAAATAAGGCTATTTAGTGGATAGAAGTAAGGTTACTTGATGAATCCTACATTCACTATATCTATACCATACACTTCATGGAATAAACAACAAACTAGGTGAACAAGATATGCACTTCTTCCTAAAGTGCATCAAGTTCTAAAATTGGCTTATGATCATATGAGTACCAAAAGAGACAAAAGAAAGAAAAAGAAGACACCATTGCAACTTGGGAACATTGTCAAACTTGAGGTAGATGTGGGTGGAAGCTTACTGATTCACAGAGATGGTCTCTCTACTATTTCTATTTCGGAACCTATTTCTCTAAAGAAGTTACCAATAAAAGCCATCTACAATATGAGCAAAATGAAGATACATATGCTTAGGAAGGATAGAATGTCAGAACAATAGATTTTGTCAACATGATGAAAGCCATTCTGGATCCAACTAAAGCCGCATTTTTACTACGTCCACAAGACCCAGCAGAATTCTCACAACATCAATCACCTCCCAAACATTGAAGAAAATAGGTTGTATAATCCTTAGGGGGAGTATTGTTGCACCCTAAAAGGATCACACATGCCAATTCAATAGGTGATTTGATGATTGCTTTGCTGGAATCCCACAAGTCCAAGAAGAAATGCAGATGAAGATCCGGCTCAAGAAAAACCAAGTATAGTCTTCCGTATTTGTCAATGTGGAAGACACAAAACAAATACAGACAAGTATTTGTTCTTCCGCATTAACAAATACGGAAAACCAAGTATTAATGCGGACAAGACTTTGCTTATCCGCATTTGCAAATGCGGATGACCAAACAAATGCACAGAAGTATTTGTTCATCTGCATTAACCAATGCGGTTAACCAACATACTAATGCAGATGATCAACTGAAAAAATGTTGATGAAGTCAACTCATTCGCATTTGCCAATGCGGGTGAACAAGCAAAGATACGAATCAAGACTTAGACTAGTTCTGATGTAATAGGTTAGGGGTGTTTAGTCATTTTGTAAAAAGAATCTTGTATACCTATAAATAGAATAGATAACCTCGTACATTAGGCGACGGCTGATAGATAGAGAGAATTTTTGTTTTCATTTATTCTCTGTAATCAATCAACTTTCATATATAGAATACAAAAGCACTTATGAGTATAATTCTTGCATTGAATGTTCTTTGATTTTTTGTTTCCGCCATTTAAACATTGACTTGATTACCATATTCGATTCACAGTAAGAATCTCAATCTTACTTACCCAATGAGAAAGAAAAGAAATAAAGTCCATAGTCAAAGGACCGAACTTGCCAAATGGAAAAACTTGAATGAGTGGAGGTATAAGGGGGGGAGGGGAAATGTAACGCCCAATTATTTTTAAAAACAAAAAAAGAAGAATAAAGTGAAGGAAAAAGAAGGAAAAGAAATAATACCCAAGTCTAAGGGTTAAAAGTGACAAAAAAGGACAAAATCTTTGAAAAGTTGGTAAATAAAGGTGATGGCAGCCCATCACCCTCTCTTCACTCATAATCTTTAGTTTTTAAAGAGAGAAAGTAGCAAGAGCAGCAGAAAGCTCTCGGGTCTGAAGAGAAACAAGATGAAAATTCGAACTCAAGGTAAGAATTCATGTTTTTATGGTGTTCGTAACCGGTAATGTCCTCGGGTGTATGCTTATGTGTGTTTGTATGTGTTCGGGTATGTTTTTAGTGGCTTTCTAGGCGGTTGAACTCAATTTCAAATGAGTTTGGAAGAAGCCATACTCAAGAGCTTCAAAGAAAAGTTCTAGAACCCTTCTTTTACTAGTTTTAACTGATTTTGGGGCTGGAAATGCATGAATGTATGTTTTCATTAAACTGGGTTTTAAACCCATATGTATGAATGTGTGTATGTTGTGATTATGATGTGATGTTGGGCTATGTTCATGCTTGTTTATGTTATGATTCTGTTTCTAAGGATTAGAATGTAAGATTTAGGCTTAAAACACAATAGATGGTGTTTCGGAACTGAGATCTGATGTTTCAGGCTCGTATGTTTAAGTTTTAGAATCTGCCCAAGTGTTCAAAACAAATGCGGATGAGTGATGGAAGTCAATGCGGATGAGCATTAACCATGAAGTAAGTCAATGCGGATAAGTAATGGAAGTCAATGTGGATGAATAATTAATGCGGATGATCATTAACCACTAAGTAAGTCAATGCGGATGAGCATTGAAGGAAATGCGGATGAACAGTTAATTAGGACGAGCATTAACCACTAAGTATGGGAAATGCGGATGAGCATTGACTAAGTATGGGAAATGCGGATGAGCATTGACTAAGTATGGGAAATGCGGATGAGCATTGACTAAGTATGGGAAATGCGGATGAGCATTAACTAAGTATAGGAAATGTGGATGAGTAAAACAAATGCAGATGAACTAAAACAAATGCGGATGAACCAAAACAAATGTGGATGAACTAAAACAAATGTGGATGAACAAAAGGCAAATACGGATGAACAAAAGGCAAATGCGGATGATCTAAAACAAATGTAAGTTGACTTTTGAGGTCATAGATGTTATGATGGACATGTTATGATGTATGTTTGATGCTTATGCATGATGGTATGTATGATGGTATGTATGTTGTATGTTATGTATGTATGATGCCCTGTATGATGATGTTGTCTGTTTATGTATATGTTCCTTGTTGAATGATTATTTTCCCGTGGCTTTACGTTGAATGTTAATGAATGAAATGAAAGTATGATGTAACGTAAAGTGGAAGATATTGAAAAGAGGAACGCAATGAAAGAATGCATGCATTAAACAATGAATGAAACTAAGAAAGGATTGCAAGCAAATGTATGAAGGTTCACACCCAATGAAGGGTGTTAGCTTAACAGTATGCGGGTTAGCTACCCCAGAAGGATGCACACTAGGTCCAATATTTGTGATTGACCATATGTATGGGATCCTTGCTGCTTGCTGTAGGTACTGGAGTCAGCTTTGTGCATAATGATCGAGGTCTATGAAAGACCTCAGGCCTAGTAACCAGCTTCGTGCACAATGTTCAGGCTATAGCGTATGGCATTGATCCGGAATGAAAGAGAAAAGATCAGTGGTGAATTTACTTGCCCTAGGTACTGGAGTCAGCTTCGTGCATAATTTTCGAGGTCTATGAAAGACCTCAGGCCTAGTAACTTACTTCGTGCACAACGTTCGGGGTATTGTACATGTCACTCACTGTCATGAACGTACGAAAGGAAGTAAGAAAGTATGAATAAATGTGAATGATAATGATGTACGATGAACGAAAGAAAGTTAATGAATGAATGATGAAGATAATAATGATATTATCTATTTGTAAGTATGATGTGCGATCACATGCAAAGTAAAGAGCGGTTTTAATGAATGTATAGTATGTTTTATTATAAAACTAGAACTCACTCAGCAACGCTGACTTTTTATGCATTTTCCAGTTGGCAGACGAACATTGCTGAGGATGGCGCGGGGCAGCTACTTGGCATTTTTGATGGCATTCTTTCGTTAATGTTTTTGCATTGTAATGCGAACAAATGAAAATGTGTAATGAATGATTGTATTAACTTGCAAAAGCATTTTAATGAAAAGAAAAGCTACTTTAATGTTCCGCTGCGATGTTTTATGAAAGTTAAATGTAATTATATGTTTTATGTGAAATGATTGACCAGCTGTGAGCGTCCCGGAAACGGGAGCTTACAAGTTGGTATCAGAGCCAAAGTTTAAGTGAAACAGGTAAAATTCAAAATAAACCTAAACTTAAACTAAAAATGGAACGGAAAGGGAAGGGATGCCAGTTTGAGTAGTGGCGTGCCATCAGGTATTTTCGTAATGATAACAGGTATTATGTGCGCATGTTATGTGGTTATGTGTTGCTGGTAGATTTAGATACTGATGTAGTGAGGACACGTAATGCTTGGGGTATGAAGGGTAAAGTAAGTGGCTAATCTCAACTGGCCACTGTAATTAGGGACATGCTATACTTGAGATAAACTGCGATGTTCCCTTGAATGACTGTGTTGGTGTTTGAATCTTTCTGTGTGTGTGAGGATGGCCGGAGGTAGATCATCTAAAGCTTCATGTGGTGGAGGTCGTGGTGCTGAACCATAGGTCATGACAGCAAGGCCTAGAGCCGAAAAGGTGGTTCATGAAGAACCAGAGACCCCTCTTTCGGAGGGCAGTGATGAGAGTGCTAACTTAAGAGCCTTAGTGAAAAAGGCGGTTGTAGAGGAAGTGCATCAGGTCATCCAGACAATCCTATCGTCTGTGGTGACCGAAGTGATAAAGGCTATTAGAGATGGGGAAAGAAGGGAAAGGAGTAGACCTATGGACAAAAAGAGACAGCCCGAAACTGAGACAATTCTATATGATGATGAAGAAGAGGAAGAAGAAGAGTCTAGCTAGAGGTGGCACGAGGCTGTAACTACGGGGCATTTCATAGGTGCAAGCCCCCTACTTTTGATGGTAATGGCGTTGTTGCTGCTGATCACCGATGGATGAGAGAAATGGAAGCTGTTCTGAATATCAGCGAGTGCAGAGAAGGCCAGAAGGTGAAATTTGCTTCCCACTCGTTTGTGGACTCGGCTCTATGTTGGTGGGACAATATAGTCCAAGCCAAGGGTAGTCGGGCAATTGGGACGATGAGATGGTCTGAGTTGAAGAAGTTGGTGATTGAGAAGTTCTGTCCTTATAGAGAAATGGAAAAAGTTGGAAGAGAGTTCGTACAGTTAGATGCGGCGACGATGACACATCAGTAGGACACCACGAAGTTCAATGAGATGACACGTCTGGTGCCGGACCAAGTGACACCCTTGTCATGAAAAATAAAGAGGTAAATTCAAGGCTTGCACGTAGATATCTGTAGGCACATGATCGCTGCCTCACCAAGCACGTTTAGGTCAGCGGTTGACTTGGCATGGAGGTTGTATGATGAGAGAACTGTGGTGGTGGCTGAAGGCAGTAAGAAAGGTGGTGGTGACCGGAATTGGAATGGATAAAGGTTTGGTCGGGGTGGTGCCCCCACGGGTAACAACAAGGCACGGGTAGATGACCGTCGTGTGGTCACATTCGTGGTGGAAGTAAATAGATGTAGTAAATATGGGAAGGAGCACAGTGGCGAGTGTAGGTGGGGATTGAACATGTGCTTCAAATGTGGGAAGCCTGGTCATATGACAAGGGAATGCAAGGTAGGGAAATGTTTCAACTGTGGCGTGGAGGGCCACATGTGTAGAGACTATAAGAAGCCAAGGGCTCAGGGTTTCGGGGTGAAGAAGACTGGAGGTGAAGAACCGAGGGCGAGCGCCAGGGCATTTATGATGACACAGGAGGAGGCTAGGACAGACCTTGATATTCTGTCAGGTATGTTTCTAATAAACCAAACTTTAGCATTCGTGTTATTTGTTTCTGGTTCGAGTAAAAGTTTTATTTATGTTGTTTTCTGTGCTAAACTTCCTGTTAGTAGTAGGAGTGTTAATGCGCCCTTTGATGTAGAAACTGCCATAGGTAAGTCTACCAGGATTTCTGAGGTGATAGAAGGATGTGATGTGGAATTAGAAGGTCATAAGTTTTCCCTTAGACCATTCATGATGACCTTAGGTGGTTTCGATGTGGTTCTTGGGATGGATTGGCTAGCGGACTAGAAGGTGCACATTGTGTGTTGCAAGAAGATGATTCATTTGATAGCGCCAGATGGGAGTTTGGTGACAGTTTATGGTGATCAAGTCACTATGATTCTGAAAGTGATTTTGATGGCAGTGGCAGGAAAGTGTATGAGGCGTGGATGTAGCGCCTACTTGGCTTATGTGAAAGATGTGGAAACACCAACACCACAGCTGTCTGATGTATCGGTTGTGTGTGACTTTCAGATGTGTTCCCAGAAGACTTACCAAGAGTGTCACCAGACAAAGAGATCGATTTTCAGATTGATTTGATACCGAGTGCCTAACCTGTTGCCAAGGCACCGTATCAGTTGGCTCTGACTGAGATAAAAGAGTTGATGGAGCAATTGCAAGAGCTGCTTGATAAGGGGTTTGTTAGGCCGAGTATCTCTCCTTGGGGTGCTCTGGTCTTATTTGTGAAGAAGAAAGACGGTAGTATGAGGATATGTATTGATCACCGTGAGCTGAATAAGATGACGATAAAGAACCGATACCTCTTACCGAGAATTGATGATTTGTCTCATCAGCTTCAAGGTGCCAGTTGGTTATCAATGACAGATCTTTGATCGGGCTACCATCAGTTTAAGGGGAAAGAGCAGGATGTCCCTAAAACAACTTTTCACACGAGTTATGGTCACTATGAGTTCCTTGTTATTGTCATTTGGTTTGACCAATACCTCAGCTGCTATTATGGATCTGATGAATCGAGTGTGTCGGCTGATGTTGGATAAATCAGTGATTGTGTTTATTGATGATATCTTGATTTATTCGACGAGCGAGATAGAGCATACCGGTCACATTCGGGAGGTTCTCGAGACGTTGAGAAGGGAGAAGTTGTATGCTAAATTCTCCAAGTGCACATTTTGGTTGCGTGAAGTCCAGTTTTTGGGTCATGTAGTGAATCCTGACGGGATTATGGTCGATCCAACAAAGGTGGAGGCGGTAATGCAATGGAAGTCTCCAAAGACGCCATCCGAGATTCATAGTTTCTTGGGATTGGCGGGCTATTACAGAAGATTCATTCAAGACTTATCCAAGATGATTTCTCCACTAACCAAGTTGACCCAAAAAGATGTAAAGATTGTATGGGGTCAAGCTCTAGAGAAGGCGTTCGAGGAAATGAAGGAGAGGTTGACTCAAGCTCTTGTTCTGTCATAACACGATGGAAGTGAAGATCTAGTGGTTTTTTTTTATGCTTCCTACTCGGGGATGGGGTGTATGTTAATGCAGAGAGGAAAGGTTATAGCCTATGCATCTCGACAGTTGAAGGTTCATGGGGTTAATTATCCTACTCATGACTTGGAGCTAGCAGACGTGGTCTTTGCATTAGAGATTTGGAGGCACTACCATTATCGGACGAAGTGCACCATATTCACTGACCATAAGAGCTTGAAGTACTTCTTCAAGCAGAAGGATTTGAACATGAGCCAGAGACGATTGTTAGAGCTCATAAAGGATTATGATTGCGAGATCCATTACCATCCGGGCAAACCCAATGTGGTGGGGTATGCCCTTAGTCGGAAGGAGAGACCCGAACCGATTTGGGCGAAAGCTTACCAGTTAATCATGACCTCCTACGTGATGAGGCAAGTCAAAGAGTTTCAAGATGATGCATTGAAAGAAGATCATCTTAACTCTGAAAGAATAAGAGGTCTGGTCGTGGAGTTAGGTGAAAACACACTTGGTGCTAAGATCCAATTTGGGCGGACGTGGATTCCTCGTTAGGGGATTTACATATGAAGATTATGGATAAATCTCATAAGACTCGATACTCTATTCATCTCGATGCTACAAAGATGTACCAAGACATGAAAAAAGACTATTGGTGGCTGGGTATGAAGCATGATGTGGTGGTATATGTTAGTAAATGCCTTACTTGTTTACAAGTGAAGGCCGAGCACCCAAAGCCGTATGGGAATATCCAACCTTTGGATGTACCGGAGTGGATGTGGGAACATATCACCATGGACTTTATTATGAAGCTAGTGCGTACCCTGAAAGGGTATGATGCTATATGGGTGATAGTTGACCGTTTAACGAACAGTGCTCACTTCCTACCAACCCGCAAGACATATTCATCAGAGAGGTTGGTGGATCTATTCATCAAGGAAATGGTAACTCGTCATGGTGTGCAGGTTTCTATTGTGTCTGATCGTGACACCCGGTTTACATCTAATTTTTGAAGAAGTTCCACGACGCGATGGGGACGAGGTTACATATTAGCACGACTTATCATCCCCAAACAGATAGTCAATCAGAAAGGACTATTCAGACACTATAGGGTATGCTTCGTGCATGTGTTATTGATTTCAGGGGAAGTTGGGATGACCACTTACTGTTAGCCGAGTTCTCATATAACAATAGCTATCATGCTAGTATTGGTATGCCCCGTTATGAGATTCTATATGGTAGGAGATGTCGAACACCCGTGTGTTGGGGTGATATTGGTCAGAAAGAATTAGAGAGCGTTGAGGTGATTAAGGCCACAACTGAGAAGCTTGAAAAGATAAAGGCCTTCATGAAGGCAGCCAAAGATAGACAGAAGTCGTATGCTGATAAAGGATGTAAACCGATTGAGTTCCATATGGGTGACAGGGTTATGTTGAAAGTCTCACCTTGGAAGGATATCATTCGGTTCAGAAAGCAGGGCAAATTGATTCCGAGATACATAGGGCCTTTCTGAATCATTGCCAGAGTAGGAGAGGTGGCCTATAGATTGGAGTTACCAGATGAGTGAAGTGGAATTCACCCTATATTCCATGTATCCCGTCTGAGGAAATGTTTAGCAGACTAGGATATGGTTGTACCACTAGAGGATATCGAGGTAGATGAACGGCTCAATTATATGGAGCAACTAGTGGCAATCATTGATCGAAAAGTGAAGAAGTTGAGGAATAAAGTGGTTCCCTTTGTGCGTGTACAGTGGAAGCACAGGAAGGGATCCGAGTCTATGTGGGAGGCGAAAGAAGAGAAGACGCAGCATTACCCACGTTTGTTCGAGGAATAACAGGTTTCGGGGACAAAACCTATATAAGGGGGGTGGACTTGTAATGCTCGGTAATTTTTAAAAACAAAGAAAAAAGAATAAAGTGAAGGAAAAAGAAGGAAAATAAATAAAACCCAGTCTAGGGGTTAACAAAAAGGACAAATTTTTTTAAAAGATGGTAAATAAAGGTGATGGCTACCCATCACCCTCTCTTCACTCATAATCTTTGGTTTTTAGATAGAGAATGTAGCAAGAGCAGCAAAAAGCTCTCGGGTCTAAAGAGAAACAACATGAAAATGTGAATCAAGGTAAGAATTCTGGTTTTTATGGTGTTCTTAACCGGTCATGTCCTCGGGTGTATGCTTATGTGTGTTTGTATGTGTTCGGGTATGTTTTTAGTGGGTTGTAGGTGGTTGATTTCAAGTTCAAACGAGTTTGGAAGAAGCCATACTCAAGAGCTTCAAAGGTGAGTTCTAGAACCCTTTTTTACTGGTTTTTAACTGATTTTGGGGCTGGAAATGCATGAATGTATGTTTTCATTAAACAGGGATTTAAGCCCGTATGTATGAATGTGTGTATGCTATGATTATGATGTGATGTTGGGCTATGTTCATGCTTGTTTATGTTATGATTGTATTTCTAAGGCTTAGAATGTAAGCTTTAAGCTTAGAACACGATAGATGTGCTTGGGAACTAAGATCTGGTGTTTAGGGCTCATATGTTTAAGTTTTAGAATTTGCCCAAGTGTTCAAAACAAATGCAGATAAGTAATGGAAGTCAATGCGGATGAACAGTTATTGCGGATGAGCATTAACCATTAAGAAAAGTCAATGCGGATGAGTAATGGAAGTCAGTGCGGATGAACAGTTAGTGCGGATGAACATTAACCACTAAGTAAGTCAATGTGGATAAGCATTGAAAGAAATACGGATGAACAGTTAATGGGGATGAGCATTAACCACTAAGTATGGGAAATGCGGATGAGCATTGACTAAGTATGGGAAATACGGATGAGCATTGACTAACTATGGGAAATGCGGATGAGTAAAGTCAATGCGGATGAACTAAAACAGATGTGGATGAACTAAAACAAATGCGGATGAACTAAAACAAATGCGGATAAACAAAAGGCAAATGCGGATGAACACTTACAATATTTTCTAACTTTTTGGAGAAAAAGTTGAAATGTAGGCTTTGACTTGGGAAGTTCCCGGGGGCTATGTAAGTTGACTTTTGAGGTCATAGATGTTATGATGTATGTTTGATGCTTATGCATGATGGTATGTATGATGTAGGTTATGTATGTATGATGCCCTGGATGATTATGTTGTTTGTTTATGTATATGTTCCTTGTTGAATGATTATTTTCTCGTGGCTTTACATTGAATGTAATAAATGAAATGAAAGTATGATGTAACTTAAAGTGGAAGATAATAAAAAGTGGTATGAATGAAAGAATGCATGCATTAACGAATGAATGAAAGTATGAAAGGCTTGCAAGCAAATGTATGGAGGTTCACACCCAATGAAGGGTGTTAGCTCAATAGTGTGCGGGATAACTACCCTCGAAGGATGCACACTTGGGTCCAATCTTGTGATTGACCATGTATGGGATCCTTTCCGCTGCCTAGGTATTGGAGTTAGCTTTGTGCACAATGTTCGAGGTCTATGAAAGACCTCAGGCCTAGTAACGAGCTTGGTGCACAAGTTCGGGGTGTAGCGTAGGGCATTGATCCGGAATGAAAGAGAAAAGATCATTGGTGATTGTACTTGCCCTAGGTACTAGAGTCAGCTTCATGCACAATATTCGAGGTCTATGACAGACCTCAGGCCCAGTTACCAGCTTCGTGTATAATGTTCGGGGTATTATACATGTTACTGACTGTAATGAATGTAAGAAAGAAAGTAAGAAAGTATGAATGAATGTGAATGATAATGACGTACGATGAACGAAAGAATTTAGTGAATGAATGATGAAGATAATAATGATATTATCTATTTGTACTTATGATGTGTGATCACATGCAAAAGTAAAGAATAGTTTTAATGAATGTAAAATATGTTTTATTATAAAACTAGAACTCACTCAGGAACATTGACCTTTTATGCATTTTCTAGTTGGCAGGTGAGCATTGCTGGGGATGGCGTGGGGTAGCTACTTGGCATTTTGGATGGCATCCTTTCGTTAATGTTTTTGCATTGTAATACGAACAAATGAAAATGTGTAATGAATGATTGTATTAACTTGCAAAATCATTTTAATGAAAAGAAAAGTTACTATAATATTCCGTTGCGATGTTTTATGAAAGTTAAATGTAATTATATGTTTTATGTGCAATGATTGACTAGCTGTGAGTGTCCTAGAAACGGGACTTTACAGGAAGGCAGCCCACACCCTCCCCCACACTCATAATTTTCGGGCATAGAGAGAAGAGAGGAAGAAAAGTGGTCTCAAGCTTCGGTTTTCACGGATTCAGGCGCAAAAGTTGAGGTGTAGCGGGTTAGATTGAAGCTCTACTCGACAGTGTTATTTGTGTGAGTTCTAGGTCCTCTCTTTTACATGATTTCAACTGATTTGGGGACAGAACACATAGTAAAACCCGTTTTTGGAGTGTGTGTGTGTTGAACCCGTATGTATGTGTTTGTGTGTGATGCGAGTTGAGTTTGTTTTCAGGCTTGTGTGTGCTTGAATGGTGTTGTAGTGTGTGTTTCTAAGGATTAGGATGGTTTATTTGGGCTTAGAACAGCTTTGAGTGGGTTTAGAGATCGAAAAGTGTAGATTGGGTTCGGGATGAACTGCATTCTGCATCAGCTAGGGCTAGGCGACTGAATGGCATGCGACTGGAGGCCAAACGGCCGAAAGGAGTGCGGTTGAGGTTCATTCGCATGTGACTCGTGCGACTGTGGTTCATTCGCATGTGAGTCGTGCGACTAAGGTTCATCCGCATGTGAGTCATGCGACTGAGGTTCATTCGCATGTGAGTCGTGCGACTGAGGTTCATTCGCATGTGATTCGTATGACTGAGGGTCCCTTCGCACAGGTGCTCATCCGCATTAGGTCCATTCGCATAGGATTCATCCGCATTGTGTCCATCCACATTGGGTCCATTCGCATAGGGCCATTCGCCTGGTTTTCATCCATATTGGATTTAGTCGCCTAGGAGGCCATGCGACGGAAGGGTGTCCATACGCACAAGTAGGGCTTGTGGGCCCGAAGGAACATAGTCTATTTACTAACTTTCGGGGGAAAGTGCAGATGTAAGTTTTGACGTGGGAGATTCTCAGGGGTTCATGTAAGATGACTTTTGAGGCCATAGATTTTATGTTTTTGCATGATGTTGATTTATGAATATGTATGTTATGCATGTATGATGATGCCCTATATGATGATGTTGACTGTGTATGTTGATGTTCCTTATTATTATGTATGATTATTTTCCCTTGGCTTTGCGTGGAATGTTAATGAATAAGATGAAAGTATTATGTAACGTAAAATGGAAGATAATGAAAAGAGAAAAATGATGAATGCATGCATGCATTAATGAATGATGAAAAGTAAGAAGTCTTGCAAGCCTTATACGTCGGAACACGCCTAATGAAGGTGTTAGTCCAACGGTGTGTGGGTTAGCTACCCCAGAAGGATGCACATCAGGGTCTTTCTTTGGGATTGAACATATGTATAGAACCTTTGTCGCTACCCTAGATACTGTGGCTAGGATGTTGTGTGCCATGACGGAAGGTCTATGTAAGACTTAGGCCCAGTATCTTCTTTATGCATGATGGTGGGCATAGCACATGACAATGGTACGCCTGAATTTACCCTTAGGTACTGTGACCAGGCTGCTATGCGACATGACGTAAGGTCTATGTTAGACTTAGGCCCAATACCCGCTTTATGCATGACGGTGGGGTAAAGTTCATGGTATTGATGGAATGAAACGAAGTAATGATGAACGTATGAATGAAAGTAAGATGTATGAGTGAATGAGAATGGAAGTAATGAAAGTGAATCGTAATGATGAACGAATGAATGAACGAAAGTTAATGAACGAATGATGAAGATAATAATGATATTATCTATGTGTACGTATGATGTATGATCACATGCAAAAGTAAAAAATGGTTTTAATGAAAGCAAAGTATGTTTTATTATAAAACTAGAACTCACTCAGCAATGCTGACTTTTATGTATTTCCAGTTGGCAGGTAATGTTACTGAGGATGACACGGGGCGGCTACTCAGCTCTTTTGGATGGCATTCTTTTGTTTAAATGTTTTTGCATTGTAATGCAAACGAACTATGTTTTGCAATGAACGATTGTATTAACTTGTAAAAGCAACTATAATTTATGCTCCGCTGCAATGTTTTGTGAAGGTTAAATGTAAAGTTATATGTTTTATGTGCAACGATTTACTAGCCGTAAGCGTTCTCGAAACGGGGCCTTACATAGGTCGTATTTATAGGTTAGTGGATTCCATTCATACGACTGAATTATTAGTGTGGTTCAGTCATGCAACTAAACAATTAGCATAGTTCAGTCGTGTGACTGAATGACGCGATTGAGTCATACGCACGACTGAAGGTTTAGTCGTGCGATTGAGTCAATCTTTTGTCTCAATCATACGACTGACCTAGTCTCCTGGTTCAGTCGTGCGATTTGTCCATAAGCATGATGTATTCATGCGTATGGTCCATAAATATGGGCCATTAGCATGAAAACTCATCCGACTATGTTGAACACATTACTTAATCATATTGACTTAGACTTGTGTACAACAAGACAATCTCAAACATATATAAGAAGTCATACATATGATTTAAAGATAGATAAACATCAAATCATATATCATATTTCATTGTTTTGTCAATTTACACACATGTAAGACATGAAGAAAGACTTTTACATTTATGCACATAAACTAGGTACATTTGTATCTACAGACTTCCCTTGGACCTAGTTTTCTCTATCGTCAGTTGGTAGCTTAATCGGCTCTACATCTGAGTCACTTTCATTGTGATGCAACATCTTGTTAGAGGGCGCCACATAATCTTCACTAGCCAAGTGCCCGAACAATCTCTTGACTGGGGATTTCACCTGCTTTCCCCGGTAGACATTTATCCGACCCAATGTGGTGTTAGCCATAACCTCCTAAATCACAGCATCGTCTTTCTCCTTTGGGAGCAGAGGAATCTTCTCATCAATAATCATCTGTAGAAAACGTGGGTACATACAAAACCATTCCTTGCCCTTAGCCTTGATGTTCTCGATCATGTAGGAGAACAACATGTGTGAGAAACTGAATGGGTGGTTCACCACCAAAGCGACATAAGCATTCTGGATTTGACTTGACATCTCATCAAACCCTCCTCTCCTAGACACTATGCACTTCAAGATGACATGAACCAAGTACTTAAACTGGGGGCATAGGTTGCTCTTGTTGAGCATACCTACATTGATGTCCCCAGTGTACTTCATCTGTAGAAAGCATCCCCGAACAGTCAGAGGGTGGATCTTGTTTTAGTGGGTACCACCCTCACCCAGATCCAGGACTCGCCTTAGATCGTCAGCAGTAATGCTAATCTCCTACCCAAAGATCAAGCTCCGTACACTGTGGGGCACTATGGACCTGTCAACTAAGGCACCTTCCCAGAAGGTCTGTTGTATAGATTAGTAGGGAGTGCATGGAGCAGATATGGCCTTGAAGATCCTCGATCTCCTCAGAAAAGCTATAATCCTAGTAAACTCGGAAGCATTTCGAGTAGTAGCATCCAAGTGAGCTCTGATACCACTTGTTAGGATCGTGTACGTACGGAGTACTACTTGATTCTACATTTAAACAGCTCCTTTTCACCATAGTTAAATCACGTGACTTTGGTTTTGTCAAAACCAAAAGTCATATCTTTCGTGGCTACTAGATTCCGCCCCGTCTTCTTGACAAATTCTTTAGCTCTTCTAACTGCACTTGCTAGAGCCCACATGATGTCCATTCTCTCTAGCTCATTCTCGACAACTTTCTTGTAATCTTCATCTGCAAGATGAAAATTTCCAATCTTCCTTGAAACTAAACCATCGTAGGACTAAACAACAGTTGCTAGAAGATCCATATGCTCCTTAGCCACTTCCATTGTGACATTACCGAGATTTTCGGTCTTCAAGTTCGTAGTATTGGCTTTAGGCACTATGTTTTAGGTCCCTGATGACCTTGACATTTCTAGTCCAAAATCAGTGGTTTGGGAAGGAGCATAGAACTAGACACGAATGTTGTTTCTAATGGTGCTCCTGAAACTGGAGTGGGAACTGAGTTGTAGAGTGAAGGATTCAGAATGTAGGATCCTTTCTTCGACTTGTACTTCATTCTAAAATTTTCTTGTCTTAAGTTCAAGATGAAGTCATTTATGTCTAATGACACAAGAATGTCATTCTATCTCAGGTTAGACACAAATAAGTCCCATTTCTCAGGCAAACCATCAGCAAAACATGAAACTTTGTCTTCCATTGGTATGGTTACGCCATGAGTGTGCACCTCACTCATCGGATGATAAAATATGTCACTAATATCATCTAAGCTCTCATTCCCAATCAAAGAGAAGTTATCAAACTCCTTCTTGAGAGCCTTAGCCTTCAGTGCCTTCAACGTCGCGTTTCCATCATACCTCTTCTCTAGAGCTTCCCATAGCTTTTTGGCTTGCTTGTTCCCAGAAAATTGATGAATGATGTCTTCCGAGATTGACTGAGTCAATAGGACATAAAATTTCTTCTTAGCATTGAACAGTATCTTTTGAGCTTCACTCATTCCTCCCAAAGTTAACTTGACTCCATTTGCACTGACTAGTACCGTATAACCAGTTTGTATGGAAGTCCAAAGATTGGGATCAACTCAGTTTAGGTAAATCTCAAACCGCTGTTTCCACTGAGGATATTCATCCAACATTAACAACTTTGGCAGTTTATTATGATTACCAATCTCATTTTCTAGAAGTAGTAGGTTCTGTATGCGTGAGCCCTTCCGGAAGTAAACACAACAAACTAATCTTCCATTTCTATAAACTTAGTACTTGGAGAGCAGGATAGTTTCACTCGTGCGAATGGGCTATAAGTATGGATCACTGGTGTGAATGAACTATGAGTATGGATCACTCGTGTGAATGAGGAGTGTGAATGAATTCAATCGTGCGATTGGATTCAGTCGTGCATATGAACATAATGATTGGAAGCAAACGACTAGAGTTGTTCAGTCGTGCGAATGAGCTATGCTATTGAGTTCAGTCGTGCGAATAGAGTGAACGAATGAGTTCAATCGTATGAATGTTCTAGTCATGCGACTAAAGGCTACTATTTTTGCAAAAATGAGGATTTTGACACTCTGACACAAAATATGATTTTTCTAAGAACCCTAATGTGCCGTATAGTGAAAAATTGAAACTTTAAAGCCAGAAAACGTCGAAAACACCCATTGAAGCAACGTGGTGACTCTTTTGGTTTAAACGTAGGTTTTTGACACCAAAACTAATTGAATCAAATGCAAAATCAAGAGCCAAAGCGCTGATACCACTTGTTAGGACTGTCTACGTATGGAGTACTAACTAATTCTGCCTTTATATCGGATCAAATAGTGCGGAATCCTATTTGATTGGCGATCCAATCAGTGAGAACAATTACATGATAGATATAAGATTGAACTAAAACATTAAGAATGAGTAGGAATCGATCAGGAACGAACTATGAACTTGGACAGGCTGTTTGGATGCTCTGGACGGCTAGGGTTTATGTGTATGCGTAATATCTCTTCAAGTGTTACGTTTTTCCATGAATTGGGTGGTATTTATTGGTTATGGGCTTCCATTCGTATGACTAAAACATTAGCGTGGTTAAGTTGTGTGGATGAATCATGCAATTGAGTCATACCCACGATTGAAGGTTCAGTCGTGCGACTAAGTCAATCTTATGTCTCAATCATATGACTAATCCAGTCTCCTCGTTCAGTCATGCGACTGGTCCATAAGCATGATGTACTCATGCGTATGGTCCATAAGTATAGGCCATTAGCATGAATACTCATTCCACTATGTTGAACACATTACTCAATCATTATTGACTTAGAATTGTGTACAACAACCTCAAACCTATATAAGATGTCATACATATGATTAAAGATAGATAAACATCAAATCCTATATCATATTTCATTGCTTTGTCAAATTAAACATATGTAAGACATGAAAGACTTTTACATTTTGGCACATAAACTAGGTACATATGTATCTACAAACTCTTTACCTGAATCCTTCACTTGAACTCCATAGTTGGTTGTTCATCCACAGAAGATCTTTGGATGGTTGTTTTGTAAAATACATATCTATGGAAGAACAGAATTGTTCATCCGTAGAGGGGTCTTACAGTTATGTCAATTCACAAATTGACCAAGCATAATGTTTTATTTTCCATCATACACATAAATCAACACAAATATGGATTAACTATATACATAAAGCCTACATCCAAATAATGAATTACAAATATTCATTACAAGTTTTGATTAAATTTCTAAGCCTATACAAAAGGATCTAGACCTATTGTTCCTTGATCTAACAATACTCCCCCTGAGGCTTAGACACTTGTAATCAGCTCTTCAAAACTTAAAGCTCATTCATTCTTGACACGATCTTCTTGTTGAAATATGATACTGCATCCTTTTGATCATTGCATTTGTACTTGATCTCCATTCTACATATCTTTTGAAGTGTCTCAAACATTAATCCCAGAATGTCTTCTTTTGTTGTTAGAGTTCCACAACACTTTGATTGTTGACTATTTCCAGCTCATCTTGTTCTAATGTTCTTAGTTTAGATACTTCCATGATATCAGCTCCTTTCAACAGCCCAACCTCATATCTTCTTCTTTTATATGCTTTTGCTTGTAGTTTATCAATTACTTGTATGATATGCAAGTACAGGCATAGGTCATTCTAAGCTTGATCATCTGAGTTTTAGGAAGGACTTATCACGTAGGTATGAAGTGTAGCTTGGATGCAGAAGTTAATTTCATTGGATCAAATAGCCTTATACTCTTAGCTTTCTTCTTCTTCATTTCTCATCAGCACTAGTTCTTTAGTCTTCTCCATATCCCCACTCAGTTATAGGAAGAGTGTATTGAATTCCTTCAATGACTTTGATAGCTGTTGTTATCTGTTAGTGTATCTAACCCTCCTTAAGAATTCATTGTCAACTAATGTAGAGGAGTTGGAGTTTGATCTTCCTTCCATGTGGTTTCTTTTCTTGTGTTCCTCATCTTCCCTCCTTGCTTCCTTGAGTACATCATCCTTGAACTTTGTTTTCAACTTTCGAAGCAACATAGAGAAATCTCTTCCTCTTGGGATTATTGGGTGGTTTGAGATGGTCAGATGTTGAATGTCTTTAATGTTAGCATCAGATAATAACAAGATTGATTCAAGTAGTGGAAGTATTCACTCTTCCATATACCTTTTAATAAGTGCACAGTCCACTCTTGGTCATATTTCCGGCCATAATCTTGTTATCTTTAGCAGTAGTGGAGTTGTTATATGATCAAACAACTTTATTAGAGAAGATTTTTCATCGCCGATCTCTCTCCCTTTATGGCCAGAGGCCAGACTTTCCCATGGTCACTTTCTTGTTCTTTGAATCAATTTTTCCTTTCCCTTTGTGTTGATCTTTCTCTCCATAGTTATTAGTTCAGTAGGGATTGCAGGATCGTTCAAGGGCTTGACACAATTACAACACACAACACAATGAGGAGATTAACTAAACGTTAATCAAACAGTGAACTGGGTAACCAAAGGTGATGCAGAGAACACAAGTAAAGCAAGAGACAGAACAAGAGAGTATAGTTTTCAAGGTAGCAGTATATTGCTTTCTCAAGTTCTTTTACAAGTGTTACAAAGCATTACTGAAAGATACAAGAACTTGGAATACTTATACTACAACCTACAGCCGGCTATACTATGAAAGCCAGCCGGATACAATTTACTAGACACTAACAAAATCAATTGTAGGATCAAAAGGCATATCTGCCTTTTGACCTTGTGACTATGACATGCCATAGCTCACATCCTTATACATTATAAAAAGGATAAAGTACATAAAGTGGAAAGTTTCAGACTCAAGACCTCAATGTACAGTTACCAAAAGCATGGACCTTTTCACCAACTCTTGTAAGTTGGTGACTTATCAGAGACGCAGCGGAAAGGTGCTTTATGGAACAGTACATCAGATAAAGCATGTGTACTAAAAGTCTTCGGAAGAAATCTGTCTTCATAGGTTGAAGCTTCGGAAGACTTTGTCTCTTCAAGCTTCGGAAGACTTCATGTTAGGCTTCGGAAGATATTGTCTTGGCTTCGGAAGATATTGGTCTTGGCTTCGAGATATACACTTAGAGTATTTTCTAATGCTTTGTGTAATTCTTCCGAAGCATTCTTCACTTCAGTACTTAGTGCATGTTGCTGAAACACTTAGGCAGTTTTGGGTTGCATCAGACTTCAGGAATCCTTACAAACTCCCCCTAGGCTGATGCTACCAAAACACCTAGAAGATCTTTAAATGTTTGTAGTCTTCAGAATAATCAATACCATCCCTTTCTTCATTTGATGGTCAGGATCATCAAGACTCTCATAGTATCTTCTCATTTCAAAGAGATCATGCAGAGGTAAGTTGATTATGTCTTGCCATGAGTAGACATTTTCAACACCTTGATCTCTGATAACATTCCATCTTTCTGGATTGGTAGAGTAAGTCCAGGATAAGATGGGTGTCTCGGTTGCTAGAGGAGCCACTTGCATAGGAGTTGATTGGGCTGCCTCATCATGCACTTCCTCAGGTTGATCTGATTCACCCTGGGGAGTAGAGGTAGATGACTTTGGCTTCTTCTTTTTAGTCTTTGGTTTAGAGGCCATTTTCTTCTTCCTCTTTAATG
The DNA here is from genome assembly GCA_025506515.1 of Flaveria trinervia. NCBI lineage: Eukaryota > Viridiplantae > Streptophyta > Magnoliopsida > Asterales > Asteraceae > Flaveria > Flaveria trinervia. The sequence continues at coordinate 61,399,022 of CM046443.1, forward strand.
TCTTTAACTGAGAAGACTGGTCTGCAGCACCATGTTGATCATCAGTGTCTTTCTCAGTTGGGTGTTCCTCCCTCACAGGTTCAGAAGGAGAGGGAGTTTGACCCTGTCTTGGATCAGAAGATGAAGTTTGCTGAGGCTCAGCTGGAGGTTCTGGTTCAGGTGTCTCTGGTTGTTCAAACTTGACCTCCACTTCAGGTGGGACTTGACTTGGAAGAGAGTGCAAATCAATGAGTTCACCACTTTTAATCTTCTGCTTGATTACCCTTATATGCTCATCCATTGTAGATAGAGACATGGGACCAAGTCTCCTTCCGGAGAATCCATATGACTTCAAGAAGCTCATCATTCTTTGTCTGTCAGCAGACTTCTTTGCATTCTTTTGAATGATGGCTCTTGACTTTGCAGCTTCTTCCCTTAGCTTCCTTTTGGTTGTTTTTCTTTCTTTGACTAACTCAAGCTCAAGTTGCTTTAAGTACTCGAACTCAATGAAGTCATAGGACAGGGGAAGAAGTGTATTTGCCTGATAGAAGCCTGTGGCACTCAGGTAGTTTATCATTTTGATTCTATCCTCTTCTTTATCTACCTGAGGTTCTTGTGGAGCCACATCTTCCTGTGCAGGACTTTCTTGAACTGGAGAGAGAGTGGGAGTATGCTTGTGAAGTCTTTTCTGTCTCCTCTCCTCTTTGAATTGGAGAAGTAACCTTGCATCCTCTTTCTCCTTTATCTCTCTTGACACTTCCATGTCAGCCAGTTCATTCAACTCTTCTAAGGGGAGGGAGATGATTTCATCAACATCATAGTTCCTGGTCTGTAAATAATTAATCCTGACTGCCCTTTGTTCATCATTTTGAGTGTTGGTCTGGGGGCAGCCCTGATTGCAGCTTGCATGAATTTTGATGACCCAGAAGAACTTTCTCCCCTTAGCCTCCTTTTCCTCTCTCTCTCTTCCTCCTCAATTTCCTCAGGAGTCATTATCCTTTTCCCTTTGTCACCAACAGACCTTTGTGACTCAGGGTGGATTGAGGCTTGGCCTTCATTGCTTGGTGTAGCTTCCATGCTCTGGCCAGAGAGAGGCTGAGAGACACACCTTCACCAGCAGGTGTCTCAGATGGAGTTTGGACCTCTGCAGCAGTTGTTGATGGTGAGACAGGGGTCTCAGGTTCTGCCACTGGGCCTTCAGCCAAGGTTTCCCCTAAAACTAATCTTAGGGTCCACCTCAGCATCAAGTTGACCGATGACATTGCCTGATTGCCTAAGTCTCCTTCTTAGAGAGAACTCTGCAAGGATCCTGTCTTGGATTCTTTGAGCCAGCCTGTCAGCTTGTCTAGATTTGCTTGGTTGACAAGTGGCATGTTGACCAAATCCAGTCCTTCATAGAAGCTCAGGCTTTGGAACTGAAAGACTTCTTGTTGACCTTGAACTCTGTGAAGTATGAGGGCTCTTCTGTCATCATCATACCTCCATCTGATAATGTAGTTGCCAGTTCCATGTGGTGGAGATGAGACAGCCCTTGGTATACCTTCCTCAAAGAGACTCCTGATGAGAGAGTCTATAGAGTCCACATTAATGTGAACTTGAGGAAGTTGCTGAGAATGCACAACAGCAAGTGAGGATGGTGAGTCCTCTATGTCCATTCTCTTTGAAGAACTCCCAGGTTCTGTGGTTGTGATAACTTTCTCCCCCTTTTTGGTAGCATCACCCACTTGCATAGGTGAGCTGGAGGATAAATCAGTCACTCCACAGGTTCTTGTGTTCCTGGTTGAGCTCTCCTTAAAGGTCTCTCAGCTAGTTTTTCCTGCAGATATGAAATCTGGAGTTGCTGATCATTGACCCTGTTTTGCAGGGTAGTCACCTGAGATTCCAAGTGACTAACCTTAGAGACTAGATAGGTGCATGTTTGTGACAATTGTTGTACCTTTAGTCTCAAATTCCCCTCATCTTCATCAGAAGAATCACTGGGGGATGAGAGGATTGGACCAAAGTCCCTTCTCTCACCACCAGCTTGAGTTTCTTGGCTGCTGGTTTTCCTCTGCTCACTGGCAACCTCAGTTAAGATGCCAATGGGCTGAGTTGCCATGGTTGAGGTCTTAATGATGTAATCACTTTCAAAAGTGAGAGCCTCTTCCATATGGACATCCTGAACAGGTTCAGATGTGTCCACCTCAGTAATAGGTGACTGATGAGGGATAGACTGAGGAGAGTCAGAGGTACTCATCTCTCTTTGAGTAGGGGAGGAGAAGAGAGACTCATGGTACTCACTGAATCCTAAGTCTTCATCAGTGTAAAAGGATAGGTTGGGAATTGGTTGGTTTAGATCCAAAGGCTGGGGATGGTAGCTGTCCCCTGAAGGTTGTTCACTTGAGTGTTGAGACTCAGAGTGAAGGCTTACAGTTGTTGGGCTAATGAGCTCATCAGGTTGAGCTTGAGGAACCTCAGCCCTGATAGGTAAAGTAATGGGAGTGGTTTGCTCCTCAGGAGAAGTGGGAGCTCTGGAGTCCACTTCTTCCTGTAAGGTTGAGTATTTGGGGGCCTGCACAGACTCAATAGCCTGAGCAGGGGTTCGTTGGGATTTTCTTTTAGGTGATGAATATTGGAGGTTGTGAAGAGGGTAGGAGAGCAGTAGGTGTGGGTTCAACACTAGCTTGGACTGCTATGTTGTCACCTTGAGCAATGAGCTCTAACATTTTTGGGACTAGGGCTGTTTCTACCCCTGAGAAGCCTACAGTTGGCTTCTTCATAATTTTAAAGATGCCGGGCTTCATCTGTCCCAGTTTAAGAATATTGCCTGTTTCCCTCAACTGTGAGCCCAGTTCACAGTTAAGAATGTGTTGAACATATCTAGGAAACATGTAATATTCTAAGGAGTCTAAGTTTGCAAGTAAATTAGTATAAACAAATTGTGAATACCTGAACTTGACCCCCTGAACCATCCCATGAACTATAAAGGAGAGATCCTCAGGAATCTGGTCCCATCCACCATGCTTGTTTGATAAGCTGTGGATAACCACATGGAGCAGGTATTTCCACTGGGATGAGACCTTCCCTTTCCTGAAGGTCTTTACAGAGAAATCTCCTTCATAGCCCATCTGCTCGAAGGAATGATTAACCGCTTCTTTTGGAAAGAACACTTCACCTGCTTCATCATCCAGCTGAAGATGTCGGTTGATGATGGCCGGAGTGATGAAAATTGTTCTCCCCTGCACTGTGGCAGACAGTGCCTTCTCCCCATCCATAATGACCTCTTGGCAGGTCTTCCAGAATTCAAGCAAATGATCCTCATATAGAGGAGGATCAATGGTTAGGGAGGTGAAGTAGTGAGACAAAGACAAGAACGAAACCTCTGAGAAGAGGATCTTTGTCAGAAAGAGAGAGAGTGAGCATAGATGATTGTGTTGTCTGTGTAGCTGCATGGCAAAGTGAGGATCATTTCTGTGTGTAAGGTCAGCCATTGTGAGGTAGCTCAGAGATGAAGAGAAAAGAATGGGAAGTAAATTTCAGAGAGAAAGCTTTGGGTTTTAGGTATGGAAGAAAAGCAGATGATAGAAGAGGGGGGAAACCGTTGGGTTTATATGAGAGAGAAGGATTTCAGATAAAGTTTAATGAAAGAGGATAAACTTTGAAATCCGTATGTCGGTCCCACCTCTGAAAAAGTAGTTTACCTTTTTGCTCAAAAAGTAGTTTTCTTGGAATTCGAAAAGCTTCCGAAAGTAATTTGTCTTCGGAAGTTTGATTGAAAAAGCTTCCGAAGCTAAAGTGACTTCGGAAGAATTTTCCTGAGAGTCTTAAAGATTTATGCTTCGGAAGAGAAATAAACTTTTGGATGCTTTGTATAAGAATGAACAAAGCTTCCGAAAGTATTTTTGCTTCGGAAGGAAAAAGTCCTTAAAAATGAATAAGTGTCTAAGTTGAGAATTTTAAGCTTCGGAAGATAAATTTTGACTTCTTCCGAAGGTAAAATTTCTTAGACAGTCATTTATTTTGAAGACATATTTTTCTTCCGAAGGTAAAATGTTATCTTCCGAAGTGTCAGAAAATTTTCAAGAATCCAAGGAAAGTCTTCAAAAAGAGTTTTTCATTCAAAGAAAACATGAGCTTATGAAAGTGATGAACTAGACAACTTAGGACACACATTTTTAAGAAGAAATAATTAGAATTAGTTTTTAAAAAAATCTACTCAAAGTTAATCATCCCAATAGCTGATATCAGATACTTAAATCTCTGTTCATCAAAAGCTTTTGTGAACAGATCAGCATATTGTTCATCTGTGTGAACTTTGACTAGTTTAATTAACCCCTTTTCATAGTTATCTCTTATTAAATGATACCTGATGTTGATGTGTTTGGTCCTTGAGTGCTGCACAGGGTTCTCAGTGATAGAGATAGCACTGTTGTTGTCTATGTGGATAGGAGTCTCTTTGAAGTTAAATCCGTAGTCTAGCATCTGATTTTGAATCCAAAGCACTTGAGCACAGCAGCTTGCAGCAGCAATGTATTCAGCCTCAGCAGTTGATGCAGACACACAGGTTGTTTCTTGCATTGCCATGAGACAACCCTTCCACCAAGGAATTGACATCCCCCAGATGTAGACTTTGCAGTCATGTTGCAACCACCATAATCACTGTCTGTATAGGCATACAGATTGAAATTAGAATTCTTTGGATACCATAAACCAAGTGTTGAAGCACCTTTGAGGTATCTTAAAATCCTTTTCACAGTGATTAAGTGAGACATCTTAGGATTAGCTTGATATCTTGCACAAATACATGTAGCAAACATGATATCAGGCCTGCTAGCTGTAAGATACATAAGAGACCCAATCATAGCCCTGTATAAGTGCTCATCTACACACTCCCCCTCAAGATCTGGACCAAGAGAGTGGTTTCTGGCTATGGGTGTCTTAGCAGTCTTACAATCAGTCATGTTGAACCTCTTGAGTATATCTTGAATACTTTGACTGACTTATGAAAATGCCATCTTCAACCTGCTTCACTTGAATTCCCAGAAAGAAATTAAGTTCTCCCATTGAACTCATTTCAAATCTATCTTTCATCAGCTTTTCAAAGTCTTTGCAGAGCCTTGAATTGGTTGAGCCAAAGATGATGTCATCCACATATACTTGAACTAGCAGAATGTCGTTTCCTTGTCCTTTGATGAAGAGAGTTCCATCTATAGTACCTCTCCTGTAACCATGTTTACAGAGATACTCAGACAGTGTCTCATACCACTTCCTGGGTGCCTGATGCAGCCCATAGAGAGCTTTGTCAAGCTTGCAGACATAATCAGGATGATCAGGATCTACAAAACCAGGTGGTTGTTTGACATAAACCTCCTCATCAATCACTCCATATAAGAAAGCACACTTTACATCAAGTTGGTAGACCTTGAAGTTCTTGGATGCAGCAAATGCCAGGAATATCCTAACAGCTTCTAGTCTAGCTACAGGAGCAAAGACATCAGTGTAGTCAATCCCTTCTTCTTGTGTATCCTTGAACAACTAGTCTAGCCTTGTTCTTGATGATGATTCCTCTATCATCCTTTTTATTCCTAAAAACCCATTTGGTTCCAATGGTAGTCTTCCCATGAGGAAGAGGACAAAGGTTCCAAACTTTCTGTCTTTTGAATTGAAGCAGCTCTTGTTGCATAGCTTCAACCCAACTTCCATCCTTTAGAGCCTCCTCAACTTTCTTTGGCTCTAACTGGGATAGAAAACAAGAGTGAAGACAAACATTTGCTTCATGGGTTTGCCCTCTTGTCTTTACCCCGGAGATAACATCTCCAATGATGTTTGTAGTAGGATGAGACTTGTGGATCCTTAGCTGAGGGATCACAGCAAGTTGCTGAGATAGATCCAAATTTGAGAAATTTAGATCTGGTCTTGAAGATTGATCCTCCACATTATCACACTTATCAAGATTAACTTGATCCAATGAGTGTGTGACATCATTGATGTTATCATCTATGGTATGGTTATTAGCATCAAGAGATTCTTGATCACTTTCACCATCACCATTGTTATCTTCTGCAATTGAGATGTCTTTATCTGGTTGAGAGGCCTCTGAACTGGAATTTGAAGGCATGCCAGATGTATCAGCTGGATTTGTCATTGTTGTGCTGATAGAAACCTCATTTGCTGAAGTAGTTTCCAACTGGAGCTGAAGGTCTTCCAAGCTCAAATCTTGGATCAGGATCACCTGTATTTAAATTTTCTGCAGATCCTGAAACATGCTCACAAGATTTATTAAAACAGTTGGTAACTAAATCAAGATCAAATAGCCAATCCGGACCAGAACCAGCCACACTGGGAGTGTGCTCATTGAAAGTCACATTGGCTGACTCCTCAATGATTCTAGTTCTGAGATTGTATACTCTATAAGCTTTAGCTTGAGAAGAGTATCCAATGAAGTGTCCATCGTCTGATTTCTCAGCAAACTTGGCAACTTGATCTTTGGTATTCAAGATGGTGCAGGGACATCCAAATGACCTGAGAAAACCAATGAAAGGTTTCCTCTTGTGCCAAAGTTCATAAGGAGTCTTACCATGTGTCTTAACTACTAAGACTCTGTTTTGCACATAGCAGGCAGTATTAACTGCCTCTGCCCAGAAGGTGATAGGCAGTTTAGAGTCAGACAACATAGTTCTTGCAGCTTCAATAAGTGTCCTGTTTCTCCTCTCAGCAACTCCGTTTTGCTGAGGAGTCCTGGGAGCACTGTATTGTCTTGTAATACCCTTTTCATCACAAAATGTATCAAGGATTTGGTTTTTGAATTCAGTTCCTTGATCACATCTTATGGTTTTGACCTTGTGATCACATTGATTCTCAATCTTTAAGATGAAATTCTTTAGAATCTCAGGAGTCTCATCTTTAGTTCTAAGAAAGAAAACCCAAGTGAATCTTGTAAAATCATCTGTGATCACTAGACAGTATAAGGTCCTTCCTAAACTCATTACACTGGTGGGGCCAAAGAGATCCATATGTAATAAGTGTAGGGGAGTAGTGATGGAGTTCTTTTCCTTAGGCTTGTGAGATACCTTGTGTTGCTTCCCTTTCAGGCATGCAACACAATGATCATCACTTGTAAACTCTTTCTTTGGCATTCCAGTTACCAGATCATGTTTGATTAATTTATTCATATTCTTAAAGTTTACATGGCACATTCTTTTATGCCATAGGAAAGACTCATCACTATTTGCTTTAGATAGAAAGCATGAAACTTCTCCAGAGGGAGATGTTTCTTGCAAATCCATCTTGTACATGTTCCCTTTCCTGGGGGCTCTGAGCAGAATATGCTCATGAGGAATGACCACTCCAGGTTTGAGAACAATGCACTCATGCTCAGTGAAGAGCATGTTATGACTCTGATCACAAAATTGAGATACACTCAGAAGATTGTACCCAAGCTCCTTAACAAAGTTTACCTTCTCAATGCTGAGCTTACCATTTGTGACCTTGCCCCTTCCATAAATGTAACCACCTTCATTTCCTCCAAAAGCAACTGGTCCTCCATCAATTCTCTCAAATTATGAAGTAAAGACCTATCGCCTGTCATGTGCCTGGAACAGCCACTGTCAATTATCCAGACATTCTTGTTTGTCTTGAGCTGTTCCTGCACAAAGAAAATGATTAGTTACATTTGGAAACCCAAGCCTTACTTGTCTTGGGTTCAGTAAGTGTAATAGAAGGTATGCAACAGTAATAGATCCTATGGTTGTACAGAGGGGATCTTCGCTGTTGTTGATGGAGAAACCTCAGTCATTTGGTCTTTCTTAGACTTCCACACCACCTTTGGAGTCTTGGACTTGACCTTCAAAACCTTAGAAGCTTTTGGAGCTTCACAAGTTTTAATGACTGATACTTCGGAAGAATCTACAGTCACTGCAGTACTTTAGTACTTCGGAAGAATCCTTTCTTCCGAGACCAACTTTGCTTCCGAAGGTAATTTTCCATTTACCTTCTTCTTTGATTTGGAGCTTCCGAAGGAAACAGACTTTCCTTCCGAAGCTTGAGACTTCTTGAGATTCTTTGAAGTCTTTGTATTGGTCATGTGGATAGTACTTTTAGGATTGTATGGACAATCCTTGGCAATATGAGAAGTACTTTCACACATAACACACAGCATTTTCTTCTTCAAGAAATCTCCTTTTGAGAGCAAGACTGGCCTTGGTCACATCCCTTTTTCACCTTCATCTTGGTAGATTCAGATACAGTTCCCTTGGGCTGTGAACTGTTCTTGGAATTTGATGGTCCAGGCTGTGCAGCAGTGGTACACAGCAGCTCAGTCTTCTTCTTTGTACTGAGATGATTTGAACATGAACCAGAACTCTTGGATAAGAGGCTTTGGTGGATGTCTTCAGTCCTTATTGCTTTGAAACCTGCAGAGATGAACACTTGTTTCTGCTTAGCATCAAAGGTAGCCTTGATTTCTTGAGCCTTCTTTGCTTTCCTTTTGCTCTTCCTGATCAAGTTCTTTCTCTTGGACTTGGTCATCACAGTTAATTTCTTCTCCTCAGAAGGATAGTGGCCCTTGGAGGAATCCTCTTCTTCACTCTTCTCAGAGGGATTCCTCACTATCACTTCTTCATCATCCTCACTTACTGGATCTATGAGAGGAAGCTCATCTTCACAAGTTCCACACCTAGGAGATCTTACAGACAAGATTGTGTGTGGAGGAGCTATCTCATTTGATCCCAGTCCCTGTCTATTTTGATAACAAACCTTATTGTGTAGGGATGAGGATATCATGTTCTTGAAGGTCTCTTCTTCAAGAACACTTTTCTCTGCCAGGGCTTTGCTGATCACAAGCTCAGCCTGGCACTTAGTCAACTTAGTGATGAGATCTTGGATCTGAGTTCTAAAATCTGTATGTTCATGTTTTAGTACTGAAATAGTTTTCTCCAAGTCTTCTATCTTTAACTTGTAATCATTTTCAGACTTTCTAAAGTCAGATTTTAATATGTTTAATGACTCAAGATCAGATCTCATCTCTAGGTTGTAGGACCTGTATCTATTTACTTTAGCAATGCATTCAGGGGAGCAAAGATGTTCTAATACCTGGCTTCATCATGATCAGCCATCAATGCTTGGTTTGGAGAAGCATCCTCCACCTGAAAACTCCAGTCAAATCCTCCCTCTTCAACAGCAACCGCAGCATGTTGCTTTGTCTTCTCAGCCTGAGGGGTATTGTTGGTGTAGTTTGGTCTGAGTTGTGTTTGACCCCCATTTGCTCTGGGTGCCTTACACTCCCTGGCGAAGTGACCCATAAGGTTACAATTGTAACACTTAACTTTGCTTTTATCCAGGCCAAACTTACCACTGGTAGCATTGCTTGGAAATTTTCTTCCTGTCCTCTTGTAGAACTTCTTGGCTCTGTGAGTGAGAAGAGCCATCTGCTGAACTATCTCCATGTATTCCAGGTCATCTGGATGGATACAGTCTAGATCTTCAAGAGTGAAGAGATAATTTCCACAGCTTTCATCTGCAGACACAAAGGCTTGAGAAGAACTTGTCTCTTGGAATGGGCTTCCTTGAGTAAAGTTCTCCCTTGGTGTCTCCGGGAAGGTGATGAAACCCTTTTGTGAGTTGTCAGGGTAGCATAGGAGATGATGTTGGGGTTCTATGCTGTCCCTTTCAACCACATGAAGGGCTGAACCCATTTGATTGTTAGAGTTGCCAGATGAACCTTGTAAGTTCATCTCCATCTGGTATCCACTGAGAATCCCATATAACTCTGTCAGAGTAAGAGTTTTAAGGTTCTCAGTCCTCTTGATTACCACACAATAGTGTGTCCATTGCCTAGGAAGTGAGGACATGAACTTCCTTACAATGTCTCTGTTCTCAAGAGGAACTCCTCCATCCACAAGGGTATCCACAATCTCAACATACCTGAAGTATTGTTGGGTCATGGTTTCACCTGTTTTAAAGGTGAAATTTTCAAACTGCTGCTTCAGAAGATCTTTCTTGTTCTCCTTGGCTTCAGAGGAGCCTTCATACATCAGCTTCAGTGCATCCCACAGCTGTTTAGCTGTTTTGCACTTCTTAAAACCTCTGTACACAGAGTTTGGATAGCAGTCTGAAGAGCAGTCATGGCCTTCCTGTCAATCTCTACTCTTTTCCTATCTTCATCTGAGTAGTTGGCCACATCTTTAGGAATCATACCAGCACCGTAGCAGAGGGGGTGCTAGGTATGAAAGGTCCATATTCAACAGATTCCCACATTCTTGAGTCAAGAGACCTGATGAAGCCTTCCATCCTCATGCACCAGGTGTCGAAGTCATCAAGAGTGATCAATGGGGATTTGTTCATGGTTCCAGTCTCCATATCAGTCTTTGAGATGGAAGCCATTTGAAAAAGTTTAGTTTTTGTGTGTGTGAGGGATCTTAAGATGGTTAGATCTTATATCACGAGCCTGAATGCTCTGATACCAATTGCAGGATCGTTCAAGGGCTTGAACACAATTACAACACAACAACACAATGAGGAGATTAACTAAACGTTAATCAAACAGTGAACTAGGTAACCAAAGGTGATGCAGAGAACACAAGTAAAGCAAGAGACAGAACAAGAGAGTATAGTTTTCAAGGTAGCAGTATATTGCTTTCTCAAGTTCTTTTACAAGTGTTACAAAGCATTATGAAAGATACAAGAACTTGGAATACTTATACTACAACCTACAGCCGGCTATACTATGAAAGCCAGCTGGATACAATTGACTAGACACTAACAAAATCAATTGTAGGATCAAAAGGCATATCTGCCTTTTGACCTTGTGACTATGACATGCCATAGCTCACATCCTTATACATTACAAAAAGGATAAAGTACATAAAGTGGAAAGTTTCAGACTCAAGACCTCAATGTACAGTTACCAAAAGCATGGACCTTTTCACCAACTCTTGTAAGTTGGTGACTTATCAGAGACGCAGCGGAAAAGGTGCTTTATGGAACAGTACATCAGATAAAGCATGTGTACTAAAAGTCTTCGGAAGAAATCTGTCTTCATAGGTTGAAGCTTCGGAAGACTTTGTCTCTTCAAGCTTCGGAAGACTTCATGTTAGGCTTCGGAAGTATTGGTCTTGGAAGATATTGTCTTGGCTTCGGAAGATATTACACTTAGAGTATTTTCTAATGCTTTGTGTAATTCTTCCGAAGCATTCTTCACTTCAGTACTTAGTGCATGTTGCTGAAACACTTAGGCAGTTTTGGGTTGCATCAGACTTCAGGAATCCTTACAGGTTTTTTTGTGTTGCTCAGTAGCAAAATTTGGAGCTTTATTTTTAATCTCCCCTAGTGGTGAAGCTCAACCCCCTTACATCTTCCATCATCCTCCTTAGCTCACCAATTGGTCTTGCCTTACGCTCATGCATCTTGTAGTTGTACCCTATAGCCAACCTGTCATCTTTGGCTTGCTAGCTTTGTTGTATCATAGTGACCCAATCTTTCTTGATTGTCTAAATAGATTGTAATGTGTGAGAGCTTCATAGTCACAATTAGGAAATTAATCTAGCACCTTAAATTCTTTCGTAGATCCTTCCTTCATTTAGCTTCTTCCTCTCAAACAAGTCATATGAATCCATAGGTTAATAAGGGTCATGAACAAAGTGACTCGTGCCTCTCTTTTCAATATTTATTTGTTGTAGTAATCATCACCTTAGATATCTTCTTGTTCTTTGTGAGACTTATCCTTAGTTAGTTTTTCAATCATTCAATATCACTATCTCCTCAACATGAGTTATTGTCTTTAAAGTGGAAACAACCACTAAAAGTGTGCTATGGAGATTAAGCCTTGATCTTTAAGGAGTTCTTGTACCTCCAATCACCTCTTTTGTTAGTACCTAAGTCTTTCTCTTCTTTTTGTATTAATGAGATCCTTTGAATCTGAGCAATTCTTTTGATTGTTTTTTGATGGAGCAACAGTTTGACTCAAGAGCCATAATTGTCCCTCTTTGTGTAGCTCATCAATTTATTCATCTTTTCTTTACAGAGCTACTTGGCAGATGAGAAGTGTTGTTTACTTGTTTCAATTTCCAATGCTAGCTTCTCCTTTTTTCAAATTCTCATGCTACAATAGATCTTTGAGTTCTTTACCAGTTCATGCATGCATCAATAACTTTATTGTTGGTTGAGCATCTTCTCTATCTTTTCAGTGATTTCTTCTTTCTTCATCAACTGCTCATCCTTTTCCTTTTATCATACCCTTAACACTCTTGTATTCTTTCCTTCCTTTGTTAACTTGATTACAATTTGGTATACTCAGTCACCAAATACTTTTCTTCACAGTGATTTCTTCTTCACTTAGATCATCATCATGATAAGCAATTACATCACATAGTTAGCTGCTTCTTCTGCTTCTGCTTCTTCTCTCCTTCTTGTTGTTTAGCAACAATCCATCATCATTGACATTAGTAGGGAATACACTAGGTGAACTTAAGCGGGCTCAAATACTTTATGGTCTTCTCTTGATGATGTTGTTATAGGATTTGTTGCTCAAGATCAATGACTGGTAAACTGGTTTCGTTGATTAGATGAAACTGGTTTCTCTGTGAGTTGGTGATGGAGAGTGGGATAGTGCTAGCTTGAGACACCAACTCAGTGTCACCAGTGGGAACTGAGTTTTGACAATGAGTGGTAATGACAGACTCTGTATGAACACTTTCACGTGATTGAGGTTGGCAAGATTCATGTTGTTGATGACTGGGTGATAGAGGAGAATTGGAGAGATTGGCTGGGTGTTTTGACTAGCTATTTAAGATTGTGATAATGGATCAAGTGGATAGGTAAGATGGTCCACATGTCAACATGGGCTATCTCCTCCTTCATACTTATCGCTGATCTTATTCAGTATAGATCTTCCTAGATGTTCCTGAACAAACCCATCACCATATCTAGCTATTCCAGGTAGATCAACATTGATGATTAGTTGCAAGAACCTTGGAAACATATACATCTTGTCAGCCTTTTGCTTCTGTTGTGGTCATATAGACAACTAAAAATGTACTTTGAGTAGTTGTATGTCCTTCCATAAAAAATACCAATAATCCCAAATAAATGTGCCTACAGATCTGTCAAGCCCAGAAATCCCTGTTTGAGATGCACTTTAGGTATGTATGACATAGGAATCTGTACGGTTGGGCATAATCTCCCTTTTTTATCTCTCCTTTTTTTAAAATCACCATCAAATCCCATCAAATAGAATACTTTCTCTATGTATTCATGCTCGAACACATAAGGGTGACCAGCTTCTTGTTCTCCCCAACTCTAGAACCCTCCTGATCGTCTGTTCATCCATCCTTAGTCTTTCATTCTTCACATCTTCTGTGATAACTTTCGATTCTCCATCTTCTTCTATTCGTGTGGAGTTCCAAAATAAACTATGTGTGACTGTTTGATCACTTGATTCGCCATCAGGGCATAGAACTGTTGGGTTTGTTACATATTTATCAAAGATTACTTAACGATTTAAATAAAAACATAGTGGATATATTAAGCTATAAAATGTGTTTTAGTTATGAAAATAAACCATTATTAACCAACAAATCAAACCCAAGAACAAGGATCATATATGTGAAAAGAAATGCTATCAAACAAAACCAACCATAGGATTTTCGTAGAATACTACCTTTCTAAGAACAAGGAGATTTGGGATGGATGATAGATGAAGAAGATGATGTTCTTGAATGTAAACCTCAAGGAAGAAGGCCTAAAGCAAGTATACCCAAAAGCTTCTTGCCAAACACCCAACTAGTTAGGAAGTTGAACACCAAAACCCTTCTTCTTGTGCCATCATTCAAATCCGAATTTTTTAGCAAAGGAGGAACATAGAGCTGCAAATGTATGTGTGAGATAGTGTGTTTGAGTGGAGCGTAATAGGGTTTAATGTCTTGTCTTAGAACAAGACAAAAGAATCCCAATGTAGCAACCAAAGGGGCGACCGAAAATGCGATTTTCCCACCCATTTTTATAAAATTTTAACACTCACTATAATGTATAAGTTTATAAAATTAAACCCTTTTAATTTTATAAGTTAATCACATTTTATTTGGACTGGAGTCAGCTTCGGGCATAATGTTCAAGGTCTAAGAAAGACCTCAAGCCCGCTAACCAGCTTCGTGCACAATGTTCGGGGTATAGCGTATGGCATTGATCCGGAATGAAAGAGAAAAGATCAGTGGTGAATGTACTTGCCTTAGGTACTAGAGTCAGCTTCGTGCACAATGTTTGAGGTCTGTGAAAGACCCCAGGCCAGTAACCAGTTTTGTGCACAATGTTCGGGGTATTGTACATGTCACTGACTGTAATGAACGTACGAAAGAAAGTAGGAAGTATGAATGTGAATGATAATGATGTACCATGAACGAAGAAAGTTAGTGAATGAATGGTGAAGATAGTAATCATATTATCTATTTGTATGTATAATGTGTGATCACATGCAAAAGTAAATAACGGTTATAATGAATGTACAATATGTTTTATTATAAAACTAGAACTCACCCAACAACGCTGACTTTTTATGCATTTTCCAATTGGTAGGTGACCATTGCCGAGGATGGCGCAGGGCAGCTACATGGCATTTTGGATGGTATTCTTTCGTTAATGTTTTTGCATTGTAATACGAACAAATGAAAATGTGTAATGAATGATTGTATTAACTTGTAAAAGCATTTTTTATGAAAACAAAAGTTACTTTAATGTTCCGCTGCGATGTTTTTGTTGGGTTTTGTAACATGTAAATCAAAGCTACTTTAACCATTTAAACTATAAAAACGCAGCAGAAAGTAGGGTTTAAAGTGAGGTTACCAATGTGAAATTTTTACCATTTTAAACCATAAACATAACCCAAGAACATGGATTAATAATATATGTGAAATATTATCCTATCAAAACCAAAATAACAACCATAGGGTGTTCAATGAAACAACCTTTCTAGCACAAGATGTTGTAGATGGATGAGATGAAGATGGTGATGTTCTTGAATGTCCAGGCCCCAAGAGAGAAAGCCTCATTTTGTGATACCCACAAGCTCTTCCCAACACTTAGCTAGTTAGGGAGCTCAACACCAAAACTCTCTACCAATGCACCTTCAAAATCCTAAATTTTCAGCCTTGTTTGAGCCTCTAGTCCGAAATTTTCAACCTTGTTTGAGAGATCTCTTGCTTGAGTGTGTGTGAGAGAGTGTGTGAAATGAGGAAGAGTGCAAGGGGAGTAAAAGTCTTGCAATGACCAAGACTCAAAAAGGGGTTCCCAATGCCACTTGGGCAGCCAAAATCAACAACTTAAATTGGGTTCCCCCCATTTTATTTTCTTATAAAAGTGCACTCTTTTAAACCAACACACTTTATTTGTTATTATTTAACCAACTTAATAATGTAACCAATAATTTCTCATTAACAAATTATCCATATAATGTTGTTCTATCATAAAAGTAATGTTTTAGAAAACCCATTTTCTGAAATGTTGTTAATATTTATTTGTATGATCTCATCAATGAATAGATATTTATTGGTGTTGTTTAGCTTGTTATTGGGTATGACCCGACTTGGATCATAACGTACTAACCATATCAATCTTGTAAGTGTCTTGGGCATATATGTAGGACCAAAAGAACTAATGAGCCGGATCAGAAAAACCTTTAAGTCCCACAAATGTCACAACAACTACTAAAGACCACAACATCTGAAGACAAGTGCTGATTACAAAGTCTGAAGACAAGTGCTGAAGACAAAGTCTGAAGACAAGTGCTGAAGACAAAGTCTGAAGACAAGTGCTGAAGACAAGTCTGAAGACACAAGTGCTGAAGACAAAGTCTGAAGACACAAGTGCTGAAGACAAAGTATCAGACGTTGTCACAACAGCTGAAGAGGTCTTCTTCAGTAGTTGTGATGGTTTACCTTTCAGTAGTTTTATGTTTTATCTGTTCAGTAGTTTGACACAACAGCTGAAGAATACTTCTTCAGTTGTTGTGCTTATCAGTAGTTTTATGTTTTTCAGTAGTTTTGTAAAACGACTGAAGAGCTTGTTCTTCAGTCGTTGTAGTTTCAGTAGTTTCTTATCAGCAGTTTCTTATTTTGTACTTAACACTCTAATATGTTCTCAGTAGTTGTGAACATTTTAATAGTTTGTTAAGAGTTAGTTATTTTTGTAATAGATCTGCCAGTTGTCACTTTCCCGTGATAACAGCAGCGACTGCACTCTATATAAGGAGTGTCAACTATTGTAATTTGTGAATGATTTGATCAGAAATATTCGATATTATAGAAACATTCCTTGTTACAGAAATATATTCTCTCGTTATAACCGTATTTGTTCTTAATGCATACGAGTATCAAATTCTTGCTACAATTTTCTAATTCTTGTTCTTATTCCGCTGCGTTACGCTCTATTACATCAAACTTGTGATCACTGATCCTGACAAATGGTATCAGAGCAGGTTAATCATTGATCGATCTAATAATTGATCATTGAAACTGCTATTCAAGATCCAAGTTTGATTGAATTAGCATTTTTGTGTTTTGCAAGAAACGGTTATAGAGATTAAATTTTCTGTGTTTTCTGGTCATTCATCCTGAGATTTTCTCTTGGTTTTCATTGACTCTGTTGTGGTCTTTATAAAAACGTTTAAAAGCTTGAATTAAATGTATTTGGACTCAAAATGACTACTCCTTCCAATGATCCTCACAATACTGGTTCCTCAACCAAGCCTCCAATGCTGGTTAGGAATGAGTATAACATATGGCAACGACGAATGCTCCATCACCTGTCTGTTAACAGCGCAGGTTGTTGGACATCAGTGGTACATGGTCCACACAGCCTATGGTGAATAACCCGGAAACCAATCAAATGGTTCCGAAGAGGAGGAGCAATACTCAGATGAGGATAAGAAGTTGTTTGAGGTTGATGCAAAAGCCCATGGAATTCTGGCCATGGCACTGCCCAATGAAATCTATTCTGGGCTAATGCATCATGAACTGCCCATGACCTCTGGAATGCCTTGAAAGAACAATTTGGAGGAACAGATGAGGTCTTCGCAAATAATAGAGAAATCCTTGCCAACAATATGAGACATTCTCTCATAGGAAGGTGAGACACTGACTCAACACAGTTCGAGCGGTTCTCTTGTTGATCTCTGAATTAAAAATGGTCAAACATGAGTACACCAATAGCCAGATGAATAACAGATTTCTCAGATCACTGCCTGAGAGATGGGACACATATACTATTGTCCTACGCTCCAGTGCAATTTGGACAAACTATCTCTCACCCAACTCCATGGGAAATTGCTCACATTTGAGAGAGAGATAGAACAGAAACGAAAATTGTCTTCATCTGGAAAGCTCACTGAAGACTTTGTACCAGGCAACACTGCCTTGGTTGGTCATGAGTTAGAATATGCTTCATCTGAATGCCAGTATGATGAGCATATTGATTTCTCTTCAAACACTTCTGATTCTGCATTTGTGAGTGTTGATAGTGAGTTTTACTGGATGTAATAATGACAATCTATGCTTCATCATGGATGATCTCAAGGGGATTGCTGATGATGACTTAGAAGAGATGGATATTTTGAGCCAAATGGCCTTGATAAATATCAGATCTCAGAAGTTCTACAAAAGAACCAGAAGAAAGTTCCCAGGACTCTCTAGCGAAACCAAAGTTGGTTTTGACAAGAGTAAGTTGAAGTGTTACAAATGCCACAGGCTTGGACACTTTGCTAGAGAATGCAGATCATCTGGATCTAATACCTCTGCACCTTTTGTGACTTTCCTTGGCAATAGTCAACAACACAGAGGGCAACATCCTGTCAATTCTAGTCATCATTCTTAACCATAATCTCCTGCATATTTTGTTCCTCAGGTTCAAATGCCATATCCTTACCCTTGTTATTACATGCCACAGTCAAATCAAGTTCAAGTTCCTATAGTACCACAACCTCATGCACACCAGAACCTCAACCATCTCAATCTCATCAACCTCCTCAACCTCAACAACACAGCTTCTTCACCCCTGGAGGTGTTGACTGGAGCAGTTACCGGATGACATGTCTGGTCATGAACAACTGTTCACAGGTGCTGGTCAACATGGTGGTGACAGTCCTTTTGGGAATCTGGCTCTCATGGCCCTGGAGTCTACTGAGGGTTCCTGCTCAAATGCATCATCTTCACAGGTAACTCAGGTATCTTCAGAGGCTAAAGCCAAGTTATGTTCTGAATCATGCATTGCTGCCTTTGTCTCCATTAGAGAGGCAAATGTAGAATTAATAATCAAAAACTTGAGTTTGAGAAAACCATTTCCAAAAAAAAACTGAATTTGAGTCTGCTCTTAATAGTAAAAATGATGAGATTTATAAGCTTAAATGCCAATTAAATGATGAAAGGCCAAGCTAGAGGTTATTCTGGAAGACCAGAGAAGTCTCAAAGAAACCCTTGCAGTCACCCAGGTAGAGTGTGATCGATGGGTACAATCATGCAAAGGTTTTGAAATGCTTCTTAGTAAGCAATCTGCTTCCAATGTGAAGTTGGTATTGGTTACAATCACACTGCTCCTCCTACAGATTTTGCTTCAAGAGCAGAAGTGAAATCTGATGGAGAAAGCAATAACCAATCCACCTCATCATGTGATTCACTTTTTGATAGAGCATCATCAATAGTTGAAGTCAGCACTAAGCCCTCTCAGAACCCATCACTGATGTTGATGGTTCTACCACTGACACTCACATGATAAAAGAGATGATCAACTCAGGAGTTATTTCTGAAAGTCCTGAAAGGACTGGAGAGCAAGATTTAACACCTGAAGTTCAAACTCCAACTACTGTCAGCACTGAGGAGAGAAAACTGTCAGTAGAAAGAGTTTGAAGACTACTAAAGAGGAAGTCAAGAAAGCAAATAATGCTTCCAAAGTACTGAAGAGCAAGTCTTCAGTAGTTTCATCTCTTTACTTGATGATCATCATAAGATGAAGAAGAAACCATGTGAAGTATGTGGTTTGTTCAATCATCTTACAGATGATTGTTGGTACAAAAGGGGATCCAAACTCAAACATAAAGAATAATTCAAGAGAAAATGGTTAAAATGAAAACTGAGTTTGGAGCCACATTTGTACCAGAACATCAAATCCTGTAACCCTTAAGTCCAAACAGAAATCCAAAAAGGAAGGGGTTAAACAGGCAACAGCTGAGATTGCTCAAAAGAAGATGGTGCAACATAGGAACTTATCAAACTCCAATGCCAATGTGTCTGAAGAGCTGAAAGCCTTATCACAAAATCAGACACAGCTGGTTATGATGGTTCAACATCTATTGGGAAGAGTTAACCAATTAGATGTTCCTATGTTAAACCACAGAAAAGGAGGTCCAAGCCAAAGGATTCCTTTTCTTCACCAGTTTCTTCCTCTCAGGCTGTTGTTTCCAACAAACATGTTAGTTTACCATCTGTTGATGAGAACAGGCCCAAGACCAAAAAGGTTTGGTCTCAAAATCTAACTAATTTGTTGTATTATGCAGGGTTCTTCAACATACCTCAGAGGCATCTGGTATTAGACAGTGGAGGATCCATGCATATGACAGGAAACAGATCACTTCTTAATGACTACTCTCAAGGAAGGAAGGGGTTTGTGTCTTTGGCAATGATGCAAAGGGTTACATCATCGGCAAAGGCTTTGTTTCCAATGGGGAAATAAAGTTTGATGATGTTAACCATGTGGAAAATCTCAAGTACAACCTCTTGAGTGTCAGTCAAATGTGTGACAAAGGCCATGTTGCTCTTTTCACCAGTCAGAACTGTCGGATTCTGTCATCCAAAGTTCTAAGTTTGATTGATAAGGTGCTGGATGGACACACTCTCCTAAAGGCCAACAGGACAGGAAGAGTGTATGCCTTAGATCTTTCCAAGAAAATAGATCTCAAAGGCCATCCTTGCCTATTTTCCAAGGCTTCCCCCCAAGAATCTATTCTATGGCATAGAAGGCTGGGTCATGTTAATCTCAAACAAAATGAATCAGCTGATAAACCATGGTTTAGTAAGGGGACTGCCTATGAAGGAGTTCAAGTGTGAAGATAACTGCACTGCTTGTTTAAAAGGAAACAGCACAAAGCTTCACTGCCTGCTTACAGCTTCTTCACATGGATCTCTTTGGTCCTGTGAAGTGATGAGTATGGCTAAGAAGAAATATTGTCTGGTAATTAGGATGATTACTCCAGATTTGTATGGACTTTCTTCTTGCATTCAAAGGATGAGGCTGCCCAGTCCATTATGAACTTTGTGTTACATGTTGAGAAGCAGTATTCCCTACCAGTTAAGTGTGTGAGGAGTGACAATGGTACTGAATTCAGAAACCACACACTTGATGAGATTTACTTATCAAAGGGAATCAAGAGGCAGTATAGCATCCCAAGAACTCCTGAGCAAAATGGAGTAGTGGAGAGAAAGAACAGGACCCTTATTGAAGCTGCAAGGTCCATGTGGCTGATTCTGGACTGCCAATGACTTTTTGGGCTGAAGCTGTCAATACAGCTTGCTATGTACAGAATAGAGTTCTAGTAAATCAGAGGTTGATGAAGACTCCATATGAAGTTCTTCATCATTTGGCCCCTCTAATTCATTCTTCAGAGTATTTGGGTGTCCTTGTTTCATTCTCAACACACGGGATCAACTCCAAAAATTTGATCCTAAGGGGGATGCAGGGTACTTTGTTGGTTATTCATCAACTTGCAAAGCATACAGAGTCTTCAACTACAGAACAAAGATGGTTGAAGAGACTCTACATGTTAAGTTTAATGAATCTCCTAAGGACAAGATTCCACAAAGCCCTGTGGAGCTATTTGATTTGGACATACTGCAATATGTTCCTTATCAAACTCCTGTTGTTGCTCCTGTCAACAGTTCACCACCTGTGGTACTGCTGGTGCTGATGATGATGATGATAGCAGTACTCACCTCTTAGGTTTAGTGATCAACTGCCTGATTCAGCTAGACCTGATGTTCCTGTAGCTCCAGTAGCACCATCCACAACAAATGCTGATGAGATTTCTTCAAATTCAACTTCCTTTGAATTACCATCCACTGATTGGTTTCAAGGAAATGATTCACCATCACATCTGTTGCTGCTGAACTGCTACAAACACTTGCACAGATCTCATTGTGTATCTAGATCTGAAGAATCACCCTATGTCTCAAATCATTGGTGATATCACTGCTGGCGTATCAACAAGAAGTCAATTGTCAAATTTCTGCTTCTATGCTCTCTTCATCAGTCAGCAGGAGCCAAAGAATTATCACATTGCTTTAAAGGAGAATGGATGGGTTGATGCCATGCAGCTTGAGCTTCTTCAGTTCAAGAAACAGCAAGTGTGGGAACTGGTTCCTCTACCTCCAGGTAAGTGTGCAATAGGCACTAAATGGGTGTTTAGGAACAAAACTTATGAAAATGGGCTTATTGTTAAGAACAAGGCCAGACTGGTTGTTCAGGGGTTTGCACAACAAGAAGGTATTGATTATGATGAAACCTTTGCCCCTGTAGCCAGACTGGAAGCAATTCGATTGTTTTTAGCTTATGCTGCTTATCAAAAACTTAAAGTTTTTCAAATGGATGTCAAAAGTGCATTTTTGTATTGGAAAAATAAAGAAGAGGTTTATGTATGTCAACCACCAGGCTTTGAGGACAATAAACATCCTAATTGGGTGTATAAGCTTGATAAGGCTCTTTATGAGTTGAAACAAGCTTCTAGAGCCTGGTATGAGACATTATCAAACTTTCTTCTGGAAAATGATTTCACTAGAGGCTCCATTGATAAGACTTTATTCATTAAGAAAGCTGGGTAGCATAATCTACTTGTTCAAATTTATGTAATGATATTACTTTTGCATCCTCTGATCCTCAGTTGTGTGATGCCTTTACAAAGTTGATGCAACAGAAGTTTGAAATGAGTGCCATGGGAGAATTACAGTTCTTTCTGGGTTTGCAAATCAAACAAAAGGCTGATGGAATTTTCATTCATCAGTCCAAATACATAAAAGATCTTTTGGAAAAGTTTGATTTACAAAACTAAAGCCCTGTTCTACCCCCATGTACAGCACACACAACTGGATACAGATCAGAAAGATAAAGTGGTTGATGAAACACTTTACAGATGTATGATTGGGTCCTTGATGTATTTAACAGCTTCTAAACCGGATATTATGTTTGCTACATGTGTTTGTGCTAGATTTCAGGCTGCACCTAAAGAGTCTCATCTGATTGCAGTCAAGAGGATCTTTAGATATTTGCAAGGCACACAATCTCTAGGTTTATGGTATTCCACTGGCACTCTTGTAAATTAGTTGCTTTCTTTGATAGTGACTATGCAGGGTGTAAGTTGACCAGGAAATCAACTTCTGGTGGATGTCAATTCCTAGGCAACTGCTTGATTTCTTGGCAGAGCAAGAAACAGACCTCAGTTGCTACATCAACTGCTGAAGCAGAGTACATTGCCACTGCAAGCTGTACATCTCAGGTACTGTGGCTTCAAAAACAATTATTGGATTATGGCATAACAGAGACTAAGACCCCATTGTTAATGGACAGCTCTTTAGCTTTTTGTATTGTCAAGAATCCTGTCCAGCACTCTAGGACTAAACATATTGAAATCAGACACCATTTTATAGAGATTGTTTTGAAAAAGGTCTGATTGATCCAATTTGTTCCTAGTGCTGATGAGCTTGCAGACATTTTTACTAAGCCTTTGGATAGTTCAACTTTCCACAACCTGGTGTTAAGGCTTGGTATGCTGCAGCTAGAATAAGTGACAACTACTAATGATCTCAGCTCAAGTACCGATGATCATTAGTTCATGTGTCACATATAAGTACTGATGAGTTCTTTCACCCTCAGTAGTTTTTATAACTACTGAAGGCTAAATGCCCCACAAGTACTGAAGTACTTTATCTGTTCTAAACTACTGATGTAGTTACAACTACTGATGTAGTTACAACTACTGAAATCAGTACAAACAGATAAATACTGACGCCTATGAAACACCTGAAAAGCAGATGCAAAGTCTGATGAGTAAGTGTTGAGGCCAGTATGAAACAGCTGAAAAGCTAAGAATTGACGAAAACAACTAATGAGTAATTTCTCTTCAGTTGTTTCTACAACTGCTGTTTCAAAACACCTGAAGCCAAAACCATGTCTTCAGTAGTTTACAACTACTGAAGACTAACACCAAGTCTTCAGCTGTTTACAACAACTGCTGACAAAACCACTGTCTTCAGTAGTTTCACAACTACTGATGACTAATACCAAGTCTTCAGTTGTTTCATCACCTGAAGTCAAAACTGTCTTTAGTAGTTTTATAACTACTCATGACTCAATCAGAGACTTCAGCTGTTTCAACGTCTGACGGTTAATACCACGTCATCAGTAGTTTCAACAACTGATGACTCACACCAAAACCTCAGTCGTTTCTACCCGACCCTTTAAATACCTTATCCCACCTTCAGAGTTTTTATCTTCTCTTCTCAAACCTAACGTTCAAAAACTCTCTACCCTCTCTTCATCATGTGACCATGCAACTAAAACCACGACACAACTGTGTCGCACATCTCACCAAATCGCCATACTGGACCAAGTTTCACAACGCCATTGATTTAATGGTTCAGTCACCCTACAAAACGGCGTTTCTGGTAACCCCACCATATATGCCGAATCCCTTACCCATTCTGGACAAACGTCACCTTGGTCTCTGAGGAGAACGACACAGAGTCTCTTCAATCGTTTGTCCATGGCCAAAAAGTGGTCATCACTCCAGACACTCTTCGCCAAACCCTTAATCTGGATGATGCTACTTTCCCAACTGGTTATCGAAAGGGCACAACTAATCAATCATTTGCCCACCATGGATACCAGGGTAACCTGAGTGCATCTACCTTACTCAAGAAACATTTCCCGGATGCCGAACGTCTCATATTTCATATGGTAAATGTATGCATTGCCTCCAAGACTTCATCATGGGATCAAATGTCCACAAGGTGGCAACAGGTAATGTACTCCATCCTTGAGCAACAACCTTTAAATTTTTCTGAAATACTATTTTTAGAGCTCAAGGATATGGCCCAAAACAAATTGCTAACCGTTGGATATTATATCCTCGGTTCATAATGGCCATAATTGAAAACCAGCTTCAAGCTGAGGGACTTGTTGGCCTGGGAGTCCCTGCTATGGCTGTATTGCCTGAAGTATACTCCCGGCACAACTCTGACCAATCACTCAAAATGGCTGCCAAGCTGCGCAAACCCACGCAGCTGGAACCCACAGCCACCACCTCCAAATCCAAAGTCCCCACCAAACCACTAAAAAGAAGACCAAAAAGCTACTCAGGGAAATGAGTCCCCTGAGGATGCCCCTGCAACACAAACGCAGGCTATATCCCCTGGTTATAACCCCCTAGTGGATACAAGGACTTCACCAGCCACAGCCACTCGGATTCCTCTCAAAAAAGCCTGCAGCAACCACAGAAGGGGTACCCACAAATCTCGGATCTTCCTCATTTGAGGAGATTGCCATTGAAGAGCACCATTCTCCCCAGGTGCACACTGCTTTTACCCCATCTCCCCCCATGCAACCGCCCCCCAAAGTCCAACCATTATCATTGAAACGTGCTGACTCAACTGCATGCCTCTCCTCCTCCCCAACAACCACCAACAAAGGGGAGAACACAGCTATTGAGGACGAGATCACCATGCTTCTGACAACCCACAGCACCGGTTTACACGTTCTCATCTCCTGGTGTGGATATGGAGATTAGAACATCTAGTGAGGCTGCCACCTCTTCTGAATCACCACATGATCAAATGAGCTGGTAACATAGCTAAGACCTCACTAGAGGCAACAACTGATGAAGGACATAGTCCTGAGGCTGGAAGTCCCCAGTTCCAAAAAAAAGGGGCACATGCTAAAACTGGTCTACACCCATGCATGTACATCCTGCTACAAGCAGGAGGTCAGGTGATTCAGCATCTGCCGATGATGACCTGGGCTTCTTTTATGATGTTCTGGCCCAGAACACAATTCTTGAGGAGAAGTCAGTAGACTACAAAGACTACTTGACCAATTCTCTCAAGAAGCAAGTCCATCTGCCACCAACATAAACCCATAGATGGCACCTTCACCTGAAGGTCTCCCACACACTCAGCCACTCAAAACTCCCAGCCACCACTTCTGTTTCTAGCACTACTTCTCAGGGACAGAACCCCTCTGAGCAAACAGTTGCTATCTTTCAGCAAACCCTACCTCTCATCACCCCAATGATCACAGACATTGTGATCAAAACCATGGATGAGAGGCTTCCCTCAATCATACAACCCCTGGTGGAGGAGATTGTGAGCACAAGGCTTTCTGCTACTCAAACCCTTGCAACCAATGCAACCAAAAAGGGGAGAGTCAGTCAGTGAAAGCAAAGAGGAAGAGCAAACTGAAAGAAAAGAAACTGAGAAGGAAGAGGAGTCTGTGAAGGGAACCACAAATGATCAAGTGAGTGAAAGTCACAAAGACTTTCATGTCACATATAAGAAGAGGAAGGGTGAAGGAAAAGAGAAAGAGCTCCAACTCGATGAGATGATCAAAATGGAAGATGCTACTCATAGTAAATCAATGGATGCCATTATTGATCAACTCTATAGACAAGGTTCGATACTACCCACTTGACTCAGAGATCAGGAGACTTGAAGTTGAAGAAATTAACTCAAGATGGGCAAGTTTGATGCATTAGAAAGAGAGACTAGAGATCATGATCAGATTCATTGCAAAATATCTTGGGAGATCATTGATCGAGATTAATCATGGACCAGGGACAGTATCTTGGCCATAACCTCCAATCTGTTCGTCTGAAGCATACACTAAGGTTTAGTAGTCGAAGCTTTGAATGAAGCAGGAGCAGGGAGCAGGACTGAGCTAGCCAACACTCAAAAGCCACACTCACCTCTAAAATGCTAACTCAGCCTGTCAACATTCCCTCTCCAAAACCACACAACCTCAACCACCACAAAACCAACAGCCGATGATGCACCCAAGAAGAAGAAGAGAAGGGTGTTGAGGCTAGAAGAAGAAGAAGAAGAGGATGATGTGAAGAAGATAGGCTGCCTCTGTCTGCAGTCCTAACATTGGCTAAAGCCAAACCCATGCCCATCACTCCCACCTCACACATGGAACTGTGAGAGTAAAGATTGAAGAAGAGCAGCATCAAAGGCTTCATGACGATGAGATGTTGAAAAGCATCGACAAAACTTATGCTGCTTCTTCATCAATAATTAGTATGAAGAAAGAAGCTCTGAGGTTGTACATCCTTGCCAACACATTTCAATATCAGAAGGAAAAGGTGAGAGTATGGCCTGATCCTAGGTGGCTCACAGGATTGTAAAGAAAGACATTCCTTCGAGATACAAGGCCAAGTAAAAAGGATCGTGATGAAGAGATCACAGTGGTCCTTGTAGTTTCACCCTGGGAGATTGTAGAAGATTTCAAGAAGGCCTATGAGACTAAACAGCCACCTCAAAAGATGTTAGAGAACAAAATTATAAAAAAGGGGTTAGCCTACAAGAGGCTTGAGAACTTCAAACAAAATGAGCTCAGTCTGTTACTTGAAGGGACTCATCCTGATGAGTTTGCATACAGACAAATTACAACAGTTGAGCTCAAAAATGGCAAACAGCCAAGTACATCTCAGAGCTGTATGGGCGTGAAGGATTGTTTGATGGTGGAGCTGAGAACCTGACCATGGAAGAACAAATTATGTTTCTCAGAGCATACACCAGAGAATCCTACAGGCTTATACATGGGAAATGAGTCTCATGATGGGGAACAGCTGAGTGTCCAATTCCCCAATACAGAGCTCCCATCCATACATTGCCAACCAAATCATCAGAGACTCATTCCCAGGCCAGTGCTTATATGGTCATCTTCTCAACTAATCAAGAAGGAAAAAGACCAACCATTCTGCCAACAATAAGTGGGACCTCAATAAAGTTAAAGGTTTTGGCTGCATTGGTTCAGGGGGAGTTTGTGGACCAAAAGAACCAATGAGCCGGATCAGAAAAACCTTTAAGTCCCACAGACGTCACAACAACTACTGAAGACCACAACATCTGAAGACAAGTGCTGATTACAAAGTCTGAAGACAAGTGCTGAAGACAAAGTCTGAAGACAAGTGCTGAAGAAAAAGTCTAAAGACAAGTGCTGAAGACAAAATCTGAAGACACAAGTGCTAAGACAAAGTCTGAAGACACAAGTATTAAGACCAAAGTATCAGACGTTGTCACAACAGCTGAAGAGGTCTTCTTCAGTAGTTGTGAGGGTTTACCTTTCAGTAGTTTTATGTTTTATCTGTTCAGTAGTTTGACACAACAGCTGAAGAATACTTCTTCAGTTGTTGTGCTTATCAGTAGTTTTATGTTTTTCAGTAGTTTTGTAAAACGACTGAAGAGCTTGTTCTTCAGTCGTTGTAGTTTCAGTAGTTTCTTATCAGTAGTTTCTTATTTTGTACTTAACACTCTGATATGTTCTCAGTATTTGTGAACATTTCAGTAGTTTGTTAAGAGTAGTTATTTTGTAATAGATCTGCCAGTTGTCACTTTCCCTGATAACAGCAGCGATTGCACTCTATATAAGGAGTGTCAACTATTGTAATTGTGAATGATTTGATCAGAAATATTTGATATTATAGAAACATTCCTTGTTACAAAAATATATTCTCTCGTTATAACCGTATTTGTTCTTAATGCATACGAGTATCAAATTCTTGCTACAATTTGTCTAATTCTTGTTCTTATTCCGCTGCGTTACGCTCTATTACATCAAACTTGTGATCACTGATCCTGACAATATATGATCCAACAATCTCCCACTTGCACAAGATACATAGAAGATTGTGCAGTAGTAATACCGCCTAACAACGGTTTACTACCCTTAATGTATGACAAGTGCCATTCAATAACATCACCCCTTCAAGTACCTACTCGAATGTTTTAGGTGAATATCATCTATCCTTTTGTCACAGATGTCATGTTAAATCCTAGAGACACAGAGTGATCATTCTACATTGATTTAACTTTATCAGGCCTTAGACATCTTACTCTCACAAATAAGAGGGACAAATCCCATCTTGACTACATATGTCTCTCATAATACCTTATATCATACCTGAACTCGGACTTATGTACTGCCATGTTTCAGAACAGCAAAGAACTAAGTCAAAGTATAATATTGGTAAATATCAAAACCCAATATGTATCTCAGGTCAGAGGATACCAATGATGTTCGCCTTTAAAAATTATTTATGATCAATCAGGAAGATTCCACATAGTAATACTTGAGATACAAGTCAGTCCTATATTTGCATCCCATAAATATCTATGAACATTGGTAGCAACCTTTTGCTCTATATTCATCCATATGAATGTCTACCAATCTAAGTTCATAATAGTTTTACCTTCATACTTGTTCCTACAAGTATGAACAACTACGGACGTTCTGAGTAAATAATTTACTCATGGATGTTAAACATGAAAAATAGGAATATTAGTTGAATCATTATTACCAATAATTCATTCTAGTAATAAGGCTTACAATATCTCAATACAAAAATTAAAGATCATATCCAGTCACTAGAATATTGAAGTCCCATGGCACAAGTATGACATTCATGCTTTGCCTTTTCAAGAAGTTCTATGAGTGGATCCGTAATATTTTGATCCGTGTGAACTTTGCGAATACATGTCTTTCCCTTCATCCCTTATGTAATTGAATCTTCGTTCAATGTTCCTAGTGTTTTGATGTGCATGGGGTTCCTTGATTTGAGCAATGGCACACTCGTTATCGCAAAGATTTTCTTGGGGGTCCTGAATGGAAGGGACCACCCCTAGATCGGCAATGAACTTCTTTGACCATGCAACTTCCTGAGCTGCTAATGAAGCGACGATGTATTCTGACTCTGTAGTTGATAATGCCACCATATCTTTCTTAGAGCTCTTCCAAGATATTTCTCCTCCATTAAAGATGAAAATGTACCCTGATTGTGATTGTGAATCATCCCGATCAGTTTGGAAACTCGCATCCGTGTAACCCTTTACTACGAGTTCCTCCTCACCAGATCCAGAGTCCTTAGGTACTTAAGTATGTTCTTAACAGCCATCCAATGAATGCTTCTAGGATTTTGTTGGTATCGGCTTGTCATGCTCAAAGCGCATGACACGTCTGGTTTAGTGCATATCATTGCATACATGATGGATCGTATAGCAGACGCATACAGGATACCCTTCATTTTGTCTTGCTCATCCTTTAAGCTTGGACATTGAGTCTTACTCAATATTGTTCTTGTTTTACACCCTCCAAGGTTGGAATGTCATTTCCACCTAGTAGGATGTCATCGACATATAATACTAGGAAAGTGTAATGCTCCCACTAGCCTTTTTATATACACATGCTTCATCAATGTTTTTGATGAACCCAATGTTGATTATCTCTTAATCAAGATGGTGATTCCAACTCCTTGATGCTTTCTTCAATCCATAGATTTATTTCTTTAACTTGCATACCTTGTTAGGATGTTTTGAGTTGGAAAAACCTTCAGGTTGGTCCATATAGACATCTTCCTCAAGATATCCATTTAGAAAAGCAGTTTTGACATCCATTTGCCAAATCTCATAATCATAATGAGCAGCTATGGCAAAAAAATATCCTAATAGACTTAGCATTGCAACCGATGAGAAGGTCTCATCGTAATCAACCCCTTGAGTTTAGTGAAACCTTTTGCTACAAGTCTAGCTTTATAAGTATCCAAGTTTCCATGCATATCGGTTTTCTTCTTGAAAACCCACTTACTTCCAACTATCTTGGAGTTAAGAGGTGGTTCAACCAAGTCCCATACTTGTTGTCATACATGGATTGCATCTCAACGTTCTTGGCTTTAAGCCATTTGCCACAATCCAAATTGGACATTGCATCACGATAGGTGGTTGGTTCATGAGAATCTACCACATAACATCCATCTACGAAAATTCCGTATCTTTCAGGTGGATTACTAATTCTACCAGATCTGCGAACGTTTTGTGTATATTGATCAACCATTTGATCATTCTCAACATCCTCATGTTGAGTGATAGTGTCAACCAAATGTGTATCGGTTTGTGGTTCTTGATCCTCCTTAAGATCCACAGTTCTACTACTAGTTCCTTCCGTAAGGAATTTAGCTTCTAAGAACTCAGCCTTCTTGGAAACAAACTCCTTTTGTTCCAACGGATCATAGAAATAATCTCCCATAGAATCTCTAGGATATCCAATCAAGATACACTTAGTGGAACGGCTTTCTAGATTGCTTGAGGTGGGAGTCTTAACATAAGCCTCATAACCCCATACCTTTAAATATGATAGTGATGGAACCCTTCGATGCCATATATCAAAAGGTGTCATTTCCACTTTCTTGGTTGAAGCCATATTCAAGATACGGGCCTCAAAGAGCATAGCAAAACCCCAAAATGATAGACGCAGTGAGCTTCTAGCCATCATAGATCGAACCATATCCAATAGAGTTCGATTTCTCCACTCGGACACACCATTATGTTGTGGCGTTCCGGGTGGAGATAGTTGTGAGACAATACCACAACTTCTAAGATGATCACTAAAAGCATCACTTAGGTATTCACCTCCTCCATCGGTGTGGAGAATTTTTATTTCTTGTTGACTTGATTTTCTACTTTATTTTGGAAGATTTTGAACATTTCAAAAGCTTCATCTTTATGTCTTAACAAGTACACATAACCATATTGACTATAGTATTTGGTAAAGGTAATGAAGTATCTTTCATGGTAACTAGTCATTGGCTTAAAAGAACCACATACATCCACATTGTATGATGGTTAAAAATCGTTTTGTTGGATCCTATATGCCCAAGACACATACAAGACTGATGTGGTTAGTACGTTATGATCCAGTCGGGTCATACCCAATAACAAGCTATACAAACACCAATTAATATTTATTTATTGATAAGATCAAACAAATAAATACTCACATCAATTTAGAAAATCGGTTTTATGAAACGTTGCTTTTGTAAAAGAACAACATTATGTGGATAATTTGTTCATGAGAAATTGTTTGTTTCATTCTTTAAGTTGGTTAAATAATAACAAATAAAAGTGTGTCATTGTTATAAAATTATAATAGGTTTTAATTTTATAAAATTAAGGGCTAAAAGTGTAACATTTTTATAAAATTGAAATGGGGGGAAACCCATTTTAAAGACACATTTCGGCCGCCCAAGGAAGAGAGGGGTTTTGTGTTTTAGTCTTGTCTTTGGAAGACTTAGAGGCTTGCTCTTGCACTCCTAAAAAAAAACACTTTCTCACACACAAAAGAAAAGAACTCTCTCTCTCAAAACAGGGCTGAAAATTAGGATTCAAGGCTCCAAGAGGCTAAAACTTTCGGTTTTTTTAAGGTGCAAAGGAAGAGAGTTCTTTGGTGTTGTGCTCCCTAACAAGCTTGGTGTTTGGAAGTGCTTGTGGGTATACAAGCTTGAGGTCTTCTCCTTTGAAGGCTAGACGTTCAAGAACATCATCTTCTTCATCTTTTACATCTACAACATCTTGTGCAAGAAAGGTTGTTTCTTTGTACACCCTATGGTTGTTTGTTTTGTTTGATAGCATACTATTTCACAAATATTGTTGATCCTGGTTTTTGGGTTTTGTTTGTGATTTAAAATGGTAAACTTTTCGGATTACAAACCATATGTTAAAACCTATTTTCCGCTGCGTTTTTATAGTTTAAATGGTTAAACTAGCCTTGGTTTACATGTTACAAAACCCAACACTTTTGCCCTTTCGGATTTGCCACTAGAAGGTGCCTTAGTCATTTTACCTTGTAAACAAGATTCACATACATCAAATGAATCATATTCACTTGCTTTTAAAAGACGGTTCTTTTGAAGTGTTTGTATGCACTTCTTGTTTATATGACCAAGATGGCAATGCCAAAGATAGGTATCACTCAAATCAAATTTGAGTTTCTTAGTGGTGGTTTGGTACAATGAACTATCATATAATGTGTTTTCACAAACCAATTCATAAATACCATTGATAGGAATAGCTTTAAAATAAAATATGCCATTTAAAGAACATGAATTCATTTTCAATAAATGTCAAAACATAACCATATTGTCTTAATTGGGCAACAGAAATAATATTCCTAGTCAAACTAGGAGCATACAAAATATTGTTCAAAATTGCTTCAAAACCATTTGGGAGCTTCAAGATGTAGTCCCCTCGGCTTTCAACTTGAACTTTTGCCCCATTCCCCATGTAGAGGCTAACATCCCTTTCTTGAAGTCCTTACATCTTCTGAACTCCTACAATAAGTCGCAAATGTGAGTTCCACATCCGGTATCAAATACTCATGTGTTAGAGGATATTAAATTAGATCAATATGAATCATGAAAATTGTACCTGAGGTTTGCCCGACATCCCTCTTAGCTTGAAACTCTTTTAGATGGACTGGGCAATTTCTTTCCCAATGTCCAATCTCCCCACACTTAAAGCATGGGTCATTCGAAGCAACCTTTTGCTTTTTCTCCGCTGGTTTTGATGGTGGCGCTCTTACCACTCTCTTTCCTTTTTCCTAACATGCCCCTTACCCTTGGCAACATTTGCCTTGGTTACGGGGTGAGGCCTCTTCTTGTTCCCACCTTCATTGATGGTGAGAACAAATAAAACCCTTTTACCCATGGCTGCTCGGTAGAGTTGAGCATAGAGTGAAGCTCACTTATGTTCTTGTCCCACCCGTTCATGTTATAGTTCATGACAAAGTTGTCAAACCGTTTTCACAAAGAGTTGGGATTAAATTCGTAGCCAACTCTTTTGAGAAGGGTCAATTTAGCCTTTGGAGGTGGTCGATGTAGCTTTTCATGTTAAGTACATAAGATGAAACAGATTGGGTGTTGTCCATATGACACACATGGAGTGCTCGAACCGTTTCGAAGCGCTCTACCCTTGCTTGTTGTTGGAACGTTCCTTCAACTGGGTTATCATGTCGTATGCTCCATTATGTTCATACTCCTTTTTCATACTTGCCAACATGAGGCAAGACACTTGGACCGAGTCCTTAGTGAATTTCACCAAATTAATGTAGGCCTCCTCATCATCCTCATTAGGTTGATCGAGAATTAGATCGTCTAAGATGTACGATCATTTCTCTTGCTTGAGAACAATTCTCAAGTTTCGAAACCAATCAATAAAGTTGTTATGGTTTAGACATTCCTTTTGGAGAATGGTCCTTAGTGATAATGAGTGAGCGGAGGGGATTTCATTGTTGTAGGTGGCCATCTACAAAATTTAACAAAGTTCAATTTTAGTATTTTTGATATTGTTCATATTTTAACAATTAAAATCCCTTTTAAGTGTCTTACACATTTTTTAAATTCTAGAATCCAACGTTACATTTAAATAGTAGTTAGGTGACCTTTAACCCAATATTAAATTAACAAGGTAGACAACATTTTGACAATTGCAACCCTTTGTAACTTCTAGAGGTATGGGATCAACTTCAAAGCATCATATTTATAGTCGGCATGTTTATCCCATCAACACCTTTGTAAACCATATTGTAGGTGATCCATTTAATATGGTTTGCAAATCAAGTTACCCTACTTGCACACACATGTGAGTTTACCAACATAAGTGGTTAGGTGACCTTTATCCCACAAATATGGTATCCCCACCTAATATCACAAGTTCCCCAAAAATGGTTAGGTGACCTTTATCCCATTAAGAGTTCCAAGTGACTCAAGTGTTGTGCAAAAGGAAGGTGTTAAACTTGTTTATAAAGGAAATTTTATGTTTTCATAATCTCAGTTTAGAAAACTCTATGTACCTTATATTTGCATGCTTTCAAATACAAGGTACCCTATGGTTCACTTTTAATAAAACTCCTTTTATTAAAATCATTAATCCTTTTAATAACCTTTTATTAACCATTTAATGATAAGAACCATTAATTTTCACCTTGTTAAGTTTGTTAATTAGTTTGTTATGCATATCCAAATATCAACCACAATCATACAACAAACATCCAAACAACCATAATTATACAAACATAAGTGCATAACCATACCCACTAAGTTGACCACACTTGTTTTCCATCACAAGTGTTGTCATAAGGTCTTCCTAAGGGTTAAAATGACACATCAAAATGTGTCCATGAACTCCCACTTGAATCCTCATCCAAATGCTTCAAGTGTCCATGTCTTTTGAGTCCTTCTTTGGGTCTTCATCTTGTGCATCTTCTTTTACAAAATCATATCCTAATACATTTTTTCTTATAAAACAAATGCACCTAATCTATTTATTACATAACCAAATGAATAAATAAATTACAACCCAAATACAAACACAAATATTACAACCCTTTCAAGAATCAAAACCAACATGACAAAACCATAATCAACCATATCCAAAACACATAAGGCCAAGGCTATGTTATCCACCAAAATATGAACATATTCAACATCCAAGAACAACAATGAACCCCTTATTATAACCTTAAATTTCCGGCCAACATGAACCAAAACTTTAGGGTTTTGTCAAAACAACACAATTAACAATTTGATGTTAATTTTCAAGGTTTATACTAAAGCATGTAAGATTAAACCTTCAAACATAAGGGATTCATACATCCACAACAAAATAGCCCCTAATGGGTTGAAAAAGTCCATGAAAACTAACTTTTCAAGAACTTTTGAAGCACATATTCCACATATCCGGCTCTAGATGCCATTATTGGGTTTTGTAACATGTAAATCAAAGCTAGTTTAACCATTTAAACTATAAAAACACAGCGGAAAGAAGGGTTTAAAGTGGATTTACCAATCTAAATTTTTTACCATTTTAAACAATAAACAAAACCCAAGAACATGGATCAATAATATATTTGAAATAGTATGCTATCAAAAACCAAAATAACAATCAAAGGGTGTTCAATGAAAATACCTTTCAAGCACAAGATGTTGTAGATGGATGATAGAAAGCCTCAAGTTATTATACGCACAAGCTCTTCCAAACACTTAGCTAGTTAGGGAGTTCAACACCAAAACTCTCTACCAATGCCCCTTCAAAATCCGAAATTTCCAGCCTTGTTTGACCCTCTAATCCGAAATTTTCAACCTTGTTTGAGAGAGTTCTTGCTTGAGTGTGTGTGAGAGAAGGTGTGAAATGATGGAAGAGTGAAACGGGATTAAAAGTCTTGCAAAGACCAAGACTCAAAAAGGGGTTCCTAATGCCCACTTGGGCGGCCGAAATCAACAACTTAAATGAGTTCCCCCCATTTTATTTTCTTATAAAAGCGCACTCTTTTAAACCCTTAGTTTATAAAATTAAAACCTATTTTAATTTTATAACATTAACACACTTTTATTTGTTATTATTTAACCAACTTAAATAATGAAACAAATAATTTCTCATGAAGAGATTATCCATATAATGTTGTTCTATCAGAAAAGCAATGTTTAGAAAAACCCATTTTCTAAAAAGATGTCAATATTTATTGTATGATCTCATGAACGAATAAATATTTATTGGTGTTTGTTTGGCTTGTTATTGGGTATGACCCGACTTGGATCATAACCTACTAACCACATCAATCTTGTATGTGTCTTAGGCATATAAGATCCAACAGTTTTATGAAAGTTAAATGTAATTATATATTTTATGTGCAATGATTGACCAGCTATGAGCGTCCTAGAAACAGGACCTTACAGGAAGGCAGCCCACACCCTCCCCCACACTCACAATTTTGGGCATAGAGAGAAGAAAGGAAGAGAAGTGGTCTCAAGCTTCGGTTTTGCGGATTCAAGAGCAAAAGATGAGGTGTAGCGGGTTAGATTGAAGCTCTACTCGACGGTGTTGTTTGTGTGAGTTCTAGGACCCCTCTTTTACATGATTTCACTAATTTGGGGCTAGAACACATAGTAAAACCCTTTTTTGGAGTGTGTGTGTTGAACCCGTATGTATGTGTTTGTGTGTGATGTGAGTGGAGTTTGTATTCGGGCTTGTGTGTGCTTGAATGGTGTTGTGGTATGTTTTTCTAAGGTTTAAGATGGTTGATTGGGCTTAGAACAAGTTTGGGAGGGTTTGGAGACCGAAAAGTGCAGATTAGGTTTGGGATGAATTGCATTCTGCATCAGCTAGGGCTAGGCGACCGAATGGCATGCGACAGAAGGCCATACAGCCGAAAGGAGTGCGATTGAGGTTCATTTGCATGTGAGTCATGCGAAAGAGGTTCCTTCGCATTTGAGTCGTGCGACTAAGGTTCATTCGCATGTGAGTCGTGCGACTGAGGTTCATTCGCATGTGAGTCGTGCGACCGAGGTTCATTCGCATGTGAGTGGTAGGACTGACGGTCCATTCGCACAGGTGCTCATCCGCATTATAGGATTCATTTGCATTGTGTCCGTCCTCATTGGGTCCATTCGCATAGGGCCTTTTCGCCTGGTGTTCATCCGTATTGTGTTTAGCCGCCTCGGAGGCCATGCGACTGAAGGTGTTCGTACGCCGAAGTAGGGCTTGTGCGCCTGAAGGCACATAGTTTATTTACAGACTTTTGGGGGAAAGTGCAGATGTAAGTTTTGGCATGGGAGATTCCCGGGGGTTCATGTAAGATGACTTTTGAGGGCATAGATGTTATGTTGGGCATGATGTTGATGCATGATGATGTATGTTATGTATGTACGATGATGCCCAGTATGATGATGTTGACCGTGTATGTTGATGTTCATTATTATTATGTATGATTATTTTCTATGAAGTAGGCTAGATCGATAAACATCCGAGAATGTTCTTGACAGAAGGATAAACAACAACACAAACCAAAAGTGAAACAATAATACGAACTACAATTGAATGGTTTCATTGATATAACCTAACGATTACAAGCTCGTTACAATATAAGAATCAAGACTCTTGGCAAGGGGAAGATCGAGCATGATCTCCCCTCCCATCCAGCAGCCCTAGGCTCTGGGCAGACTTCCTTTCAAAACCCTTAATCTCTCTACACATTGAAACTGGTATATATAGGCCTCAGCCCATACTAGATGCGACTGGGCCCATTCGTGCGATTGGACCATGTGTATGGTTCAATCGTACGACTAGACCATGTGTATGGTTCAGTCGTACGACTGGACCATACTTATGGTTCAGTCTTATGAATGTCCTAATCGCATCTCTCAGTCGCACGGCTGGTCCATTAGCATGGCTCAGTCATACGACTGAGTCTCATTCGCATATGCTCGTGCGAATGACCCATTTTCATGTGTTTACAACATATCAGGTGTATTACATTAAGCCTAGACTATTTGACAAGCGACGGACACACTATATATGACTATATATGCTCTAACATTTTCCCTTGGCTTTACGTGGAATGCTAATGAATGAAATGAAAGTATGATGTAACGTAAAGTGAAAGATTATTAAAAGAGGAACATGATGAGTGAATGCATGCATTAATGAACAATGGAAAGTTAAGAATTTCTTGCAATCCTGTACGTTGGAACACACCCAAAGAAGGGTGTTAGACCAATGGTGTGTGGGTTAGCTACCCTAGAAGGATGCACATCAGGGTCTTTTTTTGTGATTAACCATATGTATAGAACCTTTGTCGCTTACTCTGGATACTGTGGCCAAGCTGTTGTGTGCCATGATGGAAGGTCTATGTTAGACATAGGCCAAATATCCGCTTTAGGCATGATGGTGAGTATAGCACATGGCAATGGTACACCTGAATTTACCTTAAGTATTGTGTCTAGGCTGTTGTGCACCATTACGGAAGGTCTATGTTAGACTTAGGCCTAGTACCCGCTTCATGCGTGAAGGTGGGGTAAAGTTCATGGTATTGATGGAATGAAACAAAGTAATAATGAACGTATGAATGAATGTAAGAATGTATGAATGAATGAGAATGGAAGTAATGAAAGTGAATGGTAATGACAAATGAATGAATGAACGAAAGTTAATGAACGAATGATGAAGATAATAATGATGTTATCTAAGTGTACATATGATGTATGATCACATGCAAAAGTAAAGAACGGTTTTAATGAAAGCAAAGTATGTTTTATTATAAAATTAGAGCTCACTCAGCAACGCTGACTTTTATGTGTTTCTAGTTGGCAGGTAGTGTTGCTGAGGATGACACGGGGCGGCTACTCAGCTCTTTTGGATGGCATTCTTTTGTTTAAATATTTTTTCATTATAATGTGAACGAATGATGTTTTGAAATGAATGATTGTATTAACTTGCAAAAGCATCTATAGTGAAATGAAAAGTTATTTTAATGTTCCGCTGCAATGTTTTTTGAAGGTTAAATGTAAAGTTATATGTTTTATGTGCAATGATTTACGAGTTGTAAGCGTCCCGGGAACGGGGCCTTACAAGTTGGTATCAGAGCCAAATTTTAAGTGAAATGGGTAAATTTTCAAAATAAACCTAAACTTAAACTAAAAATGGGACGAAAAGGGAAGGAATGCCAGTCTGAGTAGCTACGTGGCATGAGGTATTTTCTTAATGTTAACCGGTATTATGTGCGCATGTGGTGTGGTTATGTGTTGTTTGTAGATTTAGATATTGATGTAGTCTGTGGACCTGTCTATCGAGGCACCTTCCAAGAAGGTCTGCTGTATAGATCGGTAGGGAGTGCATGGAGCAGATATGGCCTTGAAGATCCTCGATCTCCTTAGAAAGGCTAAAATCCTAGTAAACTCGGAAGCATTTTGAGTAGTAGTATCCAAGTGAGCTCTGATACTACTTGTTAGGACCGTGTACATACAGAGTACTAACTGATTCTGCTTCTAAATAACCCCTTTTCACCACAGTTGAAGCACGTGACTTTGGTTTTGTCGAAACCAAAAGTCGTATCTTTCGTGGCTACTAGATTCTGCCTTGTCTTCTTGACAAATTCTTTAGCTCTTCTGACTGCACTTGCTAGAACCCCACATGATGTCCATTCTCTCCAGCTCATTCTTGTTAACTTGCTCGTAATCTTCGTCTGCAAGATGACAATTTCCAATCTTCCTTGCAACTAAACCATCATAGGATTGAACAACACCTGCTAGAAGATCCATATGCTCCTTAGCAACTTCCACTGTAATATTACTGAGATTCTCGGTCTTCAATTTCGTAGTATTGGCTTCAGGCACTGTGTATTAGGTCCCTGATGACCCTGACGTTTATGGTCCTGAAGCAGTGGTTTGGGAAGGAGCATATGAACTAGACACGAATGTTGTTTGTAATGGTGTTCCTGAAACAGCTGGAGGGGGAGCTGAGTTGTAGAGTGAAGGATTCAGAACGTAGGTTCCTTTCTTCAACTTGTACTTCATTCTAAGTTCTTGTCTTAACTTCAAGATGAAGTCATTTATGTCTAATGTCACAAGAATGTTGTTCTATCTCAGGTTAGACACAAATGAGTCCTATTTCTCAGGCAAACCATCAACAAAACTTGAAACTTTCTCTTCCATTGATGTGGTTACGCCATGAGTGTGCACCTCACTCATCAGATGATAAAATCTGTCAATAATATCATCTAAGCTATCATTTCCTATCGAAGAGAAGTTATCAAACTCCATCTTGAGAGCCTTAGCCTTCAGTGCCTTCAACGTCATGATTCCATCATATCTCTTCTCCAGAGCTTCCCATAGCTTTTTGGCCTGCTTGTTCTTAGAAAACTGATGAAAGATGTTTTTCGGGGTTGACTGAATCAACAGGGCATAAACATTCTTCTCAGCATTGAAGAGTGCCTTCTGAGCTTCATTCATTCCTCCCAAAGTTAACTTGACCCCATTTGCACTGACTGGTATCATGTAACCAATCTCTATGTAAGTCCAAAGATTGGGATCAACACCATTTAGGTAAATCTCAAACGGTTGTTTCCACTAAGGATATTCATCCAACGTTAACAACTTTGGCAGTTTATTATGATTACCAATCTCATTTTCTAGAAGTAGTAGGTTCTGTATGCTTTAGCCCTTCCCAGTAGTAAATGCAACAAACTGATCTTCCATTTCTATAAAATTAGTACTGGGAGAGCAGGACAGTTTCACTCGTGGGAATGGGCTATAAGTATGGATCACTCATGCGAATGAACTATGAGTATGGATCACTCGTGCAAATGAGGAGTGGGAATGAATTCAATCTTGTGATTAGATTTAGTCATGCGTATGAACAAGACGATTGGAAGCAAACGACTGGAGTTGTCCAGTCGTGCAAATGAGCTATGCTACTGAGTTCAGTCATGCGAATGGAGTGAACAAATGAGTTAAATCGTACGAATGTGCTAGTCGTGCGACTAAAGGCTGATGTTTTTGCAAAAACAAAGATTTTGACACTTTGACATAAAATATGATTTTTCTAAGGACCCTAATTTGCCGTATAGTGAAAAATCAAAACTTTGAAGCCTGAAAACGTCAAAAACACCTATTGAAGCAAACATGGCGACTTTTGATTAAAACGTACATTTTTGACACCAAACATAATTGAATCAAACGCAAAATCAAGAGCCAAAGCTCTCATACCACTTGTTAGGACCGGTATGTACAGAGTAGTAACTGATTTTGTGTTTATACCGGCTGAAATAGTGCGGAATCCAATTTGATTGGCGATCCAATCAGTGAGTACGATTACACGATCGATATAAGATTGAACTAAAATGTTAAGAACGAGTAGGAGTCGATCAAGAATGAACTATGAACTTGGACAAGCTGTTTGGGATGCTTTGGACGGCTAGGGTTTATGTGTGTGCGTAATATCTCTTCAACTGTTACATTTTTCCATGAATTAGGTGGTATTTATTGGTTAGTGGCTTCCATTCGTACGACTGAACCATTAGCATGGTTACGTCGTGCAGCTGAATCATGCGATTGAGTTATACACCCGACTGAAGGTTCAGTCATGCGACTGGTCCATAAGAATGATGTATTCATGTGTATGGTCCATAAGTATGGGCCATTAGCATGAATACTCATTTAACTATGTTGAACACATTACTCAATCATTATTGACTTAGAATTGTGTACAACAACCTAAAACCTGTATAAGAGGTCATACATATGAATAAAGATAGATAAACATCAAATCATATATCATATTTCATTGCTTTGTCAAATTACACGTATGTAAGA
The DNA here is from genome assembly GCA_025506515.1 of Flaveria trinervia. NCBI lineage: Eukaryota > Viridiplantae > Streptophyta > Magnoliopsida > Asterales > Asteraceae > Flaveria > Flaveria trinervia. The sequence goes on from CM046443.1 coordinate 61,440,189, forward strand.
CATGAAAGACTTTTACATTTAGGCACATAAAGTAGGTACATATGTATCTACAAACTCTTTACCTGAATCCTTCACTTGAACTCCAGAGTTGGTTGTTCATCCGGAGAAGATCTTTGGATGGTTGTTTTGTAAGTAACATATCTATGGAAGAACAGAATTGTTCATCCGTAGATGGTTCTTACACTTAACTTAATTTCACAAATTGACCAAGCATAATGTTTTATCTGCCATCATACACATAAATCAACACACATATGGATTAACCTATATACATAAAGCATACATCCAAATAATGAATTACAAATATTCATTACAAGTTTTGATTAAATATCTAAGATTATACAAAAGGATCTAAACCTATTGATCCTAGATCTAACAATACTCCCCCTGAGGCTTAGACACTTGTAATCAGCTCTTTAGAACTTAAAGCTCATTCATTCTTGACACCATCTTCTTGTTGAAATATGATACTGTATCCTTTTGATCATTGTATTTGTACTTGATCTCCATTCCACATATCTTTTGTAGTGTCTCAAACCTTAATCCCAGAATGTCTTCTTCTATTGTCAGAGTTTCCACAACACTTTGATTGTTGACTATTTCCAACTCATCTTGTTCTGACGTTCTTAGTTTAGATACTTCATTGATATCAGCTCCTTTCAACAGCCCAGCCTCATATCTTCTTCTTTTATATGCTTTTGCTTGTAGTTTATTAGTTACCAGTATGATATGCAAGTACATGCATAGGACGTTTTAAGCTTGATCATCTTCGAGTTTTAGGAAGGACTTATCACGTAGGTATGAAGTGTAGCTTGGATGCAGAAGTTTAATTTCAATTGGATCAAATAGCCTTATACTCTTAGCTTTCTTCTTTTCTTCATTTCTCATCAGCAGCAGTTCTTTAGTCTTCTTAACATATCCCCACTCAGTTATGGGAAGAGTGTATTCAATTCCTTCAATGACTTTGATGGCTGCTATTATCTGTTAATGTATCCAAACCTCCTTAAGAATTTATTATCAACTATGTCGAGGAGTTGGAGTTTGATCTTCCTTCCCTTTGGTGTCTTTTTTTGTGTTGCTAATCTTCCTTTCTTGCTTCCTTGAGTATCAAACAATAACAAGAATGATTCAAGTAAGAGGAAGTATTCAACTCTTTGTACTTTGTTTTCAACTTTCCAAGAAACACAAAGAAATTTCTTCTTCTTGGGCTTATTGGGTGGTTGGAGATGATCAGACTTTGAATGTCTTTAATATGAGCATCAAACAATAACAAGAATTATTCAAGTAAGAGGAAGTATTCAACTCTTCCGGATACTCTTTTAATAAGTGCACAATCCCACTCTAGGTCATATTTCCAGGCCATAATCCTATTATCTTTAGCAGTAGTGGGAGTTGTGATATGATCAAACAACTGGATTAGAGAAGATTTTTCATCAGTGATCTCTCTAACATTTGTGGCTAGAGGCCATACTTTCCCAGGTATCACCTTTCTTGGTTCTTTGTTCAATTTTTCTTTCCCTTTGTGTTGATCTTTGCTTTCAATAGTTATTGGTTCAGTAGGGGTTTTGTTGTGTTTGCTTAGTAGCAGAATTTGGAGCTTCAGTTTTGAATCTCACCCTAGTGTCAAGCTTAATAGCCATTACATGTTCCATCATCCTCCTTAGCTCACCAACTGTTCTTGCCTAAAGCTCATGCATCTTGTAGTTGTGACCCTATGGCCAACAGGTCATATTGTGCTTGCTAAGCTTTGTTGTATCACAGTGACCCAATCTTTCTTGATCTTCTAAATAGGTTGAAATGTTGTGAAAGCTTCATAGTCATAATTAGGGATCATGAATCTAGTAAGCTCAAATTCTTTCAGCAGGTCCTTCATTTCAGCCAGATTCATCCTCTAAACCAAGTCATATGGAAATCCATAGTTGATAAGGGTCATGAACATAACTGACTCGTGCCTCTCTTCCAATATGTATTTTATTGTAAGTAGATCATCAGCCTTTGATTCTTCTTGTTCTTTGTGAGACTTATCTTCAGTTAGTTCTTTCCATTCAGTATCACTATCAGCCCCAACATGAGTATAGTCTTTAAAGTGGAAACAACCACTGAATGAGTGTGCTCTGGGGATGTAAGCCTTGATCTTTAAGGGGAGTCTTGTACATTAGTCACATCTTTCTGTGTAGTACCTAAGTACTTCCTCTTCTTGTTGTATTGAAGGAGATGCTTTGAAGTGTAAGTAGATTCTTTTGATTGTTTTATTGATGGAGCAACATTTGATTCAAGAGCATAACTTTTCTTCTTGAGCTCATCAAATTCTTCATCTTTTCTTTTTAACAAAGCTGACTTGGCAGTAAGAGAGTTATTTACTTATTCAATTTCCAATGCTAGTTCCCCTTGTCAGACTTCTCATGCTTCATAGAATCTTTGAGTTTTTCATCCAGCTCATGCAGTGCATACATAACTTCATTGTTGGTTTAAGCATCTTCTCTCACTCTTTTCAGTGATGCTTCTAGCTTCATCAACTGCTCATCCTTTGTGCCTTTATCATACCCTTAACTCTTGTATTCTTTCCTTCCTTTTGTTAGACTTGATTACAAGTTTGGTATACTGAGTCACCAAATAGCATTTCTCCATAGGGATGTCTTCTTCACTTAGATCATCTTCATGATAAGTAATTACATCAACATAGTTATCTTCTTCTTCTCCTTCTTGTTGTTTAGAAGCAATCTTATCCTCATTGACATTAGTAGGGACTACACTAGCTGAACTTGAGCAAGGCTCAACTACTTTATGGGTCTTCTCTTGATGATGTTGTTATGGTAGTTATTGCTCAAGATCAATGATTGGTAATACCAGTTCAGTTGATTAGATGAACCTGGTTTCTATGAGTTGGTGATTTAGTGTGGGATAGTGCTAGCTTGAGACACGAACTCAGTCTCACCAATGGGAACTGAGTTTTGAGACTAAGTGGTAGTGACAGGCTCTGTATGAACACTCTCAAGTGATTGAGGTTGGCAAGATTCATGTTCTTGATGACTAGGTGATAGAGGGAGAATTGGAGAGATTGGCTGGGTGCTTTGACTAGCTATTTGGGATTATGATACTGGAGAAAGGTGTTTTGACTAGCTAGTGAATGATGTTATGGAGACTTAACATGCTGGTAAATGGGTGATTAATGTGGTGAATGTAAGGCTTGCATTGTGTTAGTAGGTTAACTCCCTTGTTGGTCTTCCCATACCAATTTTTGGGGTATGTTCCCATTAGGATCAGCCACATGTGCAAACATGGGCATATCTCCTCCTTCATACTTGTCGCTGATCTTATTTAGTACAGATCTTCCCAGATGTTCCTGAACCAACACATCACCATCTCTAGCTATTCCAGGTAGATCGGCATTGATGATTAGTTGCAAGAACCATGGAAACATATACATCTTGTTAGCCTTTTGCATTCTGATGTGGCCACATAGACAACTGAAAATGTACTTTGAGTAGTAGTATGTCCTTCCCTAAAAAATACCAATAATCCTAAATGAAATGTGCCCATAGGATCTGTCAAGCCTAGACTTCTTGTTGGAGATGCACTTTAGGTATGTGTGACATAGGAATCTGTACGGTTTGAATAATCTCCCTTTGTTTATCTCTTCTTTTTTAAAATCACCATCATATCCCATCATACTTTCTCTATGTATTCATGCTCGAACACATCAGGGTTACCAGCTTCTTGTTCTCCCTACTCTAGAACCCTCCTGATGGTCTGTTCATCCATCCTTAGCCTTTCATTCTTCACATCTGCCGTGATAATTTCGATTCTCCATCTTCTTCTATTCGTGCAGAATTCCAAAAATCAACTATGTGTGACTGTTTGATCACCGGATTCACCGTTAGGGCATAGAACTTTTGGGTTTGTTACATGTTTATCAAAGATTGCTTAACAATTTAAACAATAACGTAGTGGATATATTAAGCTATAAAACGTCTTTTAGTTGCTCAAAATAAACCATTTATTAACCAACAAATCAACCCAAGAACAAGGATCACATACGTGAAAATAAATGCTATCAAACAAAACCAACCATAGGGTGTTCATAGAATACTACCTTTCTAAGAACAAGGAGATTTAGGATGGATGATAGATGAAGAAGATGATATTCTTGAATGTAAACCTCCAAGGAAGAAGGCCTCAAGCAAGTATACCCACAAGCTTCTTGCCAAACACCCAACTAGTTAGGAAGTTGAACACCAAAACCCTTCTTCTTGTGCCATCATTCAAATCCGAATTTTTCAGCAAAGGAGGAAGAGAGAGCTGCAAATGTATGTGTGAGATAATATGTTTGAGTGGAGCGTAAAGGTTTAATGTCTTGTCTTAAAACAAGACAAAAGAATCCCAATGTAGCAACCAAAGGGGAGGCCGAAAATGGGGTTTTCCCACCCATTTTTATAAAATTTTAACACTCACTTATAATGTATAAGTTTATAAAATTATACCCTTTTTATTTTATAACTTAATCACACTTTATTTGTTGTTATTTCACCAACTTAAATAATAAAACAAATAATTTCTCGTGAACAAAATATCTATATAATTTGTTCCATTTCAGGTGCAATAATTTAGAAACCCATTTTCTAAATTGGTGTCATTATTTATTTGTTTGATCATATCAACAAATAAATATTTTGTTAGATCTAGGAACAATAAATCTAAATCATTTTGTATAGGCTTAGAACTTTAATTAATACTTGTAATGTATGATTATAATTCATTATTTTGATGTATGCATTATGTATATAGGTTAACCCATATGTGTGTTGATTTGTGTATGATTATATGTACAAACATTATAATTGGTGAATTACTAAAATTGACCAAGTGTAAGAAACATTTAGGGATGAACATTTTGTTCTTCCATAGATATGTTTCTTACAAGTAACATACAACCGAGGATCCTCTACGGATGAACAATCAGCTCTACAGTTAAAGTGAAGTCAGTTAAACAGTTCAAGTGAAGACTCCTGCGGATGAGCAGACTCCTTCCGAATACAAAGTACTTTCAAAAGACAAAGTAGCTTTGAATGAAAAAGTACCTTCAGAAGAACAAATTACCTCTGGAAAACCTGTTAAGCTGCGGATTCCAAACACTTGTATTCAAATAGTAGAAGTGTTACAAGTCAACACGTCAATAAGACAGTTGTGCAAATCCCAAGAGATCTGGTGTTTCCTTAACTAAAACACACGTGCCTATAAATATGGATCCTTGGTTTCACATCAATGGATGAAGGTGAACACATGAGCAACCAAACGGCAAACCAAAACATCACATCAATTCACACAAACATAAACCGTAGCAACCGACACATCAACATCAACACGTTCAAAGCATTTATTGTCTATGTCATTCATTATTTTTGCGTCTGTAATCATTAATCAATTTTAATGAAATACGTTTGAATCAAATCATGTTTACTTATTAATTGTTTTCATATCATTGTGTTCGTCATAATCATTATTCATTATATTTGATATTTATTTTGAAAAAAAAACATTAAACAAGGTTAATGTTGATTCCACAAACATTAACTTGATTTCTTTTAACACTGATAATTTTCTAATTGTGATCCTCGAATTCACAAGTGGTATTAGAGCCAATTGCTCATTGATTTAGATCGATTGTTCTATCAATGTTAATAGTGTTTAATTGTTTTCTTGTTTAACTAGATTTGTCAGTTTTTGCTAATTAGATCTACTATTTTCAACGAAATCGATTTTGTGTGAATCAATTAATACAATGAGTTGTCTTTGAGCAAGTATTGTTTCATTGTTTGATTAACTTAGATCAATATTCAAAGCAATTGAATAGTAGATTTGAACAAATACATTAATAAAATCGTTGATTTGATAATAATTATCATTAAAAGGATTGACTAATTCGTGACCACAAGTGCTTAATTTTTGTTGATTAAGTTTTGTCACTAATTAGTTCATTACCTAAAAGATACTCTGCAATAGTTAAAATCTTAGAATTTAAATAAACATGAGTAACTTTGGTGGATCATCATACCAACCTCCAAAGTTGGAAACACAAGCAGATTTTAAATCCTAGAAAATCAAGTTCAGGAATCATATGAATTATACGGATTCTGACTTATGGGTGTTAATAACTGAAGGTCCGTACATTCCATTCACTTTTGGGCTGGATTATAATGATAATAATCAACCCATAAGTACAAAGGATCTCTCACCTGATGATATTAAGAAGGCCAAAGTTGATATTAAAGCATACAACTTGCTTAGTATGGCTTTACCTGAAGAAATATTAATCTAAGTCTGAGAATTATAAAATAGCAAATTCCTTATCGAAGATACTTCATACACTCTGTGAAGAGAATGATTAAATCATAAGCATTAGGAAGGACACCCTATGTTCATAATATGAAACCTTTCATCATATTGAGGGTGAATCAATTCCTCAACAACTCCATAGATTTATGCAGCTGGTAATGGAGATGAATATCTTGGAGTTAAAATATACAAATGAGGATTTAAACAAAAACATGCTCCATACTTTGTCTAAAACTAGAAGCAAACTATGTTCATGTTCAATAATACCATTGACCTCAAAACACTGGTTTAGATACCTTGATAGCTAAAGCTATGGTTCTTGAAATGAATGAAAAATTATGAAACAAGAGTGTGAGAACACATGTCTTACCCTATCACTTTAAAGAAACAAAATTGTTGAAGTGCTTTCATTTCCAACAATGATTGTGATAACTCTTGTACTTTAAGTAAAGATGAAGAGGAAGTAAGTTTCTATGCATCAAAGTCTTCAAAGAAATATGTCAAGTAGGTCAAGAAAAAAAACGAAAGAACCAATGATAGAAGATATACATCTACATCATGAGCAAAATATTCATCAAATAACAACCAAATAGAGCCCATCAATGTCATTCTGGACTCTAAAGAACAAAAAGCAGCCTCTGTAGCTTTGAGTTCAAGTTTTCAAGCTTACCTCAGAAAATCCTTAACATCTGCCAACATTTGCGAGCAAGACTTGGAAGAACTACATCCAGATGTATGAGAGGAGATGGATCTACAATGGCAAATGGCAATGATTGCTTTAGAGCCAAACAATATCTTAGGAGAAATATATATTTGGCTGCAGCAAGTAAATCATCAAAGATTTGTATGATAAGCCAATGTAAGATTTTTCAAATGCAATCTCTATGGACATTTCTGTAAAGAATGTAATCAACAAAGAAACCTGACTTGACACAACATCAGCATCATCAGTCTCGCCAACCATCATCATCTCAAAGATCTTTTAGGCAACCACAACTGACCGACTCATCCCCACTAGCCACAAATACATCAGTAGGAACAAGTAACTCTAAAAAAATTGGGTTGATCATACTACAAGATGGAACCTATGACTGGAGTATGTATGAGAAAGTAGTCTTGGAAGAAAATAAGCTTTAATCACTCACATGGAAAACAAAGTTCCACCCTTGGCTAGAGAGGTAAGAGATAGGTTATGTTCATTAATATGTGTTGAGAAAGTTGAAATAAAGAAACAATGATTTTGAATGAATCTCATGTAAGAGAAAATAAATTATCAAATCAAAATCAACTCTTTACAAAAGGATTTAGATAAACTTGTTTGAGAAAAGTATAGTTGAAAAGCTCAAGTTGAGTATCTGACCATTTCCTTAACTAAATCCATGGATGATCATGCATCAACTAAAGTGAACCTTCAAAAGTTTCATATTTCATCACAGCAATATGAGAAATTATTACATTCTCATATTGAAATAGAGAATAGGTATGGGTCGGAATATAATGATGTTGCATCTCCTATAAATAATAATTACTCACCTTTACCTGAATCAATGACAATAACTTATCAAATGATTTTGTGCCATGAACAAAGTTTGAAACAAACTCTAATCAACAAATTAATCATAATGAAATAGAGGTGAATGAAATTGAGCCTTCTGAATCGGAATAATATTAATAAAATGAAGAATTTGACTTTGATGCGTGTGATGAGTTGGATGATTCTGATGAACATGATGATGATCAACTGGACATTGGTAAGAATGTTGCTTTTGAAACAATCATTCCCAAAGTTCTTGACGAAACAAAGTTGCCATATCCTCCAAACAAAGAAACATATTGAATACTATTTGCAAGAGAATAGCTCAGCTAGAAGGTCTGCAAGACCTTCATCAGCAACAAAAACCTTCAAAGGAAGAAATTGAAAAGTGTGCATGTACTGAGGAAGTACACACATCTTCTGTAGGAAAAGTACAGAAGAAACAATCAATAGATCGTAAACAGTAGAAGAAATCTTCTTTAGTAGGAGATCTTATGAAAACCAAATCTATTGATTTAGTAGATGATTTGCGGAAGGCAAAATCAGTAGCCAAGAAATAAAAGCCTCAAAAGCTAAAAAAGGATAAATCAATTGCAAAATTGGAGAACGATGCAAAGCCTCAAAAGTTGACAAAGAACAAAAAAATAATTGATTCTGACAAAGAATCAGAGGAAATGTATTGCAAGTAGTGTGATATGAAAAACCACAATACTGAAGATTGTTACTTAAGTAGTTATTGTTCTATTTGTAATATGAACAATCACATGACATCTAACTACTACTTCAACAAAAATTGTGCTATTTGTAACAAAAATAACCATTCAACTCAGGAATGTTATTTCAACAAAAAGAACAAGACAAAGAGCACAAAGAAGAAACAATATGATAAAGTTGAATTAGACACTCAATCTATTGATTGTGAAAAGATTCAAAAACTAAGAAGCAACAACATAAACAAAAGCCATAACCAAAGGAGAAAACATCCACTAATGTTCAAAGAAAAGAATAGCATTTCAGCAATCAAAAACACCTCACAAAAGGGTGGATTTGACTGAAAAATAAATAGATGTTGATGATGCTTTCTTTGATAATTTTGAAAACGGAACCCATGTACCTCATTCAAATAAAAGATAATGAAACTTTCAACAACAAAGATTTATTATAAAAACCAAAAATATCAAACCAACAAAATAAGGTGAATAAAGAAGAGATTGAGAAACTAGGACCTAATTCAACAACCTCATCTTCAACATAATCATCATCACTTGAAACAACTCAGAATGAATCAATTAAAACTATAATTAATATTGAAACTTCAAGACTTATTCATGAAGAATTAACAATTTTAGACACTACTGGAAAACCTATGGTCATTAAGGCTTTGGTTGTCAATTCTAATTGATTTCTTTCTATGTGCAGGAATAATCTTGGAGAGTTGACAACAAGTGGTATGTTGATAGTGGTTGTTCCAGGCATATGATAGGAAACTGTTCACTTCTCCATGACTTCAAGCATAAAACTGCCTCATATGTGGCATTTGATAGGGATAAGTCATCAAAAGATGAATATCAATTATGGCATAGAAGGCTTGTTCATTCTAACATGAAGAACATGAACAAATTGGTGAAAAATGACCTAGTCATTGGATTGCCATAGAAAGAGTTTTATTGTTCAAACCATTGTCCTTCATGCTATAAAGGAAAACAACATAGAGTGTCTCATAAAACCGAAATTATCAATACAAACACTACACCAGTCAAACTGCTTCACATGGATCTGTTTGGTCCAACCAATGTGATGAGCATTGTAAAGACACAATATTGTTTAGTGATAGTGGATGATTTCATTAGATTCACATGGGTCTTCTTCTTCAAACAAAAGAGTGAAACATCAAAAACATTAATGGACTTTATCATCAAGATTAAGAATCAACTTGATTTAAAAGTTAAAATTTTCAGGAGTGAAAATGGGAATAATTTGTTAATACTGACTTAGATTCTTTTTCCAGGAATAAAGGTATTGCAAGACAATCAATGCACCAAGAACTCCATACATAATGGAGTTTCTGAAAGAAGAAACAAAACATGTATTGAAGCAGTGAGAACAATGCTACCTGATTCACAATTGCCAATCACCTTTTGGGTTGAAGCGGTGAATACAGCATGCAATGTTCAAAATAGGACATTAATTGTAAAAGAACATAATAAAACACCTTATGAGCTTCATTTAAAAAAACTTACATAGGATATCTTAGAGCTTTTTGGTGTCATGTATCTGTTTTAAACACAAAAGAACAATTGGAAAATTTTCAAAAAAAGCCTATGATGGTTTCTTTGTTGGATATTCTTCAAAATCCAAATCCTATAGGATCGACATTCCTCAACATAACATTGTGGAAGAAACTCCTATGTGTCATTTGATGAATCCTTATTTCCTAAATCTATAAAAGGATCATCATGGTTGTTTGATATAGATGCACTAACAGACCCATTTAACCCTGTTTATTTGAATAATGCAGGATCTGATGATACATGTTATCCATTTGTTCCCCCAACTATGAATGAAGTGTCACTATCTACTTATCCTCCAAGAATACACACATAAAGTATCAAGGAACAAGGAACAACAAATAATAACAATGATGCTGCATAAGTCCAGCACAATGGATCTACATCCTTAGATCAGAACACTTCATCAGCAGCTACTACGTCTACATCCGCAGATGAGTGTCCTACATTCAGAGATATAATAATGTCTCAATAGTTGTTCCGTGCTCTCAAGAAGATACAACATACATTGGAGATGATTCAGCAAGTCCTTATATACCATCCGTAGAAGTTCCTGTAACTCTTATGGAAGAACAAATTGCTTCTGGAGAAGTTCTTGCAGAAGATATTAATGATGCACCTGATGTTAAAACTCAGGAAGATCACTCCATACCCAATGATGAACACGAGGAACACTTTGACTACTTCCTAAATTCATCAGCTAGATTGGATCCATCTACATCAATGAATATGAATAACTAGGAATCATCTATTCCAGTTGAATCTACTCCAACAACAAGAATTCATAAGACTCATCCAATAAACAACATTATTGGTGATCTTGATAAAAGAACAACAAGAAGCCAAGGTGGAGCTGCAAACATCTGTCTTTTTACTTGTTTTCTTTCACAAGTACTTCCTCCAAACATCACGGCTGCTCTAAAGGACAATAGCTAGATTGAAGCTATGCAAGAAGAACTTCAACAATTAAGAAAGAAAAAAGTATGGAATCTAGTTGATTTATCTGAAGGCCAACATCCGATTGGAACAAGATGACTCTTCAAAAATAAACTAGATGACAGAGGCATAATTGTGAGAAACAAAGAAAGGTTGATTGCACAAGGTCACACACAAGAAGAAGGGATAGACTATGATGAAGTTTTTGCACCAATTCCAAGAATTGAAGCCATAAGAGTATTCCTAGCATGTGCATGGTATAAGAAGTTCATTGTCTATCAAATGGATGTCAAATGTGCTTTATTATATGGGAAAATTGATGAAGAATTCTATGTAGCACAACCTCCTAGATTTGAAGATCCTCATTACCCACACAGGGTATACAAACTTGACAAAGTTTTGTATGGTCTTCATCAAGCACCAAGAAAGTGGTATGAAACATTATCATCTTTCTTGCTCAAACATGGATAGAAAAGGGGAACCATTGATCAGACTCTCTTTCTCAAACAAGAAATTCAAGATCTCTTAGTTGTTCAAATTTATGTTGATGACATTATATTTGGCTCAACTAACAATAGATTATGTGTAAGCTTTGAAGAGTTGATGAAATGTTTTAGATGAGTTCAATGGGAGAATTAACTTTCTTCCTTGGTCTACAAGTTCATTAGAAGATAGATGGCATTTTCATCAATCAAGAGAAGTACATACAACAAATATTGAAGAAGTACAACCTTGCTCATACATTTTCATGCAAAACACTAGCCTCAACAATTGATAAGATTGTACCTAGAACTACATGAAAACCTGTTGATCAAATATTATATAGATCAATGTAAGGCCCCGTTCCCGGGACACTTACAGTTGGCCAATCATCGCACATAAAACATATATTTACAATTAACCTTCATAAACCATCACAGCGGAACATTAAAATAACTTTTCATTTCATTCTAAATGCTTTTGCAAGTTAATACAATCATTCATTTAAAAACATCATTCATTCACCTTACAATGCAAAAACATTAAACAAAAGAATGCCATCCAAAAAGCCAAGTAGCTGCCCCGCGCCATCCTCAGCAATGCTCACCTACCAACTGGAAAATGCATAAAAAGTCAGCGTTGCTGAGTGAGTTCTAGTTTTATAAAAACATTGCATTACCTTCTATTCATTAGAACATTTTCATTACTATCGCACGTGATCACACATCATACATACATCAAGGTAATAATTATTATCTTTAACATCGTTCGTTAGTACATTTCGCACATCTCGCACATCTCGCACATATCGCACATATCGCACGTATCGCACATATCCCACGTAGCGCACATATCACACGTATGGAGTGGTCACTAGGAAAGACTCCCTCTATGTGTGTGAACTCTTATGGGGTCGCCAAGATCGCACGATGTATGACACACAGTAATTAGGAAATCGGACGTTATTGGAGCAGTCACCGGGACTGAACTGTTACTGTGTGTATGAGCCTTCATGAGTTAGTCAAAATCACATGTTGTAGATACACACATAGTTGGACACTCCCCCTGTGTGTGTGAACTCTTATGGGTTAGCCAAAATCACACGCTGTATGACACATAGTAATTAGGAAATTGCACGTTATTGGAGCAGTCACCAAGACTGAACTCTTACTCTGTGTATGAACCCTCGTGAGTTAGCCAAAATCACACGTTGTAGACACACACAAAGTAATAACTCTCAATGAGTTGTGAACCTTCCTTCAGTTGCTTGTAAGGCTTTTCATTACTTTCTCTTCATTAGTGCATGCATTCATTCATTACGTTCCTCTTTCATTATATTGAATCTTTTGCTTCATTAAGATAATACTTTACGTTCATTAACAATATCACACCACGTAAAGTCACATCATCACACGTAATAGGGAACATAACAAAACATAACATGCAATTATACATAAACATAACATCATCATCATACATCATCATCATCATACATCATCATCATCATACATCATCATCATCCATAATATACATCATACATACCATCATGCATAAGAATCAATCATAACATCATCATCATCATACATCGTCATCATCATACATCATCATATATCATCATCATCATACATCATCATCATCTCCCATCATTCATGCCCATCACATCATCTTTGACCTCAAAAAGTCAACTTACATAGCCCCCGGGAACCTCCCAAGCCAAGGCCCACTTAACATTTTTTTCCTAAGAAGTTAGAAAATATTCTAAGTGTTGGTCCGCATTTCCCTTTTTGTTCATGCGCATTTCTTATTGTTCATCCGCATTTCTTATTGTTCATCCGCATTTCTTTTTATTCATCCGCATTGCCTTTACTCATCTGCATTTGTTCATCCGCATTAAGTTTGTTCATCCGCATTTCCCCAGTCGCATGAGCTTACTCATCCGCATTTCCTCAGTCGCATGACTTACTCATCCGCATTTCCTCACGCACATGACTTACTCATCCGCATTTTCCAAGTCGCATGAATTAATCATCTGCATTTCCTCACTCGCATGAATTACTCATCCACATTTCCTCAGTCGCATGACTTACTCATCCGCATTTCCTCAGTCGCATGACTTACTCATCCATATTTCCTCAATCGCATGAAGTACTCCTCCACATTTCCTCAGTCGCATGACTTACTCATCCGCATTTCTTCAGTCGCATGAATTACTCATCCGCATTTCCTCAGTCGCATGACTTACTCATTCGCATTGACTTTCCATCCGCATTGACTTTCCATCTGCATTGACTTTCCATCCGTATTGACTTTCCATCCGCATTTGTCAACACTTAAGCAGTTTTCTAAACTTAGGCGTATGACTACTGTTTGGGCGTATGAGCAGCCTAGGGCACACTATTCATCAAATTCAGTCCCCAAATCTCATCTTTCATGTTCTAAGCTTAAAACATGCAATCTAAGCCTTAGGAACACAACCATTACATAATCAAGTATGAAGATAGTCCAACATCACCTCATAGCCACAACATACACACACTCAAACATACGGGTATAAAGCCCAGTTTTATAACAACATTCATTCATGTATTTCCAGCCTCAAAACAGTTAAGAACCAGTAAAAGAGGGGTCTTAGAACTCACCTTTCCAGCTCTTGGGTATGCCTTCTTCCAAACTCGTTTGCAATTGAGTTCAACCACCTAGAAACCCACTAAAAGCACACAACCAAACACACACGACACACATAAGCATACAACCGAGGATAAAACCGATTAGGAACACTCAAACATCATGAATTCCTACCTTGAATTTGACTTTTTAGCTTATTCTTCTTCAAACCCGAGAGCTTTCTACTCTTTTCTTTCTCTCTCTCTAAAAACCGAAGATCTCGGTGTTGTGAGAAGGGAGTGGGCGACCATGCCCACTTTACACCCACTTTCAAACCTTTTTGTCCTTTTGTCACTTTTTACCCCTCAACTTGGGTATATATCTTTTCTTTCTTTTTCTTCACTTTATTCTTTCTTTACTAGCTTTAAAAGAAATTAACCGGGTGATACAATCAATGATAGGATCACTTATGTATTTATCTACCGGTAGACCTAACATTATGTTTGTTGTGTGTGTTTGTGATAGGTACCAATCAGATCCAAAAGGGTCTCATTTGAACATTGTGAAGAGGCTTTTTAGATATTTGAAAGGAAAACCTACCCTTGGACTTTGGTATCCAAGGATGCAGGGACATCATAAGAATCTTACAATGATCCAGGCTCTTCTATTCTTTAACAGCAGACCTTGTGATTTATTAAGATCATATAGTCAATTTCTAGAACACAGCTCAAATTGAGGAAGATAAAGAATTTGAAATGATTGTGGTTGAGATTAAGAATGAAAGACTAAGGATAGATAAGCAGACCATAAGAAGGGAACTAGAGTTGGGAGAACAAGAAGTTGGTCATCCTAATGTATTCGAGAATGAATACATAGAAAAAGTGTTCTACTTTATGGGGTATAATGGTGATTTTGACAAGGGTGGGATAAAGAAAGGGAGATTATGCAAGGCATATAGATTCTTATGTCACACCTATCTAAAGTGCATCTCCAATAGGAAGTCTGGGCTTGATAGATTGTCAAGGCACATTTCATCTGGCATTATTGGTATTTTTGAGGGAAGGACATACAACTACTCAAAGTACATTTTCAGTTGTTTGTGTGACCAAACTAGGGTGCAAAAAGGCCAACAAGATGTTTATGTTTCCCAGGTTCTTACAATTAATCATCAATGCTGATCTACCTAGTATTGCTAGAGATGGTGATGTGTTTATTCAAGCACACCTAGGGACATCTATACTGAATAAGATAAGTGGATGTTATGAAGGAGAAGACATGCCTATGTTTGCGCATGTAACTGACCCCAATACCAATATTCCCCAAGAATTGATATGGGAAGAACCTCAAGGGAGTTCACCTACTCACTTTGTGGAAGCCTCACCTTCACCTCATCAATCACCCATTCACCAACAAACTCAAACACCCTAACCACAATCACTAGCCGGTCAAAACACTCGACCAATCTCTCCAATTCACCCTCTATCACCAAATCAACTCCAAATAAAACTTTTTCAACAACCTCCAACTCCTGAAAATCAATCCACTAAGAGCTTTTACACCGCGGAGACAAAGTTAGCTTCACAAGCAAGTACAATTCAATTGTTACTAATCAAGACTGAATCCCTGTCCATTCAAATAATACAGAACTTGTCTCTCCAGTCACTAACCATCAGCAACAATGACAACCACATCAAGAACCGACAGATTAAGTTGTTGAGTCCAGTTCTAGCTCAGCTAGTGTAGCCTCTAAAGAAGTGAATGATGATGAGATTGCTGCTCAATATCAGGAAGAAGAAGAAGAAGAAGAAGCCAACTATTTTTATATGATTGCTTACATTGAAAATGATCTTAGTGATAATCATATCCCAGTCAACAAAAAGTTATCTGATTGCTAAATACAACAAGCTTGTTTGTCAAGTCAAACAATAGAAATCAAAGAATTCAAGAGTTGAAAGGGATGATAGAAGAAAATGATGATCAGCTCATGAAGCAAGAATCTTGTCTGAAAAGATTAAGAGAAAACATACAAGAAAACAATGAAGTCATTGATGCTCTGCATGAGCTTGTCAAAGAACAAGAAAAGTCAATTGCACATGAGAAGGCTAAAAAAGAAAAAACTTGTGTTGGAGAGCAACAAAGCTAACAACACTCTACAAGAACAATTTGCCCAGCTGAAAAAAAGGTTGAGGAGATCGAAAAACTAAGAAAGAAGATGAAGGACATTGAAACTAATGCTCCTGCATCAAAACAAACAAAAGAATCTTGTTGAAGCTTTAATGTCAATCATTCAATATTCAAGGAAAAAGAAGTACTTGGGTCATGTTAAGATTAAAGTACAAGATTCTCCTAAGAAATCAAAATCTATATCCCCTGGGCATGTTCCCTCAGTGAATGTTTCAACTTTAAAGTCTATGTCTCATGCTAAAACTGAAAGTGATGCTGAATGGAATGAGCTTACTAAAGATGAGTCTCCTAATGAAAAAAAGAATCAAAGGTTGATAAACTACTGACCACCAAAGACATATTAGAAGAAAGGACTTAGTCAAACATGTTTATGACCCTTATCAACTATGGGTTTCCATTTGATATGGTTAAGAGGATGTATGTGACTAAAATGAAGGCTCTACTAAAAGAATTTGAACTTTCTACATTCATGATCCCTAATTGTGACTATGAAGCATTCATAACATTTCAAGCCATTAAGAAAATCAAGAAAGATCTAGGCCACTGTGATATAGCAAAGCTTAGCAAGTACAATATGATCTGTTGGCTACAGGGTCACAACTACAAGGCACATAAGCTTAAGGGAAGAATAGTTGGTAAGCTTAGGAGGATGATGGAACATGTAATGGTTGTTGAGCTTGACATAGGGGTGAGATTCAAACTGAAGCTCCAGACCCATCCTATGAGCAACAAAGCAAACTCCCTATTGATCCTATAACTATTGAATCTAAAGATCAACACAAAGGGAAAGAAAAACTAATTAAAGGGCCACAAGCAGTTATACCTGGCAAAGTGTGTCCTTTGGGTATAGTAGTCAGAGAGATTACAGAGCAAAAGTCTACCTTAATAGAGCTGTTTGATCACACCACAAGTCCCAACTCTGTGGAAGACAACAAGATCATGGCCTGGAAGTATTGTCAAGAGTGGGATTGTATAATTATCAAGAGGTCATCTAGAAGAACTGAATACTTCCATGATGTAGAAGCATTACTAAGACTTCCTAGAGAGACATTAAAGACTTGAAAAGCCTAATCATCTCCAACTATCCCATTCATCCAAAGGGAAGAGATTTCTCTATGTTTGTGGGTAGGCTGAAAACAAGTTTATAGATGATGTGCTGAAGGAGGGTAAGAGAGAAGATGCTGAACATAAGAAGAGACTTCAAAAGGAAAGAAGGTCAAACACCAACTCCTTTACATTAGTTGATGATGAATTCTTAAGGAGGGTTGGTTACACTAATAGGAAAACAGCAGCCACAAAGTCATAACAAGAAATCAATACACTACCCATAACTGAGTGGGGATATGTTGGGAAAACAAAAGAAATGGTGCTACTGAGGAATGCTGAATGAAAGAAAGGTGACAAGATAAGAACTTTTGACCCATTATAGATCAAACTACTCAACCCAAGCTACATATCATACTTACATGACAAATTCTTCCTAAAGCTATCTGATGAAAGAGCACAGAATGATCTATGCTTATATGTTCACATGATACAAGTGGTGGATAAACTGCATACAAAAGCATACAAGAGAAGAATATATGATGCTGGCTTTTGAAAGGAGCTAACATTGAAGAAGTATCATAACTAAGAATCAAAGAAGAAGATGACCTTGAAATAGTTCACCATCAAAGTGTTATGGAAACTCTAACAACTGAAGAAGACATCTTCGGACTAACTTTTGAGACACTTCAATAGATATGCAGAACGGAGATCAAGTACAAATACGATGATCAAAAGGATGCAGTGTCTTATTTCAACAAGAAGATGGTGTCAAGATTGAAGGAGCTTTCAGTTTTGAAGAACTGATTAGAAGTGTCTAAGCCTAAGGAGGAGTATTGTCCGATACAGGAACAATAGATCTAGATCATTTTGTATAGGCTTAGAACTTTAATCAATACTTGTAACGAATGATTATAATTCATTATTTTTATGTACGCATTATGTATATAGGTTAACCCATATGTGTGTTGATTTGTGTATGATTATAGGTACAAACATTATCATTGATGAATTACTAAAATTGACCAAGTGTAAGAAACATCTACAGATGAACATTTTGTTCTTCCGTAGATATGTTTCTTACAAGTAACATACATCCAAAGATGTTGGATCAAGAAAAGGCTGGTGCAACCAAAACCAAATCACATAGACAAATTTTGGTGCTACTTACAAGGCTTCCGAAGTCAAGTGTGGAACTTCTGAAGGAAGTAGATTTCTTCCGAAGATAGAGTGAAAGCTTTACTTTCAAAGACAAAACTCTACTTCCGAAGACAAAGTGTTCACTTGTGAAGAATCAAGAAGAAATTAGAAGACTATTTCCAAAGTATGAAGAAAGAAGAAGTCATCAAGCCTCGAAAGAAGTAGCCTCTTCCGAAGTGTAAGTGGCTTCGGAAGTACTTGTTCTTCCGAAGCCATTTAACCTTCAGAAGACACTGCTATGAACCAGTGGACATAAGTATGATCTCTGACACTCCGCTACAGAACTCTGATACTGCATGGCGTTTTCTCAAATAGCCATATAGTTGACCATACTTTATTCCACTGTTCACCTTTTTATGTTAGTACAAGTTACCAACTTTAGTTGGTGACAAAAGGTAAGTCAGGGACATGTCCTGACTACCATATCGCACATAAGACTTTATCTGAGATACCTTAAACTATAGCTTTGTAGTATTTGCTTTAGTTTGAGGATCCCAGCTGGTATCAAAGTATGTCCGGCTGTATGTAGTATTATATATAGTTTCTCATTGTAACTCATAACAGTATGCTTGTAAGAGTCTTGTAATATTTGAGTTGAGAGGCAATATATGCAATTACCTTGAAAATTACTTCTTGTTTTTGATTATTTATTATTGTATTGTTATCAACTCTTAAAGACTTTGCTTTCATCCAAGTCTTGTTTAAGTGAGTTTGAGAGAAAATCAAGTGTTTAGTGACATAAACCGATCCTGCAATTGGTATCAGAGCTCTTTAGGCTCTTGATTGTGAGATCTAACCATCCAAATTAACCTGATTTTCACTCCTCCTTACAACTCTCTCAAAATGGCCCTTAACAAATCTGAAGTAGAGATGGGAACCATGACCAAACCTCCTATCATTACTCCTAAAAACTTTAGGTCTTGGAGTAGAAGAATAGAAGGCTTCATTTGATGCCAAGATAGCAAAATGTGGGACTCCTTTGTCAACGACCCCGTATAAACCCAAGGTGGTAGCAGTTGGTGGAAGTGGTGCCATGATAGAAGAAGCTGTTGAAGATTATTCTGACGAAGACTGGAAGAAGATGGATGTTGACAACAATGCAATGACCATTCTGTTGACTGCAATACCCAACTCCATCATGGTGGGGTTTGAGCATTGTAAGTCTGCTAAAGAATTGTTTGATGCACTTGCTTAGATGTATTCAAGCTTCAACGACTCCAAGAAGGACTCACTGAAGCAGGAGTTCGAGAACTTCACTTATATTGCAGGAGAGACCCTCATCCAATAGTATTTCAGGTACATGGATCTTATTTCTTCTCTTCAGTCTGTAGAGTGCTCTTCCAAATGGGTGGACATTCTACAGTGTCTCTATCAAGGGAACAGAAAACTTGAACACTCTTAGTATGACTGAACTCTATGGCATCCTTGATGGATACCGGTTAGAGATGGAGAGTAAGAAGGGCCACCAAAGAAGCCGACCTCTAGGCCTTCCTGCTAGTAATGATCTAATGGTTGCTAAACGCTCAGTATCCCCACAACCTCATTAATACCTGACATACAACCAGTAGCCATCCTGCTTTTCTGGACCATACATCACTTTCCCTGAGACTCCAAGGTCTCAACAGGCATGACACAATTCCTTTCAGGATAGTTGTGCCTTTGTCTTAGGAAGTGGACACTCTTGTGACTTTCAATACTATTTTCATGATCTAGACTGTTCTAGTCCAGACGATGTAGAGTATGTGGACATCGTCCAACAGATGGCTCTTTTAACCTACAGAGCAAAGAAGTTCTTTAAAAGAATTGGAAGGCAATTCTCTCAAAACCCAAGTGCCAGCAAGTTTGGTTTTGACAAGACCAAGGCCAAATGTTACAACTATAACCAACTTGGTCACTTTTCAATGGAATTCTAGGCTCCCAAATCAAACCCGTGAACCCCACAGGCCTGCACACATCCCTCTACATCAAAGCCCACTGGAAAGCTGACTGAACTGCTGCAATGGCTCAAGAAATCGATTGGACCTTTATGGTTCAGGATGTGACTCATGCTCAAGCTCTCATGGCCAGAACAGATGATAACCAGGTATATGAACATCTTTATACTCCTTCCTGTATAGCTAAGGTTAATTTATATGAGGACTATAATAGGAAAATAAATCTGATATTGAGTCATTAAATGTTTTGAAATCCGATTTTAAAAGGGTTGAGTCCGACTATCAAAAGAAAATTAAAGAGTTAGGGAAAATTGTTTCCCTATTAAAACATGAACACACTAATTACAAGACTCAAATAAAGGATTTATTATCCAAATTGTCTGAGGCTCAATCCCAGCTTGTCATAGCCAAGGCTTAAGCCAAGAAGTATGCTATTTCTGAGCAGAACTTCCAAGCTATTATTGCATCATCCTCCCACTCCAAAATTTGTTATCAAAATAAAGGAGGGTTGGGGACCAATTAAATTGCTCCACCACATTCTTATGAGTCCATAAGACAACCTAGATATGGTACTGAAGAGCAAGAGGTCCCATCTGCTGACCCAACTTCACATGAGTTGAAGAATGATGCAACAATAATGGCCACCACAGGGAAGGAACAAGTAAATCCACCCACCTATCCTAGTGAAGATCAAACCCTAACCACCAAAGCCAGAAGAAGCAAAGCTAAAGCTGCTAGAAGAACTACTAAGAAAATGGCCGAGTCTAACCTAACGATTGACTCAAAATAAAAAGGTGTCTTTATCTCAGCTGGATTCCAGGTGATAGGTACTTCTGATTCAGGAAAGGAGTGTAGTACCAGCACTCCTATCCTACCAAGGATCAGAAGTTGAAAGGAAAGGTTTCTAAGAAGAGAAAAAGAGTAAGAAACAACAACCTACAAGCTCCCAAAAGACTAACATTACATGCCTAATGTGTGGTCTGCAAAACCACATGACTAAAGATTAGTACTACAATCCTGCTAGCACACATTATGCAAATAATGTTAGAAAGGAAGGAGTCAGGGAAGGTTTCTCATTTGGACCTTATCAGATGGTCCAAGTGATAGAAAAAGGAAAGCTAGTTTCTGAAGCTAGATTGTCTTTGGAAGAAAATCCTTCTTCTCAAGGGAAAATGGCTCTGGAAGCAAAAGCTGCTAAAAATCTAAAGAACAAGAAAATTCCCTTGAAACCATCCCAGAAGAAGACTGCTTCAGAAGAAAAGGTGGTGAAGGCTTCTTCTGAAAAGAAACAAGCTTCAGAAGAATGCCATGCTGCAAAAGCTTCTAGAAGCACATCTTCCATGATCAACCAAAGGAAGGATTGCAAGATCAAGAAAGATGTTACAGCCCAAGCCTCTTCTTCAAAGACATCCATTGAACCCCTATGCTTAACTTTTGGTTCAATTATGTTACTATCTTTGGAAGGACCCAAGACCACAAGGCTTGGGTCTCCAATGAAAACAAATAATCTCATCTTTTGTGCAGGGACATCCATATGACAAGAACAACAATGTTTGGATTGTGGACAGTGGATGCTCCAGGCACATGACAGGGAACAGATCTCTGCTTTAATAGTTTCAACACTATGACGGAGGTCCTGTCCAATTTGGAGGTGAGGCTGGAGGATATATTTTTGGCAGAGGGAGTATATCCAATGGTAAGTTAAAATTTGACAAAGTTAACTTTGTCAAACAGCTTGAACACAATCTGTTGAGTGTTTCTCATTTTGTGATCAAAAGCATCAATGCTTTTCACAGAAAATGAGTGCATTATCTCAAACCAGGGATAATAGTTCCTCCGAATTGGTGCTTCTTAGATCTCCCAGGAATGGGGATATGTATAAGTTGGATATGAACAATGTTTCCCCAATAGGTGAAGTATGATGCTTTCTTTCCAAAGCTGATAGTGATGAGTCAACACTTTGGCATAAACATACGTGTCATGCAAATATTAGAAAATGAACAAATTGGCTAAAAATAACTTGGTACGTGGTTTGCCTAAAACGGAATTTTTTTACAAAGATAACTGTGTTGCATGCCTGAACGGGAAGCAACACAGGACATCTCATAAATCCAAAAGTGTTAATTCCATTACTACTCCATTACACTTATTGCGTATGGATCTTTTTGGTTCCACGAGTATATGAGCATTGGAAGGAAATCATACTGCCTTGTGATAGTTGATGATTTTACAAGATTTACATGGGTATTCTTTTTAAGAACTAAAGATGAAACTGCTGAAACATTAAAATCTTTTATTCTTAAAATAGAAAATCAAATTGATCACAAGGATACGATTATTAGAAATGATCAAGGGTCTGAGTTTAAGAACTTCATTCTTGACTCATTCTGTAACTCAAACGGGATTGCAAGACAATATAGTGCTCCCAGAACTACTCAACAAAATGGTGTTGCTGAGAGGAGGATAGGACACTTATTGAGGCTGCTTGAACTATTTTAGCTGATTCCAAACTACCTCTAACATTTTAGACAGAGGTAGTTAGCACTGCATGCGATGTGCATAACAGAGTTCTTGTAGTTAAGCCACATGGAAAAATCCCTTATGAGCTATGGAACAAGAGGCCACCATTCATTGGAATTTTAAGGTCCTTTAGCAGTAGGTGTACCATACTTAACACAAAGGACAATTTGGCAAAATTTGTTAAAAAGTCAGATGATGCTATATTTGTTAGATACTCCTCTAGCTCTAAATCTTACAGAGTATACAACATTAAGAATCAACAATTTGAGGAGTCATCCAATATAGTTGTTAATGAGCACACTCCTTGTGTTAGGGGGAATGGCCCTGATCATATCTTTGATTTAGGATTGTTTCCAAACTATTCTAAACCTTCTTGTGAGAATGTTTTAGTTTTAATAGGTGCTCAAAAAGATGCTAATGCTGATCAACTGTTTGAGCTACCCAGACCTTTTCTAGGTTCTCCAAGAGCTGCAACAAATCAAGCTCCCACTATTCATAGATCAAACAGTATAACTATGTCAAGGAACAGTGAAGCTTCAACCACTGAATCACCTGCTGATCCTCAAAACTCATTAGGTGATCCAACACAACACCAAGCTGAGGGTAGTAGCATTTTGAAGGAACATGCAACTGTTAATGCTACTTCACAGCCAACAATTGATGATGGTTCTCATTCATTGAGTCGGTCATCATTGAATGAGTTTGAAACAAAAATTGGACAAAATGTTCCTGTTCCTGAGCAAAATATGTCTAATCTGGACTTATCCTTGCAATCGGAAGTGAGTCCTCGCTTAAGGATTCACAACACTCATCCAGCTGAGAACATCATTGGGGATGTCTGTGAAGGTGTGAGAACAAGAAGGCAGACTCATCATGAATGTCTTCTTGTACTCATGCTTCCTATCCCAGATAGAACCCAAGAAGGTGGAAGATGCCTTGAAGGATAGTAGCTGGGTTGAATCGATGCAAAAGGAGCTAGTTCAATTCAAAAGACAGAAGGTTTAGAACCTATGTCCGCTACCATCTGGTCGAGTACCAATAGGAACTAAATGGGTTTTGAGGAACAAAAGAGATGATAGAGGCTTGATTAAAAAGAACAAGGCAAGACAGGTAGTTCAAGGATACACTCAAGAGGAAGGAAGTGATTATACTAATGTATTTCCACCTGTTGCAAGACTTGAGGTAGTTAGGATATTCCTTGCTTATGTTGCGTCCAAGAACTTTTTACTGTCTACCAGCTTGATGTCAAGTGTGCCTTTCTATATGGGGATATAGATAGGGAAGTGTATATGTGCCAGCCTCCAAGATTTGAAGACCCACAGCATCCCAACTATGTGTGCAAATTGGATAAAGCTCTATATGGGCTGCACCAAGCACCTAGGCTGTAGTATGAGACTCTGTCTCAGTTTCTTTTGAAGATGGTTACATAAGAGGAACCATTGACAAGACTCTCTTCATAAGGAAGTCTGGTAAGGACATTTTGCTTGTTCAATTTTATGTTGATGACATTATATTTGGCTCTTCAAATGACCAAATGTGTAAGGACTTTGAAAGCATTATGAAGAAGAAGTTTGAGATGAAGCAACTAAAGGAAGGGTTTTTCATTAATCAATCTAAGTATGTCAATGACATCTTAGAAAGATTTGAGATGAAAGATTGTAAGCCACCCAAGACACCCATACCCAGAAACCATAATCATTGTCCTAACCTTGAGGGGAGTTTGTTGGATCAAGAAGAAGGCTAGTGCAACCAAAATTAAATCACTTAGACAAATTTTGTACTACTTACAAAGGCTTTCAAAGCCAAGTGTGGAACTTCCGAAGGAAGTAGAGTCCTTCCGAAGTTAGAGTGAAACTTTACTTCCGAAGACAGAATCCTACTTCCGAAGACAAAGTGTTCACATTCGAAGAATCAAGAAGAAATGAAAAGACTAAATCCGAAGTATGAAGAATGAAGAAGTCCTCAAGCCTCGGAAGAAGTAGCCTCTTCCATAGTGTATGTGGCTTTGGAAGTACTTGTTCTTCCGAAGCCATTTAACATTCGGAAGACACTGCTATGAACCAATGGACATAAGTATGGTTTCTAACACTCTGTTGTAGACCTCAGATACTACATGGCGTTTTCTCAAAGAGCCATGTAGTTGACCATACTTTATTTCACTGTTCACCTTTTTATGTTAGTACAAGTTACCAACTTTAGTCGGTGACAAAAGGTAAGTCAGGGACATGTCCTCACTACATCAACTACTAAAGTTGAATACATTGCTGCTGCTGGTTGCTATGCTCAGCTGCTGTGGATTCAGAATCAGATGTTGGACTATGGATTCAACTTTATGAGTACTCCTATCCATATTGACAACAACAATGCTATCTCCATAACTGAAAATCCAGTGAAGCACTCCAAGACAAAGCATACTGATATCAGGTACCATTTCATATAGATATTCGTGAGAAAAATCTGATTAAACTAATCAAAGTTGATTCAAATGAACAATATGTTGATTTGTTCACCAAAGCTTTTGATGAACAAAGATTTAAGTATCTCATTACCGCTATTGGGATGATAAACATTGATTAGCTTAACTCTTTTGAAAACCTTTTTAATATGTAATGTCTTATGTCAATACAATCTAAGCCCTGTTACAAAAGGTCTCTCTGAAATTTTCTAAATATAAATTTCTTCCGAAGAGAAATTAACCCTCGGAAGACATTTTACATATCTTCCGAAGCAAAATTTCTCCAAGGATAATTTTTTTTCTCGAAAGAGTTTTTAGTCTAGGAAGAAGTGATTGATTTCATATCACATCTACTTTCAAAGTTTACAAAAAATCTCCACTCAGAAAGTAATCCGTACTCTCGGAAGTAACTTTTACCTTCGGAAAACAATTTACCTTCGGAAATGTTTTATATTCGGAAGAGAGATTTTACTGTGTAACGGAAATCTCTTGGGCCCCACACTGTAAAAAGTAAAGATTTTGTTAATGATTTCGGATTATTTAACTGAATTAAACCTTACCGCCCCTGTCACTTCATCCACTAAAACATCATATCATCTTATCCTTACCCCATTGCCGCCATTTCACCCTCTTTTAAATAATCCTGACTATTCACTCTCATCTTCTTACCACAAATTTTTACAGCCCTAAAAGTACCTTTTCTCCCAAATTCACCCAAGCTCAAACTCTTCTACCTTCACATCTTCTCAATGGCCCTAAATCCTCAACACAACGAAGTCGCACTTCTTGACTTTTCAAGAGATGCGAACTTCTCTGAAATCATCTCCTTCCTCACCCAATCATCTTACTACATCGCCTTGACTCTTAATCCCATGGTTTACCTTAATCACATGACTGAATTTGGGGGTAACGGTCAGGTTGAAACCCTAAATGGGATTCGTGTAATACGATCCTGCATTTGTGGCCAAGAGTTGGTCATCACTTAACAACTCATCAGGGAGCATCTGGAGCTTCATGATGAGGGTGCCCCTACTGAGTTCCCCAGGGCAGATTTAAACAACACCTACATCATCATGGGATATGGTCGAGACGTGAGCAGGTCGACTGTCTACAAATTCAACTTCTCCTACAACTGGAAGTTCCTCCTGCACCTTGTCCTTCACTATGTGTCAAACAAATCTGGGGGATGGGACCAAATCCCGTATGAACTAGGGTGCTTAGTTCATGGATTAGTGAGAGGCCTCCACTTCAACTACTCAAGATTTGTGCTGACAAATCTCATTGGAAATCTATAGAGGGAAACATTCTTTATGTATCCTAGATTTCTTCAGCACATCATCAATTGTGAACTGGACCAGAGTCGGCTTGTCTGGGCAGCCACTCTGCCTATCCCTCATATGAGGCCAACCATCTTCAAGACACTGAAGAAGGTATCCACCAACTTCACTGGAAGGTACACTTCTTTACCTCCTAGTATGACTAAGCAAATATCTCCTAGTGACATCCCTGCTCACCCCATAGGCGATGAACCCACACCAGCAACTGCAACCACAATACCAACACTACCTTCTCCTCCCATGACCATCACCTACAAAAGATCCTGTTCAACCCAAAAAGGCTAGAGTGGAACATTGGTTCCCACTCAGTCTGAGGTCTCACCATCCTTCACCATTGACCTCAATATGGGTCTTGAGTCTCCTCAGTCTCAAACCTATGAACCCACTACCCAATCTGAAAGCCCTCAGGGTGAGTATTTACACTCCTCTGAGCAACCAACAAGGGACAGCCCTATCAGAGGCTCAATGCCTGTAGACATTGACCAAGGTCCCAGGTCAGTAAGCTTAACCTCCTTATCTTTCACTGACCTTCTCTTCAAAACTAATGAAGAGATAACGTCCTTCCATGGCAATGACATTGATCTACAACACCCTCTCCATGTTCAATAGAGCCTAGGGAGACCTCTTATCTTCAGCCCCCATCAGCAAACCCTTATTGAGGTGAGTCCCACTGATGTGGAAGGGACTCATGCAGATTCAGCTACCACTACAAAAGGTGCCTTAATGGACCTTATGGACAGTGGTAACATTTCTGAGACTGAATCTACGGCAACCATGCGTTTCGATGACCCTGTAAGGGACATCATTAAGCAGGGGAAACCAAGGTGCCAAGAAACTACATCTCGTGGTGAGGCTGAACATACTAGGTATGTTACCTCATCTACCCGTGATTCTTCAAAAGATGATGAGGGAAGCATGCAACTCTTCATCCAAGACCTACTATCTAAAGTCTCAATCCTTGAATCCAAGGTTAGGACATTAGAAGAAAGGTCTGCCACTCAGCAGCTTGAGATTGACAATCTCAAGGCTCAACTAGCTGAGAAACAGATTGAGAGATCTGTTAGGCATGTACCTGTTCAGATCTCCTTGACCTCTTCCTCCAACACATCTAGCTCTCAAGATGATGCTACCAAAAAGGGGGAGAGTGTTCAAAGACAAACATTTGATGAACCCTAGAGCCAAACTTTAACTTCCAAATTCAAGGATCCAATTACAACTTTCTCTGAGCCATCTCAAGTCTTACTGCAAATTGACCAAAGGATGCTCAAAGATCTCTACAGACTCTTCTCCAAGTTTTTGTTGAGATCTTCTCTTGATCAGCCAAGCCTAATGCAGCAATGATGTATTTCAGAGCTGAAGAACTTCAGAGGCTAAGTGCAGCTTCTACCATTATGGAAGAAGTTGGTTAACCTAATGTCCACATGGAACCTGAGATTCAATTCGAAGGGGAAATAGGGACTAATGGCCCATAAACTAAAATAGTTGGGACAGAATCTGCATCCCCTCAAACTTTCAAAGCTGAAGTTAAAGCCTCGGAAGAACAAGCCGAATCTTCCAAAGCTGAAATGGAAGTTGCGGAAGGACTGTTCATAATGTCGGAGGAACTAATCATCACAAATGCAATCCTAGAACTGGCATCTGAGGTGAATAGTGAGGACTTTCTAGATCAACCTCTTGTTCAGACGCCCTCTCTGCCTCTCTCACAATCTGAATCCACTCTCCAAAAACCACCAAAGTCAAGCTCTTCAAAAGATAACAAAGGAAATAAGAAGATGACTGCGGAAGAGCTTCAGGAAGAAGAGAATATTGAAAAGCTAAAAAGAAAGGGAAGACTCCAACTGGGATGCTCTTAGCTGCTAGTACAAAAGCAACTACAGCTAACCAGGAGGCAGTCAACAACAAAAGGAGAGAGGAGATCATTGACCAGCTCATGAAGCTTGGAGCTGCCAATGAAGAAACACTCCTGCTACCATTAGAGGAGTTGGTGGAACTGGAAAAGACAACCAGGCTGCAGCAAGAAGCAGCACGGTTGGCCGTAGAGGAAGAGAAAGAAAAAGAACAGAGGGAAGCTGACATATAGCTCAGGAGGGAAATGATAGCCTTCCTAACCTCCAGAGGGCTCTCTCATCAAGAACTATCTGCACACAATGATGAAACGATCCTATGGCTCTTTAACAAAGAGTAGGATCAATTGGAGAAAGAGAGAAAAGGGCTGCAAGAGACAAGTTGAAGGAGAAGAAGAAAAGGGAAGAAGAAGCAAGGGCCTCTGCAACCAAGAAGAGAAGTGACAAAGCGTGGATGAAAGACTATCTTCATGCTCACGATTTTTCTGGAAGGCAGGTGGGTCCCATGTCTAAGAGGACACTCCAACGATTAGTTAATGAAATCAAGGTTGATATTCATTTGGGGAAAAGGAGAGAGATGTACAGAAGGGTACAAGGGATAAGCTTCATACTAACCACTCAACCCCAACCTCAACCAATTCCCTCTCCATTCACCATCAAAACTGAGCCTTACACTCCTGAACCCACACCCTTACCCTTCTCCACTTCCTCACCTCAACCACCAAAACTGCCCATCCTTCAACCCAAAACTCTTACCAGAACCACAACATCACATCCTACCCAAAAACCTTCCAAACCATCCCCTCAGCCTTCTAAACATCCTCTCTAGAAGAGTTTAAGACATCAAGACTAGGCTCACCAACTGCACAAGCTGAGCGACTTCTCTTATGAGGAAGACTCCATAAAACTAACCTATGTTGATGGATCTTCACGTTCCCTCACAAATGATCAATTTCTTGATCTGCCCAGAGGAACACTAGACCATGCTACCAAACTTCTAGGCCTTAACTCAGACTTACTAAATGTTGAAGAGAAAAGACTAAGAAGGAAGCTGGTGACTTTGCTGGATACAATAAAGGAGGACAAGAACCCTAGTCAGCCTCTTGTGCCTAGAAAGAAAATAATCCAATGAAGGTTCGATGAAGCTACTCACAACTTTGTTATGGAAAAAGAGAATGTTGAAGTCAACAGGCTGAATCCCACTTCTGTGCTACACTCTAGCAGGTTTGATATTGTTGAGTTAGCAGAGAAACCATTCTCTAACCCCTCCAACTCTGAAACTGCTTCTCACATCAAAAACCATCTCACCAGTCTTCATTTGGCTGAGTTTACTACAAAAGCCAAGATTGAAGAAGAGTTGAAGTTGAAAAGAAGGGAAGACAAGGATAGACCTCCCACCAACGGCATAACTTTTCTACAGATGGTGGAGGGTCCTGAATTGGAACCTATAGTTCGATGGGAATATGATTATAGTTCCCATTAACTAACTCTTTTGAGAGGGACACAACAAAGGATACACACCATTCAAGGTGACAGACTGGAGATCCTGTCTACCAAAGAATTGTACAAATTTCTCAGCACCATGTCAGGGAAGAACAAGGAAACAAATAAGTATTTACTCTCCTTGGTGCTAAAAGTTTTGACGAGTATAAACAAGTAAGGTTTTGGTAGCATCATCCTAGGGGGAGTTTGTTTGATCAAGAAGAAGGCTGGTGCAACCAAAATCAAATCACTTAGACAAATGTTGGATCCGAAGGAAGTAGGGTTCTTCTAAAGACAGAATGAAAGCTTTAGTTCCGAAGAAAAAAATCTACTTCCGAAGACAAAGTGTTCACTTCCGAAGTATGAAGAAAGAAGAAGTCCTCAAGCCTCAGAAGAAGTAGCCTCTTCCATAGTGTAAGTGGCTTCGGAAGCACTTGTTCTTCCGAAGCCATTTAACCTTCGGAAGACACTGCTATGAACCAATGGACATAAGTATGGTCTCTAACACTTCGTTGCAGACCTTGGATACTACATGGTGTTTTCTTAAAGAGCCATGTAGTTGACCGTACTTTATTCCACTATTCACCTTTTTTATGTTAGTACAAGTTACCAACTGTAGATACATGTGTACCTAGTTTAGGAGCTCAAATGTAAAATATCTTTCATGTCTTACATATATGTAATTGAATGGGTATGAATAGAATGAAATGTGTGGTTGATGTTTATAATGTTTAATATTTCATTTTTTATTGTGTGATAACACATATTGAATTAACTATATAGGTTGTGGTTGTTTACATAGTTCTTTGTGAATAATGATTGAGAAACATGTTTAAACTTAATCGTGTGAGGTTCTCATGCAAATAGACCATACGCATGAATACTTCATGCTAATGAACCAGTCGCACGACTAAACCAGGAGACTGGATCAGTCGCACGGCTGAACCAGGAGACTGGATCAGTCGCACAATTGTGACATGAGATTGACTCAATCGCATGACTAGACCTTTAGTCGTGCAAATGGATCAACCGCATACTTCAGTCGCACGAATGGAAAACCCTAACCTATATATACCACTTAATTCGTGGAAAAACATAACAATTCGAATCCCTAAATCTTACCCTAGCTGTCTAGGTACTCAAGAAAACATGTTCCAAGTTCATAGATCATAGTTAGTCATCTTACAATTGTTCTTAACGTTTTGATTCATTCTTAGATCTATTATACTTACGTTCTCACTGATTGGTCACGTAAATCAGTTAGTACTCTTTACCTAAATCAGTTAGCATTTGTTCTTAACGTTTTGATCAAATAGGATTCCACACTATTTGGTTTGGTATACACGTAAATCAGTTAGTACTCTGTACCTAAACGGTCGTAACAAGTGGTAGCAAAGCTTTGGCTCTTGATTTGTGTGTGATTCAATCGATTTTGATATAAAAATCATGTTTTTCACTTAAAAACTCAATCTTTTTTGTGTCAAACAGTGTTTTCGACGTCTCCAGGTCAAAAATTAACGTTTTTCAGCATACGACAATTAGGGTTCGTGAGAATTCGTGTTTTGCGTTAAAGTGTTCAAAGCCTTCGTTTTTTTCAAAAATAGCAGCCTTCAGTCGCAGATTCACTCAATCGCACCACTGAACCCATTCGCACCTCTCACACACACAATTGGCTCACTCGTTCATCCATTCGTACGACTGAACTCATTGTTCGCATTGTTCATCTGCAGCTGTCCAATCACCCGATTGAACCATCCGCATTTGTTCAGTCGCACGATTGAACCATCCACATTGTTTAATTGCACGAATAGCCCAATCGCATTCTTTCATTCGCACAAGTACAACACTTTTGTTCTAAAATCCAAAGTAAACAGAAATGGAAGATCAATACTCCACGTTCACTACTGGTAGAGACACACGGATCCAGAACCTCTTGCTTCTGGAGAATGAGACTAGGAATCATAACAAACCACCTAAGCTAATAACGTTAGATGATTACCCACAATGGAAGCAACGTTTTGAATTCTACCTCAATGGAGTTGATCTCAACCTTTGGGAATCCATTGAAACAGGATATGACATGCTGGTTGATGCAGATGGGGTAAAATTGACATTGGGAGGGATGATTGATAGCCAGAAGGCGAAATATAATGCAGAGAAGAAGGTCTACGCCCTGTTAACTCAGTCTATTCCAATGGATATTTTCCATCAGTTTTTTGAGAATAAACAGGCAAAGAAACTCTGGATAGCTTTGGAAAAACATTATGACGGAAATGCTTCGTTATAAGCACTAAAAGCAAAAAGCTTTGAAGAAGGAGTTTGACAACTTCTTTTCAATGGGTAAAGAAAGTCTGGATGATGTAATCGACAGGTTCTATCATCTCATAAGTGAGCTGCATATTCATGGAGTTACAACGTTAATGGAAGACAAGGTATTAAGCTTGGCGGATGGTTTACTAGAGAAGTGGGATTCGTTTGTATCTAATTTGACACAAAACAGTATATTGGGAAAATTAGATAAATGATTTCATCCTGAAATTGAGAGCGGAGGAACTTAGGATGAAATACAGGTCGCAGAAAGGAACATATGACCAAAATCCTTCACTTTACAACGGCTCTTCCACAACAGCTAGTTCAGGAGCACCACTTCAGACTGCATTTGTTCAAGTTCAACCGCTCTTTCACCAACCTTAGCTTCAGGGTTTGACATGTCTGGGACATCAAGTACCCATTATATTGCACCTGAGGCTAATGCTACCAAGTTAAAGACCGACAACCTCGGAATATCACTATGGAGGTGGCTAAAGAACATATGGATCTATTGGTAGTTGTTGTTCACTCGTATGACGGTTTGGTTGCAAGAAAGATTGGTAACTCCCATCTAGCATATGAAGATTACGAACAGGTCGACAAGAACAAGCTTAAAAGAATGGACATAATGTGGGCGTTGGCAAGTGTTGTGCGAAGAGATAAAAAGTTTGTTAAGAAGATGGGACAGAACTTGATAGCAACTAAAGACACTACTTTTGGTTTCGATAAGTCAAAAGTTACTTGTTTCAAGTGCGGAGAGAAGGGGCACTTTAAACGTGAGTGTGTAAAGCCCAAGAAGACAAGTAACAGCAACCCATTCTCGACTTTTAACCGTAAGGACAAACCAACAGGTGGAGCTACCTCGTCTAGTACGGAGACAAAGGCCTTGACTGCTCAAGGTGACGAAGGACAAGATTGGACCTTCAAATTTGTCCTTATGGGAGAATCTAACATTGCAAATGTTAAGGTGTTAGATGATGATACTGAAAGTGAAGAGGATATCGCGGTCAAACTAGCAATGTCAGAATCTGAAGATACTGCAAAAGTGGTCAAACCCCTAATTGAAGAAGATACCAAAATGACATATTCAGAATCTTCAGCAGCTAAAGAGTCAACCTCTGCACTCATGGCAGATTCAACTGAATCTTCACAGGTAGGTACTAAAGACCAACTGTTTGACAATCATGCTTGTTATGAAAGTAATAAATTTAGGGAAAGCATATATTTGAAATTTGCTAGGTTATTAGAACACAACAATAGCTTAGTAAAGGACTTGCAACTATGCACAAAAGCAAATCGCATTTTAAAGCTAAATGAGCACAGTTACAAAGAAAAAATAGAACTGTTAAATAAAAAACTTAGGGAAATAGAAGTTGTGGCTTTTAATCAAGCAAATGACATTAAGTTATATTTAAACTCCCTTGAAGAAACTAAGAAGGAAAAAAACAGTTTTTGAAGTAGAAGTAAATTCATTAAAACAAAAACTGCACAGCTGGACTAGTTCTTCACACATAGTTAAAAACTTAGTGAAAGTATGAAATAACGGGGAGGGATTAGGTTACAAACTGGTCCCACCGCCACATGAAATCTTGTTAAATACTAAATGTCAACCAGTCAATAACAATCCTATTAAGGATCATGTGGTGACCACTCCTCTAGTTAGTGATCCAGATTACATCTGTCAAACGGTGGAATCTGTCACTAAATTGAAGGAGGGCACTTTGAAATCTAAGAATAAAATGCCTATTGTTAATTTGGATGAGCAATTTGAGAAGGTTAAGTTAAAGTCAACTTCAACAACGTCTAATACTGAACCCAAAAAGACTAAACAAGTTAACCAAACATGTGCTTCATGTCTAAGTCCAAATAAACAAAAAGGTAAAGATGTTAAAAAGAGTCAAACAATTAATTTTGTTAAAGAAGATATAACATCTAAACACGAGGTGACAAAACCCAACAAGGCCAAAGTCACACCGGTCTCACACACTTCCCCACAGAGACGTCTTTCCCAACATGTTGATAGTTGATCTTGCTACAATTGTGGAAAGAGAGGACACATTGCTTCTAGTTGTCCTCAGTATCAGACACCAAGAAAGAAAGTTGAACTTCATGATACTAAATAGATTTCTTATAAAAGGAGTTCTAGTACTCCACCTAAAAGAAATAATGAAACTAAAGTTCAAACCATAAACCGGTCATCTATTTATCACAAACAGGCCTTGCACAAAACTAATTAGTGGAAAGAAAAGTCTAATCAAATGTTTGATACTGAGAGCAGTAAGAAGAATGATATGCCCTCGCCCTCAAATGGACAGTGGGTTGAATTTATGATGTGTGATTCCTCTGAGTTACCCAAGGTAGTTGAGGCTTGGGTGCCAAACCTTCACTAATCATTTCCTTTGAATGTGCAGGGTGTTCGTTATAGTGCTATCACAAACACTTGGATTGTGGATAGTGGAGCATCTAGGCACATGATCAGGAACCTGTCTCTCCTCTCAAACCTCAAATAGATTAAAGGAGGACATGTTTCTTTTGCTGGAAATAAAGGAGGTTACATCACTGCACAGGGAGAAGTGGGAAATCAGAAAGTTAAGTTTGACAAGGTCAACTATGTTCAACAACTACAAAATAACTTACTTTCTATATCCCATATTTGTGACAAAGGTTTCAAGGTTGTTTTTTTGATAACAAGAAGTGCTACATGTTGAAGAAAGAGTACATCATTCCTGAGGACTAAATATTAATGTCAGCTTCAAGGTAAAATGACTTATACGTCTTGGATTTGTCAAAGGTCTCCACAACCGATCATCAAGTCCAATGCTTCTTGTCAATGGAAACTGAGAAGGAATCCATCTCCTCGCATAGGAGAACGGGACACATAAATCCAAGGAAGATAAATCATCTCATTCAAAATGATTTGGTCAATGAAGTTAATGTCAAAAACTTTCAACTTCCAGATTTATGTGTGGCGTGTAAGAAAGGGAAACAGACCAAGAAGTCTCAAAACACAAAGAACGTCAACTCTTTTGAATTGTCTCTCAAACTTCTATGTATGGATCTGTTTGGTCTTGTGGGCACCAAGAGCATCGCTGGAGATCTATATTGTTATGTAGTCACCGATGACTATTCCGGATTCTCTTAGGTAATGTTTCTGAAATGCAAATCAGAAACATTTTATTTGTTCAAACTGCTTGTGACCACATTGGAATCTTTATACAAGTTAAAAGTACGTCAGATTCGCTCAGACAACGGTACAGAATTCAAGAATCAGTGGATGGAGGCATTCTGCAAAGAAAAGGGAATTTTACATTAGCTCACCTCTGCCTACACTCCACAGATGAATGGAGTTGCTGAACGAAAGAACTGAAGCTTGACAGAGACAGCTTGGATGATGCTAGCAGACTCGAAACTGCCTATCCAATTCTGGAATGAGACAGTAGCAAATGCATGTTACACTCTGAATCGAGTCTTGGTGGTTAAACAACATGGTAAAATGTGTTACGAGTTGCTTCAACTACGTAAACCTAATTTGGAGTATCTTGAACCATTTGGCGCACCATGTACACTGCTGAAGAAGCATCAGACAGGAAAGTTCAGTGAAAAGGCTGAAGAAGGTATTTTTCTAGATACAACATACCAAATAAGAGGGTGTACAACAACTCAACGGGTCAAGTAGAAGTGTGGTGCAACGTCGACGTTCAGAGATTCACCAACCCCCCTGTAGGTAAAGGACCCGCCTTCTTTTTCGATTATGATAGATTCTTCAAGTCCTTCAACATTACTCTCACTCCTTCTGATTCGGAGCTATCAACAAAGATGATGTATGATGTCTTAAACACATTGCCCCTAGACTCAACCACATCTGGTTCATAACGCCAGTCTTCAAGTAACTCAGGGGGAGCACTAGAGGTAAGTGACTTCTCTTCTGACAATGAAGAAGTGGAAAATGTTCAGGTGGATCAGGAGGAACAGGTTCCTACCACTACAAGTACACATGCATCAGATGTTGATGCCTCTGACACTTCGGAACCCCATACTCCCACTACCTCAGATATTGAAACTGTGGTTCATAATCTGGATAATGAGATAGTTGTACCCACCACTCCTGGATCTCGCCTAAATGTTTATCATCCTCTGGACAATGTCATAGGGGATGTACAATTAGGAGTACAGACAAGAAATCAACTATATTCAGCTAATTATGCCTCACTCATGGAAAAAGGCTACCTTCACGATGGTGCTTATCGATGCTTTGTGTCACAGTTTGAGACAAAATATGTAAGTGACGCCTTAAATTATGAGGCTTGGGTGAGTGCCTTGCAAGAAGAACTTCTTCAATTCAAGAAGTTAGTAGTGTGGACTCTGGTGGATAGACCTAAAGGTGCTAAGGTCATTGGCACTAAATGGGTTTTGAAATGCAAGAAGGATAACCAAGGGGTCATTATCAATAACAAGGCTTGACTAGTAGTTCAAGGATTTCGACAAGTCAAGGGAATCGATTACAACGAAGTGTTTGCACCTGTGGCAAGAATGGAAGCCATTTGGTATCTTCCTAGCCTATGCATCGTATATGAAGATTAAAATATATCAGCTTGATGTGATGAGTGCACTCCTTCATGGTGAAATCCGAGAGATAGTGTATGTTAGTCAACTGAGGGATTTGAGGATCCGTATCATCGGGAGAGAGTTTAAAAGCTAGACAAGGCTCTATACGGGCTCATCAAGCCCCCAGAGCATGGTATGAGAAGCTCTCGACTCATTTTGTGAAACACGGGTTTCGAAGAGGAGTGATTGATTGTACATTTTTTATCAAAGAAAAGGATGGTGACTTACTACTTGTACAGATCTATGTTGATGAAATAATCTTCGGGTCCAAAAAGGAAGAATTGTGTAAAGAATTTGAAGCAGTAATGAAGGCAGAATTTGAGATGAGTGCCATGGGAGAAATGAAGTTCTTTATCGGGCTACAGGTGGATCAAACACCTAACAGAATTTTCCTACATAAAACCAAGTATGTAGGTGATATTCTCAGTCAGTTCGATATGGAGAATGCTTCGGCAGCTAGGACTCCACTTGCTACAAACCACCATGTGGCACCCGACGAAAGTGGCGATCTGGTTGATGCCACCATGTACCGAGGAATGATCAGATCTCTCATGTACCTCACCGCCTCACGACCGGATATCATTTACGCGACGTGTCTATGCTCAGGATATCAGGCGAAATCGAAGGTCAACCATCTCATCAGAGTTAAAAGGATATTTCATTATCTGAAGGGTACTCTAACACTCGAGTTGTAGTATCCTCGTGATGATGATTTCGAGCTTACAGCGTATAGTGACTCGGATTACGGTGGTTGCAAAATGAATTACAAGTCAACATCAGTGGGATGTCAATTCTTTGGTAGAAGACTAGTCACCTAGCAGTGTAAGAAGCAGACCTCGGTTGCTCTGTCAACCTGTGAAGCTAAATATGTTGCTGCTGCAAGTTGTTGTTCACAGATCATCTGGACTCAACAGCAAATGTGGGATTACGATTTTCAATTCTCTAACACTCCTATTTATGTTGATAACTCTAATGCTATAGCCTAAAACCAAAAATCTGGTCCAACATCCTAAAACCAAACACATCGGAATTAAATATCACTTTATACGTGATTGTTTTGAAAAGCATTTGATCGATGTTGTTAAAATAAATACGGATTTTCAACGCGTTGATCTCTATACAAAAGCCTTTGATAAACCACATTTTCTATATCTGTTAGAGGTCAACAACGTTAAAAAGAAAAGTGATGTAATTTCACAAGATGAAACTATGTAGTCCGACATCTTTGTTTTTTATTTTCTTTATTTTTTTTTCTTTTAATTTCCTATCTTATAAAATTCAAAAACTCCAATACATTTTTGGTTTTAGAATTTTAGGGGGAGAATAGGTTAAGTTAGTATTAAATTTAGTTGTTTTAATTACAGTACAAAAAGAAAAAAACGAGGGAGGAGGACAAGCTACCTAAGAGAAATGAGATCGTATCTGTGATCCTGATTTAATGACTATGGAAAATGATAGTACACAAGAACAAATAGTTTGGGACTTTAAAAGAAGAAATTGTTTAAACTGCAAAATTCAAAGTGTAAATCTAAGAAGTCTAAGCAACAATAACAGGAAAAATGATAGTAAAACTAGCGACTACTAAGGTAACACGGAGAAAGTAGACCTAAAGGTTGCTAGCCCATTAGATGATGTGTTAGTAGATTCCACACAATAGATAAGTAGACCTCATTGGTGATTTCAAGTTCAAACTAAGTTGTTCAACAAGTTGTGGTTTATGATCTTATCCCTAGTTAACACAATCAACAATGCTCCAATAAGGGGTGACGAGCAAAAATAAACACCACAAATGTGTGCAGATAACCATAAAATGAGCAAAGCACATGAAAAATGAAAAAGCAATCAAGCTAATAACCTATGTTGTTGGTGCGATCTGTGCAAAAAAAAAAGAATAAAATTGCTTAAACAAGATGATAGGTTGTGTGCCTCTCTGCTGTGAGGTGGCACTGACCTGAGGATAATTAGAACCTAAATATTATAGAATTCATTGTTGGTTGCGCCTCTCTACTGTGCGGTGGCACTGACCTGAGGCTTAGCATGTCTTTAAAAGCTCTAGAATAGTTTCTTCTTGAATACTACCCGTAGACCGCTCAAAAATCTCCTGAGGAACGTTGATTACCATATAAGCGTGGGATCCACAAATGCTTGTTGAAAAATTAAACCTTAAATCATCACCAATCTGTGTCAATGGTCTGTGTATGGATTTAAGAGGACAAGTATACTGACAATCATCATGGCTGCAACTCTTGAAAGTCAAAATCACTGTGTGCATCTTGTGGCACTAGTATGATTTCCTAGACTTTCTAATGACTTTTGATGAAAACAAGAATCTAGCATCAAAAGGTTTTGGTAATATGTCCCGAATGATTTGATTTACTTGTATGATTCCATAATGAATCGTTCCAGTTATGGTCAAAATAACTTGAAGTTGTCTGTTCAGGAAATAAATCTATTAGATATCTATCTTAGGATTTCCTCCTCACACAAAACCACAAAAATATGTTTTAGTTTTGTCTTTTAGTTCTAGTTGTTTAATTTGTTTAAGTTTTAATCTGTTTAGTTATTAAACGTCGGACTATGCATTGGAATTCTATCTGGGATTTAATCACTAAAATGGTCATGTCTATGATGATCGAATGCTCATAATGATTTATCAATAGTTAAAAGGGTTAAGTGTCGAATGGTCATAAAGTCAAAATTCATAAGTATGAGCCCATTCGCACGACTGGACCATGAGTATGGACCGGCCGTACGATTGGACCATACGTATGAGCCCAATTGCACGACTAAACCGCATGCATGGCCCAGACGTGCGATTAGACCATCATCATGTGTAAACTCACACGATTGGTTCACAAAATGAACCAATCGCATGAATGGAGGTGACCGAATGACACAGTCGCACAACTGACATGTAGTCGCACGACTGAAGGTGACCGACTGTGCCAGTTGCACGACTGATCCTCAGTCGCACAAATCAAGTATGCGACTGGGTTCAGTCGCACGACTGAAGGAAACCCTAGTATAAATAGAGGGGAAGTCGGTCGCAGACATTCATCACCCCCAAAGCGCACCTAATTCGCACGAAGTACCGTTACGCTGCCCGATTTTCATTTGACTATTCTAAACTACCGATTGTTGTGATCTAACTATTGCTAGTGTTTATCTAGGTAATGCGCGACGATTTTCACCCAAAAGTTCAATCAATTCATGCCCTAAATCGACTGAATTGAGCTCTAAACTTAACCTAGATTAGTTTGCCTAAGAAACCAATAAAACTAAGTACATTGTTCAATTAAAGGTTATTAGGTGTTATGTCAGTCATTTTCGAGACTAAAGAGCCAAACCACGACGTCTAACATTAAGTTTTGCTCAAAATTTGAATTTGAATTGAACAAACAGTCTGTCATGTGAATGGACACCCTGATGAACGCCAATCGCACGACTGAGCTTGGTGAATGGCTCAATCGCATGACTGAACCGTGCGTATGAGTGCAGTCGCATGACTGGTGTAAATGCATGGGATAGCATACAACTAAGCCTAGTCGCATGCTCAGTCGTACGTATGAGCTCATTCGCACGACTAGCTTTTAGTCGCACGGTTCATTCGCACGACTGAACAGAAGATTTCAAGTCCAATGTATCAAAGTGTTACTTAGTGACACACTCTAATGTTTATCTTCAATGTGTTACAGATGGTGAGTCATTGGACTATCAGCACGAAGCATAATATCCGTGCTCATCTGGATCTGACCTCCCGGAACGCAGTTGATTTCTCTGGCATTATTTCATTCTTACGGAGATCAAGGATTTTCCATTCTATATCCACTCCGTGCACCCCGTACCGCTCAGTTCAGTAGGCTTTCTAGGAAAGTGTTGTCGTCGACAGATCCTCGGAGCCAGACTGTATCAGAAGCTCCATTTTTAGTCAGGCGATAGAGATCACTAAGGATGATCTCAGGATAGGTTTGGAGTTTGGGGACGATGCTAACTGTCCTACACGACTACACCCGTTGACTGTACGAGGCTGTTTTCTACGGGCCAAGTACTCGGGGGATATCAACGCAGGTGTGCTCAACAAGAGCAACCTATGCCCCCAATTTAAGTACTTGGCCAATGTGCTACTGAAGAGCATTGCCTCAAGGAAGGGAGGCTTCGACGAGCTGTCGGACCAGATTCATGACGCCTATGTGGCGTTGGTGCTGAACCATCCGTTCACTTTTCTAGGATGATCTTTACCTACCTGGTGGAGAACATCGAGGCGAAGGGCAAGGACGGCTTTTGCATGTACCCTCCTTTTATGCAGATGATTATTGACCAAAAGATCCCTTCGCTACCAAAGGAGAAGGAGGATGCCGTGGTGCTCAAGGTGATGGACGATACCACCTTGGGCATGATGAAGATGTACAGGGGGAAGGAGGTGAAACCCCCTGTCAGGCGGATGTTTGGACATCTGGCTTGTGAAGACTACGTGGCGCCGTCACGAAGGAAGTGGCGGCATGATGACAGCGACTCCGACACTGAGCAGATTGTGCTTCCTGCTGATGCTTCTGATGATGATGACAGTGGACACTAGCCCCACTCCATCTAGGGCCACCACTACAGATGTTACACCTCCACCCCCCACTCATGGAGAAGCTGATACAGCTGGATTCCATTAGGATTTCTGTCCTGATGAGGAAGAGGAGGAGGATGAGGAGCCCTTAACTCCTACGGTGGGCAGCAAGGTGGTTGCCACCGAATGAGGGATTCAGATGATTGGTGGACGTCCGGAAGAGTATGGGGAGATTATGACTGATCCTACCGACACCCCAGCTCGGCCCAGCATCCCAGGGGGAGCATCCTCCTTGAGGGGTTCGAGGAAAAAGAGGATGGCTCAGCCCCATGGGATGAAGCCCAAGAGATGAAGGTACACGTTGATCACTGGCTCTACCCCGACTGCCACCATAGCTACCACCACCACCACTACCTCACCTACCACCACTACCTCACCCACCACCGTTACTACCACACCACCCACCATTTCTACCACACCTC
The DNA here is from genome assembly GCA_025506515.1 of Flaveria trinervia. Taxonomy (NCBI): domain Eukaryota; kingdom Viridiplantae; phylum Streptophyta; class Magnoliopsida; order Asterales; family Asteraceae; genus Flaveria; species Flaveria trinervia. The sequence continues at coordinate 61,482,316 of CM046443.1, forward strand.
CACCTACCACTGCCTCACCCACCACCACTACTACGACACCACCCACTATTTCTACCACACCACCCACTATTTCTACCACACCTCCACCAACCACTACCTCACCCACCACCACTACTACCACTCCACCCACTCATATACCACCACCCATATTCACCACTATCACCACTACCACCACCAGCCACCAAGCCAGACCATCATCCCACCCATCATTCACTTGAGGATCATCTATGCCCCCCTTTGGGTAGAGGAACAGCTGTCAGCACTCAACCGAATGGTGCAGAAGCTACTGGCGGCTGATGAAGAGAGAGCTGCACAAGTACGTCAGCTTGTAGAGCTTAATGCCACCCAAGCTTAGTAGATATCTCAGCAAGCTTGGCAGATCGCCCAACTCAAGGACCAAAATGACCAATCAGCTAAAAGGATTGGGGAGTTGGAGACTGCAAAGAAGACCATCATGCTTAGGCTCAAAGGTACTAAAGATGAGCCTCTCAAGATTAGAGAGGGAGATGATGATGATGATGAGGATGAGGAGGAGGAGGATGATGATGAGAATGAGATAGGAGAAGGAGGTGATGATGGAGCAGGAGAGGAAGAGGGCGGAGATTATGAGGAAGGAGATGATGCGGGTGCATCAGATGCCACACACGCCAAAGAAAGACGCTCTAAGAAGGCACATGATTAGGGAGCCTCGTCCTCAGCCCCGCCTACAGAAGAGCACATGATTCAGGATAAAAGTAATGCTTAGATGTTTATGTAAATTTATATCATGTGTAATTGAATCATGTATTAAACTTATATACTTAATGTTTATATATATATATATGCTATTTAACTATTTTGATTATTGATGAATGATCGTTGTGTTAAATGTTTAAATCAAACAGATCAACCATCTCAGCAAGACGAGTATGATGTTGCTCCGCTACAACAAATCAAGTCTCAATTCACTATGATACTTGATTTGCAAGGGATTGTCAGAAGGTATGTGAGTTATACTCCTGAAGAAGGAGAAATAATTCATGACCTTACTGATGAGCAACTTGCAGAGATGTTCCGGCTAAATCCGGATGAAATTATCAAAGATGCCCCTACTTTTGACATGGCTAGTGACGAAGAGCTTAATGATGTGGACGAAATAGAGATCCAAGTCGTCACAGCCCAGCATTATCCAGAGTATGCTGATAGAGAGGGAAATGTAGTCCCCAATCTGGGTGACACTCTCGTCAGTGATACGTTTGAAAAACTGGATCAGATGGAACAAGAGTCCGAGAAGAATAAGGATCAAGCCCAAGCCTCAGACGCCAATGTCAACATAAAAAAGGTTGAATGGGCGGCTTGTTTTGTAGAGATCTGAGCCCAACGCACTGCTCCAAAGCTAAGTGCCTACATCAAGCTCTACAAAGTGAAGAAGCATCTAAAGGTGTTTTGAAAGATTGTAGCGTTGGCATATTTTGTGGATCTAAATGTCTATGCTATCAAGAGGGAGAAGGGAATAGAGTACTTCAGATTCCCACATGATCTGAAGACTCTCCCTGGTTTTGAGCTCAATCAGCTGGCCAAACTGAAGTTGCTATATGCTAACCCAAAGAAAATGTCAGGTTGGTTTGAGGCTGCATTGCAGAAGAGTACCACACCAGGTGGGTCAACTTTAAACCTCAATAACCGACGAGGTACATCAGACAGTCTGAAGTTGATTCCATTACTGGAAAGCCAAAGATGATGCTGAAGTGGAGTCCTCCACGCACAATGTCAAGAATCCTTCTTAGGGAAATGCCATAGGACTTCACTCCACACTTTAAGTGGTGGTACTATGATTGGAGAACAGGTGAAGCTGTTATAGTCTTGCAAAAAGAGGGAGAAATGGATACTATTCGGGTATTTGACCAAATGTGGCTAACTAACTTGTTTGCTCATGATGTATACACATTGTACAAGTGGCCATTGTTTTATGATTCACAAGACATTGTACAAGCCCTCCAGTTTCAAAATGTTATAAGGCTCTGTCTCGCATTTGAGATACATGTTGGAGCTACAAAAGAGGAGAAGTACAAGAAGTTTGAAGAGCTGATGAATATTGTTAGAAAATCATGTAAACTAGGTCCAAGGGGGAGTTTGTACGTACATGTGTACCTAGTTTAGGAGCTCAAATGTAAAATGTCTTTCATGTCTTACGTATATGTAATTGAATGGGTATGAATGGAATGAAATGTGTGGTTGATGTTTATAATGTTTAATATTTCATTGTTTATTATGTGATAACACATATTGAATTAACTATATAGGTTTGTGGTTGTTAACATAGTTCTTAGTCAATAATGATTGAGAAACATGTTTAAACTTAATCGTGTGAAGTTCTCATGCGAATGGACCATACGCATGAATACTTCATGCTAATGAACTAGTCGCATGACTGAACCAGGAGACTGGATCAGTCATACGATTGTGACATGAGATTGACTCAATCGCACGACTGGACCTTTAGTCATGCGAATGTATCAACCGCATACTTCAGTCGCATGAATGGAAAACCCTAACCTATAAATATCACTTAATTCGTGGAGAAACATAACAATTCAAATCCCTACACACAAAATCTTACCCTAGCCGTCTAGAGACTCAAGAAAACCTGTTCCAAGTTCATAGATCATAGTTAATCATCTTACAATCGTTCTTAACATTTTGATTCATTCTTAGATCAATTTTACTTGCGTTCTCATTGATTGGATTGCCAATCAAATAGGATTCCACACTATTTGGTTTGGTATACACGTAAATCGGTTAGTACTCCATATCTAAACGGTCCTAACACCAACTTTAGTTGCTGACAAAAGGTAAGTCAGGGACATGTCCTGACTACCATATCTCAGATAAGACTTTATCTGAGATACCTTAAACTATAGCTTTGTAGTATTTTCTTTAGTTAGAGGATCCTAGCTGGTATCAAATTATATTTGGCTATAGGTAATATTACATATAGTTTCTCATTGTAACTCCTAATAGTATGCTTGTAAGAGTCCTGTAGTATTTGAGTTGAGAAGCAATATATGCAAGTACCTTGAAAATTACTTCTTGTGTTTGATTATTACTTATTATATTGTTATGAACTCTTAGAGACTTTGCATTCATCCGAGTGTTGTTTAAGTGAGTTTGAGAGAAAATCAAGTGTTTAGTGACATAAACCGATCCTGCAAAAGATCCTCTCCGGATGATCAATCAGCTCTAGAGTTAAAGTGAAGTCAATCAAAGAGTTCAAGTGAAGACTCCTATGGATGAGTAGACTCCTTCGGAAGACAAAGTACCTTCGAAAGAACAGATTACCTCCGGAAGACCTGTTAAGCTGTAGAGTCCAACACTTGTATTTTAATAATACAAAAGTTACAAGTCAACACGTCAACAAGACAGTTATGCAAATCCCAAGAGATCCGGTGTTTCCTTAACTGAAACACACGTACCTATAAATATGGTTCCTAGGTTTCACATCAATGGATGAACACGAACACACGTGCAACCAAACAACAAACCAAAACATCACATCAATTCACACAACATAAACCCTAGTAGCCGTCAGATCAACATCAACATGTTCAAAGCATTTATTGTGTATGTCATTCATTATTTATTCATGTGTAACGAGTAATCAATTTTAATGAAATACGTTTGAATCAAATCCTATTTGCTTATTAATTGTATTCATATCATTGTGTTCATGATAAACATTATTCATTTTATTTGATATTTATTTTTAAAAAAACAATTAAACAAGGTTAATGTTGATTCCGCAAATATTAACTTGATTTCCTTTAACAATAATAATTCCTAACTACGATCCTTGGATTCACATATTTATTGGTGTTTGTTTAGCTTGTTATTGGGTATGACCTAACTTGGATCATGACGTACTAACCACATCAATCTTGTATGTGTCTTGGGCATATAAGATCTAACAAGAACAATCTTGATCATCATAAGAATCTGATGATGTTCCGACACCCTTCTGATACAAACTCATCAGCATTGAGAAAGGCACATAGATTATGCTCTATAGCAAATCGATTAGTCGTCTTCAAAACAATGATCTGAGATCAAGATTATGTGTTTGTTTGTGGTTTTGATTGGTAATTTTGAATGTTTGTGAAAGGGAGAAAAAGGTTTGTTGTGTGTGCTTTTGTAGGTTTCAAAAGTGCTCTAAGAAAGTGAATAATAAAAGTTTTAAGTCAAAAACATCATTTATACTTACTCGAACACATTAATTTCAATTATTTAATGAAGTGGGGCCTTTTATGCTTTTAAAACAATAACTCACCCATAGTTTACCAATCTATGGATAGTCGTATTTTATCAAGTTTCGCACTATAGCGTCTACTAATGTGTAAAATGCACCATAACTTCTACTGATGCGTAAATGCATTGTAGCTTCTGCTGATGTGTAAAATGCACTGTAGCTTCTCCCAATACGTAAAATGCAAAGATTGAAACTTCTTTGATTGTATGGTCTATCACACCCCGGGCCCAGGTAGGGTGGGACGTCACAGACTAGCAACACATATGGCTGCGGAAATGAACCATCATAAGAGCACAAAAGGAGAGAACATCACATGACATTTAAAGTTTTAAAGGAAACAGGGCTAGAAACAGATCTAGCCCCCAAATGAGTTGTACATCTAACATAAAGACAAAGTGTAATGATCAACAATAATAATAAATTGTTCATATAGTTTTTAAAATCAAAGAAGCCAATGACATGGTCATGGTGCTAGGTCTAGGTCTTCAACAACTGCTAGAGTTCCTTCATGGATTACCTGAAACATGCTCAAAAAGAAATTGTGTCAGCTAAAAAGTTCATGAATTCAAGTGCTTAAAGTTTAAAAACAAAAGGATTCACTAGAATCCACATTTTATTTAAAAGAATCAAAGATTCACTGTTGTGGGGAATCACAATCACCCTACACTTAGTCCCGACTAGCCTCTTCAAAAGTTATGTTATACCGGTTAATCCCGAAGGAAGAACTGAGCCTCAAAACAGTGTACCATACCAGCTAGATGGTTCACCACATTATCTTATAAAAACTTGTCACATGCAATAAACAACTCCGTAGGATCTCAGTGTGGTACCCTTTCCGTTCATCACGAAAGGCACTGTGTGTGGGGGATTCCCCAAGTAGATCTACCCATATAAAACAAGTGGTTCACACAAGAATTAATGATCATGATACAAATAAAAGCAGGTTCTAACATTAACCGCAACATTCAAGTATCATACAATAGCTCATAAATGATTTTAGTTTAAGCCTAGCATGTTTCATCCCCAAAACAATAGTAAAAAGGGAACACTACAACTTACCTTAAAATTCAAGCAAAGGATCCTTTGTGTATCGGGGAAAAAGTCTCAAGTATAGCACCCTACCATCAAGATTAAAGTGTTAAGCCACTAATTCTAGGGTTATGGAGATGCTCTAGGTATGTCATGAGATTAATGTCATACTAGCTTTTGCTTGCTAAGTCTTTATGTAAAAAGTTTCCTTTTATAGAAAGACAGGGTTTCTTAGGAAAGAATACATGATTTTACCATATTAATCATCAATACAAGTTAGTTTGAGTCTTCTAAATGATTAGTATTCCAAGGGGTCGGTTTATTAACGTTTAGAAAAATTTACAGTTTAGTCCTCCAAGTTTCCAAAGTTTACAACTTCTACCACAAAGTTTGATTTCTTGAATTTAATGACTTTTATGGCCAAATATTAGGTTTTTGAAGTTAAGTCTCTTATTTTAAGTAAGTTTACCCTAATTTTTCAGATTTCAGGTCCGGGTTTAATATTTTCATGTCTTACGTTACCGGTTACGGTAAAACCGAAGGTTTTTTACATTTAAGAGTTCATTTCCATATCTTTAGCCTTAGATCCATTAAATTTATTTTAAGTACTTATATGTAAGTTTTCAAACTGTTAAAAGTGTGTTTCAAGCTTCTTTTGGTGAAAGTCTAGGTTTTTAAGTTTCACCTGTTAAGACGCGTTTTTACCCGAAATTAACCGTTTAAACGCCTGTTTGACCAATTTTTCAACACCTTTAGATATTATAGCACTTAACTTACTGAAATAACATTATTTCCATGGATTTTGGTTTTCTACCACTATTTCTTGGATTTTTCCCAAAACGTCACCCGGTTAATGCCCGTTTTTAGTTAAAAATACCTTTTAACTTATCTTTTGACCACTTAATCAACAAATCTAGTCCAGACACTTTGTTAACCCTTTTTAAGCCTATAATACTTTTTAATATGGTTTAAGTCCATTTTTTCTTATTTTTAAGTCGTTTTACCACTTTTCGGGTCCCTAAATGTGACCAAATTGCTTACAAGTCTAAAACTTTATTATTTTCAGCCATTAACATCTCATCATACACCAATATCATCCAAAACCTACTAAAATAACGTGCCTAACTCACGGGTTCAACATGCAATTTAAGAACAAGATGGACACATAGTGATTACACCATTTTCACCCATTACACATGTGTTAAACATTATAACTCTGATTAAACATTTCTCAAACCTTTTGTAACTTTAAAAGCAGGTTATAATAAGGTTAGAAAACTGATTTTTAGCAGGTTACATGCTTATTTCCTAAGGGTTACAAGATGTGCAAGATGGATGGTGTAATAACACCTAAAAAGAGGGTTTTCTAGGTGTAAATTGGGTTACACCTATAGAATGACTTGTATAACAAGTGTGATACCTTAAGAACGTGAAAAGCTCTTCAAGAAAAAGGTGATAGAAGAAAGTTTCTGTTAGATACAAGAATGGTAAGGCCTTTGAGTGAAAAATAAAGAAAACACAAGAAATGACCAAATCGGGTGACATGAAGCTTACACTTGGTGTAGTTCTTGGTTTGGAGAGTGTATATGGACAAGAATGGCCTGTAAACCTTTGAACAAAGCTGGAAAATATCGAAAAAATGTTGTAAAACCACAAGCTTGCATGATCCGATACCAAAAGCTCACAAACCTTCACTTCCTTGCGGTTTTGATGCTTGGCCGATTGTGTGTTGTTGTGTTTCTATGAAGGAAATGGAGAGGTAATTTGAGTGTGTGTGTGTGTGTGTGTGTGTGTGTTTTCTGGTAGATAATCCGAAAATAAGGGAGGAGAGTGAGAGAAATGAGGGTGTGGGTGGTGTTGCATGTATGGGGAGTGGGTGTGAGGGGTGGTGGTGTAGAAGGGAGGAGAGTGGAGGAGAGTGGTGGAGAGAGGGGTGGCTGAAATTGGATTCTAGTGGGGATTTTTGATTTAGTTTTTGTGGTAATAATATTATGTAATGTAGTATTATTTGTAGTGTAGTATTTTAGATGGTATAATTTAGTTAGTTGTTAATTATTATGCATGAACATGCATACACTAACCGAATATTAAGTGTATATGCACATATTTTAATTGTTTCAACTATGATTTAATTTTCGCAAGGGTGACTAATTGACTTTCCCGGAACACTAAGTTTCCTTATGGTAAAACTTGAACTAGCTAAAATATTCACAAATGTGCACATGAAATAATGAAAATGACAATAATAGCCATAATAATAATAATGCTAATAATAATATTGGTAATGATATTAACATTAATATTAATTGAATGGGCAATGATGCAGGTTGGTAAGGTTAGAATAATGACCTAGAAGTCGGTTGTTACATTCTCCCACCGTTTAGAATATTTCGTCCAGAAATTTTAGCTTCGATCTGGTTCGGTATGGGTGGGTTTGAAGAGGTGCGGATAACTCTTTCTCATTTCATCTTCTCGTTCCTAAGTGAGTTTAGGTCCTCACCTAGAATTCCATCTTACCTTGACCTTGGGGATGCGGCTGTGTCTAAGTTTCATGACCAGCCGGTATATGATCTCTATGGGTTCTTCTACGAAATTCAGCATATCAGTTATCCTAACTTCCCTCAATGGTATCTCCAAGGTCATATCTACCAGGCACTTCTTAAGGTTTGACACATGGAAGGTGTCATGTATGTAACTTAACTCCTATGGCATCTTTAATTTATATGCCACGAGTCCAACTCTTGTTAGTATTTCAAATGGTCCAATGTATCTAGGGCATAGTTTTTCTCTCCTCCAAACCTCACGGTACCTTTTCATGGTGCCACTTTTAGCATTACCCTATCACCCACTTGAAATTCCAAAGGTTTTCTTCTCCTATGAGCGTTTTTCTTTTGATGGTCCCTGGCTACTCTCAAACACTCCTTAATTTTAAATATCTTGTCGGTGGTCTCCAACACCATGTCAGGTCCCATTATTTGGCTGTCACTAATCTCGTTCCAACTCAATGGTGAGCGGCATTTCCTATCATATGGGACTTCATACGGAGCTACCTTTTTACTTGTGTGATAACTATTATTATAGGAGAACTCTACCAAAGGAAGGTGATTGTCCCAGTTCCCACCAAAGTCAATCACGCAAGCTCTTAGCAAATCTTCTAGGGTTTGAATAGTCCTTTCACTCTAACCATCAGTTTGTGGGTGGTATGCAGCGCTTAAATCCTAACAAGTTCCTAAAGCCTACTGAAGTGATTTCCAGAAACAAGAAGTGAAGCGGCTATCACAGTCGGAGAAGATTGATAGAGGCACACCATGCATGGTCACTATTTCATCAATGTATAGTTGAGCTAGCTTTATCAGGTCATAGTCTTCTCGAATTGGCAAGAAATGAGCTGATTAGTTAGCCTATCACTATTACCCAGATAGCATCATGACCTCTAAAAGTTCTAGGTAGCTTTGTGATGAAATCAATTGTGACGTTATCCCACTTCCACTCTAGAATTTTGGGGTGTTGCAACGTCTCTGATGGTTTTTGGTTTTCAGCCTTCACCATGGCACACGTCAAACACTTGCTCACATAAATGGTGATGGATTTCTTAATCCCAGGCCACCAGAAAAGGGCCTTTAGATCATGGTACATCTTGTCACTTGCGGGGTGAACCGAGTACCTTGACTTGTGTGCTTCGTCGAGGATTACCTCTCTAATTCCATCGTTCTTTGGTACCCACATTCTCCCTTCATATTTATATATACCGTCGTTGTTCAGCTCCAAACGCTTCTCCATTCCTGTCAACATTTCCCCTGCTAGCTTATCTTCCTTTAACGCTTCACCTTGTGCTTTCTTTAGTCTATCGATAAGGTCAGTGTACACACTAATCCTTAAGGCATGGACGTGTAAAGGTTTTTCCCTTTGTTTCTGGCTCAAGGCATCGACCACTACATGGCCTTACCAGGATGGTAGCTTTTCTCACATTCGTAGTCATTTAATAACTCGACCCATCTTCGTTGGCGCATGTTCAACATCTTTTGATCCAGAATATGCTGCAAACTCCAATGTTCAGTGTAAATAATGCACTTCGTGCCATGGAGATAATGCTTCCACATTTTGAGTGCAAACACCATGACACCCAATTCAAGATCATGTGTTGTGTAGTTCTTCTCATGATCGTTTAGTATTCTCGATGCATAAGTGATTACTTTGTTGCGTAGCATTAGCACACATCCTACTCCTTGGCACAAGGTGTCACAATAGACCATGAAATCCTCAATTCCTTTTGGGAGAGCGAGGAAAGGTGCGCTACACAATTTTTCTTTGAGTGTTTCGAATGCTTCATTCTACTCTTGTTCCCATACAAAGGTTGTGTTCTTCTTTGTCAAAGTAGTCAATGGTTGCATAATGCATAATAAGTCTTTGATAAACCTCCTGTAGTATCCAGCCAATCCAAGGAAATGCCTTATCTCGGTAGGGGTTTCAGGAATTTTCTAGTCCTTAATCGCCTTAATCTTAGAAGGGTCAACCTGAATTCCATTTTAATTTACCATATGCCCTAGAATTGGATTTCCCATATCCAAAATTCACATTTGGAGAACTTGGCATATGATTGTTCATTTTTAGCAGGTCAAGAATCAGTCTAAGGTGTTTCCATGCTCTTCTTTACTACGGGAGTAGATTAGGATGTCGTCGATAGACACGATCATGAACTTGTCAAGATACAGGCAACAAACAAAGTTCATGAGATCCATAAATGCCGCTGGTGCGTTAGTCAGTCCAAAGGGCATGACTAAATACTCATAATGTCTGTATCTCGTCCTAAAGGCCGTTTTGGGTATGTCTTCTTTCCTTATCTTTAACTAATGGTATCCCGATCTTAAATCTATTTTAGAAAAGTAACTAGCTCCCTACAATTGATCGAATAGGTCGTCAATCCTTGGGAGAGGTTAACGATTCTTTATAGTCAGCTTATTTAGCTCCTGGTAATCAATGCACATTCGTAGGGTTCCATCCTTCTTATTCACAAATAAGACCAGTGCACCCCATGGAGAAACACTCGATCGAATAAATCCCTTGTCGAGTAGTTCTTAGATTTGTTGTATTAGTTCCTTTATCTCGGGAGTGGCGAGTCAATATGGTGCCTTAGCTACTGGTGCAACACTAGGCAGTAGGTCTATCTGAAACTTAACTTGTCGGTTCGGAGGGAGTCTTGGTAGATCTTCGGGAAACACTTGTGTATATTCAAAAACCACTAGAATATCCTTAATCTTCTTCTCCTTTTTAGCTTTTATTACATAGACCATGAAAGTTGGACATCCCTTCTCAAGGCTCTTGGTAGCTTTCAGATAGGATATCATAGGGCATAGTGTGTCACTTCCTTCTCCACGAATCACTAGCACTCTCCCGTCACTCAACGGTATCCTAAGCAGGCGTTCCTCATAGACGATTTGGACTCTATGCTTAGCCAGCCAATCCATACCAACAACCATATCGAATCCTCCTACCTTAATATGCATCAGGTTTATCTTAAATATGCTACCTTTTAGATTTATTGAACAATCCTTGATGACTTCATTAGTTTCTATAATGTTACCGCTGGCTAATTCTACAGTAAACGGATCAGTTAGGGTACAAGCCCTCAAGTCAATCAAAGGCCTAAAAGTGCTAGAGACAAAACTAGCAGTTGCTCCAATATCAAATAGAACGATAGCAGGATAGTTGTTTACAAGGAAAGTACCATTGACTACGTTAGGCTCCTTACGAGCATCGGCGGGCTTCATCATGAATGCTCGTCCCATAGCCTTGTTGGATCTGGCCTCCTTATCTCTTCCCAGTTTAGGACACTTTTTTCTCATGTGCCCTGGATCTCCACAGTCATAGCATTGTTTGCCTGACACATACGTACAATCCTTGATTAATGACCTAGTCGTTTGAATCAAAAATAAGGCATCAGGTTGCAATCCCCTTGATGATATAGTTTGCACTTTTTGTAGAACGGGCTCATACCCGAGTACAACTTCCTTGTCCTCCCACCTTCAAAGCTCTTCTTGCCTGACCCGCTACTACTTCCAATTGCTCTCTTCTCATCAAAACATTTACTTTTCTCACCCATCAACTTCCTCTTCTCTTCAGTCCTGGTTTGCTCAGTCCATCCATCCCTAACCAAATCATTAACCAAATTGCTGGACATTATCTTCTCAATTGGTTTGATTTGAAAGAAAGTGTCCTTTGACAAACCTTATTTTCACTACAACCGGTTTTGATGTCATATCATTTCGACCCTAATTGGAAGTTGTAAGTGAAAATGATTAGTAGAAGTAACTGTTATGGATCATGTATTGAACGAAATACTAACTGATTAATGTGTATACTGAATCAAATACTGCAAAATCTTATTTGATAGGCGATCCAATAGTGAGAACGCATGTAGAATCAATTAAAGATTGAAACTAAATGTTAAGAATAGATTAGGAATTGATCTACTATGATCTATGAACTTGGAGTATGATCTTAGAGGTCTCTGAATGGCTAGGGTACGTCTTGAGTTGAAGTGTGTTTAATGCTTATGTTTTTCCACAAATTAGGTGGTATTTATAGTTTAGGTTTCTCATTCGGGCGACTGAACCATTTGCATGGTTCAGTCGTGTGATTGAGTCATGCGGTTGATCCATTCGCACGACTGAGTGTTCAGTCGTGCGACTAAGCCAATCTCATGTTTCAATCATGCGACTGATCCAGTCTCCTGGTTCAGTCATGCGACTGAGTCATTCGCATGAAGTTGTTCAGGCGTATGGACACTTAGTCACATGGCAATTCGGAAGCATGACCATTGTTGGGGTGCATGGTCCATTCAGACGCATGAGAACTTCATTTTACTAAGTTTGAATGTATTCAATATTATTACAATTTATACTAGTTCAAACAACCACAAACCTATATAGTCAATCAATATGTGTTAAACAACTCATTAATGAAATATTATACATGATAAACATAACCAAACATTTGCATTTCATTAGTACCCAACCATTACATATGTGTAAGACACTACAAACATATAACATTAAGATCATAAACTAGGGACACATGTATCTACAAACTCCCCCTTGGACCTAGTTTTGTCTAATGTCTTACATCATTCATAAGTTCTTCAAACTTCTTGTACTTCTCTTCTCTAGCGACTCCGGCGTGTATCTCCAAAGCAAAACAAAGTCTTATAACATTCTGAAATTGTAGAGCTTGTATAATATCTTGAGAGTCATAGAATAATGGCCACTTGTACAATGTATAAACATCATTAGCAACAAGTTTGTAAGCCACATAGGGTCAAACACCCTGATGATTTCCATAACACCATCCTTATTCAAAACTGACTGCCTCTCATGTCCTCCAATCATAGTACCACCATTTGAAGTGTGGAGTGAAGTCATGTGGCATCTCTTGTAGAGGGATCTTTGACATGTCCGCGGTGGACTCCACTTCAGCATTATTTTTGGTTTTCCAGTAATGGGATCAACCTCAGACATTCTGAGACACCTCGTAGGCTGTTGAGGTTTGAAGTTGACCCATCTGGTGTGGCACTCTCTTTTAAGAGCAGTCTCAAACCAGCCTAACATTTTCCTTGGGTCAGCGTATAGCAATTTTAACTTTGCTAACTGGTTCAACTCAAATCCAGGAAGAGTCTTCGGGTCATGTGGGAAGCTGAAATACTCAATCCCTTTCTCACGTTTAACTGCATAAACATTGAGATCCTCAAAATACGCCCATGCTATTATTCTGCCTGATACGTTTTGATGTTTCTTCACTTTATACAGCTTGGTGTAGGCATTTGACGTTGAAGCACGGCATTGGGCTCGTATTTCTTCAAAGCACGCAGCCCACTCAGCCTTTCGGATATTAACATCAGCTTCCGAGGCTTAGGCTGTGTCTTCTTTCTTGTTTGACTCTTCTTCCATTCTATCCAGAGTTTCAAAAGCTTCATTGACAAGGTTGTCGCCCAGATTGGGAACGACATTACCTTCAATGTCAGTGTACTCTGGATAGTTGGTCTTTGACATCTTCTATCTCAATCTCATCAACGTCGTTGAGCTCATCGTCACTTTCAACTTGGATTGTTGGAAAATCCTTGACAATCTCATTAGGATTTAGCTTGAACATTTCAGCAATTTGCTCGTCAGTGAGATTGTGAATTATCTCTCCTTCTTCAGGAGTGTACATCACCGATCTCCTCACTATTCCCTATAGATCAAGAATCATCGTGAGCTAAGTCTTGATCTATTGGAGGGGAGCAAAATCATGTTCATCCCTCTGAAAATTTGGATCTGCTTGATTTACACATGTAACACAACAATCATTAGTTAATAGTCAAGACAGAAATATCAATATTAAATATAAACATTCATTACATTAATATGATACAAGATTCAAATACATATGATTTAAATAACAAAAATAGCTAAGTATTACTCTTTTCTTGGATCATATGCTCCTCTGCTGACGGGGCAAATGTGGAGGCACCTTGATCTTGTGCTTTCTTCATCCTCCTTTCACTTGCAGATGTGGTACCCGCAGTAGATATGTCATCTTCATCATCATCCACCTCATCATCACCCACATCATCACCAACATCAGTATCATCCTCAATGTCATCACCATCATCATCATCAACATCACTGTCATCATCACCATCATCTCCATCTCCTTCCTTGATCTTTAAGGGCTCTTCCTTTGATCCCTTGAGCCGCAGTATAATGGTCTTGTTTCTTGCCTCCAACTCCTCTATCCGTTTTGCTGATTGGGCATGGTGCTCTCAAAGTTGGGACATCTCTACGCTCTGTGCCGCCATCTGCTAGGCCTGCTGCTCTATCTATTGTGCCTGTTGAGATATCTGCATAGATTGGGCAGCAGTAAGGTCTACTAGCTATCGAATCTGAGAAGATTTCTCGTCATCAGTAGCCAACAGCTTCAGCACCATACGGTTAAGTGCTGAGAGCTGTTCCTCTACCCCACTAGGAGGTAGAGAAGATCCAGATGGATAGGAAGGGTATGACGATGGTCCAGCATGGTGGCTAGTGGTAGTGGTGATGGCAGTTTGAAGATTGGGGGTGGTATAGATGAAGGTGGTGGTGGAGTAGGTATGATAGATATGGTGGTAGATGGGATGGCAGTAGTGGTGGTAGTAGGTGGATGGGAGGATGTAGGTGGAGTGATGGTAGTAGAAGGAGTGGTGGTAGTAGGTGGAATGGTGGAAGTGGTGGAAGAGGTGGTAGCAGTGGTGGTGGTTATGAAGATCATCCTCTTCTTCTTCTTCAACCCGTGGGGCTGAGCCATCCTTTTCTTCCTCGATCCTTCGAGGTGGATGCTCCCCCTGGAAGACTGCTTGGCTGATCGAGAGCATAAGTAGGATCAGTGTCAGCCTCTCCCGACTCGCCAGGGCGTTCACCAACCGCCCAGAGCCCTCGCTCGGTTGCAACAACCTTGCTGCCCACTGTTCGAGTCAGAGGCTCCTCGTCCGACTCCTCTTCCTCATCCGGTTGGAAATCCTAATGGAACCCTGCAGCCTATGTCTCTCCCTTGGGTGGGTGCCGGAGATGCTATATCAGCAGTGGGGGACCTCGGTTGAGTGGGCCTAGCATCTCCACCATCACCACTGTCGTCATCGTCGGAGTCATCCTCCGAGAGCTCTAACTACTCAACATCCGAGTCACCATCTACGTGATTCCATTTACGCCTCCCTAGCTTCACATAGTCCACCTTGGCCAGATGGCCTATGAGTCTCTTTACAAGGGGCTTGACCTGCTTTCCCCGGTAAACCTTCATACAATCCAGCGTCATATCATCCATAATCTCTAATGCCACAGCGTCGTGGCTCTCCTTGGCAGCAAGGGCAGCTTCTCATCAGATATCATCTGTAGAAACCTAGGGTACATGCAGAAACCTCTTTGCCCTTCGCCTCCAAGTTCTCTATGAGGTAAGAGAAGATCATGCTAGAAAAACTAAAGGTGTCGTTAAGAACTAGTGCCACATAGGCGTTTTGAATCCGGTCTGACAGGTCATCAAACCCACCCCTTCGCGATGCCAGGCACTTGAGGATGATGTGTGCCAAGTACTTGTACTTGGAACACAGGTTGCTCTTGTTGAGCACACCTGTGTTTATATCCCCAGCATACTTCATCCTCATGAAGCACCATCTCACCGTCAGTGGGTGAAGTCTGGGGGTGGTCTGTATCATCTCCCAACCCAAGTACTCGCTGAATGTCCGCAGCCGTGATCTCTAATCCATACCAAATATAGAACTCCGTATGATGTACGGCTCACGTGACCGATCAACCGCTGCACCCTCCCAGAAGGCCTGTTGTATAGACCTGTAAGGGGTGCATGGTGTAGAAATAGCCTGGTGGATCCTGGATTGCCTAAGAAAAGCAATGATCCCTGCGAACTTGGCACCATTCCGAGTCGTAGCATCTAAGTGAGCACATATGTTATGCTTAGGGTTGATGGACCATCTATCCACCATCAATCTGTAACACAAAACAATTAAACATTAGCTAACCACACGACAACAAATAGTTCTAGTTAACTTGGTTGAATTCATTCTGGTTTATTCATGCGATTGAACCATGCAACTCGATTTAGTCGGTTGCCCTGTCATGCGACTGGATTCAATCGGGTGATTAAAATGTGATTGAGTTCAATCTAGTGAATGAGCAAGTGAATGGTTTAGTCTGCCGACTGAGCTCATGTGAATCACTCATTCGGCCGAATGAGTCATTCGAACCACTCAATCACACGATTGAAGTTCATCTGTGTGTCCATTCGCATGACCCACTGTTTAGTCAACAGAAGTATGAATTGGACCAAAAACAAGAGTTAGACATTGTGTTTTGGTTCATTCGACTCACAATCACATAACTAATAACCTAATAAACTAATATTAACATATTACATAGTTAAGTTAGGTTATTAGTCAATTAAGTGGTTTGGTTCTTGTGTGGGTCAACATTCTCAAATTAGGGCACCATTCTATCAGATTTCAGTGAAATTCCAACCCATTGTACCTGTATAATCACTCACAAATATGAGAAGATCAACAGAAATCAGAATTTTTGGTGTAAGGAAATTTGGGCAGCGTAACGGTAGTCTGTGCGATATGAGGGCGATTAGGGGGTGATGAGTCGAATGCGATCAATTGTGGCCCTATTTATACTGAATCTGATTTCAATCGGCCGACTGGACCATTCGCTCGGTTCATTCGGGCGAATGGACTCAATCGTGCGATTGGCTCAGTCGACAACATTCAGTCGGCCGACTGGACTTCAGTCGGGCGACTGACTCATTCGCACACTTTCATTCGGTCGAATGGCTCATTCTGATAAGCCATTCGGATGAATGGCCCATACTCATGTGCCATTCGGCTGTTTAGGCGTGAGTATGGTTCATTTGCACGGTTGGTCCATACTCATGGTCCATTCGTGCGATT
Source organism: Flaveria trinervia (assembly GCA_025506515.1). Lineage (NCBI taxonomy): Eukaryota > Viridiplantae > Streptophyta > Magnoliopsida > Asterales > Asteraceae > Flaveria > Flaveria trinervia. Next base: position 61,499,094 of record CM046443.1, read on the forward strand.
GGATCATACTCATGATTTTGACTTTATGACCATTTCTCACTTAACCCCTTTTAACTTTTGATTAAACTTTATGTGCATTTGATCATCTCAGACATGATCATTTTAACTCGAAAAACTTTTGATCACCTCAGATGTGATCCTCTTAAACAAATTTGTCACCTCAGACGTGACTAATTTTACCTTTGAAAACACGTGTGGTCACCTCAGACGTTACCCTTTTAGATGACTAACTCCCTTACATATTCCATGATGTAGTCTGATATCAAACAAGCTGAATTTACTAAATTGAAACAAAATAAAAGACTTAGGCTGAAATACAAAACAACACTTGTTTTTGATTTTTTTATGTGAGGTATAAATCCTAAGATAAATATCTAATGGATTTGGTTCCAAAATGGGCAGCTTCAATTACTTTTGACCATAACTGGACCAATTCAAATTGGAATCATACAGGCAAGTCAAATAATTTGGACATGTTATCAACACATTTTGATGCTCAATTCTTGTTTTTCATCTAGAGTCGTTAGCAAGTTTAGGAAATCATACTAGTACTATTGGATCCCACCTTGATTGGGACTTTCAAGAATTGCAGTCACAATGATTGTCCATATACTGGTCCTCTTAAATCCATACACAGACTTTTGACAGAGATTGGTGATAGTTTAGGTTTGATTATTTCAACAGGCATTTGTGGATCCCACACTTATATGGTAATCAACATTCCTCAGGAGATTTTGAGCGGTCTCAGGGTAATTTTCAAGAAGACACTATTCTTAGAACTTTCATAGAGAAGCCAAGCCTCAGGTCAGTGCCACCGCATAGCAGAGAGGTGGCAAACAACAAAGAAGTCTATAATATATAGGTTATGCTTATCCTCAGGTCAGTGCCACCGCACAGCAAAGAGGAAAATAACCTATCTTCTTGTTTGAGCATTTTTCATCTTTATGTATAGTTCTAACCAATAACATAAGTTATTAGTTTGATTGCTTTTGCTCATATTTTGGTCTTACGCACACATTAGTGGCGTTTATTCTGCTCGTCACCCCTTATTGGAATTTGTTGATTGTGTTAACTATGGATAGATGTTAACCCACAACTTGTTGAACAACTTAGTTTGTTCTTGATATCACCAATAAGGTCTAATTGTCTATTGTGTTGAATCTACCGACATATCATTTGTGGTCTAACAACCTCTAGGTCTACTTTCTTTGTATTACCTTAGTAGTAGCTAGTCTTACTATCATTTTTCCTTTTATATGCTCAGACTACACCGACTTATACTTTGAAATTCACATCTTATTTTATTTAATCTTTTAAAGTCCCAAGTGATTTGTACCTGTGTACTATCATTTTCTAAAGTCATTGAATCGGTATCACAGATATGATCTACCTTCTATCAGCCAGCCTCTCCTTCTCCCTTGTTTTTTTGTTAATGTTACTAACTGACCCATTCTCCCCCTAAAATTCTAAAACCGTACCCAATTTATGCTTTTTAGGATTTTAATAGGCGACCGAATAACATTAAAGTAATTAAGCGACTTAAACAAGATAAAATAAAAATAAAATTAAAGACAAATGCACAGTACGTATCGGACTACACGTGGTCATCATCGGGAATTACATCACTTTTCTTTTTAACGACGTTGACCTCTAACAGATATAGATAATATGGTTTGTCAAAAGCCTTTGTATAGAGGTCAGCGCGTTGAAAATCTGTATTTATTTTAATCACATTGATCAAGTTCTTTTCAAAGCAGTCACATATAAAGTGATATTTTATACCGATGTGTTTGGTCTTAGGATGTTGGACCGGATTTTTAGTTACTGCAATTGCAGCAGAGTTATCAACAAAAATAAGAGTAAATGAGAAATGCAAACTGTAGTCCCGCATTTGCTGTTGAATCCAAATGATTTGTGAACAACAACTTGCAGCCGCAACGTATTCGGCTTCACAGGTTGACAATGCAACCGATGTCTGCTTCTTACACTGCCAGGTCACTAATCGCCTCCCAAAGAATTGACATCCCGCTGATGTAGACTTGTAGTTCATCTTGCAGCCACCGTAATCCGAGTCACTATACACTGTGAGCTCATAATCATCGTCATGAGGATACCACAACCCTAGAGTTGGTGTACCCGTCAAATAACGGAATATCCTTTTGACCCCTATTAGATGGTTAACTTTTGGCTTTGCCTGATATCTTGAACATAAGCACGTCATGTACATGATATTAGGTTTTGAGGCAGTGAGGTACATGAGAGATCCAATCATACCTCGGTACATAGTGGCATCAACCAGATCACCATTCTCGTCAGGTGCTACATCATGGTCTGTAGCAAGTGGAGTCCTAGCTGCGGAAGCATTCTCCATGTCAAACCGATTGAGGATATCTCCTACATACTTGGTCTGATGTAGGAAAATCCCTTTTGGTGTCTGATCCACTTGTAACCCGAGAAAGAATTTCATCTCTCCCATGGCACTCATCTCAAACTCCGCCTTCATTACTGCTTCAAACTCTTTACATAGATCTTCATTCTTCGAACAGAAGATTATGTCATCTACATAGATTTGAACAAGCAGTAAATCTCCATCTTTTTCTTTTATGAACAGCGTGAAGTCAATTACACCTCTGCGAAAGCCGTGTTTCACAAGGTGAGTCAAGAGTTTCTCATACCAGTCTCTGGGAGCTTGATGAAGCCCATATAAAGCCTTGTTGAGTTTGTAGACCCTATCCCATGATATGGATCCTCAATCCCTCAGGCTGACTGACATACACTGTCTCTCTTATTTCACCATGAAGAAATACACTCTTCACATCCAGTTGATAAACTTTAATCTTCATGTATGATGCATATGCAAGGAAGATACAGATTGCTTCCATTCTTGCCACGGGTGCAAACACTTCATTGTAGTCTATGCCCTCAACTTGTCGAAATCCTTGAACAACAACTCGAGCCTTGTTTTTGATGATCACGTCTTGATCATCTTTCTTGCATTTCAAGACCCATTTTCTGCCAATGACCTTAGCACCTTTAGGTCTATCCACCAGAGTCCATACACCTAACTTCTTGAATTGAAGAAGTTCTTCTTGCATGCCACTCACCCATGCCTCATCATTCAGGGTTTCACTAACATACTTTGGCTCAAACTGAGACACAAAGCAATGATATGCACCATCATGAATGTAACCCTTTTCCATCACTGAGGCATAATCAGCTAAATACAACTGATTTCTACTCTGAACTCCTGGTCTCACGTCTCCAATGACATTATCCAAAGGATGATACACATTTAGTCGTGAACCAGAGTGGTTGGAACAACTACCTCAGAATCAAGATTATGAACATTCGGTTTAGTATCTGAGGCAGTAGGAGTCTGCGGTTCCAAAAATACAGAGGCATCAATGTTAGATGTTGTTGACTATTCGTAGGGGAACCTGTTGCTCCTAATTGTTCTGATCAGTCTCCATAGCTTCTTCATCAGAGGAAGAGTCACTATCTATAAGTGCTCCCCTTGAGTTTGTAGATGAATCGCCTTGTAGGCCAATGATAGTGATTCCTGAGCTGGTGTGTTGAGAACATCATACATAATCTTTGTAGCTAACTCATCAACAGACGTGGAGAGTGGTATGTGGAAGGACTTGAAGAATCCATCATAGTCGAAAAAGAAGGCGGGTCCTTTTCCAGCAGGTGGTGTGGTGTATCTCTGAACATTAACATTACACCACACTTCTACGTGACCCGTTGAGTGGTTATAGACCCTCTTATTCAGTATGTTGTATCCTAGAAGATTCCTTCATCAGCCTTCTCGCTAAATTTTCCCCTCCTGAGTCTTCTTCAGGAGGGTGCACGGAGCACCAAATGGCTCGAGATACTCTAAATTTGGTTTACGTCGTTGTAGTAACTCGTAACACGTCTTTCCATGGTGTTTAACTACCAGAACCCGATTTAGTGTATTACACGTGTTTGCAACTGCCTCATTCCAGAATTGGATAGGCAGTTTTGAGTCTGCTAGCATCGTTTGTGCTGTCTCTATCAAGCTGTGATTCTTCCTTTCAGCAACGCCATTCATCTGAGGAGTGTAAGCAGAAGTGAACTGATGCACAATTCCCTTTTCCTTGCAGTAAGCCTCCATCCATTGATTCTTAAACTCGGTTCCGTTGTCTGAGCGCACTTGACGTACCTTCAACTTCTATAGGGACTCCAGAGTAGTTACTAGCTCTTTGAATGACTCAAATGTTTCTAATTTGGATTTCAGAAACATCACCCAAGTGAATCTTGAGTAGTCATTAGTAACTATATAGTAGTACAAGTCGCCTGCGATGCTTCTTGTACTTACTGGAACAAACAGATCCATGTGAAGAAGTTCAAGAGGAAGTTCGATAGAGTGAACTTTCTTTTCCTTATGAGCCTTCTTCGTCTGTTTGCCCTTCTTGCATGCAACACAGAAATCCAGAAGTTGGAAGTTTTTGATGTTAACTCCTCTCACTAGATCATTTTGGATCAAGTGATTCATCTTCCGTGGAATAATGTGTCCCATTCTCCTATGCCAGGAGATGGATTCCTTCTCAGTAGCTTTTGACAAGAAGCACTGAACTTCATGATCCGTTGTGGAGGCCTTCATAGATCCAAGACATAAAGGTCCTTATATCTTGAGGCAAACATTAATACTTGATCCTCCGGGATTACGTAGTCCTTCTTCAGGACATAGCACTTCTTATTGTCAAACATTACCTTAAAGTCTTTATCACAAATTTAGAAACAGAAAGCAGGTTATTCTGAAGTTGTTGAACGTAGTTTACCTTGTCAAACTTCACTTTCTGATTACCGACTTCCCCTTGAGTTGTGATGTACCCACCTTTGTTTCTAGAAAATGAAACATGACCTCCTTTTATGTGTTTGATGTTTGATAAGAGATCCCTATTCCCTGTCATGTGCCCGGATGCTCCGCTGTCTTTGATCCACATGTTGGTTTTAGCACTATATCGAACACCCTGCACATTCAATTTGAAAACATTAGTTTAGGTTAGGAACCTAAGCCTTCACTAGCTTGGGTTTCCCAGAGGCATCACACATCATAAATGTTACCCATTGACCATTCAAGGGTGAGGGAAGCTCAGATGTCTTCTTGTTCTCATTATTAGAGAATGAGGCTGATTTCTCCTTCCATAATCCAACTTTGTGTATGGCATGTTTATGATAAACAGACTACTGGCTAATGTGTTGAACTTTAGGTTCACTATCTCTTTTAGGTGGCATCACTTAGTTCCTCTTAAAAGAGCTAGGTTTTTGTTCAGAGAGTTCAACTTTCCCCCTCGATGTCTGATAGTAAGGACAATGAGACGCATGTTAGACCTAGTATTTGAACGAAATACCGAATGATTAACATGTAACCAAACAAATAGTGTGAAATCCTATTTGATTGGCGATCCAATAAGTGAGAACACACGTAGAAATAAAGTATATGAATCAAACGTTAAGAATCGATTAGGAATCGATCTACAGCATTCTATGAACTTTGAGTATCAACTTGAAGGCTTCTAGACAGCTAGGGTAAGTCCGGAGTCGAAATAGAATGAATGCCCTCTTATTTCCATGAATTGGGTTGTATTTATAGGTTAGTATTGTTCATTCGTGCGACTGAACCATTAGTATAGTTCAGTCATGTGATTGAACCATGCGGTTGATTCATTCGCACGATTGAGTGTTCAGTCGTGCGACTGAGCCAATCTTATGTTACAATCATACGACTGATCCAGTCTCCTGGTTCAGTCGTGCGACTGAGTCATTCGTATGAAGTTATTCATGCGTATGGTCCATTCGCATGAGCCAGTCGTATGGGAACTTCATTTTGTTAAGTTTGAATGTATAATTAATATAACATTATGTGTAACATTCAAACAACCACAAACCTAATTAACCATTCAACATCAACTCATTAATGAATATTAAACATGTAAATAACAACACCAATATCATTTCATTAATTATTCCAAGCATTACCTCAGAATCAGACAAACCAGATCTATTACATTCATATCATGATCTAGGGACATGCATGTATCAACAACGCAATGTGTCCATACTCTCCACAACTGTAGCAAGCTCTGCTTTTGACTTTACGATATAACTGTTTCTATGGAGATGTATGTGACACCCGGGTGACCTTAATTTGTTATGGTTTTGACTCTGATGTTTAGATGTTTTGTCTTGTTTAACAAAATTAATTGCTTTATCATTTTTGACATCCTTTTCTTTTCTATTTTCTGGACTTCGACATGATACACGTGGTTGGTTAACATTCCTGGTTTTTTTAGGTTCAGATTTGACAGTTGTTGAACTAGACTTAATACTAACGTTTTCAAACTCTTTGTCCAGATTAATAAAAGGCATTTCACCTTTTTCCTTTGAAGTGGCCTCCTTTTGTTTAGTGCCAGATTCATTTAATGAACATGTGGAATCTGGATCACTTACAAGAGGAGTAGACACCACATGATCCTTGATTGGATTATCATTAATTGGTTTACATTTTATGTTCATCAAGATCTCATGTGGTGGTGGAACCACTTTATAACCCAATCCCTCCCCATTGTTTCTCTCTCTCATTAAGTTTTGGACTATTGTGAAGAACTAGTCCAACTATGCAGTTTTTGTTTTAAGGAATTAACTTCTACTTCTAAAACTGCCTTTTGTTTCTTAGTATCCTCTAGGGAGTTAAGATGGTACCTAATGTAATTAGCTTGGTTAAATGCAACTACTTCTGTTTCCCTAAGCTGTTTGTTCAAAAGGTCTATCTTTTCTTTATAACTATGCTCATTTTGTTTTTAAACTCTGTTAGCTTCAGTGCATAATTCTAAGTCCTTTACTAAGTTATCATTATGATCTAATAACCTAGCAAATTTTAAATCAATGCTTTCCCTAAATTTATTACAATCAGAACAACCATGATTATTAAACAGTTGGTTAGTAGTACTTACCTGAGCGTTTTCTAAAGAATCGCCATCATGCAGAATTTGATGTTTCTGGAGCTGGTGATTCTGACGTTGTAGTGGGTTTTCCCCCCGTCTTCAGGCAGGTAGGTGACCACCGGTGCAGTTTCTTCTGATGTTGACATCGCAAGTTCGACTGCTATATCTCCTTGACTGCGGAATCGTCATTTATATCTTCCACACTAGCGATGTTGGTTCTCCCGGTGAGACAAACCGAAAGCTCCAGTCCTATCCTTCATCCTCGTTAGCAGTCAGGGCTTTAGGATCCTTGCTTGATGAAGTAGGACTACTAGTGGGTTTCTCCTGATGATTGAAGGAGGAGAAAGGATTCCCATTAACAGTCTTCTTTGGCTTCACGCACTCCCTTTTGAAGTGTCCTTTCTCACCACAGATGAAACATGTCACCTTTGATTTATCGAAGCCAAAGGTTATGTCCTTAGTTGCAACCAAGTTCTATCCAGTCTTTTTGAAAAACTTCTTAGCTCGTCGGACAGCACTCGTAAAGGCCCACATAATATCAATTTGTTCCAACTCCATCTCGTCCACCTGCTCATAGTCCTCATCAGCCAGATGACAGTTCCCAATCTTTCCAGCAACTAGTCCATCATAAGAGTGGACTACAGTAGCTAAAAGATCCATGTGCTCTTTAGCCACCTCAACTGTCACATTTCCGAAGTTTTCAGTCTTCAGCTTTGCTGCATTGGCTTTGGGTATCATATGTTGGGTACCAGATGACCCTGATGTTTCCTCCATCCACGAAGTAGAAGCTTTTTGCTGGACCAGCTGAGCTTGACACAAAGGCATCTGCAGTGTTGCTTCAGATGTCTTATAGCCTAAGGAGTCGCATTGTAAAGCGCAGATTCTGATCATAGTGACTTTTGGGCTCTATACTTCATCCTTAGCTCTTCCTCTCTCAGTTTCAGAATGAAGTCATTGATATCTAACTTCGTTAGCATACCATTCTGTCTGAGATTCGAGACAAAGGAAGCCCATTTCTCCAGTAATCCATCATCAAAGTTGGACACTTTATCTTCCATCGACGTCGTTGCCCCATGAGTGTGCATCTCACTCATCAGTGATAGAACCTATCGATCATGTCATCCAAGCTTTTCTTTGCCCATTGAAGAGAAGTTGTCAAACTCCTTCTTCAAAGCCTTAACTTTTATAGCCTTGAGTTATGCATTTCCATCATACCTCTTTTCCAATGCATCCCATAATTTCTTTTTTGTGTATACTCCGAGAATTGATGGAAGATATCCTTCGGAATAGACTGTGTAAGCAAAGCATAGACTTTCGTTTCGGCATTGTATTTGGCCTTTTGTCCATCAGTCATGCCAACCAAGTGTGGGTCTGACACCATCAGCTCCTACAGGCATGTGTACCCCCGAATCTATAGACTCCCACAGATTTAGATCTACTCCATTTAAGTAGATCTCAAAACGTTTGTTTCCATTGTGGATATTCATCTAACGTGATCAGCTTTGGGGGTTTGTTATGATTCCCCCACTTCGTTCTCTAGTAGCAGTAGGTTCTGTATACGTGAGTCTCTTCCTGCTGTAAAGGCTGAATATTGGTCCTCCATTTCACTTAACATTAATTTTAAAGCTAACTATTTTATGTGTGCGAGTGAAGGTAGGCGATTGGGCTATTCGGGCGATTGAACTACGCGGATGTTCAATCGTGTGACTGAACAAATGCGGATGACTCAGTCTGCCGAATGAACTAATGCGGATGAAATGTCCGAATAGAGTTCTCAGTCGTATGAATAGGAGTACGAATGTGTCCAATCATGCGTATGGGGAATGCCAATGGGTTTGTCATGCGATTGAGTCAATCGTGCGACTGAAGCTGCTGAATTTTGAAAATTTCTAGGTTTAATGTGGTTTGGCCGCAAAAACTCGAATTTTCACTACCTCTAATTGCCGTATGCCAGAAAAACTAAACTATGACCAGAGACGTCTAAGACACCGTATGACACGAAATGAATGTGTTTTTTAGTGAAAAAACACAATTTTTGTATCAAAAATGATTGAATCACACGTAATCAAGAGCCAACGCTCTAATACCACTTGTTAGGGATCGTGTATTGAACGAAATACTAACTAATTAACGTGTATACCGAATCAAATAGTGTGGAATCCTATTTGATTGGCGATCCAATCAGTGAGAACGAACGTAGAATCAATTAAAGATTGAAACTAAACATTAAGAATCGATTAGGAATCGATCTACTGCGATCTATGAACTTGGAGTATGATCTTAGAGGTCTCTGGATGGCTAGGGTACGTCTGGAGTCGAAGTGTGTTTAGTGCTTATGTTTTTCCCCACAATTAGGTGGTATTTATAGTTTTTAGTTTCTCATTCATTCGGGCGACTGAACCATTTGCATGGTTCAGTCGTGCGATTGAGTCATGCGGTTTGATCCATTCACAGACTGAGTGTTTAGTCGTGCGACTGAGCCATCTCATGTTTCAATCATGCGACTGATCCAGTCTCCTGGTTCAATCGTGTGACTGAGTCATTCACATGAAGTTGTTAGGGCGTATGACCATTTAGGCGCATGGACACTTAGTCGCATAGCCATCCGACGCATGACCACTGTTGGGCGCGCATGGTCCATTCGGACGCATGAGAACTTCATTTTACTAAGTTTGAATGTATTCAATATTATTACATTATTTATACTAGTTCAAACAACCGCAAACCTATATAGTCAATTCAATATGCGTTAAACAACTCATTACTGAAATATTAAACATGATAAACATAACCAAACATTTGCATTTCATTAAGTACCAACCATTACATAGTGTAAGACACTACAACATATAACATTAAGATCAGAACTAGGGACACATGTATCTACAGTAACTAGGTAAGTAGGGAGACAACAAGAAGTTACCAAGAATAGAGAAAAAATATAAGAATACATAGGTCGTAAACAAACCAAATGAACACAAACAATGCATTGTTCATGTTCGTTCAATTAAAGAATAAACTTTCACGAACACATTATCAAAGTTCATGAACGGACATTATGAAGATAAACATACACATTATCGGACATTGATGAATATAAATGAATGAACGGTCCCAGTGTGCGATCTCCTTAATTAGGGTCCCGGAATTTATATATATTATATATATATATATATATATATATATATATATATATATAATATATATTATATATATATATTAATATATATATATATATATATATATATATATATATATATGTAGGGGGGATCAATTCCTGGGAGAGCAGGATAGGGGCACTACACAATTTTTCTTTGAGTGTTTCGAATGCTTCATTCTGCTCTTGTTCCCATACAAAGGTCATGTTCTTCTTTTGTTAAAGCAGTCAATGGTTGCATAATACGCGATAAGTCTTTGATAAACTTCTGTAGTATCCAGTCAATCCAAGGAAATGCCTTATCTTGATAGGGGTTTTCAGAAATTTCCCGGTCCTTATCGCCTCAATCTTAGAAGGGTCAACATGAATTCCATTTTCATTACCATATGCCTAGAATTGGATTTCCCCGTATCAAAATTCACATTTGGAGAACTTGGCATATAATTGTTCATTTTTAGCAGCTCAAGAATCAGTCTAAGGTGTTCTCATGCTCTTCTTTACTACAAGAGTAGATTAGGATGTCGTCGATAGACACGATCATGACTTGTAAAGAAACGGGCGACAAACAAAGTTCATGAGATCCATAAACACCGCTGGTGCGTTAGTCAGTCCAAAGGGCATGACTAAATACTCATAATGTCCGTATCTCATCATAAAGGTCGTTTTGGGTATGTCTTCTTCTCTTATCTTCAACTGATGGTATCCCGATCTTAAATCTATTTTAGAAAAGTCACTAGCTCCCTACAATTGATCGAATAGGTCGTCAATCCTTGGGAGAGGGTAACGATTCTTTATAGTCAGCTTATTTAGCTCTCGGTAATCAATGCACATCCGTAGGGTTCCATCCTTCTTCTTCACAAATAAGACCAGTAAACACTTAGTTGAATAAATCCCTTGTCGAGTAGTTCTTGGATCTGTTGCTTTAGTTCCTTCATCTCGGGAAGGGCGAGTCGATATGGTGCCTTAGCTACTGGTGCAGCACCAGGCAGTAGGTCTATTTGAAACTCGACTTATCGGTTCGGAGAGAGTCCCGGTAGATCTTCGGGAAACACTTCTATATATTCAAAAACCACTAGAATATCCTTAATCTTCTTCTCCTATTTTGCTTTCATTACATAGACCCTAAAAGCTAGACATCCCTTCTTAAGGCTCTTGGTAGCGTTCAGATGGGATATCATAGGGCATAGCTTGTCACTTCCTTCTCCACGAATCACTAGCACTCTCTCGTCGCTCAACGGTATCCTAAGTAAGCGTTCCTCATAGACGATTTCGACTCTATGCTTAGCCAGCCAATTCATACCAACAACCACATCGAATCCTCGTAGCTTAATAGGCATCAGGTTTTCTTAAATGTGCTACCTTTTAGATTCATGAACAATCCTTGATGACTTTATTAGTTTCTATAATGTTACCGTCGGCTAATTCTACAGTAAACAGATCAGTCAGGGTACATGCCCTCAAGTCAACCAAAGGCCTAAAAGTGCTAGAGACAAAACTAGCAGTTGCTCCAATATCAAATAGAACGATATCAGGATAGTTGTTTACAAGGAATGTACCATTGACTACGTTAGGCTCCTTGCGAGCATCGGCGGGCTTCATCATGAATGCTCGTCCCATAGCCTTGTTGGATCTGGTCCTCCTTATCTCTTCCCAGTTTAGGACACTTTTTTTCTCATGTGCGCTGGATCTCCACAGTCATAGCATTGTTTACCCGACATATACGTACAATCCTTGATTAAATGACCTAGTGGTTTGAATCGAAAGCAAGGCATCGGGTTGCAATCCCCTTGATGATACAGCTTGCACTTGTTGTAGAACGGGCTCATACCTGAGTATAGCTTCCTTGTCCTCCCACGTTCAAAGCTCTTCTTGCCTGACCTGCTACTACTTCCAATTGCTCTCTTCTCATCAAAACATTTACTTTTCTCACCCATCAACTTCCTCTTCTCTCCAGTCCTAGTTTGCTCAGTCCATCCAGCCCTAACCAAATCATCAATCAAACTGCTAGTGAAGTCAACCGCAGCTTGTCAGGTTAAAGGCGTGTAAGATCAAACCATTCCCATAACATTGAATGTAGCCCCCAAATGAAACACTCTACACCTTTGGATTCTGGTGTCACAAGGTGTGGCACCAATCGCGACAGGGCTAAGAAGTGATTGATGTACTCAGTGTAACTAGGACCTTTCATCTCTAGGCTTAGGAATTCAGACTCTAGCTTCTCCAGTTAGTTGATAGGGCAATATTTGCTGGTTATCAGTTCCCTGAACTCGGTCCAGCTCATTCAAATAGCGTACCTCCCCGGGGCTGAATAAACCGTCTTCCACCATTCCAAAGCCGATGCCTTGAGTGACTGGGATGTGAACCTCACCATGTGGTCCATTTTACACTCACTAATGTCCAACAGCATCTATTTTATCGATCCATTTGGTACGTCTCTATCGCACCCTCCGTGCCATAAAAGTCTTTTGGCTTGCATGACATGAAAGTTTTTGTAGGAGCATCCATTCTTCAGTGCTTCAATTTTCTCATTATTGCCCTTGTTGGTCCAAATACATAATCACCACCGGGATTACTCTGGTCTGTGTTGATCTAGGCTATAATAGTAGGGATAGCATTTGCAATTTGTTGTGCACCAAGGTTGACGATCCTTTCATCATTTCCCCTGGTTCGCATTCTCTCTCCACAAGGGTTTCTAGTGGACTATGAGTTTGGTTTTTGTTCGTCTAGCCCCTTCCTAGCAGCCTCTAGTAGCTCCTCGTCTTCCAAAGTGTGTGCCTCTCCTAGTTGGCATTTTGATAGCATCACAGATAAATTTGGGCTTAGCATCTCATAAATGGTTTCGAGTAGTCCACACATCATTTACCCTAAACTACCATGTCCTAGAAAGAGGGAGTGTATTATACACACCACTAAATATCTTAATCAAGAAAATGTTTCTTAATTAGCCTAATACAACTTATCCATAACAGACACGGGTCAATAATTCCAACACATATCATGGCACGTTGCATTTCCAATATAAATAGCTCAACGAGACTTTGCATCAATTAAGATAGTTTCACAGAGAGATAGATTAATAGTATTAGCAGACACAATTGTCTCAGAGTTACACTCTTATAAATTGGAAGGTACCATCACCCCCATAAAATAATAAAATAGTATTAGATAATATAGAAATAGTTCCTTGATTTGTCTATAAGACACATAATCCCACATCCTTCCACGCTCTCACATCCACTTCTTCTTCAATCACCCTAGCCATCCTGAGTTCTTCTTCCTTGTTCTTGCTCCAACCGCTGGACCCCATGCGAAGCCATCATGGCTAACACTGGGCAAACTAAGAGGTTAGGGGGTGGCGTGCTGGGGGTCAGCTCGTGACAATGAACGGTCTTCAGAATCTTGTCCAGAGCAGCATCGGAGGGACCTACGTCACTTGCCTGGCTTAGACTAGGAGTACCTGTCACCAGCTAGCACACAAGGGCCATCATACATGCTGTGCCTCGGGCATCTAGTGGTCGTCATGTGGGTGGTGGTGGAGTGGGTCAAATGATGGAGGTGCAGGTGTCGGATCAAACAGGTAGTGTAGGAGGAGGTGGCATCCTAAGGAGACTGAGAGACCTGCCTTGCATCTTGCATGGGGGGTTATCACACGTCACCCTATCCTCTATAGTGTAATAGATGAGCGGGTAGGAGCCTCTATAGGTGTAATAGATGAGCGGGTAGGAGCTGTGACATGAGGTGAGTGGGTGCGCGTCCAGTCCTAGAGGGATGTCGAGGAAGAGCCTTCTTGTTGGACCAAAAGAACAATGAGCCAGATTAGAAAACCTCTAAGTCCACACGGTATCACAACAACTGCTGAAAGCTTCATCAGCCGTTGACAAGTACTGAAGACTTCAACAGCTGAAGATCAAGTGCTGAAGACTTCAACAGCTGAAGAACTAAAGTGCTGAAGTACAACAGCTGAAGAACACAAGTACTAAGCTGAACAGCTGAAGAACACAAGTACTGAAGCTGAACAGCTGAAGAACACAAGTGCTGAAGCTAAGTTCAAAGTACTGAAGTACAACAGTGAAGAGTTTACAAGTGCTGAAGATCAACAACTGATGTACAAAGTCTGAAGACAAAGACTGAAGACATTAGCTGATGATATCTACTGAAGTCATCAGCTGATGAAACATCTGAAGTTCAAGTCTGAAGATCAAGTACTGAAGTTTTAGTAGTTTGTCACAACAGCTGAAGAGTACTTCTTCAGTAGTTGTGATATCAGTAGTTTTTATTTTTACTTTCAGTAGTTTTGTAAAACGACTGAAGAGCTTGTTCTTCAGTCGTTGTAGTTTCAGCAGTTTTATGTTTTTCAGTAGTTATAACAACTGATAACACTTAGCATTTTTTAAGGAGATGTCAGCTGTTTTGACATCTTCAATAGTTGTGTTTCAGTTGTAATAAATCTGTTAGATGTCACTATCAAGTGACATCAGCAGACGTCACATCTCTTATATAAGAGGTGTCGACCTAATTGTAAGTGTGACATTCTGTTACCACGAAGCGAATATTGAATGAAATATATTTGCAGAAATTCTCTCTCTATAACCGTCTTTGTTCTTCATTGAATATCGTTTCGTTCTTGTGAATTGGCTAATTCATTGTTCGATTTCCGCTGCTATACTCTCTAATCAATCAAACATAGATCACTGATCCTAACAAGTGGTATCAGAGCATGGTTAATCATTGATCGATCTAACAATTGATCATTGAAACTGCTAATTAATATCTGTGTTTGATTGAATTAGCGTATTCGCAAGAACTGGTTATAGATTATTGAATTTCTGTCGCTTTCGGTCATTTATTTTGAGATCTCTCTTGGTTCAATTGGTTGTTGTGTTTGTTCTAAATCTGTTTTAGCTTAAACGAATTTGATTGAATCTAAGATGACGATTCCTTCTAATGATCCTCACAATACCGGTTCCTCAACCAAGCCTCCGATGCTGGTTAGGACGAGTATAAACATGGCAACGAAGAATGCTTCATCACCTGTCTGTTAACAGTTCAGGTTGTTCGACATCTGTGGTACATGGACCACATAAGCCTATGGTGAACAATCCGGAAACCAATCAAATGGTTCCGAAGAAGAAGGAACAATACTCTGATGAAGATCGGAAACTATTTGAGATTGATGCTAAAGCCCATGGAATTAAGGCCATGGCACTGCCTAATGAAATCTATTCTGGGCTTATGCATCATGAAACTGCTCATGATCTCTGGAATGCCCTGAAGGAACAATTCGGTAGCACAGATGGGTCTTAGCAAACAATAGAGAAATCCTTGCCCAACAATATGAGACATTCTCTCATAGAAAGGGTGAGACACTGACTCAACAGTTTGAGCGTTTTTCCTGCTTGATATCTGAGCTGAAAATGGTGAACAGGAATACACCAATAGCCAGATGAACAACATATTCCTCAGATCACTGCCTGAGAGATTGGACACATACACTATTGTCCTACGCTCCAGTGCAAATCTGGATGGCCTATCTCACCCAACTTCATGGGAAACTGCTACATTTGAAAGAGAGATAGAGCAGAAGAGGAAACTGTCCTCATCAGGAAAGCTCACTGATGACTTTGTACCAGGGAATACTGCCTTTGGTTGGTCATGAGTCAGAATATGCTGCATCTGAAAGCAATTATGATGAGCATATTGATTTCTCTTCAAATAGTTTGATCATGCATTTGTTGGTATTGAGAGTCATTCTGGTAGTAATAGTGACAATCTATGCTTCATTATGGATGATCTGAAAGGAATTGCTGATGATGATCTAGAAGAGATGGATATTCTGAGCCAAATGGCAATGATTAATATCAGATCTCAGAAGTTCTATAAGAGAACTGGCAGGAAATTTCCTGGACTCTCTGGCAAAACCAAAGTTGGTTTTGACAAGAGTAAGTTGGGTGTCACAAATGCCAAAGGCTGGGACACTTTGCAAGAGAGTGTAGATCAACTGGATCAACTCTTCTGCACCCTTTGTGACTTTTCCTAGTACTAGTCCACAAAACAGAGGGCAACATCCTGCTGGTTCTGGTCATCATTCACATCCTAGATCTCCTGCATACTTTGTCCCCAGGGTCAAATGTCATATCCTTATCCCTGCTATTATGTGCCTCAACCAAATCCTGTTCAAGCTCCAATTGCACAACAACCACAAGCATTGCCTGAACCACAACCTTCCAATCTCATCAACAAACTCAACCTCAACAACACAGCTCTTCACCCCAGGAGTTGTTGACTGGAGCAGTTTACCAGATGACTTGTCTGGTCATGAACAACTGTTCTCAAGTGCTGGTCAACATGGTGGTGAAAGTCCTTTTGGAAATCTAGCTCTTATGGCTTTGGATTCTGCTGATACTTCATCCTCTAATGCCTCTACACCAAAGGTATCACAGGTATCCTCTGAGGCAAAAGCCAAATTATGTTCTGAAACATGCATAGCAGCATTTGCATCTATTAGAGAAGCAAATGTAGCTTAATCAACAAGAACATTGAGCTAGAACAAATAATTTCCAAAAGCAAAGCTGAATTTGAGTCTGTGCTTAATGATAAAAATGATGAGATTTACAAACTGAAATGCCAAATAACTGATGATAAGGCTAGGGAAGAGACTTCTAGAGAGAATATAAAGATCTCAAAGAAACCCTTGCACTTACCCAGGTAGAGTGTGATAGATGGGTACAATCATGCAAAGGTTTTGAAATGCTTTAGTAAGCAATATGCTTCCAATGTGAAGTTTGGCATTGGTTACAATCACACTGCTCCACCTACAGATTTTACTCCTAGAGCAGAGGTAGAATTGATGTTGAGGAGAGTAATAACCAATCCAATCTCATCATGTGATCTACTTTCTGATACAACACAATCAGAAGTAGAAGTCAACATCAAGCCCTCTCAGAACCTATCAGCTGATGTTGATGGTTCAAATGCTGACACTCACATGATCAATGAGTTGATCAACTCAGGAGTTATTCTGAAAGTCCTGAAAGGACTAGAGAGCAGGATTTAACAACTGAAGTTCAAACTCCAATACTGTCAGTACTGAAAAGAAGAAAACTGTCAGTAGAAAGAGTTTGAAGGCTACTAAAGAGGAAGTCAAGAAAGCAAACAATGCTTCCAAAGCACCGAAGAACAAGTCTTCAGTTGCTTCACCCTCTTTAGTTGATGATCAACCTAAGATGAAGAAGAAACCTTGAAGTATGTGGTTGTCAATCATCTTACAGATGATTTTGGTACAAAAGAGGTTCCAAACTCAAACATAAAGAAAGAAATAAAGAGAAAATGGTAAAAATGAAAACTGAGTTTGAGACCACATTTGTTTCAGCAATATCAAATCCTGTAACCCTTAAGTCCTCAAAGAAATCCAAAAAGGAAGGGGTTAAACAGGTGACAGCTGAGAGTGCTCAGAAGAAGAAGGTGCAACATAGGAACTTATCAAACTCCACTGGCATGTGTCTGATGAGTAAAGCCTTATCACAAAATCAGACACAGCTGGTTATGATGGTTCAACATCTGTTGGGTAGAGTTAACCAATTAGATGCTCCTATGTGAAACCACAGAAAAGGAGATCCATGCCAAAGGATTCCTCTTCTTCACCATCTTCTTCCTCTCAGGCTGTTGTTTCAAATAAACCTGTTAGTTTACCATCTATTGATGAGACCAGGCCCAAAACCAAAAAGGTTTGGGTCTCCAAAACTAACTGATTGTTTATTATTGCAGGGTTCTCCAACATGCCAAGTAGCATCTGGTATGTAGACAGTGGGGGATCTATGCACATGACTGGGAACAGCTCTCTCTTCATGACTACTCTCAAGGAAAGAAGGGTTTTGTTTCTTTTGGCATGATGCTAGAGGTACATCATTGGAAATGGTTTTGTCTCCAATGGAGAATTCAAATTTGATGATGTAATCATGTGGGGAAAAATCTCAAGTACAATCTCTTGAGTGTCAGTCAATGTGTGATAAAGGCCATGTTGCTCTTTCACCGCAGAACTGTAGGATTTTGTCATCCAAAGTTTACATTGATTGACAAGGTTGTTGGATGATCACACTCTCCGAGAGCAACAGGACAGGAAGAGTGTTGCTTAGATCTTTCCAAGAAAAATATATATCAGAGCATCCTTGCTATTCCAAAGCCTCTTCTCAAGAATCTAACATGGCACAGAGGCTGGGTAGGTTAATTTCAAAACAGAATTAGCTTATCCAGAATAGGTAATAGAGGTTACCCATAAAGGGAGTTCCACTGTGAGGAAAACTGCACTGCTTGGTTTAAAAGGGGAAAAAACCACAAGTCAATCCTCCTATTGAAGAGCCTAAAAGTCAATTGTGACAGGATCAGTGATCACAAGTTTGATGTATCAGAATAAAAGCAGCGGAATACAAACTAGAATTAGACAAATTGTAGCAAGCATCGATACTTGTAAGCATAAGATCGCATACGGTTATAGGGAGAGAATATGTATTTCTGATTTCTAGGAATGTTTATAGATGTAGAATATTCTAATCAAATCAATCATTCATTCCATTCATTCATCATTCCTCACAGATTACAATAGGTTGTCACTCCTTATATAGAGTGCAACAATCACTGCTGTTATCACGGAAAGTGACAACTGGCAGATCCAATACAAAAATAACTAATTCTTAACAAACTACTGAAATGTTCACAACTACTGAGAACATATCAGCATGTTAAGTACAAAATATAAAACTACTGAAACTACAACGACTGAAGAACAAGCTCTTCAGTCGTTTTACAAAACTACTGAAACATAAAAATATAAAACTACTGATATCACAACTACTGAAGAAGTACTCTTCAGCAGTTGTGACAAACTACTGAGGCTTCAGTACTTGATCTTCAGACTTTGACCTTCAGGTGTTTCATCAGCTGATGACTTCAGTAGATATCATCAGCTGATGTCTTCAGTCTTTGTCTTCAGACCTTGTACATCAGTTGTTGATCTTCAGCACTTGTAAACTCTTCAGCTGTTGTACTTCAGTACTTTGGTCTTTCAGCTTCAGCACTTGTGTTCTTCAGCTGTTGTACTTCAGCACTTTGGTTCTTCAGCTGTTAAGGTCTTCAGCACTTGATCTTCAGCTGTTGAAGTCTTCAGCACTTGTCAAATACTGATGAGGCTTTCAGCAGTTGTTGTGATACCATGTGGGACTTAGAGGTTTTCTGATCTTGGCTCATTGGTTCTTTTGGTCCAACAAACTCCCCCTGAACCAATGCAGCCAAAACCTCTAACTTATTTATTCTCCCACTTATTGATGGCAAAATGTTGGTCTTTTTCCTTCTTGATCAGTAGAGAAGATGACCCATGTAAGCTCCGGCCTGGGAAGAAATCTCAAATATTTGTTTGGCAGAGTATGAATGGGAACTCTGTTTTGGGGAACTGGACACAGAGTTGTTATCCCATTCATGAGATTTACTTCCCCATAATGAGTCTGTATGACTCACGAACATAGGCCTCAAGGAGAACAACTTGTTCCTCCTGAGAGAGTTCTTCTGCTCCTCCTTCGAAGAAGAACTCTGGACCATAGTACTCTGATAAGTACTTCATGGTCCTGCCATTTTTCAGCTCCACCGTAGTTACCTCCCTATATACAAATTCATCAGGATGGTTGCCTTCAAGGAGTAACTGGAGCTCATTCTTCTGGATGTCTTCAAGCTTTTATATAACAACCTTCTTAATCATCTTGTTTTCTAGTAAGGCTTGAGGGGTCTTCTTTGCTTGGTGAGCTTTCTTGAATTCATCAATGATTTCCCAAGGTGAGACTACAACGGCCAACATGATGGTAGACTCTATTGTTTTTACCTGGCCGTTGTATCTGTGTGGGATAGTTCTTTTATGGATTCTAGAACTCACCCTGGGGTCTGGCCATACTCTCACTCTCTCCTTCTGATACTGAAAGGTGTGCCTGAGAGTGTACAGCCTTTGAGCATGCCCTTTCATGGCTTGAATAGATGATGACTGAGGAAATTCCTTGTCAACCATCTTCAACAGTTGCTCATCGTGCTGTTTCTGCTGTTCTTCTTCTTCTATCTTGACTCTGACCATTTCCCTTTGAGAGTCAGGTGTGATCATGGGTTGACTTCGGGGTTTTTGGTAGCTTCAGAAAGCAGAGAGTGCAGACTATCATCTTCATCCTCTTTTCTTCTTCTTCTTCCATCCTCAGCACCCTTCTCCTCCTTCTGGGTACATCACTGGATGATGGTTGGGTTGGTGAAGGAATTGGTTTTGAAGAATGAGGATGTTGGATTTTGGCTTAGAGGTTGGTTGGGAGATTTGAGGGATAAGATCTGTTTGAGTGGGTGGAAGGGAAGGTTGATCTAGCATCCTTGTAGTTAGTTTCGCCTTTGTGAGTTAGCCATCTCTAACCTTTTACCAGCCCCAGCCTCATCAAGGGCTTCCACAATAATCCCTTTGTTGAATTGCTCAGACAGACAGATTCTGGTGGCTATAGCCAGAATGCTGTCCCTGGTCCATGCGCGGATCTCCATTAATGATCTTCCCAAGTATTTTGCAATAAAGCGGATCATTATTTCCAATCTCTCTTTCTCAAGAGCATCATACCCTGCCCATCGGGTTTGTATCTCTTGTACTTCTAACCTCTGATCTCACTATCCAGTGTGGCTGTGTCAAACCCCTGCCTGAAGAGTTGTTCAATTATTTTACATGGATCGGCTGTGTGTGGTGTCAGCTTCTTTGACCAGCTCCTCCAAGGATTTGTCTTCAGCAGTGTGATCATCAGCACTTCTCTTTCGCTTGTAAGTGAGCAGAGGTTGCTTTTCTTTTTCTCCTCTTGGGCTTGCTTCTCTTCCTTTTCTCCTCTGTCTTTTCCTCTTCTTTTCTTCACTGCAGTACTCTCCCCCTTTTTGGTTGCATTGGAGGAAGGGGTTTGTACCGCAGAAAGAGTCTTTTGGACAGCAGCATCAACCAAGGGCTGTAATGTTAAGGAAAGCCTCTCATCAATGGCTTTGATCACTATATCAGTGATTGGGTGTGATGAGAGGGAGGGAATTTTGGAGTACAGCACCTATTTGCTCAGGAGGGTTCTGTTCCTGAGAAGTAGGGCCTGAAGCAGAGGCAGGTGGTTGATTTGGGGTGGCTCGGTGTTTGGGAACCTTCAAGGGAAGGTGCCATCTGTGGGTGGATAGAGGCAGATGGTCTTCTCCTTGTGAGAGTTGGTCAAGTAGGTTTTGCAGCCTACTGACTTTCTCTTCAGGATTGTGTTCTGGGCAAAAACATCATAGAAGAAGCCCAGGTCATCATCAGCCGAAGCTGAATCAGCTGACCTCCTGCTTAGAGCAGGATTTACATGCACTGGGTGTAGACCAGTTGGTGCATGTGCCCCTTGTGCTTGGTACTGGGGACTTCCAGCCTCAGGACAATGTCCATCATCAGCTGTTGCCTCTAGGGAGGTCTTAGCAATGTTACCAGCCTCACTCTGGTCATGTGCTGAGTCAGAGGAGGTGGCAGCCTCACTAGATATTCTAAGCTCCTTGTCTACACCAGGAGATAGAATTGGGAAACCCTGTGCTGTGGGTTCTCAGTGCACTGTGTTCCTCCCCCTCAATTGTAGAGGTATTCCCAGTAGTAAGTGGTTTCTGGGGAGGGGGTGAGGAGTGCAATTGAGTCAGCACTTGTGCAACTATTAAAGTTGGGCTGTGAGGGGCGGTTGTTTGGGGTGAGGGGATAGAAGCAGTGTGCACCTGGGGAGGATGGTGCTCTTCAATGGCAATCTCCTCAAGTGAGGTAAGATCCCAGATAAGTAGGTGCCCTTGCTTGGGTTGCTGCAGGCTCCTGTTGAGAGGAAGCCTGAGCGGCTGTGGCTGGAGGAGTCATTGTATCCACTAGGGGGTTTGGACTAGTGGATATATCCTGCGTTTGTGTTGCAGGGGCATCCTCAGGGGACTCAATTCCCTGAGTAGCCATTTGGTTTCTTTTTGGTGGGTTTGGTGGGGACTTTGGATTTGGAGGTGGTGGCTGTGGGTTCCAGCTGCGTGGGTTTTCGCAGCTTGGCAGCCATTTTTAGTGTCCGGTCAGAGTTGTGCGGGAGTATACTTCCGGCAGAACAGCCGTAGCAGGGACTCCCAAGCCAACAAGTCCCTCAGCATTAAGCTGGTCTGTAATAATGGCCATTATGAACCGTGGATAGAGTATCCAACGGTTGGCAGTTAGTTTTGAGCCATATCTTGAGCTCTGAAAATATTAATTCTGAAAAGTTTAGTGGTTGTTGCTCAAGGATAGAATACATTACCTGCTGCCATTTGGTGGACATTTGATCCCAAGACGACGTCTTAGGGGCCAAACATACATTTACCATGTGAAAAATCAGGCGCTCAGCGTCATTAAAGTGTTTCTTCATGATGGTGGTGGCACTGAGATCGCCTTGATATCCATGCTGAGCAAAGGATAGATCTATGGTGCCCTTCGGATATCCAGCAGGAAAGTAGCATCATTCAGTTGAAGAATTTACGGATTGTTGCAGGAGTAATGACTACTTCTTTGTTGTTGACGACTGACCGGAGGGATGGTGTGTTGCTCTCCCAGTGGTAACAGTAACGTTCATCCAAAATTGGTTCAAGGATTCGGCATGTAAGACGGGGTTCAGAAGGAATGCCTTGTTGTATTGGGACTGAACCATAAGATCGATAGCAGTATCGAACTTAGTCCAGATCGGCGATTTAGTGAGGTAGGCAACACAGTTGTGTCGCGGTTTAATTTGCATAGACGCCATGGAGAAGAGGGAAGTTTTGGAGAGGAACGTTAGGTTTGAAGAAGATGAAGCATGGAGAGCTAAGGTTAGGGATATTATAGGGTACGGGTAGGAAACGACTGAAGGATGTGGTGTTAGTCATCAGTAGTTTTAAACGACCGTTGACATGGTATTATCCTTTCAGACGTTGAAACAGCTGAAGTCGTGGTGTTAGGCATCAGTAGTTTAGAAAACTACTGAAGACCGTGGTTTTGACTTCAGATGATTGAAACAACTGAGGACTTGGTGTTTGTCATCAGTAGTTATGAAACTACTGAAGACAGTGGTTTTGTCATCAGCTGTTGTAAACAACTGAAGACTTGGTATTAGTCATCAGTAGTTATAAAACTACTGAAGACGTGGTTTTGCTTCAGTTGTTTAAAATGAAACAGCAGTTGTACAAACGACTGAAGAGAAAGTTCTCTTCAGCTGTTTTCGTCAATTCTTAGCTTTTCAGCTGTTTCAAACTGTCCTCAACACATTCATCAGTCTTTTTGGCTGATTTCAGTTGTTTCATAGGACATCAGTACTTATCTGTTTTTACTGATTGCAGTAGTTGTAACTGCATCAGTAGTTGTAACTACATCAGTAGTTTAGAACAGATGAAGTACTTCAGTACTTGTGAGACATTTAGCCTTCAGTAGTTATAAAAACTACTGAGGTAAAAGAGCTCATCAGTACTTATATGTGACATAGGTACTCATGATCATCAGTATGAATTACTAAGATCATCAGTAGTTGTCACTTATTCTAGCTGCAGCATACCAAGCCTTAACACCAGGTTTTGGAAAGTTGAACTATCCAAAGGCTTAGTAAAAATGTCTGCAAGCTCATCAGCACTAGGCACAAACTTAGGATCAATCAGACCTTTTTCAAAACAATCCCTTATAAAATGATGTCTGATCTCTATATGTTTGGTCCTAGAGTGCTGGACTGGATTTTTGACAATGCAAAGAGCTGAAGCACTATCCATTAACAATGGAGTCTTAGTCTCTGTAATGCCATAATCCAAAAGTTGGTTTTGAAGCCAGAGTACCTGAGATGTACAGCTTGCAGCAGCAATGTACTCTGCTTCAGCAGTGGATGTAGCAACTGAGGTCTGTTTCTTGCTCTGCCAAGAAATCAAGCAGTTGCCTAGGAATTGACATCCACCAGAAGTTGATTTCCTGGTCAACTTACACCCTGCATAGTCACTGTCAGAAAAAGCAACTAATTTACCAGAATGTCGGTAGAATACCATAAACCTAGAGATGGAGTGCCTTGCAGATATCTAAAGATCCTCTTGACTGCAATCAGATGAGACTCTTTAGGTGCAGCCTGAAATCTAGCACAAACACATGTAGCAAACATAATATCTGGTCTAGAAGCTGTTAAATACATCAAGGACCCAATCATACATCTGTAAAGTGTTTCATCAACCACTTTACCTTTCTGATCTGAGTCCAGTTGTGTGGTGCTGCTCATGGGAGTAGAACAGGGCTTACAGTTTTGTAAATCAAACTTTTGCAAAAGATCTTTTGTATATTTGGACTGATGAATAAAAATCCATCAGCCTTTTGTTTGATTTGCAACCAGAAGAAAGAACTGTAATTCTCCCATGGCACTCATTTCAAACTTCTGTTGCATCAACTTTGTAAAGGCATCACACAACTTTGGATCAGAGGATGCAAAAATGATATCATCTACATAAATTTGAACAAGTAGATTATGCTGCCCAGCTTTCTTAATGAATAAAGTCTTGTCTATGGAGCCTCTAGTGAAATTGTTTTCCAGAAGAAAGTTTGATAATGTCTCATACCAGGCTCTGGGAGCTTGTTTT
Source organism: Flaveria trinervia (assembly GCA_025506515.1). Classification (NCBI taxonomy): domain Eukaryota; kingdom Viridiplantae; phylum Streptophyta; class Magnoliopsida; order Asterales; family Asteraceae; genus Flaveria; species Flaveria trinervia. The sequence goes on from CM046443.1 coordinate 61,523,847, forward strand.
AACCCATAAAGAGCTTTATCAAGCTTATACACCCAATTAGGATGTTATTGTCCTCAAAGCCTGGAGGTTGACATACATAAACCTCTTCTTTAACTTTTCCATACAAAAATGCACTTTTGACATCCATTTGAAAGACTTTAAGGTTTTGATAAGCAGCATAAGCTAAAAACAATCGAATTGCTTCCAGTCTGGCTACAGGGGCAAAGGTTTCATCATAATCAATACCTTCTTCTTGTGCAAACCCCTGAACAACCAGTCTGGCCTTGTTCTTAACAATAAGCCCATTTTCATCAGTTTTGTTCCTAAACACCCATTTAGTGCCTATTGCACACTTACCTGGAGGTAGAGGAACCAGTTCCCACACTTGCTGTTTCTTGAACTGAAGAAGCTCAAGCTGCATGGCATCAACCCATCCATTGTCCTTTAAAGCAATGTGATAATTTTTGGCTCTTGCTGACTGATGAAGAGAGCATAGAAGCAAATTTGACAATTGACTTCTTGTTGATACTCCAGCAGTGATATCACCAATGATTTGAGACATAGGGTGATTCTTCAGATCTTGATACACAATGAGATCTGTGCAAGTGTTTGTAGCCGGTTCAGCAGCAACAGATGGTGATGGTGAATCATTTCCTTGAAACCAATCAGTGGATGGTAATTCAAAGGAAGTTGAATTCGAAGAAATCTCATCAGCATTTGTTGTGGATGGTGCTACTGGCGCTACAGGAACATCAGGTCTAGCTGAGTCAGGCAGCTGATCACTAAACTGAAGAGGTGAGTACTGCAATCATCATCATCATCAGCAGTACCACCAGGTGGTGAACTGTTGACAGGAGCAACAGCAGGAGTTTGATAAGGAACATATTGCAGTATGTCCAAATCAAATAACTCCACAGGACTTTGTGGAATCTTTCCTTTGGAGATTCATTAAACTTAACATGTAGAGTTTCTTCAACCATCTTTGTTCTGCAGTTGAAGACTCTGTATGCCTTGCAAGTAGATGAATAACCAACAAAGTATCCTGCATCCACCTTAGGATCAAATTTGTGGAGTTGATCCTTTGTGTTGAGAGAAAACAGGGACACCCAAATGCTTTGAAAAATGAAATCAGAGGAGCCAAATGATGGAGAACTTCATATGGAGTCTTCATCAACCTCTGATTTACTAAAACTCTATTTTGCACATAACAAGCTGTGTTGACAGCTTCGGCCCAAAGGTCAATGGCAAACCTGAGTCAGCCAGCATGGACCTTGCAGCTTCAATGAGGGTCCTGTTCTTTCTCTCCACTACTCCATTTTGTTCTGGAGTCCTTGGAATGCTGAACTGCCTTTTGATTCCCTTTGAAAGATAGAAGTCATCAAGTGTATGATTTCTGAACTCAGTTCCATTATCACTCCTAATACACTTGACTGGAAGGGAATACTGCTTCTCAATGTACAGCACAAAGTGATAATCTTCTGAGCAGCCTCATCCTTTGAATGTAGAAAGAAAGTCCATACAAATCTGGAGTAATCATCCACAATTACCAGACAGTATTTCTTCTTTGCCATGCTCATTACTCTCACAGGACCAAATAGATCCATATGCAGTAATTGCAAGCAGGCAGTGGACTTGACACTTCAATAGGAGGGAATGAGACTTTGTGCTGTTTTCCTTTTAAACAAGCAGTGCAGGTTTCATCACAGTGGAACTCCTTTATTGGTAAGCCTCTGACTAAACTATTGTGGCTAAGCTGATTCATGTTTTTGAGATTAACATGACCAAGCCTCCTGTGCCACAGTTTAGATTCTTGAGAAGAGGCTTTGGAAAATAGGCAAGGATTGCCTTTGAGATCTATCTTCTTAGAGAGATCTAAGGCATACACTCTTCCTGTCCTGTTGGCTTTCAGGAGAGTGTGATCATCCAACACCTTGTCAATCAAGTGCAAAACTTTGGATGACAGAATCCTACAGTTTTGACTTGTGAAAAGGGCAACATGGCCTTTATCACACATTTGACTGACACTCAAGAGGTTGTACTTGAGATTTTCCACATGATTAACATCATCAATTTGATTTCTCCATTGGAGACAAAGCCCTTACCGATGATGTAACCCCTAGCATCATTGCCAAAAGAGACAAATCCCTTCTTTCCTTGAGAGTAGTCATGAAGAAGAGAGATGTTTCCAGTCATGTGCATAGATCCCCCACTGTCTACATACCAGATGCTACTTTGGCATGTTGAAGAACCCTGCAATAATAAACAATCAGTTAGTTTTAGAGACCCAAACCTTTTTGGTTTGGGCCTGGTCTCATCAATAGATGGTAAACTAACATGTTATTTGTAACAACAGCCTGAGAAGAAGAAGATGGTGTAGAAGAGGAGTCCTTGGCTTAGACCTCCTTTTCTGTGGTTTCAACATAGGAGAATCTAGTTGGTTAACTCTACCCAACAGATGTTGTACCATCATCACCAGCTGTGTCTGATTTTGTGATAAAGCTTTCAGCTCATCAGAACATTGCTAGTGGAGTTAGATAAGGTCCTATGTTGCACCTTCTTCTTTTGAGCACCCTCAGCTGTCACCTGTTTAACTCCTTCCTTTTTGGATTCTTTAAGGACTTAAGGGTTACAGGATTTGATGTTGCTGATACAAATGTGGTCTCAAACTCAGTTTTCATTTTTACCATTTTCTCATTAATTTCTTCTTTTTGTTTGAGTTTGGAACCTCTTTTGTACCAACAATCATCTGTAAGATGATTGAACAAACCACATACTTCACATGGTTTCTTCTTCATCTTAGGTTGATCATCAACTAAAGATGGTGAAGCAACAGAAGACTTGTTCTTCAATGCTTTGGAAGCATTGGTGCTTTCTTGACTACCTCTTTAGTAGTCTTCAAACTCTTTCTACTGCCAGTTTCTTCTCTTCAGTACTGACAGCAGTTGAAGTTTGAACTTCAGGTGTTAAATCCTGCTCTCCAGTCCTTTCAGGACCTTCAGGATTAACTCCTGAGTTGATCAACTTATTGATCATGTGAATGTCAGCATTTGGACCATCAACATCAGCTGATAGGTTCAAAGAGGGCTTGATGCTGACTGCTACTTCTGATTGTGCTGTATCAGAAGGTAGATCACATGATGTGATGGATTGGTTATCACTCTCACCATCAGATTCTACCTCTGCTCTTGGGGTAAAATCTGTAGGTGGAGCAGTGTGATTGTACCAATTCCAAACTTCACATTTGAAGCAGATTGCTTACTAAGAAGCATTTCAAAACCTTTGCATGATTGTACCCATCTATCACACTCGACCTGGGTAACTGCAAGGGTTTCTTTGAGATCTTTGTACTTCTCTAGAAGTACATCTTCTCTAGCCTTATCATCAATATTGGCAATTCAGTTTATAAACCTCATCATTTTTATCTTTGAGCACAAACTCAAACTCAGCTTTGTTTTGGAAATTATTTGTTCTAGCTCAATGTTCTTATTAATTAAAGCTACATTTGCTTCTCTAATGGAAGCAAATGCTGCTATGCATGGTTCAGAACATAATTTGGCTTTTGCCTCAGAGGATACCTGTGATACCTGAGGTGTAGAGGCATTGAAAATGAAGTATCAGCAGACTCCAAAGCCATAAGAGCTAGATTCCCAAAGGGACTGTCACCACCATGTTGACCAGCACCTGAGAACAGTTGATCATGACCAGACAAGTCATCTGGTAAACTGCTCCAGTCAACAACTCCTGGGGTGAAGAAGCTGTGTTGTTGAGATTGAGGTTGTTGATGAGATAGGGAAGGCTGAGGTTCTGGTAATGCATGAGGTTGTGGTGTCATAGGAACTTGAACTTGATTTGACTGTGGCATGTAATAACAAGGGTACTGATATGGCATTTGACCCTGAGGAACAAAATATGCCGGAGATTGTTGTTGAGGATGATGACTAGAGGTGACAGGATGTTGCCCTCTGTGTTGTTGACTATTGCCAGGAAAAGTCACAAAGGGTGCAGTAGAGTTAGATCCAGTTGATCTACACTCTCTTGCAAAGTGTCCAAGCCGTTGGCATTTGTGACACCTCAACTTGCTCTTGTCAAAACCAACTTTGGTTTTGCCAGAGAGTCCTGGGAATTTTCTTCCAGTTCTTTTGTAGAACTTCTGAGATCTGATATTTATCAAGGCCATTTGGCTCAAAATATCCATCTCTTCTAAGTCATCATCAGCAATCCCCTTGAGATCATCCATAATGAAACATAGATTGTCATTATTACACCCAGTAAACTGACCATCAACACTTACAAATGCAGAATCAGAAGTGCTTGAAGAGAAATTAATATGCTCATCATACTGGCATTCAGATGAAGCATATTCTGACTCATGACCCACCAAGGCAGTGTTGCCTTGTATAAAGTCTTCAGTGAGCTTTCCAGATGAAGACAGCTTTCTCTTCTGTTCTATCTCTCTCTCAAAAGTGAGCAATTTCCCATGGAGTTGGGTGAGAGATAGTTTGTCCAAACTTGCACTGGAGCGTAGGACAATAGTATATGTGTCCCATCTCTCAGGCAGTGATCTGAGAAATCTGTTATTCATCTGAATATTGGTGTATTCAAGTTTGACCATTTTTAGTTCAGAGATCAAACAAGAAAACCGCTCATATTGTTGAGTCAGTGTCTCACCCTTTCTATGAGAGAATGTCTCATATTGTTGGGCAAGAATTTCTCTATTATTTGCCAAGACCTCATCTGTTCCTCCAAATTGTTCTTTCAAAGCAATCCAGAGGTCATGGGCAGTTTCATGATGCATTAGCCCAGAATAGATTTCATTGGGCAATGCCATGGCCAGAATTCCATGGGCTTTTGCATCAATCTCAAGCAACTTCTTATCCTCATCTGAGTATTGCTCCCTCCTCTTCGGAACCATTTGATTGGTTTCCGGGTTATTCACCATAGGCTTGTGTGGACCATGTACCACTGATGTCCAACACCCTGCGCTGTTAACAGACAGGTGATGGAGCATACGTCTTTGCCATATGTTATACTCATTCCTAACCAGCATAGGAGGCTTGGTTGAGGAACCAGTATTGTGAGGATCATTGGAAGGAGTGGTCATTTTCAGTTCAAAAACAGTTTAGTTCAAGTTTTAAAAGTTTTAGACAAACCACAACAAACTCAATGAGAACCAAGAAAAGATCTCAGGATGAATGAGCAGAAATACAGAAAATTCAATCTCTATAACCGTTTCTTGCAAACAAAAGCTAATTCAATCAAACTTAGATCTTGAATAGCAGTTTCAATGATCAATTATTAGATCGATCAATGATTAACCTGCTCTGATACCATTTGACAGGATCAGTGATCACAAGTTTGATGTATCAGAATACAAAGCAGCGGAATACAAACTAGAATTAGACAAATTGTAGCAAGCAATCGATACTTGTAAGCATTAAGATCGCATACGGTTATAGGGAGAGAATATGTATTTCTGATTTCTAGGAATGTTTATAGATGTAGAATATTTCTAATCAAATCAATCAATCATTCCATTCATTCACTCATTCCCTCACAGATTACAATAGGTTGTCACTCCTTATATAGAGTGCAACAATCACTGCTGTTATCACGGAAAGTGACAACTGGCAGATCCAATACAAAAATAACTAATTCTTAACAAACTACTGAAATGTTCACAACTACTGAGAACATATCAGCTGTTAAGTACAAAATATAAAACTACTGAAACTACAACGACTGAAGAACAAGCTCTTCAGTCGTTTTACAAAACTACTGAAACATAAAATATAAAACTACTGATATCACAACTACTGAAGAAGTACTCTTCAGCAGTTGTGACAAACTACTGAGGCTTCAGTACTTGATCTTCAGACTTTGACCTTCAGGTGTTTCATCAGCTGATGACTTCAGTAGATATCATCAGCTGATGTCTTCAGTCTTTGTCTTCAGACCTTGTACATCAGTTGTTGATCTTCAGCACTTGTAAACTCTTCAGCTGTTGTACTTCAGTACTTTGGTCTTTCAGCTTCAGCACTTGTGTTCTTCAGCTGTTGTACTTCAGCACTTTGGTCTTCAGCTGTTAAGGTCTTCAGCACTTGATCTTCAGCTGTTGAAGTCTTCAGCACTTGTCAAACTACTGATGAGGCTTTCAGCAGTTGTTGTGATACCATGTGGGACTTAGAGGTTTTCTGATCTTGGCTCATTGGTTCTTTTGGTCCAACCACATTGCCTACTTGCAATACTTCCATTAGGGATCATTTGGTCCTGTGAGAGTGATGGTGGCCAACAGAAGAAAATACTGTCTAGTAATTGTGGATGATTACTCAAGATTTGTATGGACTTTATTTCTACATCAAAGGATGAGGTTGCTCAGCAGGTTATTCATGTTGTGTTGTATATTGAAGAAGCAGTTCCTGTACAGGTCAAGTGTATCAGGGCTGTAATGGATGAATTCAGAAACCATCACTGATGACTTCATCTTCAAAGGGAATAAAAGGCAGTTTTGCATCCCAGGGACTCAGAACCAAATGGAGTAGTGGAGAGAAAGAACAGGCCCTAAATTGGGAAAAAAGCGGAAAGGTCCATGCTGGCTGACTATGGTTTTGCCATGAACTTTTGGGGGAAGTGTTAACACGCTTGTATGTGCGATAGAGTTTTAGTAAATCAAGGTTGATGAAGACTTCCATATGAAGTTCTCCATCCTTGGCTCCTCTAATTCAGTTTTCAAGCATTTGGGTGTCCGTGTTTTATTCTCAACACAAGGATCAACTCCATAATTGATCCTAAGGGTGGATGCAGGGTATTTGTGGTTATTCATCTACTTGCAAGGCATACAGAGTCTCAATTGCAGAACAAAGATAGTTGAAGAGACTTTGCATGTGAAGTTTAATGAATCTCTGTGGACAAGATTCCACAAAACCCTATGGAGTTGTTGATTTTTTGGCATACGCAATTGTTCCTATCAACTCCAGCTGTTGCAGATACTGTGGATAAATCATCTACTGCAGCATGTCTTCACCTGGTGGTATTGATGATGATGATGATAATATCATACTCACCTATTCAAGTTTAGCGACCAACTGCCTATGTCTGCTAAATTTGATGTTCCTGTAGCTTCAGCAATCCATCCACAACAAATGCTGATGAGATCTCTGTTTCCTCTACATCTTTGAGTTACCATCTAATTCTTGGTTTCAAGAGTCTACATCAACATCTGCTGCTGCTAGGTTCTACAAACACTTGCACAGATCTCATTGTTTATCAAGAACTGAAGAATCACCCATGTCTAGATTATTGGGGATATCAATGCTGGTGTTTCAACAAGAAGTCAATTGTCTAACTTCTGCTTCTATGCTCTCTTCATCAGTCAGCTAGAGCCAAAGAAACTACCATGTTGCTTTGAGAGACAATGGATGGGTGAAGCTATGCAGCTGAGCTACTTCAGTTCAAGAAACAGCAAGTGTGGGAACTGGTTCCTCTTCCCCAGGTAAGTGTGCAATAGGCACTAAATGGGTGTTTAGGAACAAAACTGATGAAAAGGCTTATTGTTAAGAACAAGGCTAGACTGGTTGTACAGGGGTTTCACAAGAAGAAGGTATTGACTATGATGAAACCTTGCCCCTGTAGCCAGACTAGAGGCAATCAGATTGTTTTTAGCCTATGCTGCATTCCACAATCTTAAAGTTTTTCAAAGATGTCAAAAGTGCATTTTATATGGTAAAATAAAGGAAGAAGTTTATGTGTGTCAACCACCAGGCTTGAGGATAATAAACATCCTGAATGGGGTGTATAAACTTGATAAGGCTCTTTATGGGTTGAAACAAGCTCCTAGAGCCTAGTATGAGACACTCTACTTTTTCTTCTTAGAATAATTTCACTAGAGGCTCCATTGATAAAACTTTGTTTATTAAGAAGGTGGATCAGCATAAGCTACTTGTTCAGATTTATGTTGATGATATATTTTTGCATCCTTGATCCCCAGTTGTGTGATGATTTTACAACATAATGAAAAAGAGGTTTGAAATGAGTGCAATGGGAGAATTACAGTTCTTTCTAGGTTTGCAAATTAAACAAAAGGCTGATGGAACCTTTATTCATCAGTCAAAATATACAAAAGATCTTTTGAATAAGTTTGATTTACAAAACTGTAACCCTGTTCTACTCCCATGTGCAACACCACACAACTGGATGCTGATCAGAAAGGTAAAGCTGTAGATGAAACGCTTTACAGATGTATGATTGGGTCCTTGATGTATTTAACAGCTTCTAGACCAGATATTATGTTTGCTACATGTGTTTGTGCTAGATTTCAGACTGCTCCTAAAGAGTCTCATCTGATTGCAGTTAAGAGAATCTTTAGATATTTGCAAGGTACACAATCTCTGGGTTTATGGTATTCCACTGGACACTTTTGCAAATTAGTTGCTTTTTCAGATAGTGACTATGCAGGGTGCAAGGGTTAAGTTACTAGAAAGTCAACTTCTGGTGGTTGTCAATTCCTAGGCAACTGTTGATTTCTTGGCAGAGTAAGAAACAAACATCTGTTGCTACATCAACTGCTGAGGCCGAGTACATTGCTGCTGCAAGTTGTACTTCTCAGGTACTCTGGCTTCAGAACCAGCTTCTGGATTATGGCATTACAGAGACTAAGACTCCATTATTAATGGATAGTGCTTCAGCTCTGTGTATTGTCAAAAATCCAGTCCAGCACTCTAGGACCAAACATATAGAATCAGACATCATTTTATTCGGGATTGCTTTGAAAAAGGTCTGATTGATCCTAAGTTTGTGCCTAGTGCTGATGAGCTTGCAGATATTTTTACTAAGCCTTTGGATAGTTCTACTTTCCAAAACCTTGTGTTAAGGCTTGGTATGCTGCAGCTAGAATAAGTGACAACTACTGATGATTTCAGTAAAACTTACTAATGATCATTGGTACCATGTCATATATAAGTACTGATGAGTCTTTTCACCTTCAGTAGTTTTATAACTACTGATGGCTGAATGCCTCACAGTACTGCAGTACTTTATCTGTTCCAAACTACTGATGAGTTACAACTACTGATCATAACAAACAGAAAGTATTGTCTGACGTCCTATGAAACACCTGAAAAGCAGATGCAAAGTCTGATGAGTAAGTGTTGAGGACAGTATGAAACAGCTGAAAGGCTATGACTTGACGAAAACTACTGAAGAGAACTTTCTCTTCAGTTGTTTCTACAACTGCTGTTTCATTCTAAACAACTGAAGCAAAACCATGTCTTCAGTAGTTTTATAACTACTGATGACTAATACCAAGTCTTCAGCTGTTTACAACAACTGATGACAAAACCACTGTCTTCAGTAGTTTCACAACTACTGATGACAAACACCAAGTCCTCAGTTGTTTCATCATCTGAAGTCAAAACCACGGTCTTCAGTAGTTTTCTAACTACTGATGCCTAACACCACGACTTCAGCTGTTTCAACGTCTGAAAGGTAATACCATGTCAACAGTCGTTTAAAACTACTGATGACTAACCCAAATCCTTCAGTCGTTTTCTAACCCGTACCCTATAAATATCCTGACCTAATCCTTCAAAGCTTCATCTTCTTCAAACCTAACGTTCCTCTCCAAACTTCTCTCTTCTAAATGGCGTCCATGCAAATCAAACCGCGACACAACTGTGTAGCTTACCTTACTAAATCGCCATTGGGGCTAAGTTCGATACTGCTATCGATCTTATGGTCCAGTCACAATACAAAACGGCATTTCTTCTCAATCCATCCTTCATGCCGAATCCCTCAAACAGTTTTGGATGAACGTCACCATCACCACTGGGGAGAACACACAGTGTCTCTCCGGTCGGTCGTCAACAACCAAGAAGTGGTCATCACTCCAAAATACTTCGTCAAATCTACACCTGGATGATGCCACTTCTCCTGCTGGATATCAAAGGCACAACTGATTTATCCTTTGCCCACCATGGATATCAGGGCACCTTAGTGCCTCCACTATAATGAAGAAACATTTCCATGACGCTGAACGCCTAATTTTCCACATGGTAAATGTCTGTTTGGCTCCTAAGACTTCGTCTTGGGATCAAATGTCTACAAAGTGGCAGCAGGTAATGTATTCTATTCTTGAGCAACATCCTTTAAATTTTTCAGAAATAATATTTTCAGAGCTCAAGGATATGGCTCAAAAACTAACTGCTAACCGTTGGATATTATATCCGGTTCATAATGGCCATAATTACAAACCAGCTTCAAGCTGAGGGACTTGTTGGCCTGGGAGTCCCTGCTATGGCTGTTTTGCCTGAAGTATACTCCCGGCACAACTCTGACCACTCACTCAAATGGCTGCCAAGCTGCGCAAACCACGCAGCCGGAACCCACAGCCACCACCTCCAAATCAAAAGTCCCCACCAAACCCACCAAAAAGAAACCCAAAACGGCTACTCAGGGAAATGAGTCCCCTGAGGATGCCCCTGCAACACAAACGCAGGATATATCCACTGGCTATAACCCCCTAGTGGATATAAGGACTCTTCCAGCCATAGCCGCTCAGGATTCCTCTCAACAGAGGGCCTGCAGCAACCACACAAGGGGTACCCACACATCTGGGATCTTCCTCACTTGAGGGGATTGCCATTGAAGAGCACATCCTCCCCAGGTGCAACACTGCTTCTATCCTCAACCCCATGCAAACCGCCCTCAAAGGCCCTACATGCTTGTTGCACAAGTGCTGACTCACAATTGCACTCCTCACCCCCTCCCCAGATACCAATTACTACTGGAACACCACTACCATTGAGGGGGAGGACCAAAGTGCAATTGAGAACCCACAGCATAGGGGTTTACCACTTCTATCTCCTGGTGTAGATAGGGAGATTAGAATATCTAGTGAGGCCGCCACCTCTTCTACTCAGCACATGATCAGAATGAGGCTGTAACATTGCTAAGACCTCACTAGAGGCAACAGCTGATGATGGACATAGTCCTGAGGCTGGAAGTCCCCAGTTCCACGAAAAAGGGGCATATGCTAAACTAGTCTACACCCAGTGCATGTACATCCTGCTCCAAGCAGGAGGTCAGGTGATTCAGCTTCTGCTGATGATGACCTGGGCTTTTTCTATGATGTTCTTGCCCAGAACACAATCCTTGAGGAGGAAGTTAGTAGGCTGCAAAACTTACTTGACCAACTCTCTCAAGGAGAAAGACCATCTGCCTCCACCAACCCACAGATGGCACCTTCATCTGAAGGTCTTCCAAACACTGAGCCACTCCCAACAACAAAGCACATGCCTCTGCTTCTGGCAATATTTCTCAGGAACAGAACCCTCCTGAGCAAATAGTTGCTGTCCTTCAAAATCCCTCCCTCTCACACCCATAATTATGAAACATCGTGACTAAACCATTGATGAGAGGATTTCCTCAACTTTACAACCATTGATTGATGCTGCTGTGCAAAGACACTTTATGCGGTACAAACCCCTACCACCAATGCATCCAAAAAGGGGGAGAGTACTGTAGTGAAAGAAAAGAAGAGGAAAAAAAAGAACAGAGGATGAGAAGGCCCAAGAGCAAGCCCAGAAGTTGGAAAAAGAAAAGCAACAACTGATCACCTATAAACGAAAGAAAAAAGTGTGATCAACCTACTGCTGAAGAAAAATCCATGGAAGAGCTGGTAAAGATGCTGATGATACACACAGCCGATCCATGGATAAAATCATTGAGCAACTCTTCAGGCAAGGTTTTGATACAGCCACATTAGATAGTGAAATCAGGAAGTGGAAGTGGAGGAGATTCAACCCGATGGGCTGGGTATGATGCACTTGAAAAGGAGAGATTGGAGATCATGATTCGTTTCATTGCCAAAATACTTAGAAGATCTTTGATGGAGATTCGTGCGTGGACCAGAGACAGTATTCTGGCTACAGCCACCAGAATCTGTCTGTCTGAGCAATCCACAAGGGGATTATCATTGAAGCCCTTGATGAGGCTGGGGCCGGAAAAAAGGTTTGAAATGGCAAGACTTACAAAGGCTAACTCACAACAAAGATACTGGAACAACCTTCCCTTCCACCCACTCAAAAACAGCCTACCCCTCAAATCTCCAAACCAATCTCAAAGCTCAAATCCAAACACCCACAACCTCAACCCACAAAACCAACTCCCTTCACCATCTAAACAACAGCCGAGATGCACCCAAGAAGACGAAGAGAAGGGTGTTGAGGCTAGAAGTAGAAGAAGAAGAGGATGATGTGGAAGAAGATAAGATTGCCTCTGTCTGCAGTCCTAACATTGGCGAAAGCCAACCTATGCCCATCACTCCCACCTCAAAAATGGATGCTGTGAGAGTAAAGATTGAAGAAGAGGGCAGCAAAAGCTTCATGATGATGAAATGCTGAAAAGCATTGACCAAAACTTACGCTGCTTCGTCATCAATATATCAGCATGAAGAAAGAAGCTCTGAGGTTGTACACTCTCGCCAACACATTTCAATATCAGAAGGATAGGGTGAGAGTATGCCTGATTCGAGGGTGGCTCACAGGATTGTAAAGAAAGACATTCCTTCGAGATACAAGGGTCAAGTCAAGAGGATCGTAGATGAAGAGATCACAGTGGCCCTTTAGTATCACCCTGGGAGATTGTCGAAGATTTCAAGAAAGCCTACGAGACTAAACAACCACCCCAGAAGATGCTAGAGAACAGGATTATTAAAAAGGGTTAGTCTACAAGAGGCTTGAGAACTTCAAACAAAATGAGCTCAGTTGTTACTCGAAGGGAGTCATCCTGATGAGTTTGCATACAGACAAATTACAACAGTTGAGCTCAAAAATGGCAAACAGGCCAAGTACATCTCAGAGCTATATGGGCGAGAAGGATTGTTGATGGTGAAGCCGAGAACCTGACCATGGAAGAACAAATCATGTTCTCAGAGCCTACACCAGAGAATTACAGGCTCATAACACGGGAAGTAGATCTCATGAAGGGATAACAACTCTGTGTCCAGTTCCCAAAACAGAGTTCCCATTCATATCTTGCCAAACAATATCTGAGACTTCTCCCAGGCGGAGCTTATATGGGTCATCTTCTCTACTGATCAAGAAGGAAAAAGACCAACCTTTTGCCAACAATAAGTGGGATAATAAATAAATTAGAGGTTTTGGCTGCATTGGTTCAGGGGAGTTGTTGGACCAAAAGAACCAATGAGCCAAGATCAGAAAACCTCTAAGTCCCACACGGTATCACAACAAGCTGAAAGCTTCATCAGCAGTTTGACAAGTATGAAGACTTCAACAGCTGAAGATCAAGTGCTGAAGACTTCAACAGCTGAAGAACTAAAATGTTGAAGTACAACAGCTAAGAACACAAGTACTGAAGCTGAACAGCTGAAGAACACAAGTACTGAAGCTGAACAGCTGAAGAAGACACAAGTGCTGAAGCTGAAGTTCAAAGTACTGAAGTACAACAGCTGAAGAGTTTACAAGTGCTGAAGATCAACAACTGATGTACAAAGTCTGAAGACAAAGACTGAAGACATCAGCTGATGATATCTACTGAAGTCATCAGCTGATGAAACATCTGAAGTTCAAGTCTGAAGATCAAGTACTGAAGTTTCAGTAGTTGTCACAACAGCTGAAGAGTACTTCTTCAGTAGTTGTGATATCAGTAGTTTTATATTTTTACTTTCAGTAGTTTTGTAAAACGACTGAAGAGCTTGTTCTTCAGTCATTGTAGTTTCAGTAGTTTTATGTTTTTCAGTAGTTATAACAACTGATAACACTTAGCATTTTTGTAAGGAGATGTCAGCTGTTTTACATCTTCAGTAGTTGTGTTTCAGTTGTATAAATCTGTTAGATGTCACTATCAAGTGACATCAGCAGACGTCACATCTCTTATATAAGAGGTGTCGACCTAATTGTAAGTGTGACATTCTGTTACCACGAAAGCGAATATTGAATGAAATATATTTGCAGAAATTCTCTCTCTATAACCGTCTTTGTTCTTCATTGAATATCGTTTCATTCTTGTGAATTGGCTAATTCATTGTTCGATTTCCGCTGCTGCTACTATCCTCTATCAATCAAACATAGATCACTGATCCTAACACTTTTGACGGCTCGGTGTCATCGGACATGACAGATATCCATCCTGGGTATTCGTATCCTCATATACTCCTCGTACTCTGTTCGCGATGTCGCCTTCTTGAGGCTGCCAGATGGTGCAGTCTCATCAGTGGGGTTTGTTGGTGCCTTACCCTTGTCAGCCATAGTCTTAAATATCCTGCAAGGAATATCATGAGTAATTTGTTTTCTCATTGCTCATGATTGTAATAATAATAGTACTTATGGTAGTGATGGCAATAGTATCAATATTCAAGTAGTATCAATAACCAGAGGTATCCTAAGTAGTATTATCAGATATCAGTAGCTTCTTCAAATAAAACAGGTAGAGTATTTAATTTAAGAAAAAAACCTTAGACAACATCAAAGAAATTTTAGAAATCATATGTTTTAAATAGAAAAGTCCACTTATTACCTAAAGTCCATGCTGGAACTTACGCGGCTGGTAATTCATGATTACGTTGATCAAGTGAAATTAAATTTACCCAACCCGATCATCCTAACACTTCCCACAATGATGGTCCTAGGTATCAGGGTCGTAGCCTAGGGTCTACTATGGTATTCCCGACTTCTCTACAACCTTTGGATCTGATACCAATCTATCACACCCTGGGCCCAGGTAGGGTGGGACGTCATAGACTAGCAACACATATGGTAGCGGAAACAAACCATCATAAGAGCACAAAAGGGAGAACATCACATGGCATTAATAGTTTTAAAGGAAACCAGGGCTAGAAACAGATCTAGCCCCTAAATTTGTTGTACATCCAACATAGAGACAAGTGTAATGATTAATAATAATTATAAATTGTTCAAACTATTTTTAAAATCAAATAAGCCAATGCCATGGTCACAGTGCTAGGTCTAGGTCTTCAACAACTGCTAGAGTTCCTTCATGGATTACCTGAAACATGCTCAAAAAGAAATTGTGTCAACTAAAAAGTTGGCGAATTCAAGTGCTTTAAGCTTAAAAACAAAAGGATTCACTAGAATCCATATTTGATTTAAAAGAATCAAAGATTCACTATTTTGGAGGATCATATCAACCCCACACTCAGTCCCGACAGCCTCTTCAAAAGTTATGTTATACCGGTTATCCCGAAGGAAGATCTGAGCCTCAAAACAGTGTACCATACCTACCGAATGGTTCACCATAGTATCTTATAAAAACTTGTCACATGCCACAAATGACCCCGCAGTTTCAGTGTGGTACCCTTCCCGTTCATCACGGAAGGCACTGTGTGGGGGATTCCCCAAGTAGATCTACCCATTAAAACACAGCGGTTTTCACACAAGAATTATGATCATGATACAATAAAAGCAGGTTATAACATTAACCCCAACATTCAAGTATCATACATAGCTCATAAATGATTTCAGTTTAAGCATAGCATGTTTCATCCTAAAAACAGTAGTAAAAAGGGAACACTAGAACTCAACTTAAAATTCAAGCAAAGGATCCTTCATGTACTAAGAAAAAAGTCTCAATCTAGCACCTACCATCAAGATTTAAGTGGTTAGCCACTAATTCTAGGGTTATGGTGCTGCTCTAGGTATGTCATGAGATTAACGTTACTACTAGCTTTTGGCTGCTAAGTTTTTATTAAAAAGTTTTCTTTATAGAAAGATAGGGTTGTTAGGAAAGAAATACATGCTTTTTCCATATTAGATCCTCAATACAAGTTAGTTTTGAGTCTTCTGAATGATTATTAGGCCAAGGGGTCATTTTATTATGTTTATCAAAATTTTAACGTTTAGTCCATTTGGCCTACAAGTTGGTATAGAGTGTTGACATCATTAGCTGACAAGTGGGTAAGCCACATTGGGTCAAATACCCGATAGTATCCATATGGCCCTCTTTGTTTAGGACTATGACCGCTTCTCCTCCTCCTCCAAGTAGTACCACCACTTAAATGTGGAGTGAAGTCCTGGCATTTCCCTGAGTGGGATTCTTGACATCGTGCGCAGAGGACTCCACTTCAACACTATCTTGGCTTTCCAGTAATGGCATCAACTGACCTTCTGATGTACCTTGTAGGTTGTTGGGGTCTGAAGTTAACCCACGTGGTGTGGTACTCCTTCCTTAGGGCAACCTCAAACCAGCCTGACATCTTTCTCTGGGTCAGCATACAACAGCTTCAGTTTGGCTAGCTGGTTGAGCTCTAAACCTGGTAGAGTCTTTAGATCATGTGGAAATCTAAAGTACTCTATGCCCTTCTGCCTCTTAACTGCATAGACGTTAAGGTCCTCAAAATATGCCTATGCTATAATCCTGCCTGACACCTTATGATGTTTCTTGACTCTGTAGAGTTTTGTGTAGGCGTCATGTTTAGGTGCAGCGCGTTGGGCTCTAACTTCTTCAAAGCGGGCAGCCCACTCAGCCTTTCAGATATCAATATCTTCATTTGAGGCTTGTGTCTTCCCTCTGTCTTCTCTAACTCCTGCTCCATTTTGTCTAACACCTCAAACGTATCACTGACAAGGGATTCACCCAGATTGGGGACCACATTTCTCTCATTATCAGCATACTGAGGGTAGTGCTCTGTAGTGACATCTTCTATCTCTATTTCATCAACGTCGTTGAGCTCTTCGTCACTTGTCGAGTCACATGTTGGAGCATCCTTCACAATCTCATCGGGATTTAACTTGAAGATCTCAGCTAATTGCTCGTTTGATAGATCATGAATTATTTCCCCTTCTTCAGGGGTATAACTCACCAACCTTCTGACGATCCCTTGCAGATCAAGAGTCATAGTTAGCTGAGTTTTGATCTGCTGAAGGGGAGCAACATCAAACTCATCCCTCTGATAGTTTGGATTTTTCTCTTGGATCACTGGATCATAGCTTGGTGGAGCAAGAGGAAGCTTGTTGGTCTTGTTTCTTCTTGGATCTCCTATCCTGACCTTGAGTAGAGGCAGATGTAGCTGCATCCTTACTTCTTCATCATCATCCTCATTCCTCTCCCTCTGTCCTCTCATCCCCAATCCCCTCATCATCCTCAGTCTCATCATCATCATCCTCATCTCATCTCATCATCATCCTCATCATCTTGCGTCTCCCTCTTAATCTTTAGTGGCACGTCTTTAGATCCCTTAAGCTTTAGCATGATGGTCTTCTTAGCCTCCTCCAACTCCTCAATCCTCTTAGTAGATGTGACACTATGCTCTTGGAGTTGGGCGATCTCGTGGCTCTGAGCAGCCATTTGTTGGGCCTGCTCATCTAGCAACCGAGCCTGCTCCGAGATCTGCTGAGACTGTGCTGCAGTAAGATCTGTCAGATGACGGATCTGAGCCGTCTTTACCTCATCAGCAGCTAATAAATGCATCACCATCCGGTTCAGTGCAGAAAGTTGTTCCTCTACTCCAATTGGAGGTAGAGGAGATCCATATATATGTGCGGGATGGGATGAGGGTCCTGCTTGGTGGCTAGTGGTGGTGGTGGTGGGTGTGGTGAAGATGGCGTTGGGTCTGTGAGATAGGAGGTGATGTAGGAGTGAAAGTTATGGTGGTGGTTGCATATGTACAGTGGTGGGAGGTGTGTTGGTAGTGGTAAAGATGGGGTTAGGTCTGTGAGTAGTGGAGGTGATATAGTGTGAAGTTATGGTGGTGGTTGGCATAGTACTGGTGAGAGGTGTGGTGGTGGTATGGTAGCTGTGGTGGCTGTGGTGGTGGCAAGGTGATTTTTCTCTTCTTCTTCTTCTGGCCGTGGGGCTGGGCCATCCTTTCTTCCTCGATCCAGTCGAGGTGGATGCTCCCCCTAGAACACGGCTAGCTGACTCAGGGGCATAGCTGGGATCTGCAGTAGTCTCTCTTGAATCCCTGGGGCGTTCACCAACCGCCCGGAGTCCATACTCTATGGGAACAACTTGCTTCCCACAGTCCTTGTCAAGGGCTCCTCATCGGACTCTTCTTCCTCCTCACCAGGTATGAAGTCCTGGTGGAAACCTGCTGACTCAGCTATGTCGCCTGTTGGGGCAGATACTGAGGTATAACATTTGAAGTTGTGCCCCTCGGTGGAATAGGCATATCATCCACAGCATCCCCACTGTCATCATCGTCTGAATCATGCTCTGGAGCAATAGGCCCTCATCGTCTGAATCGCTGTCATCATGACGCCACTTGCGTCTACCTGGAGCCACATATCTTTCATTTGCCAGATGGCCAATCAACCTCTTTATCTGGGGCTTTACCTGCTTGCCCCGATACACTCTCATGCGACCCAAAGTCGTGTCATCCATAATCTCTAAGGAAACTGCATCATGGCTCTCCTTGGGAAGTAATGGCAGCTTCTCATTGATAAAGCTAGAAATCTAGGGTACATACAAAACCCTCCTTCCCCTTGGCCTCCAGATTCTCCACTAGATATGAGAAGATCATGCTCGAGAAGCTGAAGGGGTGGTTCAGCACCAGTGCCATATAGGCATTCTAATCTGGTCTGACAAGTCATCAAACCCACCCTCCGAGAAGCAATACACATCAGGATTACATGCGCCAAGTATTTATACTGGGACACAGTTGCTTTTATTGAGCACACCCGAGTTGATGTCCCCAGCGTACTTGATCCTGAGCAGCACCTCTGACTGTAAATGGATGTAGTCTGGTGGGTGTGATCAGTATCATCCCCAAAATCAAGTACTCTATGGATGCCAGCTGCTGTAATCTCAATATCATGACCATGAATGGAGCTCCGTATGCTGTAAGGCTCACGTGAACGATCTATGGAGGCATTCTCCCAGAAACCTGATGTAACGACCTGTAAGGAGTACACGGTGTGGATATGGCTTTATGTATCAGAGAACGTCGAAGGAATGCAATAATCTCTGTAAACTCGGCCCCATTCCGAGTCGTATTGTCCAAATGGCACATATATTGTTCTTTGGATTGATGGACCATCTATCAGCCATTGAACTGAAACACAAGACACAGAACCATTAGAAAGTCATACATCAAAATTCAGTTCAAAGTGTACAGTTTAAATTCAATCTCATTCATTTGTGGGAATGAATCATGCGACTAAAGTTAGTCGGTTGTCCTTTCATGTGACTGAGCTCATTTGGGTGAATGAGACATGCAACTGAGTTCAATCTGTTGGCTGAGTCTGCGATTGGTTCAGTCGGCCGACTGAGTTCATTCGCATGGTGAATTCGGCCGATTGACCAAATCGCAAGATTCAATCGTGCGATTGGAGTTCATCCAGACGACTAGTCGCTTGTCCCACTGTTCAATCGCCTGTGGTTCGAATCTTGACCAAAACAAGTAATTTAACATGGTTTAATGGTCCATTAGACTCGCCATCTTGTCACTAATAACCTATTAAGCTTATTTTAACATTTTGCTTGTTAATGTTGGTTATTAGGTCATTTACAGTCCGGTTCTTGTTTCACTCGAATATCACAAATTTGGGTTCAATGTCTTCTGATTTCGGTAAGATTTCACTGCAATATACCTGTATAAACGTCAACGCACGTCAGAAGATCAATAAAGATGTAAAACAAGGTCTAGAGGAATTTCGGCAGAGTAATGGTACTTGGTGCGATTTAGGTGTGATTGAGGGTGATGAGTGGAATGCGATCCACTATGGCCCTTTAAATACTGAAGCTGAGTTCAATCGGCCGACTGGCCTCATTCGCTCAGTTCATTCAGGTGACTGAGGCTCAGTCGTGCGATTGGCCCAGTCAGTCGCATTCAGTTGGCCGACTGAGTCTCAGTCGGTCGACTGACTCATTCGTGCCCTTTCATTCGCACCTTCAGTTAACCAACTGAGTCTCAGTCGGTCGACTGACTCATTCGTACCCTTTCATTCGGTTGAATGGATCATTCTGATAAGCCATTCGGGTGAATGGCTCAATCTCATGTCCAGTCGTGCGAATGGAAGCCATTCGCATGGTTGGTCTACTTATGATCCAGTCGTGCGAATGGGTTACACTTATGAACATTTAGCACTTAAACCTTTTTACTGTTGAAATTAACATTATGAGCATTTGATCATCTCAGACATGATCATTTTAACTTGAAAACTTTTTGATCACCTCAGACGTGATCCTTTAAACAATTTAGTCACCTCAGACGTGACCCTTTTAGTTGAGTTATCCATACTGATTTTCATGATATAGTCCGACGAACAAACAAACTAAAATGACTAACTAACTAGAAACTTAAACTAAATACAAAAATAAACTTGTTTTTGACTTTTTGTGAGAGATAAATCCTAAGATAGACATCTACTGGATTTGGTTCCAGAATAGACAGCTTCAATTTAGTTTGACCACACTGGACCAATTCAATTTTGAATCATACAGGCAAGTCAAATCATTTGGGACTTGTTATCAAAACCTTTTGATGCTCAATTCTTGGTTTTTCAGTTTAGAAAATTTAGAAATCACACTGGTACTATTAGATTCCCACATTGATTTGAACTTTCAAGAATTGCAGCCACAATGATTGTCAATATATTTGTCCTCTTAAATCCATACACAGACTTTAGACACAAACTGGTGATAGTTTTAGGTTTAATTTTTTTTAACTAACATTTTGGATCCCACACTTATATGGTAATCAACATTCCTCAGGAGCTTTTGAGCGGTCTACAGGTATTTTTACTAGAAGAGACTATTCTTAGAGCTTTTCAAAGAGAAGCCAATCCTCAGGTCATGCCATCGCACAGTAGAGAGGTGGCAAACAACAATGAATTCTAGAATATCTAGGTTATGCTTATCCTCAGGTCAGTGCCATCGCACAGCAGAGAGGCACACACCTATCTTCTTGTTAGAGCAGCTAAATTTTCTTTTGCACAGAATGCACCAACAACATATGTCATTAGCTTGATAGCATTTGTCTTTCATTTTTCGTGCTTTGCTCTATTTATGGTCATCCGCACACATTTATGGCGTTTACATGCTCATTACCCCTTATTGGAATATTGTTGATTGTGTTAACCAGTGATAAGATGGCAGCCCAGTCAGTTGAACAACTTAGTGTGATCTTGAGATCACCAGTCAGGTCTAATCATCTATTGGTTGAATCTACCGACATATCATTTGTGGTCTAGCACCTCTAGGTCTACTTTCTTTGTGTACCTTAGTAGTTACCAGTTTTTCTGTCATCTTCCCTTTTATATTGCTTAGACTACACAACTTATACTTTGAATTTTGCATCTTTTCTAAATTAAAATTTTAAAGTCCTTTTATTTGTTCCTGTGTACTATCATTTTCCAAAATGGTTTGAATCTGTATCACAGATACGATCTACCTTATATCAGCTATTCACTCCTTCTCCTTTGTGTTTTTTTTTAATATTACTATTAAATATTACTAGCTGACCTACTCTCCCCATAAAATTATAAAATCATACTGGATTTAATTATTTTAGGATTTTAATAGACAGCTAAATAACAAAATTTAATTTAAACAGAAATAAAAAAATTAGGAAAAATAAAAAATATAACTACAATGCATCGGACTACACATGATCATCATCAGGAATAACATCACTTTTCTTTTAACGTCGTTGACCTCTAACAGATATAGAAAACCTGGTTTATCAAAGGCTTTGTATAGAGGTCAGCATGTTGAAAGTCAGTATTATTTGTACCACATCGATTAAGCTTTTTTCAAAACAGTCTCTTATGAAATGGTATTTAATACCGATGTGTTTGGTCATTGGATGTTGTACTGGATTTTTAGTTACTGTAATTGCAGCAGAGTTATCAACAAAGATAGGAATAGAAGAAAACTTTAAATCGTAATCCCGCATTTGCTGTTGAATCCAGATGATTTGTGAACAGCAACTTGCAGCAGCAACGTATTCGACTTCACAGGTTGACAATGCAACCGAGGTCTGCTTCTTACACTGCCAGGTAACTAATCTCCTCCCAAAGAATTGACACCCTGCTGATGTAGACTTGTAGTTCATCTTGCAGCCTCCGTAATCCGAGTCACTATACACCGTGAGCTCAAAGTCATCATCATGAGGATACCACAACCCAAGTGGGTGTACCCTTCAGATAATGAAATATCCTTTTATGGTTAACCTTAGGCTTAGCCTGTTATCTAGAACATAAACATGTAGCATACATGATATCAGGTCTTGAGGCAGTGACATACATGAGGGATCCAATCATTCCTCGGTACATTGTGCATCTACCAAATCTCCATTTTCGTCAGGTGCTATATCATGATTTGTAGCAAGTGGAGTCCTAGCAGCAGAAGCATTCTCCATGTCAAACCGACTGAGAATGTCTCCCACATACTTGGTATGATGTAGAAAGATCCCATTTGGTGTGTGATCCACCTGTAACCTGAGAAAGAATTTCATATCCCCCATAGCACTCATCTCAACTCTTTCTTCATAACTGCTTCAAACTCTTTGCATAATTCTTCGTTCTTTGAACCAAAGATTATGTCATCGACATAGATTTGTACTAGCAGTAGGTCTCCATCTTTTTCTTTGATGAACAGTGTGCAGTCAAAACTCCCCTGCGAAAGCCGTGTTTCACAAGATGAGTTGAGAGTTTCTCATACCAGCCCTTGGAGCTTGATGAAGCCCGTATAAGGCCTTGTCAGATTGTAAACTCTGTCCCGATAATAAGGATCTTCAAATCCCTCGGGTTGACTGACATACACTGTCTCTCGAATTTCCCCATGAAGGAATGCACTCTTCACATCTAATTGATAGACTTTATCTTCATATACGATGCATAGGCAAGGAAGATACGGATGGCTTCCATCCTTGCCACGGGTGCAACACTTCATTGTAGTCAATCCCTCGACTTGGCGAAATCCTGAACCAACACCAGTCGAGCCTTGTTCCTGATAATGACCCCTTGGTCATCCTTCTTGCATTTCAAGACCCATTTGGTGCCATGACCTTAGCACCTTTAGGTCTACTACCATACTCCTAACTTCTTAAACTGAAGAAGTTCTTCTAGCATGGCACTCACCCATGCCTCATCATTTAGTGCATCACTGGCGTATTTTGGCTTAAACTGCGAGACAAAACACCGATAAGCACCATCATGAATGTATCCCTTTTCCATAACAGAGGCATAATCAGCTGAGTACAGCTGATTTTGGGTTTGTACTCCTGATCTGACATCCCCATGACATTGTCTAAGGGATGATAGACGTTTAGACGTGATCCTGGAGTAGTAGGAACAGCTACCTCAGAGCCAAGATTATAACATTTGGTTCTGCATCTGAGGTAGAAGGAGTTTGAGGTTCCGAAGTCGAAGGTGCATCACCGTTAGATGCTTGTGGACTTTCAGGAACTGGAACCTGTTCCTCCTGACTGTTCTGGTCATCTTCTTCAGCTTCATCTTCAGAGGAGGAGTCACTGTTGTCGACTACTCCCCCTGATTGAGTAGATGATTCTCCCTGTGAATTCGATGATGTTTAATCAAGAGATGGTGTATTCAAGATATCATACATCATTCGAGTAGCTAACTCATCATCAGAAGGAGAGATAGGAATGTTGAAGGACTTAAAGATTCCATCATAGTCGGAAAAGTAGGCGGGTCCTTTGCCAGTAGGTGGTGTGGTATTTCTCTGAACATCAACATTACACCACACTTCTACTAAACCCGTTGAGTTGTTGTAAACTCTCTTGTTCAGTATGTTGTATCCTAAGAAGATCCCTTCATTATCTTCTCGCTAAATTTTCCTTCTTGAGTTTTCTTCAGAAGTGTGCATGGCGCGCCAAATGGTTCGAGATACTCCAGATTCGGTTTACGTCGTTGTAGTAGCTCGTAACATGTCTTTCCGTAGCGCTTGACTATCAGGACTCGATTCAGTGTATAACATGCATTAGCGACTGCCTCATTCCAGAATTGGATAGGCAGTTTCGAGTCTGCCAGCATTGTCCGTGTTGTCTCTATCAAGCTTCTGTTCTTTCTCTCAGCAACACCATTCAACTGAGGCGTGTAGGCAGAAGTGAATTGATGCACAATTCCCTTTTCCTTGTAGTAAGCCTCCATCCACTGATTCTTGAATTCAGTCCCGTTGTCTGAGCGTACTTGTCACCTTCAGCTTGTAGAGAGATTCCAGTGTGGTTACTAATTCTTTGAATGACTCAAATGTTTCTGACTTGACTTCAAAAACATTACACAAGAGAAATTGAGTAGTCATTAGTAACCCACAAACATAAGGTCACTGCAATGCTCTTTGTACTGATTGGACCAAACAGATCCATGTGAAGAAGTTCTAAAGGAAGCTCGATAGAATGAACTTTCTTTTCCTTATGAGTCTTCTTCGTCTGTTGCCTTTCTTGCATGCTACAAAGAAATCAGGAAGTTGGAATTTTTTACGTTAACACCTCGCACTAGATCCTTCTGAACAAGTGATTCATCTTTTGTTGATATGTGTCCTATTCTCCTATGCCAGGAAATGGAGTCCTTCTTAGTAGCTTTTGATAGGAAGCACTGAACTTCATGATCCGTTGTAGAAGCCGTTGAGAGATCCAAAACTAAAGGTCTTTAATCTTGAAGCTGTTAGTCATCAGAACTTGGTCATCCGGAATCACATAGTCTTTCTTTAGGACGTAACATTTCTTGTTGTCAAATATGACTTTAAACCTTTATCACAGACTTGGGAAATAGAAAGTAAGTTGTTTTGAAGTTGTTGAACGTAGTTCACCTTATCAAACTTAACTTTCTGATTTCCAACTTCTCTGAGCTGTGATATAGCCTCCCTTGTTTCCAACAAACGAATGTTGGATCAAAAGAACCAATGAGCGTGATCAGAAAAACCTCTAAGTCCCACAGACATTGCAATTGCTGACGAAGATCACAACAGCTGAAGACATCAGCTGATACAAGGTCTGAAGACAAAGTCTGAAGACAAGATCTGAAGACTTCTACTGAAGACAGAGTCTGAAAGCAAAGACTGAAGAAAAAGTCTGAAAGAAAAGTACTGAAGACAACGTCTGAAAGTAAAGTACTGAAGACAAAGTCTGAAGCTATCAGCTGAAGACAAAGTCTGAAAGTAAAAGTCTCAAGAACAAAGACTGAAGACAAAGACTAAAGACCAAAGTGATCAGTAGTTGTCATAACAGCTGAAGTTATTAACTTCAGTAGTTGTGATGGTTTCCTTTCAGTACTTGTAATTTACTTTTCAATAGTTATAGTTTCAGTAGTTATAGTTCAGTAGTTTTATGTTTTTGTACTTAGCATTCTCTGAGATGTAATCAGTAGTTGAGAACATTCTCAGTAGTTTGCATAGTTTCAGTAGTTTGTATAATTCTGTTAGATGTCACAATCAAGTGACATCAGCAGACGTCACATTCCCTATATAAGGAATGTTGACCTAGTTGTAACGTGTGACATTCAACCACCACGAAAGCATATGAATGAAATATTCCTTTGCAGAATTCTCTCTCTATAACCGTTTACTTCTCATTGAATATCAATTGTGTTCTTGCGAATTGTCTAATTCATTGTTCAAATTCTGCTGCAATCTATTCAAATTAATCAAACTTAGATCACTGATGTTAACAATTGGTATCAAAGCAGGTTAATCATTGATCGAAACAGTTGATCATTGAAACTGCTATTTCAATACCTATGTTTGATTAAATTAGCATATTTTCAAGAATTGGTTATAGATCATTGAAATTCTGTTTCTTTCGGTATTTGCTTTGAGTTTTCTCTTGGTCATATTGAGTTTGTTGTGTTTTGCACTAAATCAGTTAAAACTTAATTGAATTTGGTTGAATCTGAGAATGACTACTCCTTCTAATGACCCTCGCAATACCGGTTCCTCAACCAAGCCTTCGATGCTGGTTAGGACTGAGTATAACATATGGCAACGAAGAATGCTTCATCACCTGTCTGTTAACAGTTCAGGTTGTTGGACATCTGTGGTACATGGTCCACACAAGCCTATGGTGAACAATCCGGAAAACCAACCAAATGGTTCTAAAGAAGAAGGAACAATAATCAGATGAGGATCAAAAACTGTTTGAGATTGATGCTAAAGCGCATGGTATTCTGGCCATGGCTCTGCCTAATGAAATCTATTATGGGCTTATGCATCATGAAACTGTTCATGACCTCTGGAATGCATTGAAGGAACAATTTGGTGGAATAGATGAGGTCTTAGCAAACAACAGCGAAATCCTTGCCCAACAATATGAGACATCTCTCAGGAGGGTGAGTCACTGACTCAATAGTTTGAGCGTTTTTCCTGTTTGATCTCTGAGCTGAAAATGGTAAAACATGATACACTAATAGCCAAATGAACAACAGATTCCTCAGATCACTGCTTGAGAGATGGGACAGATACACCATTGTCCTACGCTCCAGTGCAAATCTGGATAGCCTATCTCTCACCCAACTCCATGGGAAACGGCTTACATTTGAAAGAGAGATAGCGCAGAAAAGGAAACTGGCATCATCAGGAAAGCTCACTGATGACTTTGTACCAGGGAACACTGCTTTGGTTGGTCATGAGTCAGAATATGCTGCATCAGAAAGCAATTATGATGAACATATAGATTTCTCTTCAAACAGTTCAGATCATGCATTTGTTAGTGTTGACAGTCAGTCGGGCTGTAATAGTGACAATTTGTGTTTCATTATGGATGATTTGAAGGGTATTGCTGATGATGACTTAGAAGAGATGGATATTCTAAGCCAAATGGCCTTGATTAATATCAGATCTCAAAAGTTCTACAAGAGAACTGGTAGGAAATTTCCGGGACTCTCTGGCAAAACCAAAGTTGGTTTTGACAAGAGTAAGTTGAGGTGTCACAAATGCCATAGGCTTGGACACTTTGCAAGAGTGTAGATCAACTGGATCTAACTCCTCTGCACCCTTTGTGACTTTTCCAAGCAATAGTCCACAAAATAGAGGGCAACATCCTGCTAGTTCTGGTCATCATGCACAACCTATATCTCCTGCATATTTTGTCCCTCAGGATCCAATGTCATATCCATATCCCTGCTATTACATGCCATAGCCAAATCCAGTTCAAGTTCCTATTGCACAACAACCTCAAGCCTTACCTGAGCCTCTACCATCTCAATCATCTCAATCACAACCTCATCACAGCTTCTTCACCCTGGTGTTGTGACTGAGCAGTTTACCAGATGATCTCTCTAGCAATGAGCATTAATTTGCTAGTGATGGTCACCATGGTGGTGAACATCCTTTTGGGAATCTTGCTCTCATGGCCCTGGAGTCTACTGAGAGTTCATGCTCCAATGCATCTTTATCACAGGTGACCCAGGTATCCTCTGAGGCTAAGGCCAAGCTATGTTTTGAATCTTGCATAGCTACATTTATCTCTATTAGAGAGGCAAATGTAGCTTTAATAAATCAAAATCTTGAGCTTGAGCAAATCCTTTCCAAAAGAAAAGCTGAGTATGAGTCTGTTCTTATGATAAAGATGATGAGATTTATAAGCTTAAATGCCAATTAAATGATGAAAAGGCTAAGCTAGAGGTCATTCTTGAGAACCACAGAGAACTCAAAGAAAAACTTGCAGCTACCCAAGTTGAGTGTGACCGCTGCGTATCATCCTGCAAGGGATTTGAAATGCTGCTTAGCAAGCAATCTGATTCGAATGTGAAGTTTGGAATAGGATACAATCACATTGCACCACCTACAGATTTTACTCCAAAATCAATGGTAAAACCTGAAGGTGAAAGTAATTTCCAAACACATCATGTGCATCATCCTCAAGTGATCACCCAAAATCACAAGATGAAATCAGTGTTGATATCTCAGCAAATCAATTGTCTAATGGGTTAACTACTGATAAGCACATGAAGCTGAGTACTTCAGATGTTGTCCCTCAAAGTACCTCAAGTACTGAAGGGCAAGTCACAACATCTGAAAAGCATTTCAAATCAGCTAAAATAAAAGGATTAACAAGTGTTGACGAATTTATCATACGGTCTTTCAGGACGGATAGAGAACAGCTGAAGAACAAGTCTTCAGTTGTTACAGATCCTTCAGTACTAAACACAAGTACTGAAAGGAGGAAAGTACTGAAGAGCACACCTTCAGTAGTTTCCACATCAGCAGTTGATCAATCCAAGATGAAGAATAAGCCATGTGAAATATATGGTAAATTCAATCATCTTTCTGATGAATGTTGGTACAGAAAGGGTTCCAAACTCAACAGAGATAAGCTCATTAAAATCCAGATGGATGAAATGAAAAATGAGTTTGAGACCAAGTTTGTACCACAGTCATCCCAATGTAATAAACTCAAGCCTTCATCCAAATCCAAAAAGTAGGATAGGGTTTATCATGGAATAGCTGATAGTGCTCCTCATGACAAACATCAGACTAAGTATGTAAATTTCAAGGAGGAAATGGTGGGTCACAGGAACTCATCAAAACCAAGTACTGATATGTCCCAAGAGCTGAAAGCTTTAGCTACAAATCAGACACAACTGGTTATGATGGTTCAACATTTGTTGGGGAGAGTTAACCAACTAGATGCACCTGTGATCAAACCACTGAAAAGGTATTCCAAGTCCAAATCCGAGGAATCCATTTCAGCACCATCTCCACCTTCATTAGCTGTTAATCATGAGAAACAAGTTAAAGCTTTCAGCTCTAGGGACATCTTCAGCATGCCAAAGGAGCATCTGGTATATAGACAGTGGAGGATCTATGCATATGACTGGGAGCAGTTCTCTCTTAATGACTACTCTCAAGGAAAGAAGGGATTTGTTTCATTTGGAAATAATGCCAAGGGTTACATCATCGGGAAAGGATATGTGTCTAATGGAGATATCAATTTGATGATGTTAACCATGTGGAGAATCTCAAGTATAATCTACTGAGTGTCAATCAATGTGTGATAAAGGGCATGTTGCACTTTTCACAAGCCAGAACTACAGGATTCTGTCTTCCCAAGTTCTGAGGCTGATTGACAAGGTATTGGATGAACATACTCTCCTGAAGGCCAACAGGATTGGAAGAGTATATGCCTTGGATTTGTCAAAGAAGATTGATTTGAAGGGTCATCCTTGCCTATTCTCCAAAGCCTCTCCTTAGGAATCTAAACTGTGGCATAGAAGGCTGGGTCATGTTAATCTCAAAAACATGAATCAGCTGATCCAAAATAGTTTAGTGAGAGGTCTACCAATAAAGGAGTTCTACTGTGATGAAACCTGCACTGCTTGTTCGAAAGGAAAACAGCACAAAGTCTCATTCCCTCCTATTGAAGAACCTAAGTCCACTGCCTGCTTGCAGTTACTGCACATGGATCTATTTGGTCCTGTGAGAGTGATGAGAATGGAAAAGAAGAAATACTGTCTGGTAATTATGGATGATTACTCCAGATTTGTATGGACTTTCTTCTTGCATTCAAAGGATGAGGTTGCTCAGACGATTATAAACTTGTGTTGTATGGAGAAGTAGTATTCCCTATCAGTCAAGTGTATAAGGAGTGATAATGGAACTGAATTCAGAAACCATACACTTGATGACTTTTATCTATCAAAGGGAATCAAGAGGCAGTTTAGCATCCCAAGGACTCCAGAACAAAATGGAGTAGTGGAGAGAAAGAATAGGACCCTTATTGAAGCTGCAAGGTCTATGTTGGCTGACTCTGGTTTGCCATTGACCTTTTGGGCTAAAGCTGTCAACACAGCTTGCTATGTGCAGAATAGAGTATTAGTAAATCAGAGGTTGATGAAGACTCCATATGAAGTTCTACATCATTTGGCTCCTCTAATTTCATTTTTCAAATCCTTTGGGTGTCCTTGTTTCATTCTCAACACAAAGGATCAACTCCACAAATTTGATCCTAAGGTGGGTGCAGGGTATTTTGTAGGATATTCATCCACATGCAAGGCTTACAGAGTCTTCAACTACAGAACAAAGATACTTGAAGAAACCTTGCATATGAAATTCAATGAATCTCCTAAGGATAAAATTCCACAAAACCCTGTGGAGTTGTTTGATTTGGACATACTGCAATATGTTCCTTATCAACCTCCAGCTATTGCAGATCATGTGGGATAATCATCTTCTGCAGAAAGTCTTCCACCTGGTGGTACTGAAGATGATGATGATATCAGTACTCACCTTTTCAAGTTTAGTGACCAACTGCCTGAGTCTGCTAAACTTGATGTTCCTGTAGCTTCAGCAGCTCTATCCATAACAAATGCTGATGAGATTTCTGACTCCTCTACATCATGTGAATTGCCATCTCATACTTGGTTTCAAGAATCTGGATCAACATCTGTTGCTGCTAAACCGGCTACAAACACTTGCACTGATCTTATAGTGTACCAAGAGCTGAAGAATCACCCCATGTCTCAAATCATTGGTGATATCAATGCTGGTGTCTTAACCAGAAGTCAATTGTCCAACTTCTGCTTCTATGCTCTCTTCATCAGTCAGCTAGAGCCAAAGAACTATCATGTTGCTTTGAGAGACAATGGATGGGTTGAAGCCATGCAGCTTGAGCTACTTCAGTTCAAAAAGCAGCAAGTGTGGGAACTGGTTCCTCTACCCCCAGGTAAGTGTGCAATAGGCACTAAATGGGTATTTAGGAATATAAAATGATGAAAATGGGCTTATTGTCAAGAACAAGGCTAGACTGGTTATACAAGGGTTTTCACAAGAAGAAGGTATTGATTATGATGAAACCTTTGCCCCTGTGGCCAGACTAGAGGCAATTAGATTGTTCTTAGCCTATGCTGCACTCCACAATCTTAAAGTTTTTCAAATGGATGTCAAAAGTGCCTTTTTATATGGTAAAATAAAAGAAGAGGTTTATGTGTGTCAACCACCAAGTTTTGAGGACAATAAACATCCTGATTGGGTGTATAAATTGATAAGGCTCTTTATGGGTTGAAGCAAGCTCCTAGAGCCTGGTATGAAACACTTTTAAATTTTCTTCTTAAAAATAATTTCACTAGAGGCTCCATAGATAAAACTTTGTTTATTAAGAAAGTGGATCAGCATAAGCTACTTGTTCAAATTATGTTGATGATATAATTTTTGCATCCTCTGATCCCCAGTTGTGTGATGATTTTACAAATTTAATGAAACAAAAGTTTGAAATGAGTGCAATGGGAGAATTACAGTTCTATCTAGGCTTGCAAATCAAACAACAGGCTTATGGAACCTTCATTCATCAGTCAAAATATACAAAAGATCTTTTGAATAAGTTTGATTTACAAAATGTAAGCCTGTTCTACTCCCATGTGCAACACCACTCAACTGGATGCAGATCAGAAAGGTAAAGCTGTTGATGAAACACTTTACAGATGTATGATTGGGTCCTTGATGTACTTAATAGCTTCTAGACCAGATATCATGTTTGCAACTTGTGTTTGTGCTAGATTTCAGGCTGCTCCTAAAAGGTCTCATTTGATTGCAGTCAAGAGGATCTTTAGATATCTGTAAGGTACACAATCTCTAGGTCTTTGGTATTCCATTGACACTCTTGCAAACTAGTTGCTTTTTCTGATAGTGACTATGCAGGGTGTAAGTTAACCAGAAAGTCAACTTCTGGTGGATGTCAATTCCTAGGCAACTGTTTGATTCTTGGCAGAGTAAGAAACAAACATCTGCTGCTACATCCACTGCTGAAGCAGAGTACATTGCTGCTGCAAGTTGTACATCTCAGGTACTCTAGCTTCAAAACCAACTATTGGATTATGGCATTACAGAGACTAAGACTCCATTATTAATGGATAGTGCTTCAGCTCTATGCATTGTCAAGAATCCAGTCCAGCACTCTAGGACCAAACATATAGAGATGAGACACCATTTTATTAGGGATTGTTTTGAAAAAGGTCTGATTGATCCAAAGTTTGTGCCTAGTGCTGATGAGATTGCAGATATATTTACTAAGCCTTTGGATAGTTCAACTTTCCAAAACCTTGTGTTAAGGCTTGGTATGCTGTGGCTAGAATAAGTGATAACTACTGATGATCTCAGTAAACAAGTGCTCATGATCATTAGTAAACATGTCACAAATATGTACTGATTCTGTTACAAACTACTGACGTAGTTATAACTACTGATGTCAGTAAAAACATATAAGTACTGATGTCCTATGAAACCACTGAAAACAGCTAAAAAGTCTGATGAGTAAGTGTTGAGGACAGTTTGAAACAGCTGCAAAGCTAAGAATTGACGAAAACTACTGATGAGAATTTTTCTCTTCAGTCCTTTCCACAATGTTGTTTCATCCTAAACAGCTAATGACAAAACCATGTCTTCGGTAGTTTCACAACTACTGATGACTAACACCAAGTCCTCAGTTGTTTACAACAGCTGATGACAAAACCATGTCTTCAGTAGTTTCACAACTACTGATGACTAACACCAAGTCCTCAGTTGTTTCCAACACCCGAAGACAAAACCAAGGTTTTTAGTAGTTTCACAACTACTGATGACTAAAACCAAGTCTTCAGTTGTTTTCAAATGTCTGATAGTTAAAACCAAGTCTTCAGTTGTTTTCTTACAACTGCTGATAACACCGACACTTTCAGTCGTTTTCTTTTCAACCTTTTCTTAACCTATAAATACCTGCACTTATAGCCAAACGTTTCATTTGCCGTTTTTAAACCTTTTCTCTCTCAATAATGGCGACCATGAAACTCAAACCCCGACAGAACTATGTTGCCTACCTTTCGAAATCGGCCTTCTGGAACAAGTTTGATAATGCCATCGATCTTATGGTGGATTCCCAATACCGAACAGCCTTTCTTATGAATCCTACCATACACCCTGATTCCTTAACCCAGTTCTCGACCAACATCTCTGTCACAACTGGTGAGAATGATAGCCAAATCACTCTCCAGTCGTTGGTGAATCAGAAGCAGGTGCTCATCACCCCCGACATCCTTCACAAAACCCTAAATTTGCATGATGGCACCTATACTAAAGAATACCGAAAGGCACCACTGATATGTCTTTCATCAATAATGGGTATGCAGGCGACTTAAGTGCTACAACCATTCTTAAAAAGCACTTCCATGATGCCGAAAGACTTATCTTTCATATGGTGAATGTCTGCCTTGCTTCAAAGACATCCTCTTGATCAGATGTCTTCACGGTGGCAACAGGTATTGTACTCTATCTTTGAACGCCAAAATCTAATTTTTCTGAGATAGTGTTCATGGAACTAAAGGATCTGGCTCAGAAACCTGTGGCAAATAGATGGTTACTTTATCCCAGGTTTCTGATGGCCATAATTTTGAATCAATTACAATCTGATGGCCTTGTTGGTCTTGGGGTCCCTACTCCAACTGTTTTAGCTGAGGTATACTCAATACATAACTCATACCCTACTCTAAAAGGGGCTGCCCTGATGCTAAAACCCAAGTAGAGGGAACCCACAGCCTCCACTTCCAGATCCAAAGTCCCCACCAAACCCAAACCCAAAAAGCCCAAAAAGGCTACTCAGGGAGATGAGTCCCCTGAGGATGCCCCTGTACCACCAATACAAGAAGTACATACTGGTTATAACCCCCCCCCCAGTTATGTCCAAGACTCAACCTGCTGAAGCCGCATAGGTATCCTCTCAACAGGATCCTGTTGCAACCACAATTGGGGATCCCACATTACTGGAACCTATCTCAATTGAGAGGGTCACCATTGAAGAGCACCTCTCACCCCGAGTGCAATCTGCTTCGGACCAATCTCCACATGCAACCGCCCCTCAAAGCCCAATACTGATAGTTGCTAAAGTGCTGAGTCAGTTGCATTCCTCACCCCCTCCCCAGAAACCAATTACCACTGGGATTACCTGAACCATTGAGGGGGAGGACCAAAATGCTTCTGATAACCAACAGCACAGGGGTTACAATGTTCAATCTCCAAGTGTAGAAAAGAAGGATAGAACATCTGGTGAGGCTGCCACTTCTACTGATTCAAATATGATCAGGATGAAGTTGGTAACATCCATAAGACCTCACCAGAGGCAACTACCAATGAAGGACATAGTCCTGAGGCAGGAAGTCCCCAGTACCAAGAAGAAGGGGCACATGCATCTACTGGTTTACACTCAGAGCATGTTCATCCTGATTCAATCAGGAGGTCAGGTGATTCAGCAAAGACTGATGATGACCTGGGCTTTTTCTATGATGTTTTAGCCCATAATACCATCCTAGAGAATGAGGTAAGCAGACTCAAAGAGCTGCTAGCCAAAATGTCTCAGGATCAAAGTCCATCTACCCCAATAACCACACAGATGGCACCTTCATTGAAGGTTCACCAAAAAATTCGCCTACACACATAACTATGCCACCATCTCTGCCTTTGGCACCACCTCTCAGGGACAGAACCCCTCTGAGCAGATGGTTGCTATCTTTCAAAACTCCTTACCTCTCATCACTCCAATCATTACTGAGATTGTCCATAAAGCCATAGATGAGAGGATCTCCTCAAATCTACAAACCCTCATTGATGATGCTGTTCACAATCTCTTTCGGCCTTTCAAGCCCCTGATCCTAATGCAACCAAAAAGGGGGAGACTACTAAGGCAGTGAAAGAAAAGAAAAGGAAAAGAGTTGATGATGAGAAAGAACCTGTAAAAAAGAAGGAGGTGGAGAAAGAACTGATCTCAGAATAGCTGATCACATACAAGCGAAAGAAAAGTGCTGAGTCAAAAGCTGATGAAGAAAAATCTTAGAAGATCTTGTCAAAGATGCTGATGAAGCTCACAGCAGATCCATGGATAAAATTATAGATCAGCTCTCTAGACATGGTCATGACATAGCCATATTAGACTCTGAGATCAGAAGGCTGGAAATAGAAGAGATTCAAACAAGATGGGCTGGTTATAGTGTGTTGGAAAGGGAAAGATTGGAGATAATGATCAGATTCATTGCCAAATACCTTGGAATATCATTGATAGAGATAAAGTCCTGGTCCAGAGACAGTATCTTGAAGATAACCATGAAAATCTGCTCTGCTGGAGGCTATAATAAAGGGTTGATCATCGAAGCACTGGATGAAGCAGGTGCAGGGAAGAGAACTGAAATGGCAAAGCTCTCCAAAGCCAAACTCACCACCAAAATGCTAGATCAGTCTTCTCAAACTCCCACTCAAACACAACCCACATCTCTAAAATCTCCCAAATCTATCCCTAAACCAAAGCCACCCCAACTCAACCCACAAAACCAATCCCTTTACCCCAAAAAACACCTCAAACCTTACCCAGTGATACACCAGAAGGAGGAGAAGGGTGTTGAGGGTAGAAGAAGATGAAGAAGAGGATGATGATGAAGATTGTCTGCCAATCTCTGCTGTTCTCAACCTTAAAACACCTGAGCACAGAAGTCAACAAGTGATTACACCTGACTTGCAAATGCAAATGGTGAAGGTAAAGATTGAAGAAGCAGAACAGCAGAAGCAGCACGATGAGCAGTTTCTCGAGATGGTTGACAAGGATTTCCCTCGGTCCTCATCCATTCAAGAAATGAAGAAACAAGCTCTGAGGCTGTACACTCTTAGACATACTTTTCAACATCAAAGAGAAAGAGTGCGGATTTGGCCAGACCCCAGGGTAAGCTCTAGAATTCATAAGAAGAATATACCAAGTAGATATCATGGCCAAGTGAAGAAGACCTTGAATGCTGCAATTACGTTGGCCATGGTAGTCTCACCCTGGGAAATCATTGAAGAATTCAAGAGAGCTCACAACTCCAAGACAACCCCTCAATCTATTCTTGAGAACAAAATGATCAAGAAGGGGTTGTTATACAAAAGACTTGAAGATCTTCAGAAGAGTGAACTCCAGTTGTTGCTTGAAGGCTCTCACCCTGATGAATTTGCTTACAGAGAGATAACAACTGTGGAGTTGAAGAATGGAAAGACTGTGAGATATATGTCTGAGTATTATGGCCCAGAGTTCTTCTTCAAGGGAGAAGCAGAAGAACTCACCAAGGAGGAACAAGTTGTTCTCCTTGAGGCCTATGCTAGTGAGTCTTACAGACTCATTAATGGGAATTAGGTTTCATGGTTGGGACAAGACTCTGTGTCCAGTTTCCCCAAGACAAAGTTCCCTTCCATACTTAGCCAATCAAAAGATTAGAAACCTTTTCCCGGCCTATGCTTAAATGATTACCTCTGAATCTGATCAAGAGGGTGTTTCTGCCAAGAATAAGTGGGATCATCAATAAGTTTAGAGGTTTTGGCTGCATTGGTTCAGGGGGAGTTTGTTGGACCAAAAGAACCAATGAGCCTGATCAGAAAAACCTCTAAGTCCCACAGACATTGCAACTGCTGAAGAAGATCACAACAGCTGAAGACATCAGCTGATTACAAGGTCTGAAGACAAAGTCTGAAGACAAGATCTGAAGACTTCTACTGAAGACAGAGTCTGAAAGCAAAGAATGAAGACAAAGTCTGAAAGAAAAGTACTAAAGACAAAGTCTGAAAGTAAAGTACTGAAGACAAAGTCTGAAGCTATCAGCTGAAGACAAAGTCTGAAAGTAAAAGTCTGAAGAACAAAGACTGAAGACAAAGACTGAAGACCAAAGTGATCAGTAGTTGTCACAACAGCTGAAGTTATTAACTTCAGTAGTTATGATGGTTTCCTTTCAGTACTTGTAATTTACTTTTCAGTAGTTATAGTTTCAGTAGTTGTAGTTTAGTAGTTTTATGTTTTTGTACTTAGCATTCTCTGAGATGTAATCAGTAGTTGAGAACATTCTCAGTAGTTTGCATAGTTTCAGTAGTTTGTATAATTCTGTTAGATGTCACTATCAAGTGACATCAGCAGACGTCATATTCCCTA
The DNA here is from genome assembly GCA_025506515.1 of Flaveria trinervia. NCBI lineage: Eukaryota > Viridiplantae > Streptophyta > Magnoliopsida > Asterales > Asteraceae > Flaveria > Flaveria trinervia. The sequence goes on from CM046443.1 coordinate 61,560,655, forward strand.
TATAAGGAATGTTGACCTAGTTGTAATGTGTGACATTCAGCCACCACGAATGCATATGAATGAATATTCCTTTGCAGAATTCTCTCTCTATAATCATTTGCTTCTCATTGAATATCAATTGTGTTCTTGTGAATTGTCTAATTCATTGTTCAATTCCGCTGCAATCTATTCAAATTAATCAAACCTAGATCACTTATCTTAACACGAACATGCCCTCCTTTTATTTGCTTGACGTTTGATAAAAGAGCCTTGTTTCCTGTCATGTGCCTAGATGCTCCGTTGTCTACAATCCACGTGTTGGTTTCAGCGCTGTAGCGAACACCCTGCACATACAATGGAAAACATTAGTTTAGGTTAGGAACCCAAGCCTTTACTAGCTTGGTTTCCCAGAGGCATCACACATCATGAATTCAACCCATTGACCCTTAGAGGGTGAGGGTAGCTCAGGTTCCTTCTTGTCATCATTATCAGACACAGAGGATGACTTCTCTTTCCATAAGCCAAATTTGTGCAATGCCTGTTTGTGATAAACAGTCGACTGGCTAATGTGTTGAATGTTAGGTTCACTAGTTCTTCTAGGTGGAGTTAAAGAACTCCTGTTAGAATACCTAGGTTTTGAATCCTGAAGTTCAATCTTCTTCCTAGATGTCTGATAGTAAGGACAAAAGAAAGCAATGTGTCCACACTCTCCACAGTTGTAGCATGACCTGCTATCAACCTTATGATTAAACTTTCTTTGTGGAGATGTGTGTGACACCCTAGTAACATCACTTAGTTTGGGTTTTGACTCTATTTCTTTTGATGTTTTCTTCTGTTTAACAAAATCAATTGTTTTAACATTTTTAACATCTTTTTCCTTTTGGTTAACTGGTTTTTGACATGAAGCTTGTGAAAGATTAACATTAGCAGTCCTTTTAGATTCAGATTTGACTTTGTTTGACTCGGACTTTATATTAACCTTTTCAAATTCTTTTTCCAGATTAACACAAGGCATTTTACCCTTTGCCTTTGAAGTGGCCTCCTTTTGTTTTGTTCCAGATTCAATTGATGAACATGAGGAATCTGGATCCCTAACAAGAGGAGTAGACACCACATGATCCTTGATGGGGTTGTTATTTATTGGTCTACTCTTAGTGTTCATCAAGGTCTCAGGTGGTGGTGGAACCACTTTATAACCCAAACCCTCCTCGTTGTTTCTTTCTCTCACTAAGTGTTGGACAATGTGTGATGAACTTGTCCAACTATGCAGTTTTTGCTTTAATGAGTTTACTTCTACTTCTAAGACTACCTTTTGCTTCTTAGTATCTTCTAGGGAGCTAAGATAGTACCTAATGTCATTAGCTTGGTTAAATGCAAGTACTTCAGTTTCCCGAAGCTATTTGGTCAAAAGGTCTATCTTTTCTTTGTAACTATGTTCATTTTGTTTTAAAACTCTATTAGCCTCAGTGCACAGTTGCAAATCCTTTACTAAGTTATCATTATGATCTAATAACCTAGAAAATTTCTCATCTATGCTATCTCTAAAAGTATCACAATGAGAACAAGCATGATTTTGAAACAGTTGGTCAGTGGTACTTACCTGAGGAGGTTCAGAAGAGTTAGCCATCAATGCAGCATCAGATGTCTCTGGTTCTGGTGATTCTATCTTTGCTGTTGAAATCCCTTTTTCAGGCTTGTAGCTGACCTCAGTTGCAGTTGTCTCTTCAATATTTGACATCGCTATCTCAACTGCAATATCTCCCTCACTCGCGGAATCATCATCTAAATCTTCTACACTAGCAATATTAGATTCCCCTGGAAAGACAAACCGAAAGCTCCAGTCCTGTCCTTCATCATCATGAGTAGTCAAGGCTTTTGGATCCTTGCTTGATGAGGTAGAACTGCTAGCTTGCTTGTCTTGACGAGTGAAGGACGAGAATGGGCTCCCGTTCCCAATCTTCTTTGGCTTCACACATTCTCTCTTGAAGTGCCTCTTTTCTCCATAGTTAAAGCAGGTCACTTTACTCTTGTCAAAGCCAAATGTGATATCCTTAGTAGCAACCAAGTTCTGTTCGGTCTTTTTCACAAACTTCTTCGCCCTCCGGACAGCACTAGCTAAGGCCCACATAATGTCCATTCTCTCCAGCTCCATTTCATCCACCTGCTCGTAGTCCTCATCTGCCAGATGGCAGTTTCCAATCTTCCCAGCAACAAGTCCATCATAAGAATGAACCACTGCTGCCAAAAGATCCATGTGCCCTCGAGCTACTTCCACAGTCACATTATCGAGGTTCTTGGTCTTCAGTCTAGTAGCATTCGCTTCAGTTCCAATGTAATGGGGACAAGAAGACCTTGACGTTTTTGAACCTGAAGGAGAAGCTTGTGAAGGACCCGATGAGCTAGACACAAATGCAGTCTGAAGAGGTGCTCCAGACGTCTTAGCTTGAGGCGTGGCATTGTACAAAGCTGGATTCTGAGTGTGCGAAGACTTCTGAGCTCTGTACTTCATCCTAAGTGCTTCTTCTCGTAGCTTTAGAATGAAGTCATTGATATCCAACTTTGCCAGCATCTCATTCTTTCTCAGATTTGACATAAATGAAGCCCACTTTTCTGGCAATCCGTCTGCGAAATTTGACACCTTTTCTTCCATGGTAGTAGCAACACCATGTGTATGCATTTCACCCATCAGATGGTAGAATCTATCAATAACATCGTCCAAACTCTTCTTTCCCATTGATGAGAAGTTGTCAAATTCTTTCTTCAGTTCCTTAGCTTTAATTGCCTTCAGCAAAGCATTCCCGCCGTATCTCTTTTCCAGCTCATCCCACAATTTCTTGGCCTGCTTATTCTCGGAGTACTGGTGGAAAATATCTTTAGGAATAGACTGTGTAATCAATGCATAAACTCTCTTCTCTGCATTATACTTAACTTTTTGAGCATCAGTCATCCCTCCTAACGTAAGCTTTACCCTATCTGCTCCCACCGGCATACTATATCCCGTCTCAATAGCTTCCCACATATTTGGATCCACTCCATTGAGGTAGATCTCAAAACGTTGTTTCCAGTGGGGAAACTCATCTAACGTTAAGAGTTTTGGTGGTTTATTATGATTCCCCACCTCACTCTCAAGCAACAGTAGGTTCTGGATCCTTGAGTCCTTGCCGACAGTAAACGCTGACATCTGATCTTCCATCTCGATTAACTTTTAAGTGTACTAAACAAACTGTCAAACTGGTGCGACTGGGTGATGCGAATGGGCTATTCGTGTGAATGAACTATGCGATTGGTTCAATTGTGCGGCTGAACTAAACGATTGGTTCGGTCGTGCAAATGAATCTGATGCTGTCAGGATCAGCGATCACAAGTTTGATGTATTAGAGTTCAAAGCAGCGGAATAAGAATAGGAATTAGACAAATTGTAGCAAGAAATCGATACTTGTATGCATTAAGAGCACATACGGTTATAGTGAGAGAATATATTTCTGATTCAAGGAATGTTTATAGATATGGAATATTTCTGATCAAATCATTCACTTTATACAATAGTTTTACTCCTTATATAGAGTGCAACAACCACTGCTGTTATCACGGAAAGTGACAACGGCAGATCTATTACAAAAATAACTAAATCTTAACAAACTACTAAAATGTTCACAAATACTGAGAACATATCAGAGTGTTAAGTACAAAATATAAAACTACTGATTAGAAACTACAACGACTGAAGACAGGCTCTTCAGTCGTTTTACAAAGCTACTGAAATATAAAACTACTGAAACTACAACGACTGAAGAACAGCTCTTCAGTCGTTTTACAAAACTACTGAAACTAGAAATATAAAACTACTGAAACTACAACGACTGAGAACAAGCTCTTCAGTCGTTTTACAAAACTACTGAAACTAGAATATAAAACTACTGATATCACAACTACTGAAGAAGTACTCTTCAGCAGTTGTGACAAACTACTGACGCTTCAGTACTTGATCTTCAGACTTTGACCTTCAAATGTTTCATCAGCTGATGACTTTAGTAGATATCATCAGCTGATGTCTTCAGTCTTTGTCTTCAGACTTTGTACATCAGTTGTTGATCTTCAGCACTTGTAAACTCTTCAGCTGTTGTACTTCAGTACTTTGGTCTTTCAGCTTCGACACTTGTGTTCTTCAGCTGTTCAGCTTCAGTACTTGCGTTCTTCAGTTGTTCAGCTTCAGTACTTGCGTTCTTCAGCTGTTCAGCTTCAGTACTTGTGTTCTTCAGCTATTGTACTTCAGCACTTTAGTTCTTCAGCTGTTGAAGTCTTCAGCACTTGATCTTCAGCTGTTGAAGTCTTCAGCACTTGTCAAACTGCTGATGAAGCTTTCAGCAGTTGTTGTGATACCATGTGGGACTTAGAGGTTTTCTGATCTTGGCTCATTGGTTCTTTTGGTCCAACAAACTCCCCCTGAACCAATGTAGCCAAAACCTCTAAATTATTTATTATCCCACTTATTGTTGGCAAAATGTTGGTCTTTTTCCTTCTTGATCAGTAGAGAAGATGACCCATGTAAGCTCCAGCCTGGGAAGAAATCTCAGATATTTGTTTGGCAAGGTATGAATGGGAACTCTGTTTTGGGGAACTAGACACAGAGTTGTTATCCCATTCATGAGATTTACTTCCCCATAATGAGTCTGTATGACTCTCGAACATAGGCCACAAGGAGAACAACTTGTTCCTCCTGGAGAGTTCTTCTACTCCTCCTTCAAAGAAGAACTCTAGACCATAGTACTCAGATAAGTACTTCATGGTCCTGCCATTTTTAAGCTCCACTGTAGTTACCTCCCTATAGACAAATTCATCAGGATGGTGCCTTCAAGGAGTAACTGGAGCTCATTCTTCTGGATGTCTTCAAGCTTTTTATATAACAACCCCTTTTGATCATCTTGTTTTCCAATAAAGCTTGAGGGGTCATCTTTGCTTGATGAGCTTTCTTGAATTCACAATGATTTCCCAAGGTGTGACTACAATGGCCAACATGATGGTAGATTCTATTGTTTTTCTAACCTGGCCATTGTATCTGTGTGGAATAGTTCTTTTATGGATTCTAGAACTCACCCTGGGGTCTGGCCATACTCTCACTCTCTCCTTCTGATACTGAAAAGTGTGCCTGAGAGTGTACAGCCTCTGAGCATGCCCTTTCATGGCTTGAATAGATGATGACTGAGGAAATTCCTTGTCAACCATCTCAGTAGTTGCTCATCGTTCTGTTTCTGCTGTGCTTCTCATCTTCTATCTTGACTCTAACCATTGCCCTTTGAGAGTCAGGTGTGATCATGGTTGACTTCTGGTTTTGGTAGCTTTAGAACAGCAGAGAGTGGCAGACTATCATCTTCATCCTCTTCTTCTTCTTCTTCTTCCATCCTCAGCACCCTTCTCCTCCTTCTAGGTGCATCACTGGATGATGGTTGGGTTGGTAAAGGAATTGGTTTTGAAGAAAGAGGATTTTGGTGTTGGGCTTAGAGATTTGTTTGGAGATTTGAGGGGTAGGCAGTGTTTGAGTGGGTGGAAGGGATGGTTGATCCCATCTTTGTAGTAAGTTTCGCCTTTGTAAGTTTAGCCATTTCCAACCTTTTACCAGCCCCAGCCTCATCAAGGGCTTCAACAATAATCCCCTTGTGGAATTGCTCAGCAGACAGATTCTGGTGGCTATAGCCAGAATACTGTCCCTGGTCCACGCGCGAATCTCCATTACGATCTTCCTAAGTATTTTGCAATGAAGCGGATCATTATCTCCAATCTCTCTTTTTCAAGAGCATCATACCCAGCCCATCGGGTTTGAATCTCTTGCACTTCCAACCTTCTGATCTCACTATCCAATGTGGCTGTATCAAACCCTTGCCTGAAGAGTTGTTCAATTATTTTATCCATGGATCGGCTGTGTGTAGTGTCAGCTTCTTTTACCAGCTCTTCCAAGGATTTGTCTTCAGTAGGTTGATCCTCAGCACTTTTCTTGCGCTTGTAAGTGAGCAGTGGTTGCTTTTCTTTCTCCTCCTCTTGGGCTTGCTTCTCTTCCTTCTCTTCCTCTGTTCTTTTCCTCTTCTTTTCTTTCACTGCAGTACTCTCCCCCTTTTTGGATGCATTGGAGGAAGGGGTTTTGTACCGCAGAAAGTTTCTTTTGCACAGTAGCATCATCAAGGGTTGTAAAGTTGAGGAAAGCCTCTCATCAATGGCTTTAGTCACAATAGCAGTGATTATGGGTGTGATGAGAGGGAGGGAATTTTGAAGTACAGCACCTATTTGCTCAGGAGGGTTCTGTTCCTGAGAAATAGGGCCTGAAGCAGAGGCAGGTGGTTGAGTTTGGAGTGGCTCAGTGTTTGGGAACCTTCAACTGAAGGTGCCATCTGTGGGTTAGTGGAGGTAGATGGTCTTTCTCCTTGTGAAGTTGGTCAAGTAGGTTTTGAAGCCTACTGACTTTCTCTTCAAGGATTGTGTTTGGGCAAGAACATCGTAGAAAAAGCCCAGGTCATCATCAGCCGAAGCTGAATCATCTGACCTCCTGCTTGGAGCAGGATTTACATGCACTGGGTGTAGACCAGTTGTTGCATGTGCCCCTTTTGCTTGGTACTGGGGACTTCCAGCCTCAGGACAATGTCCATCATCAGCTGTTGCCTCTAGTGAGGTCTTAGCAATGTTACCAGCCTCATTCTGATCATGTGCTGATTCAGAAGAGGTGGCAGCCTCACTAGATATTCTAACCTCCTTATCTACACCAGGAGATAGAAGTGGTAAACCCCTGTGCGTGAGTTCTCAATTGCACTGTGTTCCTCCCCCTCAATTGTAGAGGTTCCCAGTAGTAAGAGGTTTCTGGGGAGGGGGTGAGGAGTGCAGTTGAGTCAGCACTTGTGCAACTATTAAAGTTGGGCTGTGAGGGGCGGTTGTATGGGGTGAAGGGATAGAAGCAGTGTGCACCTGGGGAGGTTGGTGCTCTTCAATGGCAATCCCTCAAGTGAGGAAGATTCCAGATGTGTAGGTACCCCTTTTGTGGTTGCTGCAGGCTCCTGTTGAGAGGAAACTGAGCGGCTATGGCTGGAAGAGTCATTGTATCCACTAGGGGGTTGGACTAGTGGATATATCCTGCGTTTGTGTTGCAGGGGCATCCTCAGGGGACTCAATTCCCTGAGTAGCCGTTTGGGTTCTTTTTGGTGGGTTTGGTGGGGACTTTTGATTTGGAGGTGGTGGCTGTGGGTTCCAGCTGCGTGGGTTGCGCAGCTTGGCAGCCAATTTGAGTGTCTGGTCAGAGTTGTGCCGGGAGTATACTTCCGGCAGAACAGCCGTAGCAAGGACTCTCCAAGCCAACAAGTCCCTCAGCATTAAGCTGGTTTGTAATGATGGCCATTATGAACCGTGGATATAGTATCCAACGGTTAACAGTTAGTTTTTGAGCCATATCCTTGAGCTCCGAAAATATTATTTCTGAAAAGTTTAGCGGTTGTTGCTCAAGAATAGAATACATTACCTGCTGCCACTTTGTCGACATTTGATCCCAAGATGAAGTCTTAGGAGCCAAACATACATTCACCATGTGAAGAATTAGGCGTTCGGCGTCATGGAGTGTTTCTTCATGATAGTGGAGGCACTGAGATTGCCTTGATATCCATGTTGGGCAAAGGATAGATCTGTGGTGCCCTTGGGATATCCAGCAGGAGAAATAGCATCATCCAGAAGAATTTGGCGGATTATTGCAGGAGTGATGACCACTTCTTTGTGTTTACAACCGACTGGAGAGATGGTTTTGTCTCCCCAGTGATAATAGTAACGTTCATCCAAAATTGTTGGAGGGATTCGGCATGTAGTATGGGATTCAGAAGAAATGCCGTTTTGTATTGGGACTGAACCATAAGATCGATAGAATCGAACTTAGCCCAGACAGGCGATTTAGTAAGGTAGGCAACACAGTTGTGTCGTGGTTTAATTTGCATGGACGCCATTGAGAAGAGAGAAGTTTTGGAGAGGAACGTTAGGTTTGAAGAGATGAAGCATTGAAGGATTAGGTCAGGGATATTTATAGGGTACGGGTAAGAAAACGACTGAAGGATGTGGTGTTAGTCATCAGTAGTTTTAAACGACTGTTGACATGGTATGATCCTTTCAGGCGTTGAAACAGCTGAAGTCGTGGTGTTAGGCATCAGAAGTTAGAAAACTACTGAAGACCGTGGTTTTGACTTCAGATGATTGAAACAACTGAGGACTTGGTGTTTGTCATCAGTAGTTGTGAAACTACTGAAGACAGTGGTTTTGTCATCAGCTATTGTAAACAACTGAAGACTTGGTATTAGTCATCAGTAGTTATAAAACTACTAAAGACATGGTATTGCTTCAGTTGTTTAGAATGAAACAGCAGTTGTACAAATGACTGAGAGAAATTTCTCATTAGCTGTTTTCGTCATTCTTAGCTTTTCAGCTATTTCATACTGTCCTCAACACATTCATCAGCCTTTTTGGCTGATTTCAGTTGTTTCATAGGACATCAGTACTTATCTGTTTTTACTGATTTCAGTGGTTGTAACTGCATCAGTAGTTGTAACTACATCAGTAGTTTAGAACAGATGAAGTACTTCAGTACTTGTGAGACATTTAGCCTTCAGTAGTTATAAAAACTGCTGAGGGTAAAAGAACTCATCAGTACTTATATGTGACATGGTTACCAATGATCATCAGTACTTATTACTAAGATCATCAGTAGTTGTCACTTATTCTAGCTGCAGCATACCAAGCCTTAACACCAGGTTTTGGAAAGTTGAACTATCCAAAGGCTTAGTAAAAATGTCTGCAAGCTCATCAGCACTAGCACAAACTTAGGATCAATCAGACCTTTTTCAAAACAATCCCTTATAAAATGATGTCTGATCTCTATATGTTTGGTCCTAGAGTGCTGGACTGGATTTTTGACAATGCAAAGAGCTGAAGCACTATCCATTAATAATGGAGTCTTAGTCTCTGTAATGCCATAATCCAAAAGTTGGTTTTGAAGCCAGAGTACCTGAGATGTACAACTTGCAGCTGCAATGTACTCTGCTTCAGCAGTTGATGTAGCAACTGAGGTCTGTTTCTTGCTCTGCCAAGAAATCAAGCAGTTGCCTAGGAATTGACATCCACTAGAAGTTGATTTCCTGGTCAACTTACACCCTGCATAGTCACTGTCAGAAAAAGCAACTATTTACTAGAATGTCCAGTAGAATACCATAAACCTAGAGATGGAGTGCCTTGCAGATATCTAAAGATCCTCTTGACTGCAATCAGATGAGACTCTTTAGGTGCAGCCTGAAATCTAGCACAACACATGTAGCAAACATAATATCTGGTCTAGAAGCTGTTAAATACATCAAGGACCCAATCATACATCTGTAAAGTGTTTCATCAACCACTTTACCTTTCTGATCTGTATCCAGTTGTGTGGTGCTGCACATGGGGTAGAACAAGGCTTACAGTTTTGTAAATCAAACTTTTGCAAAAGATCTTTTGTGTATTTGGACTGATGAATGAAAATTCCATCAGCCTTTTGTTTGATTTGCAACCCCAGAAAGAACTGTAACTCTCCCATGGCACTCATTTCAAACTTCTGTTGCATCAACTTTGTAAAGGCATCACACAACTTTGGATCAGAGGATGCAAAATGATATCATCTACATAAATTTGAACAAGTAGATTATGCTGCCCAGCTTTCTTAATGAATAAAGTCTTATCTATGGAGCCTCTAGTGAAATTATTTTCCAGAAGAAGTTTGATAATGTCTCATACCAGGCTCTAGGAGCTTGTTTTAACCCATAAAGAGCCTTATCAAGCTATACACCCAATTAGGATGTTTATTGTCCTCAAAGCCTGGAGGTTGACATACATAAACCTTTCTTTAATTTTTCCATACAAATGCACTTTTGACATACTTTGAAAAACTTTAAGGTTTTGATAAGCAGCATAAGCTAAAAACATCAAATTGCTTCCAGTCTGGCTACAGGGCAAAGGTTTCATCATAATCAATACCTTCTTCTTGTGCAAACCCCTGAACAACCAGTCTGGCTTTGTTCTTAACAATAAGCCCATTTTCATCAGTTTTGTTCCTAACACCCATTTAGTGCCTATTGCACACTTACCTGGAGGTAGAGGAACCAGTTCCCACACTCTGTTTCTTGAACTGAAGAAGCTTAAGCTGCATGGCATCAACCCATCCATTGTCCTTTAAAGCAATGTGATGATTCTTTGGCTCTTGCTGACTGATGAAGAGAGCATAGAAGCAGAAATTTGACAATTGACTTCTTTTGATACTCCAGTAGTGATATCACCATGATTTGAGACATGGGGTGATTCTTCAGATCTTGATACACAATGAGATCTGTGCAAGTGTTTGTAGCAGGCTCAGCAGTAACAGATGGTGATGGTGAATTATTTCCTTGAAACCAATCAGTGGATGGTAATTCAAAGGAAGTTGAATTCGAAGAGATCTCATAAGCATTTGTTGTGGATGGTGCTACTGGAGCTACAGGAACATCAGGTCTAGCTGAATCAGGCAGTTGATCACTAAACCTGAAGAGGTGAGTACGGCAATCATCATCATCATCAGCACCAGCAGTACCACCAGGTGGTGAACTGTTGACAGGAGCAACAGCAGGAGTTTGATAAGGAACACAGTATGTCCAAATCAAATAACTCCATAGGGCTTGTGGAATCTTGTCCTTTGGAGATTCATTGAACTTAACATGTGAGTTTCTTCAACCATCTTTGTTCTGCAGTTGAAGACTCTGTATGCCTTGCAAGTAGATGAATAACCAACAAAATACCCTGCATCCACCTAGGATCAAATTTATGGAGTTGATCCTTTGTGTTGAGAATAAACAGGGACACCCAAATGCTTTGAAAAATGAAATCAGAGGAGCCAAATGATGGAGGACTTCATATGGAGTCTTCATCAACCTCTGATTTACTAAAACTCTATTTTGCACATAGCAAGCTGTGTTGACAGGTTCAGCCCAAAGGTCAGTGGCAAACCAGAGTCAGCCAGCATGGACCTTGCAGCTTCAATGAGGGTTCCTGTTCTTTCTCTCCACTACTCCATTTTGTTCTGGAGTCCTTGGATGCTTAACTGCCTTTTGATTCCCTTTGAAAGATAGAAGTCATCAGTGTATGATTTCTGAATTCAGTTCCATTGTCACTCCTATACACTTGACTGGAAGGGAATACTGCTTCTCAATATACAACACAAAGTGAATAATCTTCTGAGCAACCTCATCCTTTGAATGTAGAAAGAAAGTCCATACAAATCTGGAGTAATCATCCACAATTACCTGACAATATTTCTTCTTTGCCATGCTCATTACTCTCACAGGACCAAATAGATCCATATGCAGTAATTGCAAGCAGGCAGTGGACTTAGGCACTTCAATAGGAGGGAATGAGACTTTGTGCTGTTTTCCTTTTAAGCAAGCAGTGCAGGTTTCATCACAGTGGAACTCCTTTATTGGTAAGCCTCTGACTAAACTATTGTGGTAAGCTGATTCATGTTTTTAGATTAACATGACCAAGCCTTCTGTGCCACAGTTTAGATTCTTGAGAAGAGGCTTTGGAAAATAGGCAAGGATTGCCTCTTAGATCTATTTTCTTGGAAATCTAAGGCATACACTCTTCGTGTCCTGTTGGCTTTCAGGAGAGTGTGATCATCCAACACCTTATCAATCAAATGCAGAACTTTGGATGACAGAATCCTACAGTTCTGACTGGTGAAAAGAGCAACATGGCCTTTATCACACATTTGACTGACACTCAAGAGATTGTACTTGAGATTTTCCACATGATTAACATCATCAACTTGATTTCTCCATTGGAGACAAAGCCATTTCCAATGATGTAACCCTAGCATCATTGCCAAAAGAAACAATCCCTTCTTTCCTTGAGAGTAGTCATGAAGGAGAGAGATGTTCCCAGTCATGTGCATAGATCCCCCACTGTCTACATACCAGATGCTACTTTGGCATGTTGAAGAACCCTGCAAAAATACCAATCAGTTAGTTTTAGAGACCCAAACCTTTTTGGTTTTGGGCCTGGTCTTATCAATAGATGGTAAACTAACAGGTTTATTTGAAACAACAGCCTGAGAGGAAGAAGATGGTGAAGAAGAGGAATCCTTTGGCTTGGATCTCCTTTTCTGTGGTTTCAACATAGGAGCATAGTTGGTTAACTCTACCCAACAGATGTTGAACCATCATGACCAGCTGTGTCTGATTTTGTGATAAAGCTTTCAGCTCATCAGACACATTGCCAGTAGAGTTTGATAAGTTCCTATGTTGCACCTTCTTCTTCTGAGCAATCTCAGCTGTCACCTGTTTAACCCCTTCCTTTTTGGATTTCTTTGAGGACTTAAGGGTTACAGGATTTGATGTTGCTGATACAAATGTGGTCTCAAACTCAGTTTTCATTTTTACCATTTTTCTCTTTAATTTCTTCTTTTGTTTGAGTTTGGAACCTCTTTTGTACAATCATCTGTAAGATGATTGAACAAACCACATACTTCACATGGTTTCTTCTTCATCTTAGGTTGATCATCAACTAAAGTGGTGAAGCAACTGGAGACTTGCTCTTCAATGCTTTGGAAGCATTGTTTGCTTTCTTGACTGCCTCTTAGTAGTCTTCAAACTCTTCTACTGACAGTTTTCTTCTCTTCAATACTGACAGCAGTTGGAGTTTGAACTTCAGGGTTAAATCCTGCTCTCTAGTCCTTTCAGGACTTTCAGAATTAACTCCTGAGTTGATCAACTCATTGATCATGTGAGTGTCAGCATTTGAACCATCAACATCAGCTGAAAGGTTCAGAGAGGGCTTGATGCTGACTGCTACTTCTGATTGTGCTGTATCAGAAAGTAGATCACATGATGGAGATGGATTGGTTATCACTCTCACCATCAGATTCTACCTCTGCTCTTGGAGTAAATCTGTAGGTGGAGCAGTGTGATTGTAACCAATGCCAAACTTCACATTGGAAGCAGATTGCTTACTAAGAAGCATTTCAAAACCTTTGCATGATTGTACCCATCTATCACACTCTACCTGGGTAACTGCAAGGGTTTCTTTGAGATCTTTGTACTTCTCTATAAGTACCTCTTCTCTAGCCTTATCATCAATTATTTGGCATTTCAGTTTATAAATCTCATCATTTTTATCTTTAAGCACAGACTCAAACTCAGCTTTTCTTTTGGAAAAAACTTGTTCTAGCTCAATGTTCTTATTAATTAAAGCTACATTTGCTTCTCTACTGGAAGTAAATGCTGCTATGCATGTTTCAGAACATAATTGGCTTTTGCCTCAGAGGATACCTGTGATACCTGAGGTGTAGAGGCATTAGAAAATGAAGTATCAGCAGACTCCAAAGCCATAAGAGCTAGATTTCCAAAAGGACTATCACCACCATGTTGACCAGCACCTGAGAACAGTTGTTCATGACCAGACATGTCATCTGGTAAACTGATCCAGTCAACAACTCCTGGGGTGAAGAAGCTGTGTTGTTAAGGTTGAGTTTGTTGTTGAGATTGGGATGGCAGAGGTTCTGGTAGTGCATGAGGTTGTGGTGCCATAGGAACTTGAACTTGATTTGACTGTGGCATGTAATAACAAGGGTAAGGATATGACATTTGACCTGAGGAACAAAATATGCAGGAGATTGTTGTTGAGGATGATGACTAGAAGTGACAGGATGTTGCCCTCTATGTTGTTGACTATTGCCAGGAAAAGTCACAAAGGGTGCAGTGGAGTTAGATCCAGTTGATCTACACTCTCTTGCAAAGTGTCCAAGCCTTTGGCATTTGTGACACCTCAATTGCTCTTGTCAAAACCAACTTTGGTTTTGCGAGAGAGTCCTGGGAATTTTCTTCCAGTTCTTTTGTAGAACTTCTGAGATCTGATATTTATCAAGGCCATTTGGCTCAAAATATCCATCTCTTCTAAGTCGTCATCAGCAATCCCCTTGAGATCATCCATAATGAAGCATAAATTGTCATTATTACACCTAGTAAACTGACCATCAACACTCACAAATGCAGAATCAGAAGTGTTTGAAGAGAAATTAATATGCTTATCATACTGGCATTCAGATGAAGCATATTCTGACTCATGACCAACCAAGGCAGTGTTGCCTGGTACAAAGTCTTCAGTGAGCTTTCCAGACGAAGACAACTTTCTCTTCTGTTCTATCTCTCTCTCAAACCTGAGCAGTTTCCCATGGAGTTGGGTGAGAGATAGTTTGTCCAAACTTGCACTGGAGCGTAGGACAATAGTATATGTGTCCCATCTCTCAGGCAGTGATCTGAGAAATCTGTTATTCATCTGAATATTTGTGTACTCAAGTTTGACCATTTTTAATTCAGAGATCAAACAAGAGAACCGCTCAAATTGTTGAGTCAGTGTCTCACCCTTTCTATGAGAGAATGTCTCATATTGTTGGGCAGGATTTCTCTATTATTTGCCAAGACCTCATCTGTTCCTCCAAATTGTTCTTTCAAGGCATTCCAGAGGTCATGGGCAGTTTCATGATGCATTAGCCCAGAATAGATTTCATTGGGCAGTGCCATGGCCAGAATTCCATGGGCTTTTGCATCAATTTCAAGTAACTTCTTATCCTCATCTGAGTATTGCTCCCTCCTCTTCGGAACCATTTGATTGGTTTCCGGGTTATTCACCATAAGCTTGTGTGGACCATGTACCACTAATGTCCAACAACCTGCGCTGTTAACAGACAGGTGATGGAGCATTCGTCGTTGCCATATGTTATACTCATTCCTAACCAGCATTGGTGGCTTGGTTGAGGAACCAGTATTGTGAGGATCATTGGAGGGAGTAGTCATTTTCAGTTCAAAAACAATTTAATTCAAGCTTTTAAAAGTTTTACACAGACCACAACAAACTCAATGAAAACCAAGAAAAGATCTCAGGATGAATGACCAGAAATACAGAAAATTCAATCTCTATAACCGTTTCTTGCAAAAACAAAAGCTAATTCAATCAAACTTAGATCTTGAATAGCAGTTTCAAAGATCAATTATTATATCGATCAATGATTAACCCGCTCTGATACCATTTGTCAGGATCAGCGATCACAAGTTTGATGTATTAGAGTTCAAAGCAGCGGAATAAGAACAAGAATTAGACAAATGTAGCAAGAAATCGATACTTGTATGCATAAGAGCACATACGGTTATAGTGAGAGAATATATTTCTGATTCAAGGAATGTTTATAGATATGGAATATTTCTGATCAAATCATTCACTTTATTACAATAGGTTGTTACTCCTTATATAGAATGCAACAACCACTGCTGTTATCACGGAAAGTGACAACTGGCAGATCTATTACAAAATAACTAAATCTTAACAAACTACTGAAATGTTCACAACTACTGAGAACATATCAGAGTGTTAAGTACAGAATATAAAACTACTGATTAGAAACTACAACGACTGAAGAACAGGCTCTTCAGTCGTTTTACAAAGCTACTGAAATATAAAACTACTGAAATTACAACGACTGAAGAACAAGCTCTTCAGTCGTTTTACAAAACTACTGAAACTAGAAATATAAAACTACTGAAACTACAACGACTGAAGAACAAGCTCTTCAGTCGTTTTACAAAACTACTGAAACTAGAAATATAAAACTACTGATATCACAACTACTGAAGAAGTACTCTTCAGCAGTTGTGACAAACTACTGACGCTTCAGTACTTGATCTTCAGACTTTGACCTTCAGATGTTTCATCAGCTGATGACTTCAGTAGATATCATCAGCTGATGTCTTTAGTCTTTGTCTTCAGACTTTGTACATCAGTTGTTGATCTTCAGCACTTGTAAACTCTTCAGCTGTTGTACTTCAGTACTTTGGTCTTTCAGCTTCAACACTTGTGTTCTTCAGCTGTTCAGCTTCAGTACTTGCGTTCTTCAGCTGTTCAGCTTTAGTACTTGTGTTCTTCAGCTGTTGTACTTCAGCACTTTAGTTCTTCAGCTGTTGAAGTCTTCAGCACTTGATCTTCAGCTGTTGAAGTCTTCAGCACTTGTCAAACTGCTGATGAAGCTTTCAGCAGTTGTTGTGATACCATGTGGGACTTAGAGGTTTTCTGATCTTGGCTCATTGGTTCTTTTGGTCCAACAGATGCGTATGAACACTGCGAACGGATGGTTCAGTCGTACGAATGGAGATGCGACTCAGTCCAATCGTGCGTCTGGTGTATGCGAATGAGTCCAGTCGTGCGAATGGCTCACTCGTGCGTCTAAAGCTGCTGTTTTGTGAAAATTTCTAGGTTAAACGTGTTTTAGCCGTAAAAATTCGAAATTTCGCAAACCCTAATCGCCTAAGGCCGTAGAAACCGAAACTTGATAAGCAGGGAACGTCCAAGACAACTTTTGACACAAAAGATTGCGTTTCTTAGTGTAAAAACACAAACTTTTTATCAATCTTGATTGAATCACATGTAATCAAGGGCGAATGCTCTGATACCACTTGTTAGGACCTGGTATTTGAATGAAATACTGAATGATTAACGTGTAAACCAAACCAAATAGTGCGGAATCCTATTTGATTGGCGATCCAATCAGTGAGAACGCATGTAGAATCAATAAAGTATTGAATCAAACGTTAAGAATCGATTAGGAATCAATCTACAGCGTTCTATGAACTTGGAGTATCAACTTGAAGGCTTCTGGACGGCTAGGGTAAGTCTGGAGTCAAAATAGAATGAATGCCCTCTTATTTCCACGAATTGGGTTGTACTTATAGGTTAGTATGTTCATTTGTGCGACTGAACCATTAGTATGGTTAAGTCGTGCGATTGAACCATGCAGTTGATTCATTCGCACGACTGAGTGTTCAGTCGTGCGACTGAGCCAATCTTATGTTACAATCATACGACTGATCCAGTCTCCTGGTTCAGTCGTGCGACTGAGTCATTCGTATAAAGTTATTCATGCGTATGGTCCATTTGCATGAGCCAGTCGTATGGGAACTTCATTTTGTTAAGTTTGAATGTATTAATTAATATAACATTATGTGTAACAGTTCAAACAACCACAAACCTAATTAACCAATTCAACATCAACTCATTAATGAAATATTAAACATTGTAAATAACAAACAACCAATATCATTTCATTAATTATTCCAAACATTACCTCAGAATCAGACAAACAAGATCTATTACATTCATATCATGATCTAGGGACATGCATGTATCAACAATGCAATGTGTCCATACTCTCCACAACTGTAGCAAGCCCTACTTTTGACTTTACGATTTAACTATTTCTGTGGAGATGTATGTGACACCCGGGTGACCTTATTTTGTATTGGTTTGACTCTGATTGTTAGATGTTTTGTCTTGTTTAACAAAATTAATTGCTTTATCATTTTTAACATCCTTTTCTTTTCTATTTTCTGGCTTCACGCACTCCCTTTTGAAGTGCCCTTTCTCACCACAGTTGAAACATGTCACCTTTCATTTATCGAAGCCAAAGGTTGTGTCCTTAGTTGCAACCAAGTTCTGTCCGGTCTTTTTGACAAACTTCTTAGCTCGTCGGACAGCACTCGTAAAGGCCCACATAATATCCATCCGTTGCAACTCCGTCTCGTCCACCTGCTCGTAATCCTCATCAGCCAGATGACAGTTCCCAATCTTTCCAGCAACTAGTCCATCATAAGAGTGGACTACAGTAGCTAAAAGATCCATGTGCTCTTTAGCCACCTCAACTGTCACATTTCCGAAGTTTTCAGTCTTCAGCTTTGCTGCATTGGCTTCGGGTATCATATGTTGGGTACCAGATGACCCTGACGTTTCTGTCCATGAAGTAGAAGCTTGAGCTGGACCAGCTGAGCTTGACACAAAGGTAGTCTGCAGTAGTGCTCCAGATGTCTTAGCCTAAGGAGTCGCATTGTAAAGCGCAGGATTCTGATCATAGTTAGACTTTTGGGCTCTATACTTCATCCTTAGCTCTTCCTCTCTCAGTTTCAGAATGAAGACATTGATATCTAACTTCGTTAGCATACCATTATGTCTGAGATTCGAGACAAAGGAAGCCCATTTCTCCGGTAATCCATAAGCAAAGTTGGACACTTTATCTTCCATCGATGTCGTTACCCATGAGTGTGCATCTCACTCATTAAGTGATAGAATCTATCGATCACGTCATCCAAGCTTTCTTTGCCCATTGAAGAGAAGTTGTCAAACTCCTTCTTCAAAGCCTTAGCTTTTATAGCCTTGAGTGATGCATTTCCATCATACCTCTTTTCCAATGCATCCCATAATTTCTTTTCTTGTGTATACTCCGAGACTGTGTAAGCAAAGCATAGACTTTCTTTTCGGCATTGTATTTGGCCTTTTGTCCATCAGTCATGCCACCAAGTGTGAGTCTGACACCATCAGCTCCTATAGGCATGTTGTACCCCGACTCTATAGACTCCCACGGATTTGGATCTACTCCAGTCAGTTTGGTCCAGTCAGTACAAAAAGCATTGCAGGTGACCTGTATTGTTATGTGGTTACTAATGACTACTCAAGATTCTCTTGGCTCTGAGGTAGCTGTTCCTACTACTCCAGGATCACGTCTAAACGTCTATCCTCCCTTAGACAATGTCATTGGAGATGTCAGATCAGGAGTACAAACCCGAAATCAGCTGTACTCAGCTGATTATGCCTCTGTTATGGAATATGGATACATTCATGATGGTGCTTATCGATGTTTTGTCTCGCAGTTTGAGCCAAAATACGTAGTGATGCACTAAACGATGAGGCATGGGTGAGTGCCATGAAAGAAGAACTTCTTCAGTTCAAGAAGTTAGGAGTATGGACTCTGGTAGATAGACCTAAAGGTGCTAAGGTCATTGGCACTAAATGGGTCTTGAAATGCAAGAAGGATGACCAAGGGGTCATTATCAGGAACAAGGCTCGACTGGTTGTTCAAGGATTTCTCCAGATTGACTACAATGAAGTGTTTGCACCCGTGGCAAGGATGGAAGCCATCCGTATCTTCCTTGCCTATGCATCGTATCTGAAGATTAAAGTCTATCAATTAGATGTGAAGAGTGCATTCCTTCATGGAGAAATTCGAGAGACAGTATATGTCAGTCAACCCGAGGGATTTGAAGATCCTTATCATCGAGACAGAGTTTACAATCTCGACAAGGCCTTATACGGGCTTCATCAAGCTCCAAGGGCCTGGTATGAGAAACTCTCAAATCATCTTGTGAAACACGGCTTTCGCAGGGGAGTCATTGACTGCACACTGTTCATCAAAGAAAAAGATGGAGACCTACTGCTAGTACAAATCTATGTTGATGACATAATCTTCGGTTGAAAGAACGAAGAATTATGCAAAGAGTTTGAAGCAGTTATGAAGAAAGAGTTTGAGATGAGTGCTATGGGGGAGATGAAATTCTTTCTCGGGTTACAGGTGGATCAGACACCAAATGGGATCTTTCTACATCAGACCAAGTATGTGGGAGACATTCTCAGTCGGTTTGACATGGATGATGCTTCTGCTGCTGGGACTCCACTTGCTAAAATCATGATATAGCACCTGACAAAAATGGAGATCTGGTAGATGCCACAATGTACCGAGGAATGATTGGATCCCTCATGTATCTCACTGTCTCAAGACCTGATATCATGTATGCTACATGTTTATGTTCTAGATATCAGGCTAAGCCTAAGGTTAACCATCTGATCGTGGTCAAAAGGATATTTCGTTATTTGAAGGATACACCCACACTTGGGTTGTGGTATCCTCATGATGATGACTTTGAGCTCACGGCGTATAGTGACTCGGATTACGGGGGTTGCAAGATGAACTACAAGTCTACATCTGCAGGGTGTCAATTCTTTGGGAGGAAGTTAGTTACCTGGCAGTGTAAGAAGCAGACCTCGATTGCATTGTCGACCTGTGAAGCCGAATACGTTGCTGCGGCAAGTTGTTGTTCATAAATCATCTGGATTCAACAGCAAATGCGGGATTACGGTTTAAAGTTTTCTTCTACTCCTATCTTTGTTGATAACTATGCTGCAATTGCAGTAACTAAAAATCCGGTACAACATCCAAAGACCAAACACATCGGTATTAAATACCATTTCATAAGAGAATGTTTTGAAAAGAACTTAATCGATGTGGTAAAAATTAATACTGACTTTCAACGCGCTGACCTCTATACAAAAGCCTTTGATAAAACACGTTTTCTATATCTGTTAGAGGTCAACGGCGTTAAAAAGAAAAGTGATGTTATTCTTGATGATGATCATGTGTAGTCTGATGCATTGTAGTTATATTTTTTATTTTTCCTTATTTATTTTATTCTGTTTAAATTAAATTCATGTTATTTAGCTGTCTGTTAAAATCCTAAAATAATTAAATCCAGTATGATTTTAGAATTTTAGGGGGAGAGTAGGTCAGCTAGTAATATTAAAAAAACGAGGAAGAAGGAGTGGATAGCTGATATAAGGTAGATCGTATCTGTGATACCGATTCAAACCTTTGGAAAATGATAGTAAACAGGAACAAATCAAAAGGGACTTTAAAATTTTAATTTAGAAAAGATGCAAAATTCAAAGTATAAGTCTGTGTAGTCTAAGCAATATAAAAGGGAAGATGATAGAAAAACTGGTAACTACTAAGTAACACAAGAAAGTAGACCTAGAGGTTGCTAGACCACAAATGATATGTCGGTAGATTCAACACAATAGATGATTAGATCTGACTGGTGATCTCAAGATCAAACTAAGTTGTTCAACTGACTGTGGGCTGCCATCTTATCACTGGTTAACACAATCAACAATATTCCAATAAGGGGTAAAGCATGTAAACGCCACAAATGTGTGCGGATGACCATAAATAGAGCAAAGCACGAAAAAATTGAAAGACAAATGCTATCAAGCTAATGACATATGTTGTTGGTGCATTCTGTGCAAAAGAAATTTAGCTGCTCTAACAAGAAGATAGGTTGTGTGCCTCTCTGCTGTGCGATGGCACTGACCTGAGGATAAGCATAACCTAGATATTCTAGAATTCAATGTTGTTTGCCGCCTCTCTGCTGTGCGATGGCACTGACCTGAGGATTGGCTTCTCTTTGAAAGCTCTCAGAATAGTCTCTTCTAGTAAAAATACCCGTAGACAGCTCAAAAGCTCCTGAGGTATGTTGATTACCATATAAGTGTGGGATCCAAAATGTTAGTTGAAATAATTAAACCTAAAACTATCACCAGTGTGTGTCTAAAGTCTGTGTATGGATTTAAGAGGACAAATATACTGACAATCATTGTGGCTGCAATTCTTGAAAGTTCAAATCAATGTGGGAATCTAATAGCACCAGTGTGATTTTCTAAATTTGCTAACGACTCTGGATGAAAACCAAGAATTGAGCATCAAAAGGTTTTGATAACAAGTCCCAAATGATTTGACTTGCCTGTATGATTCCAAAATTGAATTGGTCTAGGTGTGGTCAAACTAAATTGAAGCTGCCTATTCTGGAACCAAATCCAGTAGATGTCTATCTTAGGATTTATCTCTCATAAATAGTCTAAAAAGCAAGTTTTATTTTTGTATTTAGTTTAAGTTTCTAGTTAGTTAGTCACTTTAGTTTGTTTGTTCATCGGACTATATCATGAAAATCAGTATGGGATTAACTCACCTAAAAGGGTCATGACTGAGATGGCCACATGTGTTTTCAAAGTTTAAAAGGGTCACGTCTGAGGTGACTAAATTGTTTAAAAGGATCACGTCTGAGGTGATCAAAAAGTTTTCAAGTTAAAAAGGGTTTAAGTGCTAAATGTTCATAAGTGTAACCCATTCGCACGACTGGATCATAAGTATGGACCAACCATGTGAATGGACCCCATTCACACGACTGGACATGAGATTGCGCCATTCACCCGAATGGCTTATCAGAATGATCCATTCGACCGAATGAAAGGGTGCGAATGAGTCAGTCGACCGACTGAGACTTAGTCGGTTAACTGAAGGTGCAAATGAAAGGGCACGAATGAGTCAGTCGACCGACTGAGACTCAGTCGGCCAACTAAATGCGACTAACTGGGCCAATCGCACGACTGAGCCTCAGTCGCCCGAATGAACTGAGCAAATGAGGCCAGTCGGCCGATTGAACTCAGCTTCAGTATTTAAAGGGCCATAGTCGATCGCATTCCACTCATCACCCTCAATCGCTCCTAAATCGCACCAAGTACCATTACTCTGCCGAAATTCCTCTATACCTTGTTTTTACATCTTTATTGATCTTTTGACGTGGGTTGACGATTATACAGGTATATTGAAGTGAAATCTTACCGAAATCAAAAGACGTTGAACCCAAATTTGTGATATTTGAGTGAAATAAGAACCGGACTGTAAATGACCAAATAACCAACATAAACTAAGCAAAATGTTAAAATTAAGTTTAATAGGTTATTAGTGACAAGATGGCGAGTCTAATGGACCATTAAACCATGTTAAATTACTTGATTTGGTCAAGATTCGAACCACAGGTGACTGAACAGTGGGACAAGTGACTGGTCGACCAGATGAACTTCAATCGCACAATTGAATCTTGCGATTGGGTCAATCGGCCGAATGCACCATGCGAATGAACTCAGTCGACCGACTGAACCAATCGCAGACTCAACCAACAGATTGAACTAAGTCGCATGTCTCATTCACCCGAATGAGCTCAGTCGCATGAAAGGACAACCGACTGACTTCAGTCACATGATTCATTCGCACGAATGAATCAGATTGAATTTAAACTATACACCTTGAACTGAATTTTGAATGTATGACTTTCTAATGGTTCTGTGTCTTGTGTTTTAGTTCAATGGCTGATAGATGGTCCATCAATCCAAAGCACAATATATGTGCTCATTTGGACCATACGACTCGGAATGGGGTCGAGTTTACAGAGATTATTGTGTTCCTTCGACGTTCTCGGATACATAAAGCCATATCCACACCGTGTACTCCTTACAGGTCGTTACATCAGGCTTTCTGGGAGAATTCCTCCGTAGATCGTTCACGTGAGCCTTACAGCATGCGGAGCTCCATTCATGGTCATGATATTGAGATTACAGCGGCTGACATCCAGAGAGTACTTGATTTTGGGAACGATACTGATCACCCCACCAGACTACATCCATTCACAGTCAGAGGTTGCTTTCTCAGGATCAAGTACGCTGGGGACATAACTCAGTGTGCTCAACAAGAGCAACCTATGTCCCCAGTATAAGTACTTGGCGCATGTGATCCTAAAGTGTATTGCTTCTCTGAGGGTGGGTTTGATGACCTGTCAGACCAGATTCAAATGCCTATGTGGCACTGGTGCTGAACCACCCCTTCAGCTTCTCGAGCATGATCTTCTCATATCTAGTGGAGAATCTGGAGGCCAAGGGGAAGGAGGGTTTTTGTATGTACCCCAGATTTCTGCAGCTGATCTTCAACGAGAAGCTGCCATTACTTCCCAAGGAGAGCCATGATGCGGTTGCCTTAGAGATTATGGATGACACACTTTGGGTCGCATGAGAGTATATCGGGGCAAGCAGGTAAAGCCCCAGGTAAAGAGGTTGATCGGCCATCTGGCCAATGAAAGATATGTGGCACTAGGTAGACGCAAGTGGCGTCATGATGACAGCGATTCAGACGATGAGAGGCTAGTGCTCCCAGAGCATGATTTAGACGATGAGAGGCTATTGCTCCCAGAGCATGATTTAGACGATGATGACAGTGGGGATGCTGGGGATGATATGCTATTCCACCGAGGGGCACAGCTACAGATGTTATACCTCCAGTATCTCCCCAACAAGCGACATAGCTGAGTCACCGGGTTTCCACCAGGACTTCATTCATACCTGGTGAGGAGGAAGAAGAGTCGGATGAGGAGCCCTTGACGAGGACTGTGGGAAGCAAGGTTGTTCCCACAGAGTATGGACTCCGGGCGGTTGGTGAATGCCCCAGGGATTCGGGAGAGATGACTGCAGATCCTAGCTATGACCCTGAGTCAGCTAGCCGTTCTAGGGGGAGCATCCCCTCAACTGGATCGAGGAAGAAAAGGATGGCTCAGCCCCACGGCCAGAAGAAGAAGAAGAGAAGACTCACCTTCATCACCACCACAGCCAGTACATCTACCACCACCACTACCACTTCTACAGCCACACCATCCACCACCACAGCCACCACAGCTACACTACCACCACCCACCACTGTACATATGCCAACTACCACCATATCTTTCACTCCTACATCACCTCCACTATCTCACAGACCCAACCATCTTCACCATAGCCACCCCCACCACCACTATCACCAAGCAGGACCCTCATCCCATCCCGCACTATATATGGATCTCCTCTACCTCCAATTGGGGTAGAGGAACAACTTTCTGCGCTGAACCGGATGGTGATGCGTCTATTAGCTACTGATGAGGAGAGACGGCGCAGATCCGTCATCTGACAGATCTTACTGCAGCGCAGCATCTCAGCAGATCTCGGAGCAGGCTCGGTTGATAGATGAGCAGGCCCAACAAATGGCTGCTCAGAGCCACGAGATCGCCCAACTCCAAGAGCACAGTGTCACATCTACTAAAGGATTGAGGAGTTGGAGGAGGCTAAGAAGAACTTCATGCTAAAGCTTAAGGGATCTAAAGACAAGCCACTAAAGATTAAAGAGGGAGACGAAAATGATGAGGATGATGATGATGAGACTGAGGATGATGAGGGGATTAAGGACGAGAGAACAGAGGAGAGGAATGAGGATGATGATGATGAAGGAGGAGATGCAGCTGCATCTGCCTCAGCTCAAGGTCAAGATAGAAGATCAAAAAGAAATCAAGACCAACGAGCTTCCTCTTCTGCCTCACCTACTACTGATCCAGCGATTCAAGATAAAAGTATGATTATGATCATTTATTTGATAGCTTTTGTACTTGAATCATTTATTAAACTTATGTATTTGATGTTTATATTAAGATTAATGTATTTCTATCTTGATTATTAACTAATGTTTGCTGTGTTGAATGTTTTAAATCAAGCAGAACCCGATTTCCAAAGAGATGAATACGATATTGCTCCCCTCCAATAGGTCAAGACTCGACTGACGTTGAGTCTTGATCTGCAGGGTATTGTCAGGAGATGGGTTATGTATACTCCTGAGGAAGGAGAAATCATTCATAATCTTACTGACGAGCAATTAGCTGAGATCTTCAAGTTAAATCCCATGAGATTGTGAAGGATGCTCCAACGTGCGACTCGACAAGTGATGAAGAGCTCAACGACGTTGATGAAATAGAGATAGAAGATGTCACTGCAGAGCATTACCCTCAGTATGCTGAAAATGAGGGAAATGTGGTCCCCAATCTGGGTGAATCCCTTGTCAGTGATAAGTTTGAGGTGTTAGACAAAATGGAGTAGGAGTCAGAGAAGATAGAGGGAACGACACAAGCCTCAAATGATGATGTTGATATCCGAAAGGCTGAGTGGGCTGCCTGTTTTGAAGAAGTTAGAGCCAACACGCTGCACCTAAACAGGACGCCCACACCAAACTCTACAGAGTCAAGAAACTTCATAAGGTGTCAGGCAGGATTATAGCATGGGCATATTTTGAGGACCTTAACGTCTATGCAGTTAAAAGGGAGAAGGGCATAGAGTACTTTATATTTCAATATGATCTAAGACTTTACCAGGTTTTAAGCTCAACTAGTTGGCTAAACTAAAGTTGTTGTATGCTGACCCAAGAAAGATGTCAGGCTGGTTTGAGGCTGCCCTAAGGAAGGAGTACCACACCAGGTGGGTTAAATTTAGACCCGAACATCCTACAAGGTACATCAGAAGGTCTGAAGTTGATGCCATTACTGGAAAGCCAAAGATAGTGTTGAAGTGGATTCCTCCGCACACGATGTCAAGAATCCCACTCAGGGAAATGCCATAGGACTTCACTCACACTTTAGGTGGTGGTACTACGATTGGAGGACAGAGAAGCGGTCATAGTCCTAAACAAAGAGGACCAAATGGATACTATCAGGGTATTTGACCCAATGTGGCTTACCACTTGTCAGCTAATGATGTCTACACTCTATATAAGTGGCCACTATTCTATGATACACAGGATATAGTACAAGCCCTCCAGTTCCAGAATGTCATAAGACTCTGTTTTGCATTTGAGATTCATGCAGGAGTCACAAAAGAGGATAAGTACAAGAAGTATGAGGGGTAATGAAGAAAACAAGACATTAGAGAGATCTAGGTCCAAGGGGAGTTTGTTGATACATGTATGTCCTAGATCATGATATAAATGTAATAGATCTTGTTTGTCTGATTCTGATATAATGGTTGGAATGATTAATGAAATGATATTGGTTGTTTGTTATTTATAATGTTTAATAATTCATTAATGAGTCGATGTTGAATTGGTTAATTAGGTTTGTGGTTGTTTGAATTGTTACCATAATGTTATATTATTAATATATTCAAACTTAACACATGAAGTTCTCATGCGAATGGCCCATGCGAATGGACCATACGCATGAATAACTTCATACGAATGACTCAGTCGCACAACTGAACCAGGAGACTAGATCAATCGTATGATTGTAACATAAGATTGGCTCAGTCGCATGACTGAACACTCAGCCGTGCGAATGAATCAACCCCATAGTTCAATCGCGCGACTGAACCATACTAATGGTTCAGTCGCACGAATGAACAATACTAACCTATAAATACAACCCAATTCGTGGAAATACGAGGGCATTCATTTTATTTCGACTCCAGATGTACCCTAGCCGTCCAGAAGCCTCCAAGTTGATACTCCAAGTTCATAGAACGCTGTAGATCGATTCCTAATCGATTCTTAACGTTTGATTCAATACTTATTGATTCTACATGCGTTCTCACTGATTGGATCGCCAATCAAATAGGATACGCACTATTGGTTTGGTTTACACGTTAATCATTCGGTATTTCGTTCAAATACCTAGTCCTAATAGTGGCCTTGATCTCTTGAGCCTTATTTGATCTTCTCTTAGCTGCTCTGACTAAGTCCATCCTCTTAGACTTTGTCATCTCGGGTCTTTCCTTTCCTTAGGAAAATAGTGACCTTTTTAGGATGATCTTCTTTACTCATCTCAAATCCATCCTTCAATATCTCCTCTTCATCATCTTCTTCAATAGGGTCTATGAGGGAAGCTCATCTTGACAAGTCCATACTTATAGATCTTATAGTTAATAAAGTATGTGGAAGAGCTATCTCATTAGATCCCATTCCTTGTTTGTTCTAATAACACACTTTTGCATGAAAGGATGAGGATATTGTGTTCTTAAAGGTCTCTTCTTCAAGAACACATTTTTTGCTTTAGATTTACTGATCACAAGCTCAACCTGGTATTTAGCTATCTTAGTGATGAGATCTTTGATTTGAGTACTGTAGTTGGTATGTTCATGCTTAAGAGTTGAAATTATTTTCACTAAATCTTCTATTCTAAGTTTATAATCATTCTTAGCTCTTTTGAAATTAGAGTTTAAGATGTTTAAAGACTCAAGGTCAGATCTCATCTCTAAGTTATAGAACCTATTTTTGTTAACTTTAGCAATGCATTCTGGGTACAAAGATGTTTCCATACCTTGACTTCTTTATGATCATCCATTAGTTCTTGGTTTGGAGATGCATCTTCAACCTGGAAACTTCAATCAAAGCCTCCTTCTATAATAGCAACTATAGTTTGCTGCTTAGGCTTCTTAGTGTGTGGAGCTCCTTTAGTGTAGTTTGGCCTGGGTTGTTCTTGGCCACCATTTGTTCTTGGTGCCTTGCCCTCCCTAGCAAAGTGTCTTATTTGGTTATAGTTGTAACACTTCACTTTGCTTTTGTCCAGTCTAATCTTTCCACTGGATACATTGCTGGAAACTTCCTCCCTGTCCTCTTGTAGAACTTATTAGCTCTATGAATGAGAAGAGCCATCTATTGGACTATCTCCATGTACTCCAAATCATCTAGATAGATGCAGTTTAAGTCTTCAAGGGTGAAAAGGAAGTTGCCAATCCTTTCATCCATAAACACAAAGGCTTATGATGAGCTTGTCTCTTGGAATGTGCTTCCTTGGATGTAGCTCTCCAATGGTTTCTTCATGAAAGTAATGAAAAGGCCTTTTGTGAGTTAGGGTAGCAATGAGATGATGTTATGGTTCTCTATAATCACATTCTACCATATGGAGGGCTGAACTTTGTTGATTGTTAGAGTTACTATCTAGTTTTGCATGTTCATCTCCATTTGGTATCAATTGAGTATACCATATAACTTAGCAAGAGTAAAGGTCTTGATATTTTCAGTCCTTTTAATGACCACACATAGTGTGTCCATTGTTTAGGAAGTGAGGACATAAACTTCCTCACTATTCTCAAGAGTTACTCCAACATCCATTAGAGTATCTGAAGTATTACTGAGTCTTGTTTTCACCTATCTTGAGGTGAAGTTCTCAAACTATTGCTTCAAGAGTTCTTTCTTATTCTATTTAGCTTCATTAGACCCCTCATACATCAGCTTCAATGCATCACATAGTTTTTTAGCAGGTTTGCACTTTTAAAGCCTCTGTAGATAGAGTTTGGAAGAGTAATTTGGAGGGCAGTCATGGCTTTCTAATCTACATCTATCATCTTAGTCTTATTTAGAGTAGTCGGCCACTTCCTTTGGTATCATGCACCTCCAGCAACAGCTGAATAGGTGCATGGCACATGAGGTCTAGAGACAGCACATCCCCACATCCTACTGTCTTGAGACTTGATGAAGCCTTCCATTCTTTGGAACCAAGTATCAAAGTCATCAAGAATGATCGGTGGAGACTTTGTCATAGTATCAGATTCCATATAAGCCTTTGAGAAAACTACCATTTAAGATGTGAAGTGATTTGTGAAATTGAGAGGATTTAAGATGGTGAGATCTTACAATCAAGAGCCTGAAATGCTTTGATACCAATTGCATGACTGGTTAAAGGATGGTCAATACAATCAGTCTCACAATAAGGAGAGTGTTAAACCACTTAACAAAGCAAAGTGGGAACTGGGATTATATAAGAGGCACTAAGAACACAAGTAAGTATTAAGACAAAATAAAAATTAAGAACAAGATAAGTATAGTTTTCAAGAATGTTGTATACTACTTTCAAGTTCTATTATAAGTATTATAAAGCATAAAAAGAAATACAAGAACCTAAGATACTTTATACCACATCCTACTGCCGACTATACTTTGAAAGCCAGCTGGAAAACACTAATCTAGACAACAAGATCAATGTATAGTCAAAAGGCAGATCACCCTTGACTTGGGAAGATCATGGATAGGTTAGACTCACCTTAGATTAGATTATTTATATTTCATTGTAATAGGTCTTATGTTAGCTTACTTTTGTATGTAGTTAGATTTATTTTGTTTTGCGGTCCAGTGAAACTATGAGCAAAACTATAGTTTCGCTCACAGTCAGCTGTTTAGTTCTCTCAGCGAAACTGTTGTTTCTGTCGGGCTAAACTATAGTTTCGGCAGAACAGTTTCGCTAACAGCGAAACTGCTGCGAAAATAAGACTGCTATATATAGTTTTGATCCTTATCGTTGTTAGCTAATCTTGCAAAACCCTATATTCTTGTTGCAAGTCACCTTTGTAAGAAGTAATTTCACAGAAATATCATTGTGCTTTGTTGTCATTCAATATATTGATCATCATTGTCTTACTTTGATTGAATTGTTATTGTCTTGATCTTCATTATTTGTCTTGTCTATTGTTTGTATTTGATATTGAACAATTCAACAACTCATTTTTATGTGATGATATTATTTTCGATTCCACCAATTCACAATTGTGTCGGGAGTTCAAGGAGGTGATGTGTAGTCGCTTTGAAATGAGCATGATGGGGGAGATGTGCTTTTTCCTTGTCTTACAAGTGGATCAAAAGCTAGAGGGTATTCTCATTCATCAAGAGAAGTATGTTAAAAGAGATTTTGAAGAAATTCAAGATGGATGACGCTCTTCCTGAAATGACTGCTTTTATGCTCAAACGTGCCTCACTCCTGACGAGAACGGGAAACCTGTTGATCCTCATCTCTACAGATCCATGATCGGTTCTCTTATGTATCTTACAACAAGTCGTCTTGACATCACTTTTTCTATAGGATATTGTGCTCGATACCAATCTGCCCGAAAGAGTAGACATGAAAAGGTCGTAAAAAGAATTTTTCGTTATCTTAAAGGCTCTTCTAGTTTAGGTCTTTGGTATCCCTCTATTGCGAACTTTGATTTACATGCTTATTCTGATAGTGATTCTAATGGTTGCAGGTTAAACAGAAAATCGGTGACCGACGGATGTCAATACCTGGGCGATTGTCTGGTTTCATGGCAAAGCAAGAAACAGACCATTGTTTCCCTCTCTATAGGCGAAGCAGAATACATTGTTGCCTCTAGTTAGTCTTCACAAGTTCTTTCGATACAACGCCAGATGATTGACTATGGAATCAACTTTATCCATACACCGTTGTTTTTTGACGACGAAGCAGCCATTGGGATCGCTAAGAATCCTATACATCATTCTCGAACCAAGCACATCGAAACACGGATTCATGCAATCGTGATGCTCAGGAAAAGGGTTTTATTGATATTATTCCCATTGACACAAAAAATCAAAAGTCAATCTTTCACAAAAACATTTGATAAACCTCGTTTTTATGAATTGATCTCTGGGCTAATATCTTTATAAAACTCTTTTTCTTTAAACTTATTATTTTCTTAATAAAAATAATAGAATAATAATTAAAATAATAATAATAAATTTCCACATCTTTCTTAGGTGGAGAAATTTAGGGGGAGAGTTATTAATTAACAATGAAAAGATATTCGGGAACTTGAAAAGAGATGACGGGAAATGATTATATATCTTCTGGATATGCTTGTTTGTGCATGACTGGTGTTTAAAATGAGAAATAATTGTAACTGATGTTGTTATCTGATTCACATATTATTTTTAATTGCAAATAATAGAAAAACAAATAGATTCTTTAATGATACTTGGTAGTCTCAGCCTGAAGAATAAAGTAGACAGCAACATAATGTGTAAATTAAAATATATGCTTAAGGACGTCTGGATTTACGCAATCATTTTGGCCTACAAAAAACTGAGTCCCGACAAAAATTGGATTGAGAATTGATCTTTAACACACCATGATATAAATCATATAAGCCCTATATTTGAGTCATGTTTGGTGTATTTATGTGTCTTGTGTTTATGCTAATCTCCTTTGCGGTATGGAAGTACTGACTTGGAGTGATGATCTTCTTTGCTATACGATAGTACTGACCTGGAGCTCTCATCGGCACATGATTAAATGGCCATCTCCTTTGTTATACGTGAGTATAGACCTGGAGCTCTCACCATTTTGTTCTAAGTTGTGTCAAATCATCTAACGATGAATCCAATCACTTGCACACTAATGCACAAGCCTGCTCTATAAAGATCGTTACAAAATTCAAGAAATCCTGAGTTGGGTGTGTTGAATTCTTTATGCCCAGACACATAGAACATTGATGTGGTTAGTACGTCATGATCCAAGTCGGGTCATACCCATAACAAGCTAAGCAAACACCAAATATATTTAATTGATGATATGATCATACAATTAAATATATATACACCAATTTAGAAAATGGGTTTTCTAAATAAGTTGCATATGAGATTGAACAATTTATATGGATATTTTATTTGATAGATGTTGTTTGTAATGTTATTTAAGTTACTTAAATAACATCAAATATAAGAGAGTGTGTATGTGTTATTCTATTAAAAGGTTAATTATATGAATAACCTTATAAATGACTTGTTAATGTGTTTAATCTTGTTTCAAGTTTTGGGGGGAAAACCCATTGTTAAATGGGTATTCGGCCGCCCACTTTCAAGTGGGGTTTCTTTGCTTTTCCCTAGTGGTCTTGGAACAAACATAACACACAAGTCATTCACTCCACTCCTCTCTCTCTCTTACATGCAAAAACCTCAAGAAAAAAGGTTTTTCTCTCTTCTTGTTGAAGAAATTGCGGCTGAAAGAGTATCTAGCAGCTCTTCTTTCATTTTTGGGTGGTTCAAATCCTAGCAAGAAGGTGTTTTTATAGCTTGGGGTATGCAGCTTGAGAGGACCTCCTTTGGTGCCTTTTGTCGTTTCTTGGAGCTCATCCTCTTCAATCTCTTCCTTTTTGCTGCTGAAAAGGTAGTCTATGGCAGCCTCATTATGGCTGTCCATAATGTTTGTTTTGTGTTAAGATAGCTAGTCTTTATGCACATATAAAGATCCTATGTTTATGGGTTTGTTTTAACTTGTAATATCAGGATGAAACCCGAATTTCATTTCATTAACTAAGTTATAATGCTTGTTTTCGCTGCGTTTTCACTAAGTTCAAATGGTTAAACTATGAATCTTGTTCTAACAAACCCTAACATTGGCATCTAGAGCCGGTTATGTGGATAGCTAGCTTGTTTTGTCCTTGTTATTTCATTTCATGGGACTTTGAAACCCTTTTAGGGGCTAATGTTCATGTTTTATGAATCCCCCACTTTCAAAGTTATATCACACATGCTTGTGATTAAACTTTGAAAGACATGTATGTTATATTTGGTGTTGTTTGGGCATGATAAAACCTGAAATTTCAGTTTATGTTGGCTGAAATTTCGTGGGTTTTAAGTGGGGATTCATTGTTGTTTGGATGATATGATCATTGTTCATTATGGTGCATAACCTAGCCCTTGACCTTGTGTTGTTTGGATGTTGTAATGGTTGTATTCATTCATTCAATTGGGTTGTATAGTCTATTGTTTGTGCTTTGTTTAAAGTGTAATTTATTTATTATTGGGCTGTAATAAATAGATTAGGTACTTTTCATATTACTAGAAATCTTGTATTAGGACATAATGTCTTGTAATATGAAGATGTACGTGTTAGAAGCACAAAGGAAAGACACAAGAAACATGGAGCATTTGGATGCGGTTTAAGTGGGAGGTTCATGGAACTTTTGTGATGTGTTGACCCTTAGGAATGTCCTATGGTCCACACTTGTGATGGCAAACAAGTGTGGCCACTTTAGATGCTATGGGTATGCACTTACATTTGGTTGATTCATGGTTGTTTGATTATGGTATTGTGGTTGATGACTTTACATATGATGTTTGCTTAACTATCCTTTCCATGATCATAACAAACTATCTAAATGGGCTTTAATCATTAAAAGCTAATAAAAGGTTATTAAAATTTTTTTATGATTTCAAAGATTAAAAGGGGTTTAATCAATGTACCATAAGGTATCTTGTTTGGAAAACATACAAATTGTAAATATAATGTTTTCTAAACTGTATTATATATCTCTATACCTTTTGTAAAATAAAATAAGATCAACACCATCCTTTTACACAACACTTGAATGCTTGGGAACTCTTAGTGGGATAAAGGTCACCTAACCATTTTGAGGGAACTTGTGACTTGAGGTGAGAATGCCATATTCGTGGGATAAAGGTCACCTAACCCTTATTTTGACAAACTCACAGTGGTGTAAGTAGGGTGTCTTGATTTGCAAACCATGTCAAATGGATCACCTATGATATGATTTCCAAATGGGTGTGATGGGATTAACATGCCGACTTTACATATGATGTTTCAAGTCGATCCCATACCTCTAGAAGTTGCAAATGGTTGCAATCGTCAATCGTTGACCACTTATTAATTTAAATCGTGGGATAAAGGTCACCTAACACCATTTAATGTAATGTGGGATTCTAGATTTTAATATGATAATGACCTTAAAAGGTATAATTATTAAAATAACAATATCAAAAATACTAAAATTGATCTTTGTTAAATTTTGTAGATGGACACCAATAATTATGATAATCACGATAATTCATCCACGTCCACCCAATCTTTACGAGCGATTCTCCAAAAGGAACGTCTAAACCATAACAATTTTATCGATTGGTATCGAAACTTGAGAATCGTTCTCAAGCAAGAGAAACGATCATATGTTTTAGACAATCGTCCCCGATCAACCTAGTGAGGATGATGAGGAGGCCTATAATGATTGGATAAAGTACACTAAGGACTCTGTCCAAGTGTCTTGCCTTATGTTGGCAAGCATGACTCCGGATCTCCAGAAGGAGTATGAGCATCACGGAGCTTATGACATGATAACCCAACTGAAGGAAGGAACGTTCCAACAGCAAGCAAGGGTTGAGCGCTTCGAAACGTTCGAGCGCTCCATGCATGTCGTATGGACGACAACCAATCAGTTTCATCTTATGTGCTTAAGATGAAAAGTCACATTGACCGCCTCGAAAGGCTAAACTGTCCCGTCTCAAAGGAATTGGCCACGGATTTGATCCTCAATGGTCTTACCAAAAGGTTTGAGACGTTCGTGTTGAACTACTACATGAATGCTTGGGACAAAAGCATTGGTGAGCTTCACTCTATGCTCAAAACGGCGAGGCGGCCATGGGTAAAAGAGTTTTACCCGTTCTCACCATCCATGAAGGTGGGAAAAAGAAAAGGCCTATCCCACACCCAAGGCAAGAGTTGCCAAGGGTAAGGGACCCGTAATGGAAAAGGAGGAAAGGGGTGGAAGGGTGCCACCCAAAGCACAGGAGAAGAGGCAAAAGGTTGCTTCTAATGACCCATGCTACAAGTAGGGGAGATTGGACACTGGGCAAGAAAGTTGTTGTCATCTCCAAGAGTTGAAAGCAAAGAGGGAGTCGGGCAGACCTCAGGTACTACATACATGATCCACATTGATTTAACGTAATATCCTCCAACACATGGGTATTAGATACCGGATGTGGAACTCACATTTGCAATTTGTTGCA
Source organism: Flaveria trinervia (assembly GCA_025506515.1). NCBI lineage: Eukaryota > Viridiplantae > Streptophyta > Magnoliopsida > Asterales > Asteraceae > Flaveria > Flaveria trinervia. Next base: position 61,595,531 of record CM046443.1, read on the forward strand.
GGGGTTCAAAAGAAGTAGCAACTTCAACAAAGGGGATGTTAGCCTCTATATGCGCAATGGGGCTAAAGTTCAAGTTGAAGGCCGTGGTGACTACATCTTGAAACTTCCAAATGGTTTGCAAGTAATTTTGTACAATTTTTTGTATGCTCCTAGTTTGACTAGGAACATTATTTCCGTAGCCCTATTAAAACATTTTGGATATATATTATCATTTATTGGAAATGAAATCCATGTTACTTTGAATGACATGTTTTACTTTAAAGCTATTCCCATCAATGGTATCTATGAATTGGTTCGTGAAAATACATTGAATGATAGCTTATTGTACCAAACTAGTACCAAGAAACTCAAATCGGATTTGAGTAATACTTATCTTTGGCATTGTCGTCTTGGTTATATAAACAAGAAAAGAATACAAACATTACAAAAGAATGGTCTTTAAAAACAAATGAATGTGATTCATTGATGTATGTGAGTCTTGTTTACAAGGTAAAATGACCAAGGCACCTTTTAGTGGCAAAGCCGAAAGGGCAAAGGATTTATTAGGTATCATACATTCGGATGTATGTGGTCCTTTTAAACTATGACAAGGTACAATTAAAAATACTTCATTACCTTTACTAACGACTACGATATCGATAGATGTATGTGTACTTGTTAAGACACAAAGATGAAGCTTTTGAAATGTTCAAGATCTTTCAAAATGAGGTACAAAATCAACTCAATAAGTCAATTAAAATTCTCCGCACCGATAGAGGAGGTGAATACCTGAATGATGCTTTTAGGGACCATCTTAGAAGTTGTGGGATTGTCTCACAACTATCTCCATCGGGAACACCACAACATAATGGCGTGTCCAAGCGGAGACAAATTAAACTCTATTGGATATGGTTCGATCTATGATGGCTAGAAGCTCATTACCTCTATCATTTTGGGGTTTTGCTCTGCTCTCTGCGGCCCGTATTTTGAATATGGCCCCAACCAAGAAAGTGGAAAGGACACCTTATGAATATGGCATGGAAGGGTTCCACCATTTTCATTTGAGGGTGTGAGGGTGTGAGGCTTATGTGAAGACTCCCACCTCGAACAAGTTAGAAAGCCGCTCCACTAAGTGTATCTTTATTGGATATCCAAGAGATTCTATGGGATATTATTTCTATGATCCAATATAACAAAAGGAGTTTGTAGCCAAAAAGGGTGAGTTCTTGGAAACCAAATTCCTTATGAAGGAACTGGTAGTAGAACTGTGGATCTTGAAGAGGATCAAGAACCGCAACTCGATACACGTTTGGTTGAAACTAGCACTCAACATGAGGATGTTGAAAGTGATCAAATAGTTGATCAATACACAGAAAACATTCGCAGATCTGGTAGAACTAGTAATCCACCTGAAAGATATGGATTTTTCACTGATGGATGCTATGTGATAGATTTTGATGAACCAATCACATACCATGATGCATTGTCCAATTTGGATTGTGACAAATGGCTTGAAGCCATGAACGTTGAGATGCAATCCATGTATGACAATCAAGTATGGGACTTGGTTATACCACCTCTTAACACCAAATTAATTGGATGTAAGTGGGTTTTCAAAAGGAACACCGATATGCATGGAAACCTGGATACTTATAAAGAAAGACTTGTAGCAAAGGGTTTCACTCAAACTCAAGGGGTTGATTATGATGAAACTTTCTCACCTGTTGCATGCTAAAATCTATTAGGATATTGTTTGCCATAGCTGCTCATTATGATTATGAGATTTGGCAAATGGATGTCAAAACGGCTTTCCTAAATGGATATCTTGAGGAAGATGTCTATATGGTTCAGCCTGAAGGTTTTGTCGATCCAAAACATCCTAACAAAGTATTCAAGTTAAAAAAAATCAATCTATGGATTGAAACAAGCATCAAGAAGTTGGAATCACCGTTTTGATGAAGAAGTAATTAAATTGGATTCATCAAGAACGCTGATGAAGCTTGTGTATATAAGAAAGCTAGTGGGAGCATCATCACTTTCCTAGTATTGTATGTTGATGACATACTACTATTTGGAAATGACATTCCAACCTTGGAAGGTGTAAAAACCTGGCTTGGAAGTTGTTTTTCCATCAAGGATCTTGGTGAAGCCGCCTATATTCTAGGAATAAAGATCTATAGGGACAGATCAAAGCGGTTGATTGGTCTAAATCAAAGTGCATACATTGATAAGATCTTGAAAAGGTTCAAGATGGAGAACTCTAAGAAAGGTACGGTACCTATTCAAAGAGGAATGATATTGAGTACGACTCAATGTCCAAGCTCAAAGGATGAGCAAGATAAAATGAAAGGAATCCCATATGCATATGGTATTGGATCCATCATGTATACAATGATATGCACTCGGCCGGACGTTTCATGCGCCTTAAGCATGACAAGCCGTTACCAGCAGAATCCTGGAAGCAGTCATTGGATGGCTGTTAAGAACATAATTAAGTACCTAAGGAGGACTAAAGATATGTTTCTAATCTATGGATCTGGTGATGAGGAACTCGTTGTAAAAGGTTACACAGATGCGAGTTTCCAACCGATCGTGATGATTCACGATCACAATCTGGATACATTTTCATTCTGAATGGAGGAGTCGTCTTTGGAAGAGCTCTAAACAGGATGTGGTGGCTTTATCAACTACAGAATCAGAATACGTCGCCGCCTCATTGCAGCTCAAGAAGCTGCATGGTTGAAGAAATTCATTGCCGATCTAGGGGTTGTCCCTTCCATTCAGGACCCCCTAGAGATCTTTTGTGATAACGAGGGTGTGATTCTCAAATCAAGGAACCTCGTGCTCATCAAAGACTAGGCACATTGAGCGGAGATTCAACTACATACGAGATGAGAAAGGAAAGATATGTATTCGCAAAGTTCACATAGATCAAAATATTGCGGATCCTTTTACGAAGCTCCTAGAAAAGGCAAAGCATGAAGGTCATACCTATGCCATGGGACTTCGATATTCTAGTGATTGGATTTGATCTGTGATTTCGTATTTGGATATTTGGAACTCTCTTACTACGTGGATAAAATTATTTGGTTATAATTTTCAACAAATGTTCCAATTTACCATGTTTAATCCATGGGTAAATTGTTTACTCTAAATGTCCGTAGTCGTTCATACTTGTGAGAACAAGTATGAGGGTAAGATTATTATGAATTTGGATTGGTGGATATTCATAAGGAATGAATATAGAGCAAATGGTTGCTGCTAAAGTTCATAGATATTTGTGGGATACAAATATTGGACTGACCCGCATCTCAAATTTTACTACATGGAATCTTCCAGATTGATCATAAGTAAATTTGAGTAAAGGCGAATATCATTTGGTATCCTCAAACCTGAGATACATACTGGGTTTTGATATTCACCAAGTGTTATACCTTGAGCTAGTTCTTCACTGCCCTGAAATAATGGACAGTACGTAAGGCTATGTTCAGACGTGACACGAAGTGTTTGTGAGAAACGTATGTATTCAAGATGGAATTTGTTCCTCTTATTCGTTGAGAGCAAGATGTCTAAGGCCTGATAAGTTAAATCAACAAGGAATGATCATTATGTGTCCTTGGATTTAACATCACATCTGTAACAAAAGGATAAATGATTGATTCACCTAAATCATTTCAAGTTGGATACTTAAAGGGGATGATGTTATTGAATGGCTTTAAGTCATGCGTATTAAGGGTAGTAAACCATTGTTAGGCAGTATTTACTGCTTGCATCAATCTTCTATGAATCTTGTGCAAGTGGGAGATTGTTGAATTCTTTATGCCCAAGACACAGAACATTGATGTGGTTAGTACGTCATGATCCAAGTCGGGTCATACCCAATAACAAGCTAAGCAAACACCAAATAATATTTAATTGATGATATGATCATACAATTAATATATACACACCAATTTAGAAAATGGGTTTTCTAAATAAGTTGCATATGAGACAATTTATGGATATTTTATTTGATAGATGTTGTTTGTAATGTTATTTAAGTTACTTAAATAACATCAAATAATAAGAAGTGTGTATGTGTTATTCTATTAAAAGGTTAATTATATGAGTAACCTATATAAATGACTTGTTAATGTGTTTAATCTTGTTTCAAGTTTTGGGGGGAAAACCCATTGTTAAATGGGTATTCGGCCGCCCACTTTCAAGTGGGGGTTCTTTGCTTTTCCCTAGTGGTCTTGGAACAAACATAACACACAAGTCATTCACTCTACTCCTCTCTCTCTCTCACTTACATGCAAAAACCTCAAGAAAAAAGTTTTTTCTCTCTCTTGTTGAAGAAACTTGGGCTGAAAGAGTATCTAGCAGCTCTTCTTTCGTTTTTGGGTGTTCAAATCCTAGCAAGAAGGTGTTTGTCATATAGCTTGGGGTATGCAAGCTTGAGAGGACCTCCGTTGGTGCCTTTAGTTGTTTCTTGGAGCTCATCCTCTTCAATCTCTTCCTTTTTGCTGCTGAAAAGGTAGTCTATGGTAGCCTCATTATGGTTGTCGATAATGTTTGTTTGTGTTAACCTAGCTAGTCTTTATTCACATATAAAGATCCTATGTTTATGGGTTTGTTTATAACTTTGTTATATCAAGATGAAACCCGAATTTTCAGTTCATTAACTAAGTTATAATGCTTGTTTCCGCTGCATTTTCACTAAGTTTAAATGGTTAAACTATGAATCTTGTTCTAACAAACCCTAACAGGGTGAGGGTTTTTGCCAAATGATTGTGGGGTCCTAGCATTCTAAAGCATTAATCGGACCTTAACGAATCATCTACTGCTTGTTGAAAAAGAAAGGGCATGGTTTTAAGTGGACAAACATATCAGTAATCATTATTGATATGTTTGAGAATTTCAAATTCATTCAAAGGCTGTGATTAAATTCAGTTATCAGTGTGATCTCATTGCTTGTGGATGATGAAATTCATCTTTGTGCTAAAATATATTGCAGGATCGATGTTTGTCACTAAACATTTATGTTTTTCTCTCAAACTCACCTAGAACAACACTCGGGATAAGATAGAATCAGTAAGAGTTGATCACAATATAGAAAAGTAATAAAGAACATAGGAAGTAATTTTCAAGGTACTATTATATATTGCTTCTCAACTCAAAATACAAGACTCTTACAAGCAGTTTTGTTACAATGAGTTACAAGGAGAACCTATATATACTACCTATAGCCGGATATACTTTGATACCAGCTGGGATCCTATAGCTAAAGTCTATACTACAAGACTAAAGTTTAAGGTATCTCGGATAAAGTCTTATCTGAGATTTAGTAGTCAGGACATGTCCCTGACTTACCTTTTGTCATCAACTAAAGTTGGTAACATGTACTATCATGAACAGGTGAACAGTGGAATAAAGTATGGTCAACTGCATGGCTCTTTAGGAAAAAGCCATGTAGTATCAGAGGTCTGCAGCGGAGTGTCAAAGACCATACTTGTGTCCACTGGTTCATAGCAGTGTCTTCCGAAGGTTAAATGGCTTCGAAAGAGTAAGTACTTTCGAAGCCACTTATACTTCGGAAGAGGCTGTTTCTTCCAAGGCTTGGAGACTTCTTCTTTTCATCATACTTCGGAAGTGGTCTTCAGTTCATTCTTCTAAGGCTTGAACTTCGGAAGTATACGCTTGACTTCAAAATTAGAGTTCTGTCTTCGGAAGTTGATCTTTCACTTTGTCTTCGGAAGAACTCTACAACCTTCGGAAGTTCCATGCTAAGCTTTGGAAGCCTTTGCATTCAGTACCTAAATTATCTAAGTGATTTCGTTTTGGTTGTATTAGCCTTCTTGATCCAACAAACTCACCCTAGGTTGTTGCTACCAAAACTTCACTTATTCCTGCTTCTCAAAACTTTCAGCACCAAGAAGAGTAAAGATTTGTCTGTCTCCTTGTTCTTCCCTGATGTGGTGCTGAGAAGTTTGTACAGATCCTTGGTGGACAGGATATCCAGTCTGTCACCTTGGATAACATGTACCCTTTGTTGTTGCCCTCTAAAAAGAGTTAGTTGATGGGAACTGTAATCATATTCCCATCTGACTATAGGTTCCAATTCTAGACCCTCCACCATCTGTAGAAAGGCAGTGCCTTTGGTGGGAGGTCTTTCCTTGTCTTCTTGTTTTCTCAATATCAACTCTTATTCAATCTTGGCCTTTGCAGTTAACTCGGCTAGGTGAAGGCTGCTAAGATGATTTCTTATGAGAGCGGCAGCTTCAGAGTTGGAGGGGTTGGAGAATGGCTTCTCTGCTAACTCAGCAATATCAAACCTGTTGGAGTGTAATAGAGAGGTTATATTAAGTCTATTGAGTTCGCCATTCTCCCTTTCCACAACAAAGTTGTGAGAAGTTTCATCGAACCTCCACTAGACTGTTTTCTTTCTAGGCACAGGAGACTGACTAGGAATCTTGTCCTTTTTCTTAGTGTCTAGCAGAGTCACCAGTTTCCTTCTAAGTTTCTTCTTTTCATCATTTAATGAATCTGAGTTGAGGCCTAGAAGTCTAGCTGCCTGGTCTAGTGTTCCTCTAGGTAAATCAAGAAATTGATCAATTGTGAGGGAACAAGAGGATCCATCAACATAGGTAATGTTGACAGAATCTTCATCAAATGAGACTTCGCCCAGAGTTGTGCAGTTGATTAGCTTGGTCTTGATTACCTTAAACTCCTCAAGAGAGAGATGTTGAGAAGGCTGAGGGGATGGTTTGGATGGTAGTTGGGTGGGTTGAGGTTCAGATGTTCTGGTGAGTGTTTTGGGTTGAAGGATAGAAGTTTGGGAGGTTGTGGTGAGGGAGAAGATGTGGGTAATGGTGTGGGTTCAGGGGTGAAAGGCTTGGTTTTAATGGTGAAGGGTGAGGGTGAAGGTGAGGGTTGAGGTGGAGTGGTTGCAGTGAAGGTCATCCCCTTTACCCTTCTGTACATATCTTTTCTCTTCCCCATCCGATGTTAGCCTTGATTTCACTGACAATCCATTGAAGTGTCTTTTCAGACATGGGACCCACTTGCCTGCCAGAGAAGCCATGGGCCCGAAGATAGTCTTTCATCCAGGCCTTTTCAGTGAGCTTCTTGGTTGCAGTTTCCCTAGCCTTTTCTTCCTTTTTCTTCTTCTCCTTTGCCTTTTTCTCTTGCAGCCTTCTTCCTTTCTTTCTCCATTTGATCCTGCTCTTTGTTGTAGAGCCAGAGGATCGTATCATCATTGTGTGGAGAAAGTTCTTGAAGATTAAAGCCTCTGGAGAGTAGGAAGTTTATCCTGTCTCTCCTCAGCTGCAGCTCAGCTTCCTTCTGTTTTTCTTCTTCTTTCTCCAAGGCCAACCTGGCTTCTTCTTCAAGTTTCAACCGGGTTGCCTTCTCTAGATCCACCAACTCCTCTCGTGGTAGCAGCAGTTTCTCTTCATTGGCAGCTCCCATTTGGATAAGCTGGTCAATGATCTCTTCTCTTCTTTTGTTGTTGACAGCCTCCTAATTGGTTGCAGCTGTTTTTGTACTGGCAGCTAGCAACTTCTCAGTTGGAAGTCTTCCTTTCTTCTTAATTTTTCAATCTTCTCCTCTTCCTGAAGCTCTTCCGCAGTCAATTTTCTTTTGCCTTTGTCTTTTGAAGTGCTTGACTATGGTGGTTTTGGAGAGAGGGTTCTGACTATGAGAGAGGCAGAGATGGTGTGTGTGATGGAGGAAGTTTCAAAAAGTCCTCGCTGTTCACCTCAGATTCCATTTCAAGGATTGCATCTATGATGATCAGTTCCTCGGACATCTTAAACAGTCCTTCCGCATCTTCCATTTCAGCTTCGGAAGATTCAGCTTGTTCTTCCGAAGCTTTAACTTCAGCTTCAAAAATTGGAGGAGATGCAGATTTTGTCCTAACTGTTTCAGTTGCTGGACCATCAATCCCCATTTCCCCTTAAAAATGAATCTTAGGTTCCATGTGGACCTTAGGTTAACCAACTTCTTCCACAGTGGTAGAAGGTGCAGTCAGCCTCTGAAGCTCTTCAGCTCCAAAGTAGAGCATTGCAGCATCAGGACTTGGCTGATCTGTGGAGGATCTCAACAGAAACTTGGTGAAGAGTCTGTAGAGATCACTGAGCATCTTTGAGTCAATCTGCAGAATGACTTGAGCTGGCTCAGACACAGTAATGATAGGAGTAGATGAAGTTGAAGTTGGAGTTAAAGTGTGGCTTTGTTGGGGGTCTTCAAGTGTTTGTCTCTAAACATTCTCTCCCTTTTTGGTAGCATCATCTTGAGAGCTAGATGAGCTAGAGGAAGAAGTCAATGAGACCTGAATAGGTACATGCCTGATAGACCTCTCTGTCTGTTTCTCAGCTAGTTTGGCCTTGAGATTGTCAATCTCAAGTTGCTGAGTGGCGGACCTTGCTTCTAAATTCCTAACCAAAGATTCAAGGTTTGAGACTTTAGATAGAAGGTTGTGAATGAGGAGTTTCATGCTTCCCTCGTCTTCTTTTGAAGAATCACGGGGAGATGAGGTAACATACCTGGTATGTTCAGCCTCACCACCAGATGTGGTTTCTTGGCACCCTGGTTTCCCGTGCTCAATGATGTCTCTTTCAGAGTCATCAAAGTGCTCGGTTGCCACAGATTCAGTCTGAGATATGTTACCACTATCCACAAGGTCCATTGAGGCACCTTCTGTAGTGGCAGCTGAATCTGCATGAGTCCCCTCCACATCAGTGGGACTCACCTCAGTAATTGGTTGCTGATGGGGGCTAGAGATAAGGGATTTCTCCGGGTTCTGTTGATCTTGAAGAGGTTGTTGTAGATCAACTTCATTGCCATGGAGAGATGTTATCTCTTCATCAGTTTTGAAGAGAAGGTCAGTGAAAGATAGGGAGGTTAAGCCTACTAACCCAGGACCTTGATCAATGTCTACAGGCATTGAGCCTTTGGTGGGGTTGTCCCTTGTTAGCTGTTCAGAAGAGTGTAGATACTCATTCTGAAGGCTGCCGGTTTGGGTGTCGGGCTCCTGGGTTTGAGACTGAGGAGACTCAAAACCCATATTGAGATCAAAAGAGAAGGATGGAGAGACCTCAGACTGAGTGGGAGCCCATGTTTCCACTCTAGTCTTTTTGGATTGAACAGGAGGGGCTTGTTCAATCAGAGTAGATTGAACAAGGGTTCGTTAGGGGCGTCTTTGATATGTGATGGTGATGGGTGGAGAAGGCAGTGTTGGCATTGTGGTGGTCGTTGCTGGTGTTGGTTCATCACCTATGGGGTGAACAGGGATGTCACCAGGAGCTATGCGCTCAATCATACCTGGAAGCAAAGAGGTGTACCTTCTGGTGAAGTTGGTGGATACCTTCTTCAATGTCTTGAAGATGGTAGGCCGCATATGGGGGACAGTTAGAGCAACAGCATAGACAAGCATGCTCTGGTCCAACTCATAGTTGATGATGTGTTGTATGAATCTAGGGTACATATAGAATGTCTCCCTTTGTAGATTCTCAATCAGATTGGTGAACACAAATTGTGAGTAGTTGAAGTGCAGGCCTCTCACCAGTCCATGAACTAAGCATCCTAGTTCATATGGGATTTGATCCCATCCGCTGGACTTGTTGGACAAGTAGTGGAGAACAACATGCAAGAGAAACTTCCAATTGTAAGAGAAGTTGAACTTGTATACCGTTGACCTGCTGATGTCACCGCCATATCCCATAGGATGTAGGTGTTGTCCAATCCTGCCTTCCGGAACTCAGTAGGAGCTCCTTCATCATGAAGCTCTAGATGCTCCGTGATGAGTTGTTCAATAATGATCAACTCCTGTCCACAAATGCTGGACCTCAGTACTCTAATCCCATTTAGGGTTTCAGCTCGACCATTTCCCCAAAATTCGGCCATGTGGTTGGAGTAAACAGTGGGGTTAATGGTAAGAGCAGTGTAGTAAGGTGATTGGGTGAGAAAGGAGATGATTTCAGAGAAGTCGGCATCCCTTGAATAATCAAGGAGTGTGACCTGGTTGTACTGAGGGTTAAGTGTCATTTAGAGAAAGGTGAATGTGGATGATTTTGAGCTTGGGTAAAGTTACAGAGGATAAAAATTTCTAGGGCTGTAAAAATTGCAAGTAAGAAGATGAGATTAAACAGTCAAGATTATTTAAAAGAGGGTGGGAAGGTGGTAATGGGGGTTAGGATAAGGTGATGTGATGGTTTAGTGGATGAAATGACAGTGGCAGTAAGGTTAAAATTAGTTAAATAATCCGACATCATCAACAAAATCTTTGCTTTTTACAGTGTGGGGCCTAAGAGATTTACGTTACACAGTAGAATCTTTCTTCCGAATGTAAAACATTTCCTAAGGTAACTTGTCTTCCGAAGGCAATTCTTATTTCCGAAGCAAAAACTTTGCTTCCGAAGGTTAGAGTTGCTTTCCGAATGGAGAATTTTTTTTAAACCGCGGAAGTAGATCTGATATGTAATCAATCGCTTCTTCCGAGACCAAAAGTTCTTCCGAGAAGAAAAATTATCCTTTGAGAAATTATGCTTTGGAAGATATAAAAATAACTTCCGAGGGTTAATTTCTCTTCGGAAGGAATTTACACTTAGAAAATTTTCAGAAAGATCTTTTATAACATGGCTTAAATTGTATTGACAGAAGACATTACATATTAAAAGGTTTTCAAAAGAGGTGATCTAATCAATGTTTATCATCCCAATAGCTGTTATGAGATACTTAAATATTTGTTCATCAAAAGCTTTGGTGAACAAATCTGCATATTATTCATTTAAATCAACTTTGATTAGTTTAATCAAGTTTTTCTCATGAATATCTCTAATGAAATGATACCTGATGTCAATATGCTTTGTCTTTGAGTGTTTCACCGGATTTTCAGTAATGGAGATAGCACTGTTGTTGTCAATATGGATAGGAGTACTCATTAAGTTGAATTCATAGTCTAACATCTGATTCTGAATCCATAGCAGTTGAGCACAGTAGCTAGCAGTAGCAATGTATTCAGCTTCAGCAGTTGATGTAGATACACAAGATTGTTTCTTACATTGCCATGAGATGATCCTTCCACCAAGAAATTGACATCCCCCTGATGTTGATTTCTTGTTGTTGGATCAAGAAGAAGGCTAATGCAACCAAAACTAGATCACTTAATTTCTTTTGGTGTTGCATGCAAAGGCTTCCGAAGCTTATCATAGAACTTCCGAAGGTTGTAGAATTCTTTCGAAGACAAAGGGAAAGTCCAACTTCCAAAGACAGAACTCTACTTCCGAAGACAAATGCATACTTCCGAAGTTCAAGACTTAGAAGAATAAAGTAAAGACCACTTCTGAAGTATGATGAAATGAAGAAGTCTCCAAGCCTTGGAAGAAGCAACCTCTTCTGAAGTATAAAGTGGCTGCAGAAGTACTTACTCTTCCAAAGCCATTTGACCTTCGGAAGACACTGCTATAACCAGTGGACACAAGTATGGTCTCTGACACTCCGTTGCAGACTTCTGATACAGCATGGCGTCTTCCTAAAGAACCATGTTGTTGGCCATACTTTATTCCACTGTTTACCTTTTCATGATAGTACAGTTGCCAACTTTAGTTGGTGACAAAAGGTAAGTCAGGGACATGTCCTGACTACCAAATCTCAGAAAAGACTTTACCCGAGATACCTAAACTATAGTCTTGTAGTATAGGCTTTAGCTAAAGGATCCCAGCTGGTATCAAAGTATATCCGGCTATAGATAGTATTATATATAGGTTCTCCTTGTAACTCATTGAGAGAATACTATAATCTGCTTGTAAGAGTCTTTGTATCTTGAGTTGAGAATCAATATATAAAAGTATCTTGAAAATTATCTTTCTGTGTTCTTAGTTACTTTTCATATTGTGATCAACTCTTATTGATTCTTACCCGAGTGTGATTCTAGGTGAGTTTGAGAGAAACATTATGTTTAAGTGACAAACACCAATCCTGCAATTGGTATCAGAGGTTCTCAGGCTCTTGATTGCGTGATCTAACCATCCAAAATCAACCTATTTTCACTCCTCCCTACCACCCACTCACTCAATGGCCCTCAACAAATCTGAAGTAGAGATGGGGACGATGACCAAAGCACCCATCATCACCCCTGAAAACTTCAGGTCTTGGAGTAGAAGAATGGAAGGCTTCATCAGATACCAAGATAGCAAAATGTGGAACTCCATTTTCAATAGGACCATACAAGCCAAAGGTGGCTTCACCTGGTGGAAATAGTGCCATGATAGAAAAAGTTGTGGAGGACTATTCTGATGAAGACAGAAAGAAGATGGACATCGATAGCAATGCTATGACTATTCTCATGAATGTAATACCGAACTCTATTATGGTGGGGTTCGAGCATTGCAAGACTGCCAAAGAATTGTTTGATGCACTTGCTTAGATGTATTCTTGCTCTAACGACTCAAAGAAGGACTCACTGAAGCAGCAGTTCGAGAACTTCACTCATATTGCTGGAGAGACCCTCAGCCAGCAGTACTTCAGGTACATGGATCTTATCTCTTCCCTTCAGTCTGTGAAGATCACTCCTGAACTTAGAGATCTCACCAGAAAGTTCATGAGTGCTCTTCCAAATGAGTGGACATTCTACTGTGTCTCTATCAAGAGAATAGAAAACTTAAACACTCTTTCCATGATTGAGCTCTATGGCATCCTTGATGGATACCATCTAGAGATGGAGAGTAAGAAGGGCCACCAAACAAGTAGACCCATGAGTCTTCCTGCTAGCAACGCTTTAATGGTTGCTGAAGGCTCATTAACCCCTCAACCTCAGCATTTCCTGACTTATCAGCAGCCATCCTGCTCTTCTGGTCCCTACATCACTTATCCTGAGACTCCAAGGTCTCAACAGGCTCAACACAATCCCTTCCAGGAAAGTTGTGCCTTTGTCTCAGGAGGTGGACACTAAGAATATTTTCAATACTGCTTTGATGATCTTGAGTGTTTTAGCCCAGATGATGTAGAAACGTGGATATTGTCCAGCAGATGGCTCTCTTAACTTACAGAGCAAAGAAGTTCTTTAAGAGAACTACAAGGCATTTCCCTCAAAACCCAACTACCAGCAAGTTCGGGTTGACAAGACCAGGGCAAAGTGTTACAACTGTAACCAACTAGGTCATTTTGCAAGGGAATGAAAGGCTCCCAAGACCAATCCGGGAACCCCACAGGCCTCCACACATCCCTCAACCTCAAAGCCCACTGAGAAGTCGACTGAAACAGCCGCAATGGCTCTAGAAGTTGACTGGAGCTTCATGGTACAGGATGTGAATCCTACTCAAGCTCTCATGGCTGGAACAGATGATGCCCAGGTATATGAACATCTCTGCACTTCAGCTGTATAGCTAAAGTTAAACTCTATCAGGATTACAATATGGAAATCAGATCTGACATTAAGTCTTTAAATATTCTGAAATCTGATTTTAAAAGAGCTGAATCTTACTATCAAAAGAAAATTTATGAGTTGGAGAAAACTGTATCTCTTTTGAAACATGAACACACCAACTACAAGACTCAAATCAAGGATCTGATATCCAAATTGTCTAAGGCTCAAGCCCAGCTTGTCACTGCTGAGGCTAAGGCCAGGAAGCATGCTATCTCTGAGCAAAACTTCCAAGCTATTCTTGCATCATCCTCCCATTCCAAACTCTGTTATCAGAACAAAGAAGGGTTGGGAACCAATGAAATTTCTCCACCACATTCCTATGAGTCTATCAGACAGCCTAGATGTGGTACTGAAGAGCAAGAGGTTCCAACTACTACCCTTTCTTTCCAGAGTTAAAGGATGAGGCACCAATAGTGGCCACCACAGGGAAGGAACAGGTAGATATACTCATCGCCTCCTGTGATGATCAAATCCTAACCACTAAAGCCAGAAGAAGCAGAGCTAAAGCTGCTAGGAGAACTGCTAAGAAAGTGGCTAAATCCAAACTGAAGATTGACCCCAAACAGAAGGGTGTCTTTGTCTCAGCTGGATTCCAAGTGTTAGGTACTTCTGATTCAGGAAAGGAATGTAATACCAGCATTCCTGTCCTACCAAAGGATCAGAAGTCAAAGGGAAAAGTTGCTGATAAACAAGAAAACCAAGACAAACAACCCTCACTTTCCCAAAAGACTAACATTGCATGCATCATGTGTGGCCTGCAAAATCAAATGGCAAAAGATTGTTACTACACATCCTGCAAGCACACATTATGCAAATAATGTTAGAAAAGGAGTCAGGGAAGGTTTCACATTTGGACCCTTCCATACGGTTCAAGAGTTGAAGAAGGGAAAGCGAGTTTCCAAAGCCAAGTTGCTTTCGGAAGAAACTCCTTCTTCCGAAGAGAAAATGGCTTCGGAAGCAAAAGCTACTAAGGTTTGGAAGAACAAGAAAGCTCCCTTGAAACCATCCCAGAAGAAGACTGCTTCGGAAGAAAAGGTGGTGAGGACTTCTTCCGAAAAGAAAGAAGCTTCGGAAGAAGACCATGCTGCAAAAGCTTCAACAAGCTCATCCCCAAGATCAGCCAAAGGGTGGACTGGAAGATCAAGGAAGATGTTGCAACCCAAACCTCTTCTTCAAAGACCTCTGTTGAACCCCCATGCATATCATTTGGTTCCTCATGTCATTATCTTTGGAAGAACCCAAGACCAATAACGCTTGGGTTTCCAAACAAAACTGAAATCTCATCTTATGTGCAGGAACATCCATTTGACAAGAACAACAATGTATGGATTGTAGATAGCGGATGCTCCAGGCACATGACAGGGAACAGATCTCTCCTTCAACAATTTCAACATTATGATGGAGGTCTTGTCTAGTTTGGAGGTGAGGCCAGAGGATATATTTCTGGCAGAGGGAGTATATCCAATGGTAAGTTAACCATTGACAAAGTTATCTTTGTCAAGCAGCTTGAACATAACCTGTTTAGTGTTTCTTAATTCTGTGATCAAAAGCACCAATGCTTTTCACAGAACATGAGTGCATTATCCTCAAACCAGGGATGACAATTCCTTTGGAATTGGTACTTCTTAGATCTCAAGGAAAGGGGATATGTATAACCTTGATATGAACAATGCTTCCCCAATGGGTGAAGTATCATGCTTTCTTTCCCAAGTTGATAGTGATGAGTCAACACTGTGACATAAACATATGTGTCATGTAAATTTTAAGAGAATGAATAAATTGGCTAAAAATAACTTGGTACATGGTTTGCCTAAAAAGGAGTTTTTCTGCAAAGACAACTGTGTTGCATTCCTGAAAGGGAAACAACACAGGACGTCTCATAAATCCACATGTGTTAACTCTATCACTACTCCATTGCACTTATTGCACATGGATCTTTTTGGTCCCACAAGTATAATGAGCATTGGAAGGAAATCATATTGCCTTGTGATAGTTGATGATTTTACAAGATTCACATGGGTATTCTTTTTAAGAACTAAAGATGAAACTGCTGAAACATAAAATCTTTTATTCTTAAAATAGAAAATCAAATTGATCACAAGTTAAAATAATTTGGTGTGATCAAGGGACTAGTTTAAGAACTTCATTCTTGACTCATTCTATAACTCAAAAGGGATTGCCAGACAATATAGTGCTCCCAGAACTCCTCAACAAAACGGTGTTGCTGAGAGGAGGAATAGGACACTTATTGAGGCTGCTCGAACTATGTTAGCTGATTCAACCTACCTCTAACATTCTGGGCAGAGGCAGTCAGCACTGCATGCTATGTGCAGAACAGAGTTCTTGTAGTTAAGCCCCATGGAAAAACCCCTTATGAGCTATGGAACAAGAGGCCACCGTTCATTGGCTTTCTAAGTTCCTTTGGCAGCAGGTGTACCATACTTAACACAAGGACAATTTAGCAAAATTTGCTGAAAAGTCGGATGATGCTATCTTTGTTGGATACTCCTCTAGCTCCAAAGCTTACAGAGTATACAACATTAAGAATCAACAATTGAGGGTCATCCAATATAGTTGTTAATGAGCACACTCCTTGTGTTAGGGGGAATGGACCTGAACACATCTTTGATTTAGAATTGTTTCCAAACTATTCTAAACCCTCTTGTGAGAATGTTTTAGTTGGCATAGGTGCTCAAAATGATGCTGATGCTGCTAATGATCAACTGTTTGAGCTTCCCGGGCCTAGACCAAATTCTCCAAGTGCTGCAATACATCAAGCTTCCACTATTCACAGATCTGATAGTCTAACTATATCAAGGAATAGTGAAGCTTCAACAAGTGAGTCACCTACTGAGCCTCAAAACTCATCAGGTGATCCACCACAACACCAGGCAGAAGGAGGTAGTATTTTGAAGGAACAGGAAACTGTTAATACTACTTCACAGCCAACTATTGATGATGTTTCTCATTCATTCAATCAGTCCTCATTAATGACTTTGAAATAGCAGCTGGATAGAGTGTTCTAGTTCCTAAGCAGAATATGTCTAACCTGGATCTATCTCTGCAACTGGAAGTGATTCCTCACCTTAGGATTCACAATACTCATCCAACTGAGAACATCATAGGGAATGTCTCTAAGGGTGTGAGAACAAGAGGACAGACTCATCAAGGGAATGTCTGCTTGTACTCATGCTTTCTATCTCATATGGAACCCAAGAAGGTAGAAGATGCCTTGAAAGAAGTAGCTGGATTGAATCGATGCAAGAGGAGCTGCTTCAATTCAAGAGACGGAAGGTATGGAACCTATGTCCGCTACCATCTGGTCAAGTACCTATAGGCACCAAATGGGTTTTCATAAATAAGAGAGACGATAGAGGCTTGATCATCAAGAATAAGGCAAGACTTGTGGTTCAAGGATACACTCAAGAGGAAGGAATCGATTATACTGATGTCTTTGCACAAGTTGCAAGACTTGAGGCAGTAAGGATCTTCCTTGCTTATGCTGCATCCAAGGACTTCAAAATATACCAACTTGATGTCAAGTGTGCTTTTCTATATGGGGGTATAAACAGGGAAGTCTATGTATGCCAACCTCCAGGATTTGAAGATCCACAGCACCCCTACTATGTGTGCAAATTGGATAAAGCTCTATATGGGCTGCACCAAGCACCTAGGCTGTGGTATGAGACTGTCTCAGTTTCTTTTGAAGAATGGCTATACTAGAGGTACCATTGACAAGACTCTCTTCATCAGAAATTCTAGAAAGGACATTTTGCTCGTACAAGTCTATGTTGATGACATTATATTTGGTTCCTCAAATGACCAAATGTGCAAGGACTTTGAGAGCATTATGAAGAAGAAGTTTGAGATGAGCTCCATGGGAAAAATGGACTTTTTCCTTGGAATTCAGGTAAAGCAACTGAAGAAGGGTTCTTCATTAATCAATCTAAATACGTCTTTGACATCTTAGAAAGATTTGAAATGAAGGATTGCAAGCCTGCCAAGACACCCATACCGAGAAACCATAATCTTGTCCTGATCTCGAGGGGGAGGATACTGATCAACATCAGTATAGGGCAATTATTGGTCCTCTGATGTATCTTACAGCCAATAGACCTGATATCATGTTTGCTACTTGCATTTGTGCAAGATATCAGGCTGCTCCTAAGGTGTCTCGCCTAGCTGCTGTTAAGAGAATCCTCAGATACCTCAAAGGAGCACCTAAACTAGGTCTCTGGTATCCCAGAAACAAGGATTTCAATCTTTATGGATACTCTGACAGTGACTATGGAGGCTGCAATATTGACAAGAAATCAACATCAAGAGGATGTCAATTTCTTGGTGGAAGGATCATCTCATGGCAATACAAGAAACAATCCTGTGTCTTTACATCAACTGCTAAGCTGAATACATTGCTGCTGCTAGCTGTTGTGCTAACTGCTATAGATTCAAAATCAGATGTTAGACTATGGTTTCAACTTTATGAGTACTCCTATCCATATCGACAACAACAGTGCTATCTCCATTACTGAAAATCCGGTGAAGCACTCTAAGACTAAGCATATCGACATCAGGTATCATTTCATTAGAGACATTCATGAGAAAAATCTAATCAAGTTAATCAAAGTTGACTCAAATGAACAATATGTTGATCTGCTTACCAAAGCTTTTGATGAACAAAGGTTTAAGTATCTCATAACAGCTATTGGGATGATAAACATTGAATAATCTGATCTCTTTTGAAAACCTTTTTAATATGTAAGTCTTGTGTCAATACAATTTAACCCCTGTTACAAGAAATTCTCTCTGAAATTTTCTAAGTGTAAATTCCTTCCAAAGAGAAATTAACCTTCAGAAGACATTCTCATATCTTCCGAAGCATAATTTCTCAAAGGATAACTTTCTTCTCGGAAGAATTTTTGGCCTCGGAAGAAGCGATTGATTGTACATCGGATCAACTTCCGAAACTTACAAATTCTCTATTCGGAAGCAACTCTAACCTTCGGAAGCAAAGATTTGGCTTCGGAAGTAACAATTGCCTTTGGAAGACGAGTTACCTTCGGAAATTTTTTACACTCGGAAGAGAGATTTCACTGTGTAACGTAAAATTTCTTGGGCCCCACACTGTAAAAAGCAAAGATTTTGTTAATGATGTCAGATTATTTAACTGATTTTTAACCTTACCGCCACTGTCATTTCATCCACTAAACCATCACATCATCTTATCCTAACCCCATCACCGCCATTCCACAATCTTTTAAATAATCTCGACTATTCAACGTCACTCTCTTACTTGCAAATTTTACAGCCCTAGAAATTTCTCCTACTCAACTTTACCCAGCTCAAATCATCCCCATTCAACTTTCCAAACGGCCTTCAACCCTCAGCACAACCAAGTCGCACTTCTTGATTCATCAAGAGATGCTGACTTCTCAGATATCATCTCCTTTCTAACCCAATCTTCCTACTACACCGCTCTAACTATAAACCCCACAATTTACTCAAACCATATGTCTGAATTTTGGGCAAATGGTCAGATTGAAACCCTAAACGGGGTACGTGTCATTTGATCGAGCATCTGTGGCCAGGAGTTGGTCATTTCTGAACAGATCATCAGGGAGCATCTAGAGCTTCATGATGAGGGTGCTCCAACGGAATTCCCCAAAGCAGATTTGGACAATTCTTATATCCAAATGGGATATGGTGGAGACATTAGCAGGTCAACTATCTACAAATTTAACTTCTCATACAAATAGAAGTTCCTACTACATGTGGTCCTTCATTGCTTGTCAAATAAATCTAGGGGATGGGATCAAATCCATATGAACTTGGGTGCCTTGTTCATGGGTGGTGAAACGCCTCCGCTTCAACTATTCAAGATTTGTGCTACTAACCTGATGAGAAATCTTCAGAAGGATACATTCTTCATGTATCCCAGGTTTTTCGAGCACATAATCAACTACAAACTGGAGCAGAGCAAGCTTGTCTGTGCAACTGTTCTAACTGCTCCTCAAATGAGGCCGACCATCTTCAAGACTTTGAAGGGAGTGTCCACCAACTTCACAGGAAGAGATACTGCACTTCTTCGGGTATGACTAAGCCAACGACTCCTGGCGACATCCCTGTTAACCCCATAGGTGATGAACCCACACCAGCAACTACCCCCATAATGCCAACACTACCTTCTCCACCCATCACCATCACTTATCAGAGACGCCCCAAACAAACTCTTGTTCAATCTACTCTAATTGAACAAGTCCCTCCTGTTCAAACCAAAAAGACTAGAGTGGAAACATGGGCTCCCACTCAGTCAGAGGTCTCTACATCCTTCTCTTTTGACCTCAATTTGGGTCTTGAGTCTCCTCAGTCTGAGACTCATGAGCCCACAACCCAAGCTGAAAGCCCTCAGGGTGAGTCTCTATACTCCCCTAAGTAGCCAACAAGGGACAGCCCCACCAGAAGCTCAATGCCTGTAGACATTGACCAAAATCCCGGGTCAGTAGGTTTACCATCCTATCTTTCACTGACCTTTTGTTAAAACTGATGAAGAGATAACATCTCTCCATGGCAATGAAGTTGATCTACAACACCCTCTCCAAGATCAACAAGCCCAGAGAAATCCCTTATCTCTAGCCCCCATCAGCAACCAACTACTGAGGTGAGTCCCACTGATGTGGAGGGGACTCATGTAGATTCAGCTGCCACTACAAAAAGGTGCCTCAATGGACCTTGTGGACAGTGGTAACATTTCTCAGACTGAATCTATGGCAACGGAGCCCTTTAATGACTCTTAAAGAGACATCATTGAGCATGGGAAACAAGGGTGCTAAGAAACCACATCTGGTGGTGAGGCTGAACATACTAGGTATGTTACCTCATCTCCCCGTGATTCTTCGAAAGAAGATGAGGGAAGCATGTAATCCTCATTAAAGATCTTATTTCTAAAGTTTCAAACCTGGAATCTCAGGTTAGGACTTTAGAGGCAAGATCTGCCACTTAACAACTTGAGATTGACAATCTCAAGGCTCAACTAGTGAGAAACAGACAGAGAGGTCTTTTAGGCATGTACCTATTCAGGTCTCCCTGACTTCCTCCTCCAGCTCATCTAGCTCTCAAGATGATGCTACCAAAAAGGGGGAGAATGTTCAAAGACAAATTCACAAGGAACCACAAGCCGGCCTTCCACTTCAACATCTTCCTCTCCCATCATCTCCGCGCCTGAAACATCTCAAGTCACTCTTGAGATTGATCCAAGGATGCTCAATAATCTCTAAAGACTCTTACCAAGTTCTGTTAAGATCTTCCTTTGAGCAGCCAAGACATGATGCTACAATGATATACTTTGGAGCAGAAGAGCTTCAAAGGCTTACTGCACCTTCTACCACTGTGGAAGAAGTTGGTCAACCTAAGGTCCTCATGGAACCTAAGATTCAATTCGAAGGGGAAATGGGAACTGATGGCTGAGCAACTGAAACAGTTGGGACAGAATCTGCATGTCCTTTAACTTCCGAAGCTGAAGTTAAAGCCTCAGAAGAACAAGCTGAATCTTCCAAAGCTGAAATGGAAGCTGTGGAAGGACTGTTCAAAATGTCCGAGGAACTGATCATCATAGATGCTATCCTGGAAATGGAATCTGAAATGAGCAGTGAGGACTTTCCTATTGCACCTCCATCTCAGACACCATCTCTGACTCTCTCACAATCAGAAACCTCTCTCCAAGAACCACCACAGTCAGGATCTTCAAAGGATAAAGGAAAAAGGAAGATGACTGCGGAAGAGCTTCAGGAAGAGGAGAAGATTGAGAAACTTAAGAAGAAAGGAAGACTTCAGACTACGAAGTTGCTAGCTGCCAGCACAAAAGCAGCTGCTCCTAATCAGGAGGTTGTCATCAATAAAAGAAGAGAGCAGATCATTGACCAGCTCATTGAAATGGGAGCTGCCAATGAAGAAACACTCCTGCTACCATTAGAGGAGTTGGTGGATCTGGAAAAGGCAACCAGGCTGAGACTGAAGAAGAAGCCAGGTTGGCCTTAGAGGTAAAGGAAAAGAAATAGAAGGAGGCTGAATTGCAGCTGAGGAGAGATAGGATAAACTTCCTACTCTCTAGAGGCTTTGATCTTCAAGAACTCTCTCCACACAACGATGATACGATCCTCTGGCTTTACAACAAAGAGCAGGATCAAATGGAGAAAGAAAGGAAGAAGGCTTCAAAAGAAAAGGCCAGAGAGAAGAAGAAGAAAGAAGAAGAGGCTAGGGTCACTGCCTCCAAGAAGCTTACTGAGAAAGCTTGGATGAAGGACTATCTTCGGGCTCACGGCTTCTCTGGTAGGCAGGTGGGTCCTATGTCTGAAAGGACACTCCAATGGATTGTCAGTGAAATTAAGACTGACATCCGGATGGGGAAAAGGAAAGAGATGTATAGAAGGGTAAAAGGGATGACCTTTACTGCTTCTACACCCAACCACACCTAAACCTTCACCCTCACCATTCACCATTAAACCTGACCCTTCACCCTGAACCCACATCACTACCCACTACTACTCCCTCACCTCAACCACCTAAACTTCCCATTATCCAACCAAAACACTAGCCAGAACCTCTAAA
This sequence comes from Flaveria trinervia, assembly GCA_025506515.1. Lineage (NCBI taxonomy): Eukaryota > Viridiplantae > Streptophyta > Magnoliopsida > Asterales > Asteraceae > Flaveria > Flaveria trinervia. The sequence goes on from CM046443.1 coordinate 61,617,519, forward strand.
CCTAAACCTACCCAATTACAATCCAAACCATCCCTTCAGCCTTCTCAACATCTCTCCCTTGAGGAGTTTAAGGCAATCAAGATGAAGCTCACTAATTGCACTACTTTGAGCGAAGTATCCTGTGTAGAAGACTTCGTTAACATTACCTATGTAGACGGATCTTCAAGTTCCCTCACAAGAAACAAATTCCTTGATTTTCCCAGAGGAACTTTGGACCAAGCTGCAAGACTTTTAGGTCTCAATTCAGACTCTTTAAATGAGGAAGAAAAGAAGCTCAGAAGGAAACTAGTACTCTGCTGGATACAAGAAAAGAGGACAAGATTCCTAGTCAGTCTCTTGTGCCTAGAAGGAAGATAATCCAGTGGAGGTTCGATGAACCTTCTCACAACTTTGTTTTGGAAAGAGAGAATGGTGAAGTGAATAGACTCAATGCAACCTCTCTGTTACACTCTAGCAGATTCGACATTGCTAGTTAGCAGAGAAGCCATTCTCCAACCCCTCCAACTCTGAAACTGTTGCACTCGTCAGAAATCAGCACAGCAGTCTTCATTTAACTGAGCTAACTGCAAAAGCAAAGATTAAAGAAGAGTTGAAGTTGAGAAGACAGGAAGACAAGGAAAGATCTCCCACCAAAGGTGCTGCCTTTCTACAGATGGTGGAATGTCTCGAATTGGAACCTATAGTTTGATGGGAATATGATTACAGTTCCCATCAACTAACTCTTTTCAGAGGGCAACCGCAAAGGGTACATGTTATCCAAGGTGACAGACTGGATTTCCTGTCTACCAAGGATCTGTACAAACTTCTCAGCACCACATCAGGGAAGAACAAGGAGACAGACAAATATTTACTCTCCTTGGTGCTGAAAGTTTTGAGAAGTCGAGATAAGTGAAGTTTTGGTAGCATCAGCGTAGGGGGAGTTTGTTGGATCAAGAAGAAGGCTAATGCAACCAAAACTAGATCACTTAAGTTATTTTGGTGCTGCATGCAAAGGCTTCTGAAGCTTATCATGGAACTTCCAAGGTTGTAGAGTTCTTCTGAACAAAGGGAAAGTCCAACTTCCGAAGACAAAACTCTACTTTCGAAGACAAATGCATACTTCTGAAGTTCAAGACTTAGAAGAATAAAGTAAAGACCACTTCCGAAGTATGATGAAAAGAAGAAGTCTCCAAGCCTTGGAAGAAGCAGCCTCTTCCGAAGTATAAAGTGGCTTCGGAAGTACTTACTCTTCCGAAGCCATTTAACCTTCGGAAGACACTGTTATAACCAGTGGACACAAGTATGGTCTCTGACACTCCGCTTCAGACTTCTGATACAGCATGGCTTCTTCCTAAAGAACCATGTTGTTGACCATACTTTATTCCACTGTTTACCTTTTCATGATAGTATAGTTGCCAACTTTAGTTGGTGACAAAAGGTAAGTCAGGGACATGTCCTGACTACCAAATCTCAGATCAGAATTTATCCAAGATACCTTAACTATAGTCTTGTAGTATAGGCTTTAGCTAAAGGATCCCAGCTTATCAAAGTATATCCGGCTATAGATAGTATTATATATAGGTTCTCCTTGTAACTCATTGAGAGAATATTATAATCTGCTTGTAAGAGTCTTTGTATCTTGAGTTGAGAATCAATATATAAAAGTATCTTGAAAATTATCTTTCTGTGTTCTTAGTTACTTTTCATATTATGATCAACACTTGTTGATTCTTACCCGAGTGTGATTCTAGGTGAGTTGAGAGAAAACATTTGTGTTTAAGTGACAAACACCGATCCTGCACTTGTCAATATTGCAGCCACCATAGTCACTGTCCGAGTATCCATAAAGATTAAAATCCTTGTTTCTGGGATACCAGAGACCTAATTTAGGTGCTCCTTTGAGGTATCTAAAGATTCTCTTAATAGCAGCTAAGTGAGACACTTTTGAGCAGCCTGATATCTTGCACAAATACAAGTAACAAACATGATATCAGGTCTACTAGCAGTAAGATACATCAGAGAACAATAATTGCCCTATATTGATGTTGATCAGTATCCTCCCCTTCAAGGTCAGGACAAAGATTATGGTTTCTGGGTATAGGTGTCTTGGCAGGCTTGCAATCCTTCATTCAAATATTTCTAAGATGTCAGAGATATACTTAGATTGATAATGAAGAACCCTTCCTTCATTTGCTTCACCTAAATTCCAAGGAAAAAGTCCATTTTTCCCATGGAACTCATCTCAAACTTCTTCTTCATAATGCTCTCAAAGTCCTTACACATTTGGTCATTTGAAGAACCAAATATGATGTCATCAACATAGACTTGAACGAGCAAGATGTCCTTTCCAGACTTTCTGATGAAGAGATTCTTGTCAATGGTACCTCTAGTATAGCCATTCTTTAGAAGAAACTGAGACAATGTCTCATACCACAGCCTAGGTGCTTGGTGCAGCCCATATAGAGCTTTATCCAATTTGCACACATAGTTAGGGTGTTGTGGGTCTTCAAATCCTAGAGGTTGGCATACATACACTTCCCTATCTATATCCCTATATAGAAATGCACACTTGAAATCAAGTTGATAGACAGTGAAGTCCTTGGATGCAGCATAAGCAAGGAAGGTCCTAACTGCCTTAAGTCTTGCAACTGGTGCAAAGACATCAGTATAATCATTCCTTCCTTTTTTGTGCATCCTTGAACTACAAGTCTTGCTTTGTTCGTGATGATCAAGCCTCCATCATCTCTCTTGTTTCTGAAAACCCATTTAGTGCCTATTGGTACGTGACCAGATGGTAGCTGACATAGGTTCCATACCTTCTCTCTCTTGAATTGAAGCAGCTCCTCTTGCATCGATTCAAGCCAGCTACTATCCTTTAAGGCATCTTCTACCTTCTTGGGTTCCATCTAGGAAAGAAAGCATGAGTACAAGCAGACATTCCCATGATGAGTCTATCCTCTTGTTCTCACACCCTCAGTTACATTCCTTATGATGTTCTCAGCAGGATGAGTGTTATGAATCCTAAGGCGAGGAATCACTTCTAGTTGCAGAGATAGATCCAGGTTGGACATATTCTGCTCAGGAACTGGAACACTTTGTCCTGCTGTTATTTCAAAATCATTCAATGAGGACTGATTGAATGAGTGAGAAACATCATCAATGGTTGGCTGTGAAGTGGTGTTAATAGTTTCATGTCCCTTCAAAACACTACTTCCTTCTGCCTGGTGTTGTGGTGGATCACCTGATGAGTTTTGAGGCTCAGTGAATGATTCACTTAAAGAAGCTTCATAATTTCTTGATATGGTCAAGCTATCAGATCTATGAATGGTGGAGACTTCGTTTATTGCAGCTCTTGGAGAATTGGGCTAAGTCTGGGAAGCTCAAACGGTTGATCATCAGCAGTAGCATTAGCATCATTTTGAGCACCTGTTCCAACTGAAACATTCTCACAAGATGGTTTAGAATAGTTGGAAACAATTCTAAGTCAAATATATGATCAGGGCCATTCCCCTAACATAAGGAGTGTGCTTATTAACAATTATATTGGATGACTCCTCAAATTGTTGATTCTTAATGTTGTATACTCTGTAAGCTTTGGAGCTTGAAGAGTATCCAACAAAGATAGCATCATCTGACTTTTCAGCAAACTTTGCTAAATTGTCTTTTGTGTTAAGTATGGTACACCTGCTGCCAAAGGACCTTAGAAAGCCAATGAATGGTGGCATCTTGTTCCATAGCTCATAAGGGGTTTTTCCATGTGGCTTAACTACAAGAACTCTGTTCTGCACCTAGCATGCAATGTGAACTGCCTCTGCCCAGAATGTTAGAGGAAGTTTTGAATCAGCTAACATAGTTCGAGCAACCTCAATAATGTCCTGTTCCTCCTCTCAGCAACACCATTTTCTTGAGGAGTTCTGGGAGCACTATATTGTCTGGCAATCCCTTTTGAGTTACAGAATGAGTCAAGAACGAAGTTCTTAAACTCAGTCCCTTGATCACTTCTGATGATTTTAACCTTGTGATCAATTTGGTTTTCTATTTTAAGAATAAAAGATTTTAGTGTTTCAGCAGTTTCATCTTTAGTTCTTAAAAAGAATACCCATGTGAATCTTGTAAAATCATCAACTATCACAAGGCAATATGATTTCCTTTCAATGCTCATTATACTTGTGTGACCAAAAAGATCCATGTGCAATAAGTGTAATGGAGTAATGATAGAGTTAACACATTTGGATTTATGAGATGTCCTGTGTTGTTTCCCTTTCAGGCATGCACACAGTTATCTTTGCAGAAAAACTCCTTTTTAGGCAAACCATGTACCAAGTTATTTTTAGCCAATTTATTCATTGTCTTAAAATTTACATGACACATACATTTATGCCACAGTGTTGACTCATCACTATCAGCTTTGGAAAGAAAGCATGATACTTCACCCATTGGGGAAGCATTATTCATATCAAGATTGTACACATCCCCTTTTCTGGGAGATCTAAGAAGCACCAATTCCAGAGGAATTGTCATCCCAGGTTTGAGGATAATGCACTCATGTTCTATGAAAAGCATTTGGTTTAGTTGGTTTTGAGGGAAGTGCCTTCTAGTTCTCTTAAAGAACTTCTTCACTCTGTAAGTTAAAAGAGCCATCTGTTGGACAATGTCCACATATTCTACATCATCTGGACTGAAACACTGAAGATCATCAAAGCGGTATTGAAAATCACCAGAGTGTCCACTTCCTGAGACAAAGGCATAACTTTCCTGAAAGGAGTTGTGTTGAGCCTGTTGAGACATTGGAGTCTCAGGAAAAGTGATGTAAGGTCAGAAGAGGATGATGGTTGCTGGTAAGTTAGGAAATGTTGAGTTGTGGGGGTAATGAGCCTTCAGCAACCATTAAAGTGTTGCTAGCAGGAAGACTCATGGGTCTGCTTGTTTGGTGGCCCTTCTTACTCTCCATCTCTAGGCGATATCCATCAAGGATGCCATAGAGTTCAGTCATGGTGAGAGTGTTCAAGTTCTCTGTCCTCTTGATAGAGACACAGGAAAATGTCCAATCATTTGGAAGAGCACTCATGAACTTTCTAGTAAGATCTCTAAGTTCGGGAGTGATCTTCACAGACTAAAGAGAAGAGATAAGATCCATGTACCTGATGTACTACTGGCTGAGGGTCTCTCCAGTAATATGAGTGAAGTTCTCGAACTGTTGCTTCAGTGAGTCCTTCTTTGAGTCATTGGAGCTTGAGTACATCTAAGCAAGTGCATCAAACAATTCTTTGGCAGTCGTGCAATGCCCAAATCCCACCATAATGGAGTTCGGTATTGCAGTGATGAGAATGGTCATAGCATTGTTGTCGATGTCCATCTTCTTTCTGTCTTCATCAGAGTAATCTTCTACAGCCTTTTCTATCATGGCACCATTTCCACCAGGTGATGCCACCTTAGGCTTATACGGGCCATTGACAATGGAGTTCCAAATCCTGCTGTCTTGATATCTGATGAAGCCTTCCATTCTCCGGCTCCAAGACCTGAAATTTTTAGGTGTAATGTTGGGAGCCTTTGTCATGGTTCCCATCTCTACCTCGGACTTATTAAGGGCCATTAGAGTGAATGGGTTGTAGGGAGGAGTGAGAAACAGGTTGATTTGGATGGTTAGATCACGCAATCAAGAGCCTGAGAAGCTCTGATACCAATTGCAGGATCGATGTTTGTCACTAAACATTTATGTTTTTCTCTCAAACTCACTTAGAACAACACTCGGGATAAGATAGAATCAGTAAGAGTTGATCACAATATAGAAAGTAATAAAGAACACAGGAAGTAATTTTCAAGGTACTTTTATATATTACTTCTCAACTCAAAATACAAGACTCTTACAAGCAGTTGTTGTTGTTACAATGAGTTACAAGGAGAACCTATATATAATACTACCTACAGCAGGATATACTTTGATACCAGCTGGGATCCTATAGCTAAAGTCTATACTACAAGACTAAAGTTTAAGGTATCTCGGATAAAGTCTTATTTGAGATTTGGTAGTCAGGACATGTCCCTGACTTACCTTTTGTCACCAACTAAAGTCGGTAACATGTACTATCATGAAAAGGTGAATAGTGGAATAAAGCATAGTCAACTGCATGGCTCTTTAGAAAGAAGCCATACGGTATCAGAGGTCTGCAGTGGAGTGTCAGAGACCATACTGGTGTCCACTGGTTCATAGCAGTGTCTTCCGAAGGTTAAATGGCTTCGGAAGAGTAAGTACTTCCGAAGCCACTTATACTTCGGAAGAGGCTGTTTCTTCCAAGGCTTGGAGACTTCTTCTTTTCGTCATACTTTGGAAGTGGTCTTCAGTTCATTATTCTAAGGCTTGAACTTCGGAAGTATACTCTTGACTTCGGAAGTAGAGTTCTATCTTCGGAAGTTGATCTTTCACTTTGTCTTCGAAAGAACTCTACAACCTTCGGAAGTTCCATGCTAAGCTTTGGAAGCTTTTGCATTTAGTACCAAAATTATCTAAGTGATTTAGTTTTGGTTGTATTAGCCTTCTTGATCCAACATATATCCTGAGGATGTGATCTCATGATTGATTCAGTTCTCCGTCTTATTAAAATATAATATAATAATTATAATAATTTTTCTAAAAACAAAAAAAACTTTTAAAGTTCAGCGAAATTATACTTTCGCAAACAGTTTCGCAGGCGAAATTGCAGTTTCGCTCAGTACTCTCACTCTGTACGAAGTCAATTTCGACCAGAGTTTTGCCTGGCGAAATTGCAGCTTTGCCTAGCGAAATTGTAGATTCACTGAGCGAAACTCCAGTTTCGTTGACTGCGAAACTATTTGCTATTTAACTTATTTTGCGAAATTACTTTCTCATTTTTGCACAATCGAACAGTTAGATGTCTTAGGGTTGTTCCGTGAACTCCATGTGAGAATTTAACATTCTGTGATTTTGTTATCGATTGACCGTTGTTTCATGCTCGCAAGTGAGTTTCGAACTCAAAACCGTTATTTAATCTTGTTAAAATTTCAACATTATGAGTTTATTCGATCGAGACTCTTCGGTACCTTGGCAGTTCTTACTGCGAAAGTACCGATAGTCCAGCGAAACTGAACGAAAGTTCATGAGTTTTTAGAGGTTATGTTGTCTGAGCGAACTTAAAAGTTTCGCTGACTAAACTTCTGTTTCACTGACTAAACTTCAGTTTCGCTGTGCCGAAACTATAGTTTCGGCTTGTCGAATCTACTTCACTGTCTTGCTGAAACTAATGTGCTCTTGCTGGCGAAACTATACTTTCGCCTGCCAAAACTAAAACTCATTCTGCGAAACTATAGTTTTGGCCGGCGAAAGTAATTTAATTTTTTATTATTTTTTATTCTTTTCTTATCTTTATTTCACATTAGCACTTAATAATTTATTCTAATGCATTTCCTTTGTTTTTCAAGTTTAAATGCAAATCTAAAATTTGATGAGAGAAACAACATCACAATGATTTTAGATGATACACATCCAAAAGCAGTTGGTTTTAGAGACTGCATTCGCTGGCTGCAAAGATCTCCCATTGCCTATGCTATATCATATTCTACTATCATCTATGATCTTCACATCAGAGATTTTTGGAGATCAGCTGAGTACGATATGAGAGGAAACACATAGAGGATTAGTGCTATTTTTTTGGAGAATGAGGTGACTATTATAGCTGAAACAGTCTCGAGGATGCTAAGACTAGACGAAGATTCAGGAGAGGAAGTTTCTATGTCTAATGCAGAGGTGTTTGCGGCGTTTAGGAGTATGTGTTATGAGGGGCCAACCTTTTGTACACGAAAAGTGATCAAGAAGTCCTTCCTTTCAAAGGAATGGAGATACATAGCCCATGTCTTTATTATGTGTTTAGATTACCGTAAAGGTGGATCAGATAGGCTAAATGTGGACTGGGCAAAAGCCATGGTGTTATGTTGTTAAGGAGAGAAAGAAAATATTGCTAAGCTGATATTTGCATGTATGGCAGAAAATGTGATGGCACTGAAAAAGGATAAGTGGCTGTTGTATTCTTGATTTCTGCAGATGATCTTTGATGATCTAATTCCTAATGTACCAAGACACGAGTAGGTTACAAGGTTGATGCAGATGAACACCCGTTTTTTTGCAGATTGTTATGCCATCCGACATGATTTCAGTGGGAAGATCACCCATCTGTGGGAAAACATGTACCCACCTGAAACATGGAATTATATCAGGAGGGTGGACGAGTCAGAAAATAAGAGAGCTGAGGAAACTCGAGCACAACAGACAGATGCTTCTAAGAAAAGGAAAAGATATGCTAAGGAAAAGGATTATGATTTTGAACATGAGTTGAATGAAAGGGCTAGGGAGATAAGGGTTGAGAAAGAGAGAAGGTGTAAGGCCCCGTTCCCGGGACGCTTACAGCCGGTCATTCATCGCACTTAAAGCATATATTTTTACATTTATCATTCATAAAACAATGCAGCGGAATATAGAAATAACTTTTCATATCACTACAATTGCTTTTGCAAGTTAATACAAGCGTTCTCTTTTTTCAAAACATCATTCGTTCGTATTACAATGCAAAAACATTAAACAAAAGAATGTCATCCAAAAGAACTAAGTAGTCGCCGCGTGCCATCCTCAGCAACATTACCTGCCAACTAGAAACACATAAAAGTCAGCGTTGCTGAGTGAGTTCTAGTTTTATAATAAAACATACTTTACTTCCATTATAAAACCACTCGTTACATCCGTACGCGATCACACAACATACATATACATAGATAATATAATTATTATCTTCATCATTCATTCATTAACATTCTTCCATTCGTTCATGCGCTCTTACTTTCATTCATTAATCATCGTACGTTACATTATCATTTGCTTCATTCATCATATACATTCATTAACTCTTTCTTTCTTTATCTCTTCTACTCCTTCCGGATCAGTGTCATCAGCTATACCCCAAACGTATGCACACAGCGGGTACTGGGCCGAAGATCATAAAATGACTTCCACACCGCACACAGCCCGGCACTAGCACTGAGGCAAGCGACAAAGATCCCACTGCTCTATACACCCCCAACATTATGCATACTCGAATATTGGGCTGAAGATCATAAAATGACTTCCACACCGCACATAGCCTGGCACCAGCATCAAGGTGGGTAACCATTATAACCATGTATACAACACCCCCACATTATGCATACTCGAGTACTGGCCGAAGATCATAAAATGACTTCCACACCGCACCTAGCCTAGCACCAGCATCGAGGTGGGTAACCACTATAACCACGTACCATACCGTTGGTTAGCCACAAAGACTGGAACCCCTGCGTGTATCCTTACAGGTTAGCTAAACCACACGCAGTTGAGCTTATGACATCATAGAGTCGTGCACCTCTGTACATATTGCTTGCAAGCCTTTCCATACACTTATTCATTCATTACATTCCTCTTTTCATTATCTTCCACTTTATGTTACATAATACTTTCATTTCATTCATTAACATACATCACAAGCCACGGGAAGACAATCATACATAGTAATAAGGAACATAACCACATGCAACATCAATCACACAAGGCAACATCGCACACCCATAACATACATCATGCATAATCATACAACATGCACAATCACATGACATTAGACATCACATGAATCACACACATCACATCATATATCATCATCAACTCATCATCATAGATCATCTTACATCATCCGTGCCATCACATCATCTACAACCCCGAAGGTCCGAGCCTATGTCCGCACTTTCCCGAAAGTTAGACAGTACTATGGTCGTTAGGTGTATGGACCCTATTCGGTTGCATGGTCTTCCATACATATGAGAACACTTAAGCGAATGGACTTCCAGTCGCATAGCCTCCAATCGCATGCTTCCCATGCGAGTGGACCTCACTCGCATAACATCCGAGCGTATGGACCTCAGTCGCATAACCTTCATGTGAATGGCCCTCAGCCTCACACCTTTCGTGCGTATGAACCTCAATCGCATGACTCACAGGCGTATGGACTCCAGTCGCACGACCTTCAATCGCATGACCTTCATTCGCATTTCCTTCAATCGCATAGCCCTCGTGCATATGACCCTCAGTCGCACTACTTTCATGCGAATGAACCTCAGTCGCACTACTTTCATGCGAATGAACCTCAGTCGCACAACGTTCATGCGTATGGACCCAGTCGCATGCCATTCGGACGCATGGACCTCCAGTCGCATAGCCCTAGCTGGGTGCAGAATGTAGTTCATCCCGAACTACAACGGCCATTTTCGGCCTCCAAACCTCCTTTAAGCTCAAATTAACCATTCTAAATCTTAGGGAAGCATACCACGACACCATTCAAGCACAACCAAGCCCAAAATCAAGTCCCACCCGCATCAATCACGTACACATAAGCATACATTCGGGTTCAACACCCAACTTTTCAAAAACGGGTTTTAGATGTGTTCCGCCCTAAAATCAGTCGAAAATGTGTAAAAGAGGGGTCTTAGAATCACCTTGACGACCTCTTTGAGTAGAGCTTTGATTCCACCCGCTATAGTTCGATTTACATGCTCGAATCCACACGAACTAAGCTTTCTCCTCTTTTCCTCTTTCTCCCTTAGCTGAGTTTTTGGCAAGAATGGGGAGGATGTGGGCTGCCCTCCCCCTTTTATACACCCACTCATCCAAATTTCTTCCCGTTTTGGCAAGTTTGGTCCCTCGAATTTGGACTTTATTTCTTTTTCTTCTATTGTCGGCTTCAAAGAAAATTTCTGGGTGTTACAAGTCCGCCCCCCTTATATAGGTTTCGTCCCTTAAACCTGTTATTCCTTAAACAATTACGGGCAATATTGCCTCATCTCTTTTCCATTCTCCCACCTGGAATTCAATCGGTCTATGTCATTTATCCACGCACGACTTCCTATCAATCTTGGGCCTTCATCAAGACTTTAATCCTTTCGGGCTTCTTAGACGTAGCCTCGATCACCTCAATACTTCCGATACGGCCTTTGGTGCTCGGCCTTAACTTGTAAACAAGTAAGGCATTTACTCCTATACACCACCATATCACGCTTCATACCCGGCCACCAATAATCTTTACCCGGGTCTCAGTACATCTGACAGTTGGGATGTTAGTGTATCCACATACTTTACATCAGCCAAGTAGGCCATACGTCCATGCCTCATGCACTTTCCCGCCACCGCCATCGCAATCACCTTCGGAATCATCGTGACTCGATCACCTTAAACCGTCACCATGATCCCGTCAGGCGCCGTCAACCGTATCATCTTTTTGCAACACAATACTCGCTTCGTAGTCCGCCAAACAATCCACTCCTAGGACCACATCAAAGGGCGTATCTATATTCTTACTACTAACAGGTAATTAGCACAGAAAGCAGCAGGAATTAAAACTTTACTAGCGCCAGAATCGAACAACACAAGGGCTAAAGGTTGATTACTAGAAACGTACCTGATACAACATCGGGGTTCGCTCTAGCCTCTCCTGCATCATCGTTAGGCGTTGTTTTCGCCCTCTATCCTTCTCCTTCGGTCCTCTTCACTCTCGAACCTTCCGCCCTCAGTTTCTTGCAATCCTTGCTCATGTGACCAGCTTCACCACAAGAATAACATCTCCTTAACCGCAGTTCTTTGCCACATGTCCAGTTCTTCCACAATGGAAACAGACATTGGTCCTCAATCTACATTCCCTGGGGTGTTTGTGTCCACACTTGTCACACCTTCTAGACCCTGCAACAGATGTGACCACACAACGGTCATCCACCCGCGCCTTCTTGTTATTCGTCGGGACACCACCCTGACCGGACTTCTTTCCATCCTAATTTCGGTCAGCATCACCTTTCTCGCCATCTTCAACCACCATCACCGTCCTTTTGTCATACAATCTCCCTGCCAAATCAATTGCCAACCTAAACGTGCTCAGTCGGGCAGCGATCATGTGCCTACGAATTTCCGCCGGCAAGCCCTGAATATACCTCTTGATCTTTCGTGAAAGAGGTGTCACCTGCTCCGAAACCAGCCGTGCCATTTCATTGATTTGGTGGTATACTGCTGATGCGTCATTGTTCCCGCCTCCAGCTGCAGTTCTACTTCCGAAGGTAACTTGTCTTCCGAAGGCAATTCTTACTTTCGAAGCCAAATCTTTGCTTCTGAAGGTTAGAGTTGCTTCCAAATAGAGAATTTGTAAGTTTCGAAAGTAGATCTGATGTACAATCAATCGCTTCTTCGAGGCCAAAAATCTTCCGAGGCCAAAAATTCTTCCGAGAAGAAAGTTATCCTTTGAGAAATTATGCTTCGGAAGATATGAGAATGTCTTCCGAAGGTTAATTTCTCTTCCAAAGGAATTTACACTTAGAAAATTTCAGAGAGAATTTCTTGTAACAGGGCTTAAATTGTATTGACACAAGACTTAAATATTAAAAAGGTTTTCAAAAGAGATCAGATAATCAATGTTTATCATCGCAATAGCTGTTATGAGATACTTAAACCTTTGTTCATCAAAAGCTTTGGTAAACAGATCAGCATATTGTTCATTGAATCAACTTTGATTAACTGATTATATTTTTCTCATGAATGTCTCTAATGAAATGATACCTGATGTCAATGTGCTTAGTCTTGGAGTGCTTCACTGGATTTTCAATAATAGAGATAGCATTATTGTTGTCAATATGGATAGGAGTACTCATAAAGTTGAATCCATAGTCTAACATCTGATTTTGAATCCATAGCAGTTGAGCACAACAGCTAGCAGCAGCAATGTATTCAGCTTCAATAGTTGATGTAGAGACATAGGATTGTTTCTTGCATTGCCATGAGATGATCCTTCCACCAAGAAATTGACATCCTCCTGATGTTGATTTCTTGTCAATATTGCAGCCTCCATAGTCACTGTAGAGTATCCATAAAGATTGATCCTTGTTTCTGGGATACCAGAGACCTAGTTAGGTGCTCCTTTGAGGTATCTGAGGATTCTCTAACAGCAGCTAGGTGAGACACCTTAGGAGCAGCCTGATATCTTGCATAAATGCAAGTAGCAACATGATATCAGGTCTACTGGCTGTAAGATACATCAGAGAACCAATAATTGCCTATACTGATGTTGATCAGTATCCTCCCCCTCAAGATCAGGTATAGATTATGTTTTCGGTATGGGTGTCTTGGCAGGCTTGCAATCCTTCATTCAAATCTTTCTAAGATGTCAGAGACATATTTAGATTGATTAATGAAGAACCTTTTCTTCAGTTGCTTTACTGAATTCCAAGGAAAAAGTCCATTTTTCCCATGGAGCTCATCTCAAACTTCTTCTTCATAATGCTCTCAAAGTCCTTGCATATTTGGTCATTTGAGGAACCATATAATGTCATCAACATAGACTTGTACGAGCAAAATGTCCTTTCCAGACTTTCTGATGAAGAGAGTCTTGTCAATGGTACTCTAGTATAGCATTCTCAGAAGAAACTGAGACAGAGTCTCATACCACAGCCTAGGTGCTTGGTGCAGCCCATATAGAGCTTTATCCAATTTGCACACATAGTAGGGGTGCTGTGGATCTTCAAATCCTGGAGGTTGGCATACATAGACTTCCTGTTATACCCCCATATAGAAAAGCACACTTGACATCAAGTTGGTATATTTGAAGTCCTTGGATGCGCATAAGCAAGGAAGATCCTTACTGCCTCAAGTCTTGCAACTTGGTGCAAAGACATCAGTATAATCGATTCCTTCCTCTTGAGTGTATCCTTGAACCACAAGTCTTGCCTTATTCTTGATGATCAAGCCTCTATCGTCTCTCTTGTTTCTGAAAACCCATTTGTGCCTATAGGTACTTGACACAGATGGTAGCGGACATAGGTTCCATACCTTCTGTCTCTTGAATTGAAGCAGCTCCTCTTGCATCGATTCAATCCAGCTACTATCTTTCAAGGCATCTTCTACCTTCTTGGGTTCCATCTGAGATAGAAAGCATGAGTACAAGCAGACATTCCTTGATGAGTCTGTCCTCTTGTTCTCACACCTTAGAGACATTCCCTATGATGTTCTCAGTTGGATGAGTGTTGTGAATCCTAAGGTGAGGAATCACTTCCAGTTGCAGAGATAGATCCAGGTTAGACATATTTTGCTCAGGAACTAGAACACTCTATCCAGCTGCTGTTTCAAAGTCATTCAATGAGGACTGATTGAATGAATGAGAAACATCATCAATAGTTGGCTGTGAAGTAGTATTAACAGTTGCATGTTCCTTCAAAATACTACCTCCTTCTGCTGGTGTTGTGGTGGATCACTGATGAGTTTTGAGGCTCAGTAGGTGACTCACTTGTTGAAGCTTCACTATTCCTTGATATAGTTAGACTATGAATCTGTGAATAGTGGAAGCTTGATGTATTGCAGCACTTGGAGAATTTGGTCTAGGCTGGGAAGCTCAAACAGTTGATCATTAGCAGCATCAGCATCATTTTGAGCACCTATTCCAACTGAAACATTCTCACAAGAGGGTTTAGAATAGTTTGGAAACAATTCTAAATCAAAGATGTGATCAGGTCCATTCCCCCTAACACAAGGAGTGTGCTCATTAACAACTATATTGGATGACTCCTCAAATTGTTGATTCTTAATGTTGTATACTCTGTAAGCTTTGGAGCTAGAGGAGATCCAACAAAGATAGCATCATCCGACTTTTAGCAAATTTTGCTAAATTGTCTTTGTGTTAAGTATGGTACACCTGCTGCCAAAGGACCTTAGAAAGCCAATGAACGGTGGCCTCTTGTTCCATAGCTCATAAGGGGTTTTCCATGGGGCTTAACTACAAGAACTCTGTTCTGCACATAGCATGCAGTGCTGACTGCCTCTGCCCAGAATGTTAGAGGTAGTTTGAATCAGCTAACATAGTTCGAGCAGCCTCAATAAGTGTCCTATCCTCCTCTCAGCAACACCGTTTTGTTGAGGAGTTTGGGAGCACTATATTGTCTGGCAATCCCTTTTGAGTTACAGAATGAGTCAAGAACGAAGTTCTTAAACTCAGTCCCTTGATCACATCAAATTATTAACCTTGTGATCAGTTTGATTTCTATTTTAAGAATAAAAGATTTTATGTTTCAGCAGTTTCATCTTTAGTTCTTAAAAAGAATACCCATGTAAATCTTGTAAAATCATCAACTATCACAAGCAATATGATTTCCTTCCAATGCTCATTATACTTGTGGGACCAAAAAGATCCATGTGCAATAAGTGAAATGGAGTAGTGATAGAGTTAACACATTTGGATTTATGAGATGTCCTGTGTTGTTTCCCTTTCAGGCATGCAACACAGTTGTCTTTGCAGAAAAACTCCTTTTTAGGCAAACCATGTACCAAGTTATTTTTAGCCAATTATTCATTGTCTTAAAATTTACATGACACATACGTTTATGCCATAGTGTTGACTCATCACTATCAGCTTTGGAAAGAAAGCATGATACTTCACCCATTGGGGAAGCATTGTTCATATCAAGCTTGTACATATCCCCTTCCTGGGAGATCTAAGAAGCACCAATTCTGGAGGAATTGTCATCCCTGGTTTGAGGATAATGCACTCATGTTCTGTGAAAAGCATTTGGTGCTTTTGATCACAGAATTGAGAAACACTTAACAGGTTGTGTTCAAGCTATTGACAAAGTTAACTTTGTCAACGGTTAACTTACCATTGGATATACTCCCTCTGCCAGAAATATATCCTCCGGCCTCACCTCCAAACTAGACAGGACCTCCATCATAAGTTGAAATTGTTGAAGGAGAGATATGTTCCTGTCATGTGCCTAGAGCATCCACTATCTACAATCCATACATTGTTCTTCTTTGTCAAATGGATGTTCCTGCACATAAGATGAGATTTCAGTTTTGTTTGGAAACCCAATTTATTGGTCGTGGGTTCTTCCAAAGATAATGATATGAGTGAACCAAATGATATGCATGGGGGTTCAACATAGGTCTTTGAAGAAGAGGTTTGGGCTACAACATCTTCCTTGATCTTCCAGTCCACCTTTGGCTGATCTTGGAGGATGAGCTTGTTGAAGCTTTTGCGGCATGGTCTTCTTCCGAAGCTTCTTTCTTTTCGAAAGAAGTCTCACCACCTTTTCTTCCGAAGCAGTCTTCTTCTGGGATGGTTTCAAGGGAGCTTTCTTGTTCTTCCGAACCATAGTAGCTTTTGCTTCCGAAGCCATTTTCCCTTTGAAAGAAGGAGTTTCTTCCGAAAGCAACTTCGCTTTGGAAACTAGCTTTCCCTTCTTCAACTCTTGAACTGTATGGAAGGGTCCAAATGTGAAACCTTCCCTGACTCCTTCTTTTCTAACATTATTTGCATAATGTGTGCTTGCAGGATTGTAGTAACAATCTTTTGCCATATGATTTTGCAGGCCACACATGATGCATGTAATGTTAGTCTTTTGGGAAAGTGAGGGTTGTTGTTTCTTGGTTTTCATTTCTTCGTTAGCAACTTTTCCCTTTAACTTTTGATCCTTTGGTAGGGCAGGAATGCTGGTATTACATTCCTTTCCTAATCAGAAGTACCTATCACTTGGAATCCAGCTGAGACAAAGACACCCTTCTGTTTGGGGTCAATCTTCAGTTTGGATTCAGCCACTTTCTTAGCAGTTCTCCTAGTAGCTTTAGCTCTGCTTCTTCTGGCTTTAGTGGTTAGGATTTGATCATCACAGGAGACGATGGGTATATCTACCTGTTCCTTCCCTGTGGTGGCCACTATTGGTGCCTCATCCTTAAACTTTGGAAAGAAAGGGTAAGCAGTTGGAACCTCTTGATAGAGACACAGTAGAATGTCAAGTTTTTTGTTCTCTTGATAGAGACATAGTAGAATGTCCAATCATTTGGAAGAGCACTCATGAACTTTCTGGTGAGATCTCTAAGTTCAGGAGTGATCTCCATAGACTGAAGGGAAGAGATAAGATCCATGTACCTGAAGTACTACTGGCTGAGGGTCTCTCCAGCAATATGAGTGAAGTTCTCGAACTGCTGCTTCAGTGAGTCCTTCTTTGAGTCGTTAGAGCAAGAATACTCTGAGCAAGTGCATCAAACAATTCTTTGGCAGTCTTGCAATGCTCGAATTCCACCATAATAGAGTTCGGTATTACAGTGATGAGAATAGTCATAGCATTGCTATCGATGTCCATTTGCTTTCTGTCTTCATCAGAATAGTCCTCCACAGCTTTTTCTATCATGGCACCGTTTCCACCAGGTGAAGCCACCTTTAGCTTGTACGGTCCATTGACAATGGAGTTCCACATTTTGTTGTCTTGGTATCTGATGAAGCCTTCCATTCTTCTACTCCAAGACCTGAAGTTTTCAGGGGTGATGATGGGTGCTTTGGTCATTGTCCCCATCTCTACTTCAATTTGTTGAGGCCCATTGAGTGAGTGGGTGCTAGGGAGGAGTGAAAACAGGTTGATTTTGGATGGTTAGATCATGCAATCAAGAGCCTGAGAAGCTCTGATACCAATTGCAGGATCGGTGTTTGTCACTTAAACACAAATGTTTTCTCTCAAACTCACCTAGAATCACACTCGGGTAAGAATCAATAAGAGTTTATCACAATATGAAAAGTAACTAAGAACACAGAAAGATAATTTTCAAGATACTTTTATATATTGATTCCCAACTCAAGATACAAAGACTTTTACAAGCAGATGATAATCTTCTTCCTATGAGTTACTAGGAGAACCTATATATAATACTATCTACAGCCGGATATACTTCGATACCAGCTGGGATCCTTTAGCTAAAGCCTATACTACAAGACTATATTAAGGTATCTTGGATAAAGTCTTTTCTGAGATTGGTAGTCAGGACATGTCCCTGACTTACCTTTTGTCACCAACTAAAGTTGGCAACTGTACTATCATGAAAAGGTAAACAGTGGAATAAAGTATGGTCAACAACATGGTTCTTTAGGAAGAAGCCATACTGTATCAGAAGTCTGCAGCGGAGTGTCAGAGACCATACTTGTGTCCACTGGTTATAGCAGTGTCTTCCGAAGGTTAAATGGCTTCGGAAAAGTAAGTACTTCCGAAGCCACTTTATACTTCGGAAGAGGCTGCTTCTTCCAAGGCTTGGAGACTTCTTTTCATCACACTTCGGAAGTGGTCTTTACTTTATTCTTCTAAGTCTTGAAATTCAGAAGTATGCACTTGTCTTCGGAAGTAGAGTTCTGTCTTTGGAAGTTGATCTTTCATTTTGTCTTCGGAAGAACTCTACAACCTTCGGAAGTTCCATGATAAGCTTCGGAAGCCTTTGCATGCAGCACCAAAATAACTTAAGTGATCTAGTTTTGGTTGCATTAGCCTTCTTCTTGATCCAACAATTCCTCAGCCTCTTCTATTTCAATCAATGATCGCCAATGGTTGCTCCACATAATTGAGCCGTTCATCTACCTCAATATCCTCTAGTGGAAGAACCATATCCTCGTCTGCTAGAAACTTTCTCAGATGAGATACATGAAATGTCGGGTGAATTCCACTTAACTCATATGGTAACTCCAATCTATAGGCCACCTCTCCTACTTTAGCAATGATTCGGAAAGGCCCTATGTATCTGGTGCTCAACTTGCCCCGCTTTTGGAACCGAATGATACCCTTCCAAGATGAGACTTTCAACATAACCCTATCACCCACCTGGAACTCAATCGGTCCGCGTCATTTATCATCATATAACTTTTGTCTATCTTTGGTTGCCTTCATGAAGGCCTTGATCTTTTCAAGCTTCTCAGTCGTACCCTCGATCACCTCGACGCTTCCTAACTCCTTCTGACCAATATCACCCCAACACATACCGATACCGGCATGATAACTGTTGTTATATAAGAACTCAATGAATGGTAAGTGCTCAGCCAACTTCCTCCAAAATCAATGACGCATGCCCAAAGCATATCTTCCAGCGTCTGAATCGTCCTCTCCAACTAACCATCCGTTTGAGGATGATAAGCCGTGCTAATATGTAACCTTGTCTCCATTGCATCATGATATTTCTTTCAAAATTTTGATGTAAACCGGGTGTCACGATCAGACACAATAGACACCGACACACCATGACGAGTCACAATCTCCTTAATGAAAAGAGCATCCAACCTCTCGGATGAATATGTCTCAAGGATCGGTAGAAAGTGAGTACTCTTCGTCGAACGATCAACTATCACCCATATGACATCATATCCTCGCGCGGTACGTGGTAGCTTCGTAATAAAGTCCATGGTGATGTGCTCCCATTTCCACTCTAGTATATCCAAAGGTTGGATCTTTCCATATGCCTTTTGATGCTTCGCCTTCACTTGCAAGCAAGTAAGACACTTACTCACATACTCCACCACATCACGCTTCATACCCAGCCACCAATAGTCTTTTTTCATGTCTTGGTACATCTTCGTAGCACCGGGATGAATAGAGTATCGAGTCTTATGAGCTTCATCCATGATCTTCATACGTAGATCCCCAAAACAAGGAATCCACAGCCGTCCGAATCGGGTTCTAACACCGAGTGTTTTTTCACCCAATTCCGCTATCAGGCCTCTCATTCTTTCATAGTTAAGATGATCTTCTTTCAACGCCTCATCTTGAAACTCTTTGACTTGCTTCATCAAATCAGAGGTCATGATTAACAGGTAAGCTTTCACCCGAATCGGTTCGGTTTCTCTTTCTGGCTAAGGGCATCCGCCACCACCTTGGCTTTGTCCGGATGGTAATGGATCTTGCAATTATAATCCTTTAAGAGCTCCAACCATCGTCTCTGCCTCATGTTCAGGACCTTCTACTCGAAGAAGTACTTCAAGCTCTTGTGGTCGGTGAATATGGTGCACTTTGTACCGTATAGGACAGCTGCCAGTTCCAAATCATGAGTTGGGTAATTAACTTCATGAACCTTCAACTGTCAGGATGCATAGGCTATAACCTTTCCTCTCTGCATTAACACACAACCCAACCCCGAGTAGGAAGCATCAGAATAAACCAATGGGTCTTCACTTCCATCGGGTAATGACAGAACAATAGCTTGAGTCAACCTCGCCTTTAATTCCTCAAACGCCTTCTCTTGAGCTTGAACCTATACGAACTTACATCTTTTCGGGTCAACTTGGTCAGTGGAGAAGCGATCTTAGAGAATTCTTGAATGAACCTCCTATAGTAGCTTTCCAACCCAAGAAACTACGAATCTCAGATGGCGTCTTTAGAGACTTCCATTGCATCACTGCCTCCACCTTTTCCGGGTCCACTATAATCCCATCAGGATTCACTACATGACCCAAGAATTGAACCTCGCGCAACCAGAACGCACACTTCGAGAATTTAGCATACAGCTTCTCCTTTCTCAACGTCTCCATCACCTCTCTCTTTACTCTTGAATAAATCATGATATCATCGATAAACACAATCACTGATTTATCCAACATCAGCCGTCACACTCGATTCATCAAGTCCATAAAAGCAACTGGCGCATTGGTCAACCCAAACGACATAACTAGAAACTTGTAGTGACCATAACGCATGCGAAAAGATATTTTAGGAATATCCTGCTCTTTCACATTTAACTTATGGTAGCCTGATCGAAGATCTATCCTTAAGAACCAACTAGTACCTTGAAGTTGATCAAACAAATCATCAATTCTCGGTAAGGAGTATCGGTTCTTTATTGTCAACTTATTCAGCTCATGGTAGTCGATACACATCCTCATACTCCCGTCTTTATTCTTCACGAATAAGACCGGAGCACCCCAAGGAGAGATATTCGGCCTAATAAACCCCTTGTCAAGCAGCTCTTGCAACTGCTCCATCAACTCTTTCATCTCAGTCGGAGCCAACCGATACGATGCCTTGGCAACAGGTTGGGCACCTGGTATCAAATCAATCTGGAACTTGATCTCGCGGTCAGGTGGCACTTCTGGTAAGTCTTCGGGAATCACATCTAGGAAGTCACACATAACCGGGACATTGGATAGCTGTGGTGTTGTGTATCCACGTCCTTTACATAAGCCAAGTAGGCGCTACATCCACGCATCATGCACTTTCCCGCCACCGCCATTGAGATTACTTTCGGGATCGTCATGAACTGATCCCCATAAACCGTCACCATACTCCCGTTAGGTGCTGTCAAACGAATCATCTTCTTGCAACACACAATGTTCGCCTCGTAGTCCGCTAACCAATCCTCCCTAGTACTACATCAAACCCGCCTAAGATCATCACGAATGGTCTAATAGGAAACTTGTGACCTTCTAATTCCACATCACATCCATCTATCATCTCAGAAATCCTGGTAGACTTACCTATGGCAGTTTCTACATCAAAGGGCGCATCTATATTCTTACTACTAACTGGCAACTTAGCACAGAGAGCAGTAGAAATGAAACTTTTACTAGCACCAGAATCAAATAACACATAGACTAAAGTTTAGTTTACTAGAAACGTACCTGACACAACATCAGGGTCCATCCTAGCCTCCTCCTGTGTCATCATAAACGCTCTGGTGCTCACCCTCGGTCCTTCACCTCTATTCTTCTTCACCCCAGAACCCTCAGCCCTTGGCTTCTTATAGTCTTTACTCATGTGGCCCTCCGCGCCATAATTAAAACATCTACTCGCACGACAGTCCCTTGCTATGTGTCCCATCCTCCCACACTTGAAGTACAAGTTCAATCCCAGCCTACATTCTCCAATATGCTCCTTTCCACATTTGTCATACTTCTTTGACCCCGCACCAGATGTGACAACACGACGGTCATCTACCCATGCCTTCTTGTTACTCGTCGGGGCACCACCTCGACCAAACCTTTTTCCATTCCAATTCCGATCACTACCACCTTTCTTGCTACCTTCGGTCACCACCATAGTCCTTTCATCATATAGTCTCCCTGCCAAATCAACCGCCGACCTAAACGTGCTCGACCGGGCGACGATCATGTTCCTACGGATATCCGTCGGCAAGCCCTGAATATTCCTCTTGATTTTTCATGATGAGGGTGTCACTTGGTCTGGCACTAGACGTTCCGTCTCATTGAACTTGGTGGTGTACTGCTGATGTATCATCGTCCCCGCCTCCAACTGCAGGAACTCTCTCCCAACCTTGTCCATTTCTCTATAAAGACAGAACTCCTCAATCACCAACTTCTTCAGCTCAACCATCTCATCCTCCTAATTGCCTGACTATCCTCGTCTTGGACTATATTGTCCCAACAACACAGAGCCGAGTCCACAAACGAGTGGGCAGCAAATTTCACCTTCTGGTCTTCTTGACACTCGCTGATATTCAGAACAGCTTTCATTTCCCTCACCCATCTGTGAGCAGCAGCAGCAGTGCCATTACCATCAAAAGTAGGGGTCTTACACCTTTGAAATGCCCCATAGTTGTAGCCTCGTACCGCCTCTAGCGTAGGCTCTTCTTTTTCTTTTCTTCTTTGTCATCAGATAGAACCATCTCAGTCTCGGGCTGTCTTCTTTCGCCCGTAGGTCTACTTCTTTCCTTCCTTTCTCCTTCCCTCACAGCCTTGATAACTTTGGTCACCACAAATGGTAAGATTGTCTGCATGACCTGATGAACCTCTTCAACAACAGCCTCTTTCACCAAGGCCCTTAAGTTAGCACTCTCATCCCCGCCCTCCGGATGAGGGATTTCTGGTTCTTCATGAACCCCTTTTTCAACTCTAGGCCTTCCTCTCGTAGCCCGTGGTTCAGCACCACGACCTCCACCATGTGAAGCTTTAGATTATCTACTACCGCCATCCTCTAACACACACACTGAAAGATTCAAACACCAACACAATCATTCAAGGGAACAACTCAGTTTATATCAAGTATAGTAAGTCTCTAATTATAGTGCCCAGTTGTGATTAGTCACTTACTTTACTCTTCATACCCCAAGCATTACCTATCCTGACTACATCAGCATCCCAATCTACCAGCAACACATAAACCACATAATATGCACACGTAATACTGGTTAACATTAAGAAAATACCTCATGAAATGCAGCTACTCGGACTGGCATCCCTTCCCTTTCCATCCCATTCTCAGTTTAAGTGTAGGTTTATTTTGAAATTTTACCCGTTTCACTAAAACTATGGCTCTGATACCAACTTGTAAGGCCCTGTTCCTGGGACGCTTACAGCTAGCCAATCATTTCTCATAAAACATATAATTACATTTAACTTTCATAAAACATCGCAACAGAACATTAAAATAACTTTTCATTTCATAATAACTTCTTTTGCAAGTTAATACAATCATTCATTACATATTTTCATTTGTTCGCATTACAATGCAAAAACATTAACAAAATAATGCCATCCAAAATGCCAAGTAGCTGCCCCGCGCCATCCTCAGCAATGCTCACCTGCCAACTAGAAAAATGCATAAAAAGTCAATGTTGCTGAGTGAGTTCTAGTTTTATAATAAAACATACTTTACTTTCATTAAAATCGTTCTTTACTTTTGCATGTGATCACACACCATACGTACACATAAATAATATCATTATCATCTTCATCATTCATTCATTAGTTTTCATCCATTCATGGTTTCTTACTTTCATTCATACATTCATCATTATTTTATTTCATTCCATCAAAAACAATGAACTTTACCCCACCGTCATGCATAAAGCGGGTACTGGGTCGGGGTCTATCATATACCCCCATCATGGCGCACAGCAGCCTAGCCATAGACCTAAGGGTAAATTCAGGCGTACCATTGTCATGTGCTCTACCCACCGTCATGCATAAAGCAGATACTGGGCCAAGGTCTATCATAGACCCCCGTCATGGCGCACAGCAGCCTGGCCACAGTATCTAGGGTAAGCGACAAAGGTTCTATACAAATGGTTGGTCGCAAAGACGTACCCCGGTGTGCATCCTTCTAGGGTAGCTAACCCACACACCGTTGGACTAACACCCTTCATTGAGCGTGTTCCCACATACAGGGCTTGCAAGACTTACTTTACTTTCCATCGTTCATTAATGCATGCATTCATTCATCATGTTACTCTTTTCATTATCTTCCACTTTACATTACATAATACTTTCATTTCATTCATTAACATTCAACGTAAAGCCAAGGGAAAAATAAACATACAATGTAAGGAACATCATCATACATAGTCAACATCGTCATACAGGGCATCATACATACATAACATACATCATACATACCATCATGCATAAGCATCAATCATACATCATAACATCATTATACATGCCCATCACATCATCTATGACCTCAAAAAGTCAACTTACATAGCCCCCAAGAACCTCCCAAGTCAATGCCTACATTTCACTTTTTCCCCAAAAAGTTAGAAATTTTTCTAAGTGTTCATCCACATTTGCCTTTTTGTTCATCCGCATTTCTTTTACTCATCCGCATTTGTCAATGCTCATCCGCATTTGTTTATCCGCATTGACTTTACTCATCCGCATTGACTTTACTCAACCGCATTTCCTCATCCGTATTTCCTCATCCGCATCTGTTCACACTTAGACTTCTCATCCGCATTTGTTCACACTTAGACTTCTCATCCGCATTTGTTCACACTTAGACTTTCTCATCCGCATTGACTTTACTCACCCCCATTGATTTTCTCATCCGTATTGACTTTCCTATCTGCATTGACTTTCTCATCCGCATTTCCTACGCATCCACATTTCCTTATCCGCATTTACCAACACTTAAGCAGTTTTCTAAACTTAGGCGTATGAACTACTGTTTGGGCGCATGAGCAGCCTAGGGCACACTATTCATCAGATTTAGTCCCCAAATCTCATCTTTCATGTTCTAAGCTTAAATCTTACATTCTAAGCCTTAGAAAGACAACCATAACATCATCAACCATGAACATAGTCCAACATCACATCATAATAGCAACATACACATATTAAATCATACGGGTATAAAACTAGTTTTATAAAAACATACATTCATGCATTTCCAGCCCTAAAATCAGTTAAAAACCAGTAAAAGAGGGTTCTATAACTCACCTTTGCAGCTCTTGAGTATGGCTTCTTCCAACTCGTTTGCAATTGAGTTCAACCACCTAGAAACCCACTAAAACATACAACCGAACACACACAGCACACATGAGCATAAACCCGAGGACATAACCAATTAAGAACACCATAAAACCATGAATTCTTACCTTGAATTCGAATTTCAGCTTGTTCTTCTTCAAACCCGAGAGTTTTCTGCTGATCTTTCCCTTCTCTCTCAAAAAAATGATGGTACCAGATGTGTAGGAGGTGATGGGCGTCCATCACCTTCTACACCTACTTTTTCAAACCTTTTGTCCTTTTTGACACTTTTTACCCCTCAACTTGGGTAAAATATCTTTTCTTTCTTTTTCTTCACTTTATTCTTTTTTTCTTGTCTTTAAACATAACCGGGCATTACAATGTCGGTTTTAAATTTTGTTTACACTAAAACATCTACAAAAATAAGGCAGTTGAACAGCTGCTTTTGGAATATTATTACAACGCATATGTTATAAAGTACAACAGAAAATGTAAACAAAAAGAAAAACATTTTCTGTTTTACGTGAAAAACTATAACAATTAAAAAAACTCATAATTTGTTACAAATAAAGGGATCAATATGTAAACAACTTTGAATTTCCATATTTTTAGCAAAGTTTAAATGACACAATCACCCTTAACATTTTAGGTTTTTATGTTGTACCTTATGCTTAAAAAACTCAAAACTCTTAACTTTGGTCGGTATCCCTCCTTCGTGCATTATAATATAGTATATATATATACACACACACCCACATACATACATACATGTCAATTTTATTAAGATAAAGTGTGTAAATTTTAAATTAAATCAAGTATCTAAAATAAATAAATAGTTTTATACATAATTACTCGAAAGAGTAAGGAAATGTAGAGATTATATGAAGAGGCTGAAGCAACCAAACACACAAAGTCTTTCTGCATGCATGTTGCATAAGTACTGAAGAAGAATGCTTTGAAAGTTTCACACAAGCAACCAAAGATGAAGTCTTCGAAGCTTTAGAGACAAAGTCTTCTAAAGCTCAACTGATCACAAGGTCAAAATTAGGAAGCCTGAAAGGGAAGCAACATAAGGTATCTCACAAGCCTAAGGAAAAGAACTCCATCACTACACCCCTATTCTTGTTACATATGGATCTCTTTGGCCCTACCAGTGTAATGAGTCTAGGAAGGATCTCTTACTGTTTAGTGTTTACAGAAGACTTTACAAGATTCACTTAGGTCTTTTTCCTTAAAACTAAGGATGAGACTCCTGAGATTCTAAAGAACTTCATCTTAAAGATTGAGAATCAATCTAATCACAAGGTCAAAATCATAAGATGTGATCAGGGAACTGAATTCAAGAACCAAATCCTTGATGCATTTTATGATGAAAAGGGTATTACAAGACAATACAGTGCTCCCAGGGCTCCTCAGTAGAATGGTGTTGCTGAGAGGAGAAACAGGACATTGATTGAAGCTTCAAGAACCATGATGTCTGACTTACGCTGCCCATCACCTTCTGGGCAGAGGAAATTAACACTGCCTGCTATGTGCATAATAAAGTTTTAGTAGTTAAGACTCATTGCAAGACTCCTTATGAACTTTGGCACAACAGGAAACCTTTCATTGGTTTTCTCAAGTCATTTGGATGTCCTTGCACCATCTTGAATACCAAAGATCAAATTGCCAAATTTGCTAAGAAATCAGATGATGGGCACTTCATTGGATACTCTTCCCAGCTAAAGCTTATAGAGTATACAATCTCAGAACTAGAATTGTTGAGGAGTCAGCCAATGTGACTTTCAATGAACACACACCCTGTGTGGTTGGTTCTGGTCCTGATTGGCTTTTTTATCTTGATTTAGTTACCAACTGTTTTAACAAATCTTGTGAGATTGTTTCAAGTTCTGTAGAAAACTTAAATACAGGTGATCCTGATCCAAGATTTGAGCTGAGAAGACCTTCAAGTAATACATTTTCAGCTCCAGTTGGGACAACTTCTGCAAATGAGGTTTCTATCAGCACCACAATGACAAACTCAACTGATACATCTGGTATGCCTTCAAATTCCACCTCAGAGGCTCCACAACCAGATAAAGATACTTCAAATGCAGAAGACAATGATGGTAGTGGTGATAGTGATCAAGACTTTCTTGATGTTGATAACCACTCCATAGATGACAACATTCATGATGTCACACACTCCTTAGATCAAGTTTCTCTAGATAAGTGTGCTAATGTAGTGGGAGAAACATGTATGTCAGATCTAAATTTCTCTAATTTAGATCTTTCTCAGCAACTTACTGTGATCCCTCAGCTAAGGATCCACAAGTCTCATCCCACTATAAACATCATTGGAGATGTTGTCTCTGTGGTAAGAACAAGAGGACAAACCCATGAAGCAAATGTTTGTCTTTACTCTTGTTTCTTGTCCCAGATAGAGCCAAAGAAAGTTGATGAGGCTCTAAAGGATGGAAGTTGGGTTGAAGCTATGCAAAAGGAGTTGCTTCAATTCAAAAGACAGAAAGTTTAGAACCTTTGTCCTCTTCCTCATAGGAAGACTACCATTGGAACCAAATGGGTGTTTATGAACAATAAGGATGATAGAGGAATTATTATCAAGAACAAAGCTAGACTAGTTGTTCAAGGATACACACAAGAAGAAGGGATTGACTACACTAATGCCTTTGCTCCTGTAGCAAGACTAGAAGTTGTTAGGATATTCCTGGCATTTGTTGCATCCAAGAACTTCAAGGTCTATCAACTTGATATGAAGTGTGCTTTTCTTTATTGAGTGATTGATGAAGAGGTGTATGTCAAACAACCACCTGATTCTGTAGATCCTGATCATCCTGATTATGTCTGCAAGCTTGACAAAGCTATTTATGGGCTGCATCAGGCGCCTAGGAAGTGGTATGAGACTCTATCTCAGTATCTTTGCAAACATCGATATAGGAGAGGTACCATAGATGGAACTCTCTTCATCAAAGGACAGGGAAATGACATATTGCTTGTTCAAGTGTATGTGGATGACATCATCTTTGGTTTAACTAATCTAAGGCTCTGCAAAGACTTTGAGAAGCTGATGAAAGATAGATTTGAACTGAGTGCCATAGGGAAACTCAATTTCTTTCTGGGAATTCAAGCGGGAAGCAAGTTGAAGATGGCATCTTTATTAGTTACTCAAAGTATGTTCAGGTGATCAAGCAGAAGATAAAGAGTGGAGAGAGAAGACCCAACTGAGAAAGACAATGAAGATCAATCAGGTGCCGCAGGCTAGTCTTCTCAGTTAAAAGTGATAAAGAGAAAGAAAAGGATGGCTTTAAAGCCAAAACCAAAGAAGAAGAAGACTGCATCCTTTTCTGAACCTCAGGATGAGTCAGAACATCCTGAGGATGTGCAGCCAGAGGATGCTCCATCATCTCCTATTCCAATAGCTCCTCTAGCATCAGAAAGACCCATCCTATCCTGGACATACACTACAAATCCAGAAAGGTGGCATGTCATTAAAGATCATGGCATTGAAAATGTCTACACTTGGCAAGACATGTTTCAGTTGCCTCTACATGCTCTCTTTGACATGAGAAGACACTTTAATAGTTGAAGGATCTTGATCATCTTATGAAGAAAGGGTTTGTCATTATCCTGATGAGGACTGTTGATATCTGAAGTCTTAAAGGTGTTTTAGTAACATCAGCCTAGGGGGAGTTTGTAAAGATTATATTGAAAGGTTGAAGCAACCAACACACAAAGTCTTTCTACGTGCATGTTGCACAAGTACTAAAGAAGAATGCTTTGGAAGTTTCACACAAGCAACATAAATATTCTAAGTGTGAAATCTTTCGAAGCCAAGACCAATATCTTCCGAAGCCAAAGATGAAGTCTTCCGAAGTTTCAGAGACAAAGTCTTCTGATGCTCAACTATTGTGTAAGGCCCCGTTCCAGGAGGCTCACAACTGGTCAATCATCGCACAAAAGCATACATAAAGTTTTAACATTAGTAAAACATTGCAACGGAATTTACTTAAACCATTTCATATATGTATATATATATAATCATTTTTGCATAATAATAAAACACTGTTAACAATTACAAAACATCTTTTGTTCGCATCACAATGCAAAAACACAATCGTTATACAAAATGGATGCCATCCAAAACAAGCCAAGTAGCTGCCCGTGCCATCCTCAGCAAGCATCACCTGCCAAATGGAAAATACATAAAAGTCAGCGTTACCGAGTGAATTCTAGTTTTATAATACTTTTACTTCCATTTAAAACCTTTCTTTACATTCTTAAGTGATCAAGCATCATACGTACACATAGATAATAACATTATTATCTTTGATCATCGTTTGTTAACTTTTATTCATTTTTCATCTTTCACTTCATCATCAACGAGATTGTACAAAGCAAGAGCTCAATGTTGATCGACAACAAATGTCGATCCCTATCGGTACACATCTTCATGGTAGCTAACTCCCGAAAATTGATCCACATTGCAAGGCACATAGCCCGCTCATGAATACGGATCAATCATCATACATCAGACTCACGTAAGTGATGTCTATCATAGTGCTTGCAAGACTTTTCATCATCAAAATGGCCTGGGGGTAACATTCATTAAAATTCACTTTTCATCATCTTAAATCTTTCACTTCATTAAAATAATACTTTACGTTCATTATCATAATCACACCACGTAAAGTCACATCATAATACGTAGTAAGGAACATAGCATACATAACATACATAATCATCATCAATCACACATCATCATCATGCACAGGCATCAATCATACATCATCATCATAAACATCAGGCATATCAAGCATAAATCATCATAAAACATAACTGACCCACCGCGGGACAGTGGGGGTTCGGGGGCAGCAGCCCCTGATAGCGGGGTCCTAGGGGCCGCAGCCCCTAGTGGGGCCAAGGGGCAACGCCCCTGGCTAGGGCCGTGTTGTTTATTTTAGCACTTTAATATAGCATATTTCCTTATAGAAAAATCGATTTTCCCGTTAAAACCTCTTAAACTCTTAGTCATTTATAGTGTATATTAGGATGCATTTCCAGCCCCAAACTAGTTCAAAAACCTTTAAATAGGGGATCTAGAACTCACCTGGACTCGATGAGTAGCTTCTCAATCAAGCTTTCAAAGAAAGGGTTGCACTACACAACCTGCAAATAAGTTAACACTCAAAGGAGTTAATTTCTGCCTAATTTCGCTGCTAATTTCACTGCCAGATCAGCAATTTCCCTGCTAGTTTCGCCAGCAGTTTCATTGCTAGTTCGCCAATAGTTTCGCTGGCATCTTCGCTGGCAGTTCGCTAGCATCTTCGCTGGCAGTTTCGCTGGCATCTTCGCTGCCAGTTTCGCGCAACTTTCGTTGGAAAACCATGTCTACGAAACTACCTGCGAAACTATAGTTTCGTAGGAAGATCCACAGTTTTTGCCGGACAAATACCTAATTTCGCTGGATGAACACCCAATTTTATAAAACGGGCTGAAAATTACAAACCACCCCAATTTTGATCCAAAACTTCAATCTTTTACACCCAAAACCTTGGTTTATCATCCAATAAGCTTTATCTAAGCTTCTTATATGTTTTCTTACACAAAAACATGAGTTTTGGGTGAATCTTTGCCATTTATAAAAACCCAAACCCTAGAAATCCGGGTTTACATCAAAAGCAACGATTAAATGATGTTTCTTACATGGATTCTTGGTGTTTTCTTGTTGTTTGGATGCCCACGAACACCGATCTTCAATCCCGAGATCAACCGAGCCTTGAATCTTTAATTCTCTCTACTTTCTCTCTCTACTCTCTCTCTCTCTAGAACTAGAGTGTTGAGTTGCAAATGAGAGCTGCTCAAGCTGATCTGTTTATATATACCGGGCGTTCCTGGGACCTTAAACTTGCCAAACACATATCCTGAAGAGTTAACTCGGTCTATAATCGATATCCATCTTATTTTCATTAAATGATCTCGTCTAAGCCCATTATATTATTTGGTTCGCTTAGATATTATTCGAGGCGTTACATCTTGAAAACAGATTTCTTCCAAAGACTTTTAACAACATGCTTATCTGATGTACTTTCCCATAAAGCTGGACCCCTTTCCGCTGCAACTCTGTAAAGTAACCAACTTACATGAGTTGGTGAAAAGGTCCATGCTTTTAGTAATTGTATATTGAGGTCTTGAGTCTGTAACTTTCTACTTCATGTACTTTATACTTTTTGTAATAGATAAGGATATGAGCTATGGCATGTCATAGTCATAAAGTCAAAAAGACAATCTGCCTTTTTGACTCTACAATTGATTTTGTGTTGTGTCTAGTCAAATGTAGCCGGCTGGCTTTCATAGTATGGCCGGCTGTAGGATGTAGTATAAGTATCTCATGTTCTTGTAACTTTCCTTTATGCTTTGTAACACTTGTAATAGAACATTGAGAAGGTAATATACTGCAACTTGAAAACTATCTCCTTGTGTATCTTGCTCTTGTGTTCTGTCTCTTAATTACTTGTGTTCTTAGTGTCTTTACTTGTGGTTAATCCAGTTCACTGTTTGATTAAGTTAAGTTACTCTCCTCTTTGTGTTGTTGTGTTATAAGTGACCACCCTTCAACGGTCCTGCAGGAAACAATTTACAAATTTAAATTGTTAAACAAGAACTTTAATAAACTAGTTTTATTAAAAGTAAACAAATAAATACACAAATAAGTTGAATTTATGAAAATAATTTTATAAAAGAAAAAAACGTTAAGATAGAATTAAAAAGGAAAAAAAGAAAATAAAATAAGAATAAAATTAAAATTAAAAAAGAGATAAGATATAATTATAAATGAGATATAATTGTAGGGAGAGGGCCTGAATCAATCCTTCAATCAAGCCTATAAGCTACCTCACCAATAGAATTTGTTGGAGCATATATAGTCATATATAGTGTGTCCGTCGCTTGTCGAATAGTTTAGGCTTAATGTTATACACCTGATATGTTGTAAACACATGAAACTGGGTCATTCGCAGGAGCATATGCGAATGAGACTCAGTCGTACGACTGAGCCATGCTAATGGACCAGCAGTGCGACTGAGAGATGCGATTGGGACATTCGTAAGACTGAACCATAAGTATGGTCCAGTCGTACGATTGAACCATACTCATGGTCCAGTCGTACGATTGAACCATACGCATGGTCCAATCGCACGAATGGGCCCAGTCACATCTAATATGGGCCGAGGCCTATATATACTAGTTTCAATGTGTAGAGAGATAAAGGATTGAGAGGAGTCTGCCCGGAGCCTAGGGCTGCCGGATGAGAGGGGACATCATGCTCGATCTTCCCCTTGCCAAGAGTCTTGATTATTATGTTGTAACGAGCTTGTAATCGTTAGGTTTTTATCAATGAAACCAATATTTGATAGTTCGTGTTATTGATTTGACTTTTGGTTTTGGTTGTTCATCCTTCCGTCAAGAACATGCTAGGATGTTTATCGATCCGGAGAAAAACTGACTTCACAATTGGTATCAGAGCCGGTTACTGCTGGAATGATCTAACAATCATTCTAGCAACCCGAGCTCTTGATTTCTGGATTGAATTTCAGATCCTGACGTTAAACCCACTTCGTGTTCTTCGTGTTTTGCTCAGATCTTGTTGCGTGTGTTGCTTCTATGTTGAAATCGAATTCGAAACACGTTCCTGTCACCCTTTCGAATCTGATGATGTCTACTTTGTTTCAGTTCATGTTGAATTCGTCAGATTAGGGTTTTGGGCAGCCCTGGCGGCTGCAGATCTGAAAATCTGTGTGCAGACCCGTTCATGCGACTGAGCCATGCGAATGGACCATTCGTAAGACTAGGCCATGCGAATGGACCATTCGTACGACTGGACCATGCGAATGAGCCATTCGTACGACTGGACCAGTCGTATGTTCAGTCGTGCGACGGACTAGTCGTATGTTCAATCGCACGAATGAGCCATCCGCATTGACTCATTCGCATTTGTTCCAGACCCAAAAAAAAAGAGTCTGGAACAGCTTCTTGCACGGATTTGAAGATGAGCAAAGCATATTCACCCAGAGGTTCGTTTGTCAAATAAGTTCGATGTGTACCCCATTATTCGTCGGATTTCCAGAATAGGTGAATGTAATGGAACACGAAAGAGAGAAGAGAAGATGTCAGCAGTTGGTGCTGATTTTGTGGGGTAGTCAGGAGCATCTGACTACTTATGGACCAATCAAGTTATATTTATCTGCACAGAAAGGATTCTGCCTCTTAGGGGGAATCCTTGTATATAGAAAGTGAAGACGCAATCAGAAAGTGATGATGTGAACCGGTTTCCGATGATGAATCTTCGTGCGTGCTGATTTGGTTGATATTGTCAGCTGTGGATTGGAACCTTCAACCTTTTGCCCAATACACCGTGTCAAGACGCAAGGAGAGCACAATGTCTATATATTGGGATATGCTGAATGTGAGGGGGAATTTCTGCAGGTGGTGATGTTAATCAGGTTAGCCCGTGTGAAGATTGAAGCAATGGAAAACTGTTCGTATCATTATCTGGAAAAATCAGTCATATGGGGAATCTTGCTGTTGTGATGGTGTTCTGCAAAGTAAACGAAAGCTATTATGCCTAAATTCATATTCAGGGATGTGGTAGTAACCTGACGGATCGGCAACGTTGGCTAATATGGTTTTCGTTTGATTCTATTGGCAACCAGAGCAAAGATTGACTGAAGATTGTAAGAGGTGTTATCTACTATTCACAAGCAACGTACAAGGGGGAATTTGTTGGAGCATATATAGTCATATATAGTGTGTCCGTCGCTTGTCGAATAGTCTAGGCTTAATGTTATACACCTGATATGTTGTAAACACATGAAACTGGGTCATTCGCAGGAGCATATGCGAATGAGACTCAGTCGTACGACTGAGCCATGCTAATGGACCAGCCGTGCGACTGAGAGATGCGATTGGGACATTCGTAAGACTGAACTATAAGTATGGTCCAGTCGTACGATTGAACCATACGCATGGTCCTGTCGTACGATTGAACCATACGCATGGTCCTGTCGTACGATTGAACCATACGCATGGTCCAATCGCACAAATGGGCCCAGTCGCATCTAATATGGGCCGACGCCTGTATATACTAGT
Organism: Flaveria trinervia; assembly: GCA_025506515.1. Lineage (NCBI taxonomy): Eukaryota > Viridiplantae > Streptophyta > Magnoliopsida > Asterales > Asteraceae > Flaveria > Flaveria trinervia. The sequence continues at coordinate 61,651,700 of CM046443.1, forward strand.
TTCAATGTGTAGAGAGATAAAGGATTGAGAGGAAGTCTGCCCGGAGCCTAGAGCTGCCGAATGAGAGGGGAGATCATGCTCGATCTTCCCCTTGCCAAGAGTCTTGATTCTTATGTTGTAACGAGCTTGTAATCGTTAGGTTTTTATCAATGAAACCAATATTTGATAGTTCGTGTTATTGATTTGACTTTGGTTTTGGTTGTTCATCCTTCCGTCAAGAACATGCTCGGATGTTTATCGATCCGGAGAAAAACCGACTTCACATAATTCCAGGCTTGTCGAAGAATGGCTGATATGCTTTCCGACTAGCGACCACTACAAACAATATCCTAAGAATAGATTAAAACTCTTCTCCACTTGTCTCATGTAACGTCCCTCCTACTACCTCAAAAGAAGGAAAGGGCCATACCCTATGGAGGTGTTTATTTGGTCTAGATTTTAGGAGGGTACATCAGAGTTGATGTTGGAGTTTCTTTCCATTATTTGTTTTACTCTTCTACTACTCGATGGAGATTTACATATAGACCCCTCGATATCACATTATACTTTTCTTCAATTTAGATGGCGATGGGCTTAAGATGATGCTTGTGAACTAGGTAGTCAATCTTGGATTATACAAAAAGCAAGAGACAAGGACTTGTGCTTTTAGAATGATGATGTGTCGTTAGAGCCAATATCACTAGTAGTGTGATTGCCGACGTTTAGTGACCACCCTTAGTATGGTATAAAGGATGAAACATAAGTAGGATCTAATAACACAATCAATATCAATACACACAGGTAGAGTATGCAGAATCTAGTCTATGTATGAATTCAAGAACACAGATGAATAAACAAATATTTCTTTAAACACATTTATTATAATGCTTTTGCTTCAGTTACACAAGTGCATAACCATTGAAAGGATGGTCAATACACTTAGTCTCACAATAAGAAGAGTGTTAAGAACACTTAACAGATCAAATAGGAAACCGAGACTTTGGTTATGATACTATGAACACAAGTAAGCAAGAGATAGAAACTTAAGAACAACAACAAGGATATTTGGTTTTTCATGATTGCAGTATATTGCATCTCAAGTTCTATTACAAGTGTTACAAAACCTCCGAAGCAACTTCTACTTTGCATTGAGTGCATGCAATGCAGGAAAGACTTGGTCTGTTTTGGGTGCATCATCCTTTCATTATTTTATCATTCTAAATCCCTTACATGATGGTCAAAAGTTTAATCTTTTTATATTTGATAACCAAATATGTTCTAACTCAAGCACCCTTTGTTGAATTGATGAATATCCACAGGATCTGGCAATGATGAATCATCTAGTTTTTTCCCAAAAGCTTTTTTAGTTCAATAATTAGTGGTGTAGTAATAATCGATATGTTAATAGTGGAGTGTGTTGTGAATTGATGTGGATGACTATCGTTGTGGTAGTTACGATTAAGCTTGTGGTTAAGGTGTGGTTGTACTTGTGGTTGTTGATGTGGTTGCAGTTCGGTTGAGGTTCCACACATGCGCACCTTCAACATTGGACTCTTTTGCTCTTTTTCTTTGGAAAAGATCTAGAATCAAATTAGATCCAACATTAGTAATATGTTCTTATGGAGATAAGGTTTTAAAAGGAGGATTCGAAGTAGCTTTCCTCTATTTAAGCAATTCTCATTTGTATTAATTCACAAGTACACCTTGAATGGTACCTTCACTGTCGGGCGAGATGTTTACTTGAGATCGTCCCACTAAAGCACATTTTGTTATTGTTGAGGTTGAACATCATGTTTTTTTCGGAATCAAGGCATTTCTGACATAACCTCTTAAGTAGGACCCTTTTTCTATTTCTTAGAAACTACCAACTTGTTAAGTGGATGTTGACCCTTAAATTCTCTCTTACTCATTTCTTGTTCATTATCATATAAGAAAATATTTGTGGCCTCATGACTGCTTTAATAGTTAAAATGAGATCAATGCAGTTCTGTTGATCACCACTTGGATAACCATGGAAACATCACATGTCTCATTCTTTGACCCTTTAAAGTTACTCTTGAACTTTAGGAATATCATCTTCGAATAGTTGAATTTCTAATTCATGATTAGAGCGATGAAGGCAGATGAAACTATTACATTCTGTTGGTCAAAACTTCTATTATAAACCTCAAGCATACTAGAAAGATGTGTGTATAGTTCCTCAATTGCATGTACAATAACTTATTCTCGATACAAGGAAATCTGTCCTCATTACTAGGCATCGGAAAAAGAAAGATAGTCTCTTCCTTGTCGTGGTTGATAGGGTAACAAGGTTGGCCATCTAGGTTAAATGCACTTTTAAGAACATAATTAAAAATAATGATGTCTTTGTCTTGAACTTTTCTAATAATTTACCTTTCCCTGTTAGCAGTAGTCTGAGTTCTAACAAAACCCTAAAACTACTGATGATACATATTATCGGATTCTCCATTCTAGCATAATTGATTGTCGATGTGTTAAGACCACAACCAAAGACTTGAAGTAGCTGTATTCCTTTGGTGGATCCATCAAGCATGCAGGTAAATTATGCCCCGGGAGTGAACTTTGTTTATGTGTTATGTCTGCACAAAACAATTTAAGTTAGACATAGTTAGACAGATTTGAACCAACGTTACTCGATTTGATCCACACATAATCAAAACATAGTATTTGCAATTTGGTACTTGCATTAAAAGCTTTCTTTTTTCACTCAATACTCGGTCTTAAATGTCGTACCGACCACTTAAATTGCACTTGGTCAATGTCGATAGTGGATTGCCAGATCTTCGAAATCCGTCGATACTGAAGCTATGTGCATGACACACGGTCTTCCAGTCGTCAACTTTGTTTATGTTAAATTGATATAAATCAACACCGATGAATATTTTCCGTTATCATGATTTGAAAAGGACTAAGTAAATAAATAAAAGTAATGGATAATTATATTACATATTATTATTATATCTAGATGATAAATTATAAATGAATTATTTGTTTTTAAGTAAGGAATCAAAGGACGAAATTATAAGCGTGACAATAACATCTTTATCTTATTTTATGGGTATATATAATATAATATCATATAATATATATATATATTATATATATATAATATAATATATATATATATATATAATATATAGTAGAGAGGGAGTGCCAATGGGCCGCAAAATGGACGAAATCAACCATCTCATCCCATCCTATCACGATCCAGTAAGATGATTTTGTAGTGTAGTTTAATATGATATTAAGAAAGAGGCCCTTACACTATCATAAGACTAACAAAACCACCCCTTTCCCCCTTCGATCTGCTTCTTCCTTCCATATGCGATCAGATTAGATTATATTCTCCTCCTCTCACAGACGCTGTGTCTTCTGTTTGAACTAATCGAATTCCTCTGTTTTGTCTTCAACAATCACTTGCTCATCAACAATCCAGGTTCATCGCTCACACTCACCACCGCCTTCGTTCGTATATTTTCTTACTTAATGTTTATGCCTCGTATCGTATCCTATATTTTGATTTGGGGAGGATAACGAGACTTTAATCTACTAATAACACCTTAATTGCCAAATTTCTCACTATAAGTCCATTTTAATTGCTTCCAATACAGTTCAATACCTGTTTCTTCATCAGTACATGCAATTCTGCAGGGTTTGCTGTAGTGCTCCCTGGCGGATCATGCTTATATGTCTTAATTCAACAGTTTCACATCATATCTAGGTGATTGCAAAAACTAAATAACCATTTAGTGTCAGCTGGTAGTAGATTCATTCATTATTCTTGTTCAATTGTCCTCATATCATTGTGATGTATTTTGACTTGAACTACCAACACATAAGAATTTATGATATTTCCTAGGCCATAACATGTAGCATTATTGTTTTAATGTGATTGTGAGGCATTAACCCTTTATCACAGGAGAGTCCCACAAGATGAAGTATAAAGTAAATAGAGCAAATGAGTAGAACGCCACCCAGATAAAACCATCCCCCCTTTCTTCAGAAAACATCTACTTCTTTTACAGTTTATGGGTGCTTATGTTTCATGTCCCTAGAGCTATTTACATGAGCACACCTTACATACACTTGATGCTGTGTAAATTAGTTTGGAGTAATCTTGGAGTAGGAGTAAGTTAGATTTGCCATTCCTTAAAAAAAATTGATGTTCATGCTGAAAGACTATAAAATATATAAACATGCTTACCTTTGTTAATTGAATTATCTTCCTTTCTGGAAAACCAGCTTATTAAATATAGACAATTGTCGATAATATATTTTTGTCTACATTGCCTCATTCGATTGCTACTTAGCTTATTAATTATTTGTTTACCTGCTACCTGTGATGTAGTTTTTTTTATTTACTTAATTATTTATTTGTTATGACATGGATTAAGCCAATTAGATATATGTTCTATGGTTGATGTGAATTAGGAACACAAGTTTCATACTTTCCTTTAGATCAAACTTCATTTATCTCAAGATCCCACTTTTATTGTAGCAGGGAGGCTGCTCCTTATGCCGATGGAGCCAGAATCTGGCACCTTAACTTCCAGAAACCCTTCTCAGGTTATAACAATATGTCCTACCGTGTTTTTGTTCCCCCCTCTTTTTTCTTTTCTTTTCTGTTCATTATTAGGTTAGTATTATTTGGCTTTCGGGTTATTAGTTCATGGCTCATCCAATCTGTTTTGGACTTCAATAGATTCAGTTTTGAGGATTCATAGAGTTATGATTAAAGCTACACACATTGTGTTTTAATAGAATTTCACTTAACAACTATGTCAATGAATTCTTGTTTTATAATTAACATATCATGCTTATAAGAAACGTTTGTTTGGAACGTAAATCATCTAGGTCCTATATTTCATTCTTTCCAACTCCTAAAATGGGTTTAGCTCTGCAAATTAATGTAAAACAAAATGAAGGATTATTCTGGATAAAGTTATTACTATTTTCAATCATTTTGATTTATTTAGAGCTCCTTCATGCAGTTTGCCATTGACTTGACATGCAATTTTTGGGGTTGCAGATTTTCCTGAATCTATCACGAAATTTATTATTGGCATATCAAAGCTTTGGCGTGGTATATGGAGACTTGAGCACTTCACCTCTTTATGTCTATAGAAGCATATTCGTCGGCAATTTGCCTGATTATCAAACTCCAGAAGTTATATTTGGGGCATTCTCTTTAATATTTTGGACGTTAACGCTAATCCCTTTGCTAAAATATGTGTTTATCGTTCTAAGTGCGGATGATAATGGTGAAGGTGAGCCAAATAGAGTCTAGAGGTGGCAAATTTGATCCATTTGCTTATGAATGACCCAATTAGGGTTGTGTGTTACTGCAAATAGATTAAATGAAAAAAATTTGACTCTGTGACTCGTTACCTAGCATTCGTGATCTGCCCATCTTGCCACATCTACGTGTAATTTACATGCTGAGTTGTCTATTTTACTACTACTTATGAACTTTTCAGGTGGAACGATTGCTTTATACTCGCTTCTGTGTAGGCATGCAAAGTTTAGTTTACTTCCAAATCAACAAGCAGCTGATGAGGAATTGTCTTCTTACAAATATGGTCCTTCACAGCCTCAATCACCTTCATCTTCACCATTGAAGAGGTTTCTAGAAAAACATAAAAAACTACGCACATCTCTACTTATTGTTGTATTATTTGGAGCTTCTATGGTCATTGGTGATGGTGTCATTACTCCTGCAATTTCTGGTTAGTATTTTTTTAAATTCTACTTATTATTGTCTTTTGTTTTTCCTAACCCAGTTTAGTGAGAATTATGTTTATTTTAAGTTTTGCATAGAAAAGTCGATAACTGTACTCAGGATAAATAATTTGGGTATAAAGTAACTTCTGAAATTGATGTGAATTTTTAAACACTAGTTTTGACTCTCCATATCAGAATTGTATTATTTTGTGAAGGTGTTTAATCCTAGTTTGTTTAAACGAGAAAAAATTAAAAAAGTTGAAGGGCCAAACCAAAAGAAATGTAAGATTACTTTGAATGTTTATCGAGTCAGTATGTTTCTTTTGTTTAGTTGCATGTTTATCTACTAATTGAATTTGAGTCACATAAGTTTGCTTGAGTTAGATTAGGATTACAATTTATGTTTGAGTAGGACTAGGATTGGTGGAGTCAATTTATTATTCATAGGGATATGACCAATGTTAATTGTATGGTTCTATTTCGTGAGTGTATTTACCCACCAAAATTGTCCAGAGGTTTTTTTATTTTTGGATCCAATTGGGCAACAATTGGTAGCAAGAGTAGGTTGGATCGAAGAACAAAACAAGAGAAGGGAGACCAAGAGTAAGGGGTGTCGAGTGATCAAAACTGCAGGCCTTGATCTATTAGCAGTCAATAATTAAGAAGAACCAAAACGACAAGATCACAATCGATAAGCAGCAACATGATTAAATTAATAGCAGGTTAGAATGAATACTTGAACCCTACTCTTAATTCTCTTGAAGATTAGCATACATCATGATGAAATGGAGGAAGATCTAGAAAAACTATTGTTTTCAAAAGATGATGGACTTGAAAAATCAAGAAGTGGTGAGCATGATCAAGAAGGACGAGGTTTTGAAAACCATGGATGAGGTAGAGGTCACGGTGCAAGTAAAGGTAAAAGTAAGCTCACATGCTTTAAGTGTAGAGTGTTTGAGCACTTTAAAACCTAATGGCAAAACAATAAGGAAGAAGCTAATTTGGTTTAAGAGCAAGATGAAGATGGACTAACTTTACTCTAAATGAGAAGCAAATCCTAACTGGCATTAAGGAGGAGATTGAGGCTTTAAATCTTAATTAGTTAGAAAAGAAAGAATGAAGAAACTTGAAGATTGAGAGGCAATCATTAATAATCATAGCAACAGTTGATTTATGGTTTTAGGCTTGTCCCATGTTAAGTTCAATCCATCTCTTCATCATGCATATTGTTTTAGGCAAGCATTTAAATATTAGTGAAGTACCTATTTAAAAACCTGCAATGATGAAAAGTAAATAATTGCTTATGGACCAAAATCATTGAGATGCATATGAATATGATGTAATAAATTCTAGAGGTGCAAATGGTAACTTTAAACAACTAAAAAAGGAAATGTAATATTTGACTTTGACATCCTGGAAAGGAAATTATGACGATTATTTTAAGATAGAAATGATTAATGTATATGGTGTTAATATTCATTATTTATTAAAGGAAAAGAAGTTTTACAATATTGGTGTATTTTTCATTGTAGTTATCTCAGCAGTATCGGGACTTCAAGTTGAAGGTGTGGGATTAGAGTTAACTCATGGTAACTACATTCTTGAGTTTCAGTTTAAAGTTCATTTTTAGTTCAAATTTAAATTCCTACTCATATTCTCAATTATGGCCACATGCTTTAATCAAAATATTCACTAATAGGTATCAGGTAGAGCAAAAAGAAGAGAATGAGTAACCTTATGATAAAGAGAATGAGTTGGTTTTGTTTCCGTATCTTACTGGATTTTTATTTATTTTATTATTCTTTTTTAGGTGCTATACTATTATTGGCTTGTGTCATATTGATTGGGTTGTTTGCTTTGCAACACACTGGTACTCAACGGGTGGCAGTGGTCTTTGCTCCTATTGTTATTTTATGGTTGATCTTAATATGTGGCATTGGTTTATATAATATCATTAAATGGAATCCAAAGGTTATATATGCATTATCTCCCTATTACATATCAACTTCTTTAGAGAGACGGGTTCAGCCGGCTGGCTATCACTTGGGGGTGTTCTTCTGTCTGTAACAGGTATTTGAATTTAAATATCTAACACTTTTCCTTTTCACGACCCAATTTAGTACAATTTACAACTTACTGTGTGATTTTGATTATTTAGTATCACATAATCATTTACAAAATCCACAATTTTTATGGTTGTCATTTTCATTTTTGCTCAGGTACCGAAGCTATGTTTGCTGATCTTGGCCATTTCACTGCCTTCTCTATAAGAGTAAGTTTGTTGGCAATCAACTCTTTATCAAACTCACCCGCAACCACCAACCAAACATGATAAACATAAACAAAAAGCACATAGTTTGAGGAATCCCTCTAATGACTCTTTTATTAATATACTAATGAAAAATACACAAATTAGAATACCCTAAAACTTCTTTTTATTATAAATTAATACCTTAAGGACCAAGACATCTAACTTTATTTAACAAACTAATAGAACCTACTTATTTACGTCTGGATGGCTGAATCACTACTTTCGGCTAAATTGGGGAATTGGGTGAGCCCATAACCTGATTTGGAAATGCCTACTCGACCCAGTCAATTAGAGGTATGAGTGTGGCGAAAACCGAATTATTGGGGATGTTAGTGGGCAATAAGTTAGATTTTGGTATTATTAATATCTGTTTTTGATTTAGACAAGGGGGTATCGATGTTTTGTTTATCAACTAGGGTTCTACCTTTGTAATCGAAGATTTAGCCTATCTCGAATCAAGCTGTTTATCTTATATCTAAGCTTTTGATTTCCGTACCTATTAGAAACATTTCTCCTAAAATGAAAAATACACTTGTTAATAAATAAACTCTCTACCATAATAGCAAATAAAAACAACTATAAAATAAACAATTCATAATAATTATTCAATATTAATCCATTAATCACCCTATTAATATTGATTTCAACACTTGGAACTTCAAAGCAATATCGAATCATCATCTTGAACCAAATTCGCCATTCCTTTCCATTTCCACTTTGGACACTGCGCCACGTAATGTCCAAGTTCATTGCACTTGAAACACCACACATGACTTTTATCACGCTCCTTTTGACCTTTGCGTTGTTAGAGTCGATCGTCCCTCCCTTGATCAGGCCGCAACCTCCATTCAGGCCTCGTCCATTATCTTTATGGCTAGAACCTCCTTGACCCCCCCCCCCCCCCCCCCCCTGACAACAGTGCTCACAAAGCAAGTCATTTTCTTTTTCCTTCCCCACATCCTTTGCAAATAACAATGTTCTAGATGGGCCTTCACCTTGATCCGGTTCATTGATGCGCTCTTCGTAGGCTTTATGCTGACCTATGACTTCCTTGAATCGTATAGTCATGATATCCCAAGACTTGCTCAATTGTGGCAACATTATGGATAAATTCTGTCCTTGTGAGACTTTCAAGAAACTTTTTGATCAGTTTTGACTCTTCAATCATCTCCTGTAGAGCTACCGACCTTAAGGCTATGCCTATTAGCTTTGTTACGCTATTCCGGCAGAGTTGGTCGGTAGTATTTGAAGTCTTGCCTCTTTCACCCGGCCAACACAGAAGTATTGGGTTTTGATCGCATCCTGCATACCCTTTGTCATCTCTAGATTTCCAATTTGCAAGGTTAATTATTTGGGTATCGATTGATATGAAGTAGCAATTGCCACATGGTTCTTTTAGCATCCTCATTCATGGTTCAACGGCATCCCATACACAATGAACATTGAAGATCATCTGGATGTGCATCGCCAAAATTGTGTAGTTTGTAATAGTTAAAACAGGACACATATAGTTCACGGAACCACCTTTCGGACTAGTACCTTAGCCACTTATTTATAACACATTATTTGTATGTAACTGTAGAATTTTTTCCAAATTTGATTGGATTAACCCGAGAACATCTCTGATCAATTTGCACATGATGCTATCGAGCGTCAACACGAGGAGCCAATGCTTTTTTATCTTTCTTGGATGCTAGGATCTACTTCAGCCCTTGCTGATATCATTTCTCCTGCACCAAATTTATTGGCTTGTTACCTATTAGAAAGAATCACCGCAATATCTCAAGTCTCGGTTGATTCCCTTTTCTTTAGCTAATTACTTGATCAACTAAACAACCTTTGCTTTCGCCTTCAACCTTGAAGCTCTGATACCAACATTTGGCAATCAGGCCCTATTAAACTCACTCACAACCACCTACCGAATATGATAAAAATGATCAAAACGCTACACGGTTTGTAGAATCCCCCCATGACTCTTATTTTTATATTAATGAAAAACACAAATTACGATACCTTGGGACTCCTATTTATAATAAATTAATACCTTAATGACCAAGACATCTGACATTTTTATGGAATATTACTCCTAAAATAAAATTTTATTCCATAAATAAACTCCCTACAATAGTATCAATTAAAAACAATGAATAATTTTTTAAAATTATCCATTAAGGTCCACCAGTTCTGTTTACCCCTTCCCCTAGACCTAATTTTTAGTTAGATTTACTTTCTATTTGATACAATTTATGATATTAATGCTGTCTATTTGTGCAGCTTGCATTTGCTGCTGTTGTATACCCGTGCTTGGTTATCCAATACATGGGCCAAGCTGCTTATCTGTCTAAAAATATCACTTCTATACCAAACAGCTTCTATAAATCTATACCTGGTTAGCTCTTGATATTTGGTTTTCATTTATCTTCACTAAAGAGTTGGCATGACTGGCGGGTTGGAACTGTCTAAGTTAAAATAGTTAAATTTCAAACACCGTTCGAGTTGGATCATCTTCAGTTGACCCCTAAGACCTCTTTAACCAATGTTTTAGTTTTTCAAAATAATTAATGTGTTAAATCCTATTATGAACACTATAGTGTGTAAATAATCATCTAACTCTTTTTTATAATATAATTTAGGCTGCTGTATAGACTATGTAAAACATTTTAATATGCTTTTCGAAAATATGACCAGTTGTCCCTCTAAAGAAATGAATGGTTGAAATCACGGCCTCAAAATTATCTACTGATTAGTTTATTTGAGCTCTCATAAGCATTCATTCATTTGTTGCAGAACCGGTATTTTGGCCAGTCTTTGTTATAGCGACTCTAGCTTCTGTTGTTGGGAGCCAAGCTATCATTTCAGCTACTTTTTCAATTGTGAAGCAATGCAATGCCCTTGGTTGTTTCCCCAGGGTCAAAATTGTCCACACATCTAAACATATGTTTGGTCAGATATATATACCTGAAATCAATTGGATCCTCATGGTTCTTACTATTTTGATTGCTGTTGGATTCCAAGACACCACTCTTGTTGGCAATGCATATGGTAAAGTAACATCAGATCTTTGTTTGAATACAAACCTTTTTATTTCAGGTTGTAATTCTATTGATAATGGGTAAAAGGAGTAACAAAGGATTTTAATTATGAAGGAAATGGGTCATACAAGCCTAAAGTAAGTCTAAAGTGTATTCAAATAATATTAATCTCCTACATCACGTTATTTAAAAAAGATTAGGTTACTGTTCTAACCTTATAGTTTTCATACTTCAATACATCAAGTCATCTTATTTAAAAAAAGAAAAAAGAATTTTGCAACCTGATCTGAACTTAAGCACAAGCCATTACATAATCTTCCCTATCCCTACCTGTTTCAACATGTACTAATGGTTTAACGTTTGATTGGCAGGGCTTGCATGCATGACGGTTATATTCATCACAACTTTTCTCATGGCACTCGTTATATCCTTTGTGTGGCAGAAAAACCTTGTATATGCCACAATTTTCCTTCTTGTGTTTTGGTTCATTGAAGGGATCTACCTGTCAGCTGCAATCATGAAAGCTCCTCAAGGAGGTTGGGTGTCTCTTTTACTTGCCGTTGTGTTTATGGTCATAATGTACGTGTGGCATTATGGCACCCGCAAAAATACAACCATGACCTCCACAATAAAGTTTCATTGAAATGGCTTCTTGGGCTCGGACCCAGTCTAGGTATTGTTCGTGTCCCTGGGATAGGCCTCATATACTCAGAACTTGCCACTGGTGTCCCATCAATTTTTTCACATTTTGTTACTAATTTGCCCGCTTTTCACAATGTTTTGGTGTTCGTGTGTGTGAAACACGTCCCTGTACCGTTTGTATTGCCTGAAGAACGGTTTCTTATTGGACGTATCTGCCCAAGATCATACCGTATGTATAGGTGCATTGTTAGATACGGGTATAAAGATATTCAAAGAGATGATGGCAACTTTGAGAATCAGCTCATTCAAAGCATAGCTGAGTTCATACAAATGGAAGCTGTTGAACCTCAGTTATCTGGCTCTGAAAATGCATCTTTTGATGGTCGAATGGCCGTCATAAGCACAAGGGCAAATGCTACTTTGACCATGTCTGAACAAGTTGACTCAACAGGGTCCAGCGTACAAAGTAGCAAATCTTTAATGCTACAACGTTTAAGATCCGAATATGATGATGAAAACCCACAACTAAGAAGACGACAAGTGAGATTCCAGCTTGCATCATCTGGTCCTGCTATAGATGGTGCCGTCAGAGAGGAGCTTTTGCAGCTGATATCGGCTAAAGAAGCCGGAGTTGCTTATATCATGGGACACTCTTATGTAAAGGCGCGCAGGTCATCTTCATACTTGAAGAAGCTCGTGATTGATATCGGGTATTCGTTTCTTCGCAAAAATTGCAGGGGCCCCGCAGTGGCTCTTCATATTCCTCATATAAGTTTGATCGAAGTTGGTATGATATATTATGTTTAGCGTCTTGTCGTCCTGTTTGCTGCTTATTCATTTGTAACCCAATAATATGAATCTAGTTTGCTTCCATGTTCAACACAATGTCTTCTTTTAATCATGGAAATTAGTTTTTGTTAGGTTCCATGTATCCAGTTAATCAGTGTGAACGATTCCGGATTTAATGAAACTAGATTATAATATATTGATGATGATTTATTATGGTTGAAAGTAGACCAATAGAACGTATTTATACGATAACTTTTAGTTAATAAAATGTCTTCTATCTTTGCTGAAGATCTCCTTCCAAACTTTGTAATATTCTGAAAGTTATATGCTGTACTAATTCTCATGCACTATGAATGATACTTTTGATGGGTAATTACTTGCCATGTGAGACCTCATCATCGGCCTGCTCCATTTATTTATTCTGTTAGATATGTAGTTGTACAATGAATGAAGGCTACCTTTTGTTCATGTGCAGCTTGGGCGATAACACCACCGCCACCCCCTCAGGTAGGGGTGGCGGATAGAACTCTCGGGTATACGAAGCTGATGAACCCACTAGAGTTTGTGTGTGTGTTCCCTCTTTTGTTTACTGAGAGGAGGGTAGAGTTTGTGTGTGGCTGACACTTCAACATCAATCTCTTCCTTGTGGGCCGGTTGTGGACAGATTTGGGTTGGAATAATATGTTATCATCTAGTTGGATAGTATGTGTGGGTATTTGTTGGTTCACACGTCCCACCTCCTCTACCCTTAGTGATGATGAAAGAAAACTAATTTACCAAAATAGATATTTTCTAAAATCTTTACTAAAATGGGTGCTTTAAACAAAAGTTTCTTTCTGTCACTCATCATTTAATTCAATTAAGAGTAATATATCCATACTATATTAATAGTTGACAAAATGGTCATTTCCTCAAAACTCTTAAATTTAAGAGTTTTACAACTCTTAAAGCTAATGTTACAACCTATTAAAGCACAAGCTTTTTTCTCTCAATTGAAGCCTAATTGGATAAATTGGGATAAAGGACAAGATGAAATCAAGAAGCTCCTGGTATGGCATACATCAAAAATCAAATTCACACTACTTGTATCACTATTCTTTAAGTCATTCAAATTTCAAAATTCAAACTTCAGTGGTGTCATCTTCCCCACCCTTACTGTCGTTCACAGTGACGTTTCCGAGTTAAAAACCCAAGAGCAACCATGCCGGTAATAAGATTACTACGTTGGCGATCATGGTGATAATCAGAGATGTGTTGGTATTGCTATTGGTGCCATCGCCTCTTTATTGCTATTTTGCTGGCGTCAATTAACAGAAGAACGTGTTGAAATCGGTGTATCCGAGTCAATTAGGGTCGGTTTGTATTTGTTTTTCATCATTTTGCTATAGCTTGAGATCTTAAATCTTTATTTAATATTTTTGTAATATATTATTAGGTGATACGAATTCTTGAATAGTATTCTAGGAGATGACAAACGTTCTTGGTGATTGTTTAGTTGAATTTTGGATTATGATGGTGGATAATTTTGTTAAACATTAGGGATTAAGGACTGTTTTTGGATTTCAGATGCTAATTTATTTGTGTTTAGTTGGATTGTCATTATTTTTAATCATCTGTGCGAATAAATGGTTTAGTTATATTTTAGTTATTTTCAGGGTTAAATTGACTAATATGTTGATTAAAGATTAAGATTTATTTGTTTTTTGAGTGGTAGACTACTTTAGGTTTGTTGCTTTTGTAATAACTTTATTGTGCCTCGTTACTTTGGTAGCCATCATCATCATATGCTTGGAATTTTCTTTTTTTATTTCATGTTAGTTAATTTTTGTTTCAGGGATGCTTTTAGGGTCTTAATATTTGGCAACTGAGGTGGACCAAGTTTACCCTCATGAAACTGCTTATTGTGAGAAATGTAGTTTCAAAACTTCACATTAATATCACTCCATATATGAGTGGTATGTGAGCATTTAGCAAATTAAACCATGTGTTATAGATGGTTGAATTATATGATGATCATCTCATAGATTGCTTAAAGCTTATATTTGCAATGATAGAATTTTTATGATGACCATATCACAGATTATTTATGTGTTTTTGTTACTTCTGTTACACAATTTTGATATTGTAATATCATTTGTGTTGAAGCTTAGATGATTCGGAAGTAAATATGGCTAGGAAATAAAGCAGAAATGGTGTAAGAAATCTCACACAATGCCGTAAATGCTATTGTATTGGTGGTCTCAGCCAATGGTTGTGTTGGTTCAGGTCCCTTTAAAATACACACGGTACACAGTCACGTATATATATGGGAGTAATTTGCAGAAGAAAAACTCACATTCGTTCATTAAATAAATTACATTAAATATGAGAAAACCTAAGCTAACAACTACCTCTTGCAAGAGCAGAAAACAAAGGAAAAATACCTACAAATTTGCTAACACATCCCATGATTCTAGACCCACTATTTTGAATTAATAAACACATAATAAACATGTGATTAAATGCTAAACTAACACATAAACAAAACATTAAACTTCACAACTTTCTGATGACACATACTTGATTTGACATGTGTGACCCATGTGATCCGTGAAGCTCCCGAACCATGACCCGTAAACAAAACCCGATTAACCCAACACATTGAATAAAAGATAACAAAGACGATTTTTGACTTTGAATTTAGTTCACATTATATGCTTTGAAGCTGTATTTCAACTAAAGTACTAAGTTTATAAGTTGAAATAGACATCGCTTCACTTGCGGTGCACTGATTTTGACTCTTCTTCAGGTTTAGATCATATATACTATTAACACGTATATTTCTTTTTGTTCTTCAGGTTTATATATACATATAATACATAATTTTATTTTTGTTTACTGATGCTTATTAATTGTAAGTCTTTTGTTTGTGGTGTAATGAATAGAAAGAATCACAAGACTTAAACTATAGGCCATACTTGCTTCAGCTTTGTCTTATGGGTTTGAAGCTATTCGGAAAGTGATCTTTTTCTTTTAAATTTTGTTACTGATGTTTGATTTTATATATGTGTAATGGTTGTAATATTGGTGCATCACTTCAATAGATTCTATATTGATGTTGACTTTGGTAGGATTGCACATTCTCTTTATGCTACAAATTGATGGTTTCACCTCAAAATGATCAAGATTAAAACCAATAGATGCGTTGTGCGAACTATATTATGTGCACCTTTTTTCAAAACATTTGTTTTTAGGTCACAAGGAAAACAAAGTATGCACAAGTATTGCAGGTATGTATGTTGTCAAATAAACACAATAATCTATAGTCAGGACTTTACATAGAAGCGAAAACGATTATTGTTTGCAAAAGAGATTTTTATGGTCTTTTGAACTTTGATTTATTTTTACGACTTTAAAGTTTATTGTCTTGTAGATTAAGTTGATATGCAGTGAAAATCAACATGTTGATGTGTTCTTGAGAACAGATGTGCACCTGACTATTGGTGATTATCTTGTAAGCATAGGGGCTTTGTGATTTAACACCTTTTATGGCTATATTAACCTATGTGATTTTGTTTAATAACATAATATAAAATTCTAGAATTATATCATTTTTAATTTAAGTATAGTCTGTATATATACATGCATATATAATTTAGTAATATGTATTTAGTTCGTGCAACACACGGGTTTCTAACTTAGTTAGTACACATATAAGTTATAGTCTCATGTTTTATAGTTCTGGTCATAATCATATATGTATCCTCCACCGTCAGTTCTACACACGAGTAGATAGACCACATTGATGTTTCAAACAAAAAACACTAAGAGAAGTATTGTTTTACAATATGTCATAAGATGATTAATAAAATAACAAAAAACAATATCGTTATGTAGATTATCTACGCGGCCGCATTGCGCGGGTTTTCAACTAGTATTTAAAAAATATATTTTTACTAAAAGTTAAAGAAATATCTAATCAAATTATAAAAAAAATAATTGCAAGGACATTTTATAATGTATTGTAAATAATGTCTTTAACTTTTTTCTTTCAGGAATAAATAAGATATTGAAGTATTTTTCTACTATAATTAAATAAACTATATAAAAATATATTTTGATCATAATATTATTTAAATGTTTCTAAAGAAGTGTAGTTATGTTTTCGATTATAAATGCTTTTTATTATTGTGGTTTAGAAAAGAAGTTTTAAACCTTTAGTTTTTTATATGTTTTAATTATTTCTTGTAGAAAAGACGTTTTAAGTTGTTCATTTTTTTTCAAGACGATATGTCTAAAACTGTTTGTTTTTCTAGATGTGTTTTTTAAGACCATGATCTCGAATTACTTTTAAATCCGTTGCTTTTTCTAAACAAATACTCTTATAACCTTTTATTTTATTTTAAAACATCTTTAAAAGAAAAAAAAACCGAAACGTATTATATAATATTACCATCAACAAAATATTTTTTATTTAGTTCTTGTAGAAAAATACTTCAAAAAGTTTATTTATTTCTGAAGAAAAAAAGTCAAAAACATTGTTTATAAATAAATTATAAAAAACATCCTAATGATTCTTTTTTTATAAATTTGGTTAGATATTTTTCTTAACTTTTCGTAGAGAATATCTTTTTAAAATGAGTTTTTCTAATTACGCCCTATTGTATTTTCTAATCACATTCAACTCTACTATATTAATTACGTTTTGACAACAAGCAAACTAATCAAATATGAGTTAAGCATAAAATTAATTAGCATTTAATATTTCTAAGGTGCTGTTAAATGTGGTGCATGTGATTTTCCATGAAAATCCCATGTTAAACAACTAATTCGATGTAAAAACTCAAACATTTGTTACAAAATTCACTTTACTTAATTTAGTAATCAATTTATTATTACCATGAATTAGTTTTGTATTTAAATTAAAAGTTTTAATATTACTAATTATCAACTTGTAAATGAATTAAATATTGTATCATGTGCATAAAGGTTATACATATCTTTCTTTTACTTTTAGTCTTTTCTTTTTTAACCCAATACTTTTATATATGTCACAATTTATCCCCTATAATTTTTCATTATTAACTTTAATTCCCAACACTTTTGAATTTTTTACAAATATTTTGATTTATAATCTAAATTTTGAGAGTTAACATGCCGTGTACAAGAGTGATTCAACATGTGACGCTTTTTTTCACATTTAACATTCTCGTTGTAACATGTGTGGTTCAACGTTTTATGCCTACTTTGCGTTTGACTTTATTTTTTCGATGTTGATGATCGTTGATAGTGGTGTGACATTAGTGCTACTTAGTATGATTTTACGTTCCTGCTGCAATGCGGGAGGCTTAGTACTAGTATAATATAAATTAAAAAAATATTAATTTAAATCAGCCAACATTAACATGGACTCTTGCAAAAATTATGTTGCCTCAAAAGAGGCTATTGTATGGAATTTAATTTGTATAAGTTAGATAATTTTAATTTGTATAAGTTAGATAATTTTAATTTGTATATTTATAGTCAATAAATATTAGTTTAAATCAGATAATCTTATAAGCTTATTGTTGAAATTTTTGTTTAACTTTAATTTGTAATATTTCTATTTCACATTTTTGTTACTTAACATCTGGTTAGTTTCATTTATTAAGAGATTGACGTTCTAAGAAAAATAACATCAACTTTATTATATTGTAGAAAAATATATATGTTTTTATAAACAAGACGTAAAGGCTCAAAGAGATATAATGCTATTAAATATTTTTTTAATACTAAAGACCTATGTCTATTTAACATCAAAAATCAAAACAAAATAAAATCTCTAGATGTAATAGTACTAAAATTTTCTAATTAGACCGGCACAACTAAAATCAGCTTTATTTAACGAAAAGAAGTAACTCACTGTTTAAATAAACATTTTGTTTTAATCATTAAATGTTTTAAAATGCTTTTTTTAGTTTCCGTTAAAAATGATTTTCTTATTGAAAATTCCAATTAACTAAAAACTAATTTAGATATATTACAAGTCTTCGTGAAAAAATTAAGAACAAACTATTATGAAAAATATTTTGTAAATAATTTTAAACCATGAGTTAACTAAACATTTTAAAAAGGTTTAAAGCTAAAAAAATAGTTTCTCATATTAAAATTAACATTTAATTAAAGTTGCATTTAATGAGAATGTCATAAAGATGTTACATTTATTTACAATAGTTAATATTTAATTCTATGTAATATAATTTTATAGATTAGAGTGCAAATAACAAGTTCCTATATATTACTCTTCTTAGGGACCGTGTACGTACGGAGTACTAACTGATTCTGCGTTATACCAGATCAAATAGTGCGGAATCCTATTTGATTGGCGATCTAATCAGTGAGAACGATTACCTGATCGATATAAGAATGAACTAAACGTTAAGAACGAGTAGGAATCGATCAGGAACGAACTATGAACTTGGACAAGATGTTTGGGACGCTCTGGACGGCTAGGGTTTATGTGTATTCGTAATATCTCTCGAAGTCTTATGTTTTCCACGAATTAGGTGATATTTATAGGTTAGTGATTTCCATTCGTACGACTGAACCATTAGCATGGTTCAGTCGGGTGATTGAATCATGCGATTGAGTCATACGCACGATTGAAGGTTCAGTCGTGCGACTGAGTCAATCTTATGTCTTAATCATACGACTGATCCAGTCTCCTGGTTCAATTGTGCGACTGGTCCATAAGCATGATATATTCATACGTATGGTCCATAAGTATGGTCCATTAGCATATATACTCATCCGACTAGATTAAAGACATTACTTAATCATTATTGACTAAGAACTATGCATAACAACCTCAAACCTATATAATAAGTTCATACATATGAATCAAAGATAAATAAACATCAAAGCATACATTCATATTTCATTACTTCGTCACATTACATATATGTAAGACATGAAAGACTTGTACATTTAAGCACATAAACTAGGAACACATGTATCTACAAACTCCCCCTTGGACCTAGTTTACTCTTTCGTCTAACATTCTTCACATGTTCTTGGAACTTCTTGTACTTCTCTTCTCTTGTGACTCCTGCATATTTTCGAATGCAAAGCAGAGCCGTATGACGTGTTGCAATTGAAGAGCTTGTACAATGTCCTGCGTGTCATAAAACAGTGGCTACTTGTATAAAGTATAGACATCTTCAGCAGACAAGTAGTGAGCCACATCGGGTTAAATACCCTGATAGTCTCGATTTTTACATCTCTGTTCAACACTATAACCGCTTCCCTTGTCCTCCAGTCATAATACCACCATTTGAAGTGTGGAGTGAAGTACTGAGGCATTTCCCGTAAGGGAATCTTGGACATTGTGCACGGAGGACTCAACTTCAGCACAACTTTAGGCTTTCCAGATATTGGATCAACTTCAGACTTATGAATGAACCTCTTAGGTTGTTGAGGTCTGAAGTTTACCCACCTGGCGTGGTATTCTTTCTTCAATGCAGCCTCAAACCATCCTAATATCTTTCTTTGGTTAGCATACAACAAATCTAAGCATGTCAGTCGGTTGAGCTCAAAACTAGGAAGAGTCTTCAGATCATATGGGTATCTGAAGTACTCAAGCCCTTTCTCCCTTTTCACTGCATAAACATCCAAATCTTCAAAATATGCCCACGCTATAATCTTCCTGACACTTTGTAGTGTCGTTTGACTCTATAAAGCTTGGTGTAGGCATTTTGCTTGGAGATGCGCGTTGGGCCTTCATCTCTGCAAAACAAGTTTCCCATTCAGCTTTCTTAATAACAACATTAGCATTCGAAGCTTGGGCTGTACTTTCATCGTTCTCTTTCTCTTTCTCCCTTTCTTCCAACTTATCAAAAGTACCACTGCCAAACATTTCACCCAAATTGGGGATAACATGTCCTTCCAGGTCAGTGTACTCTGGATAGTGCTCAGCTGTAACATCCTCGATCTCAATCTCATCAACATCCTATAGCTCCTCATCACTCAGTACATCGACTTCTGGAGCATCTATCCCTTGCAAATCAAGAATCATCATGAGTTGAGTCTTGATTTGCTGAAGGGGGATGACATCATACTCATCTTGCTTTTGAGTTTCATTTGTTTGATTAAACATTTAACACACCACACATAATTTATTAATTAAAAATTTTAAACATAAACAACATTGAAATAATCATTAATTACATTAATGTAATACATAATTCAAGTACAAAAGTTTCAAATACAAAACATCTAATCATTACTTTTGCCTTGATCTGTCGTCTCTTCAGCTTGAGGAGCTGAGGACGAGGCTCCTTGATCTTGATTTCTTTTGGTACGCCTCTCCTTCGTTGATGGATTTGAGATTGACGCAAATGCATCACCTTCACGATCATCCTCATCATCATCATCATCATCTCCTCCTTGTCCCTTTCCACTTCCTCCTTCTAACTCATCATCACCATCATCTCCTCAGATTCATCTTCATCCTCATCATCATCATCATCATCATCATCCCCGTCATCACCATTCTTGATCTTTATTAGCTCACTCTTTGATCCCTTAAGCTTTAGCAAGATCTTCTTATTCTTTTTTTCAAGTTCTTCAATCCTCTTTACTGACGTCAACACCAGCTCATTTTGACTCTTAAGTGCATGGTGGGCTCGGCCTAAAGCTCTCTCATACTGAGCACTCTTCTCACTCAGCTGAGCAATCTGCTTTGCTTGACCCGCATTCACCGCCTTAGCTGATTGATCTGAGTAGCCCTGAGATCATTAGTAGCAATAAGCTTCAGCACCATCCGGTTCAAGCTAGCCAGCTGCTCCTCTAACCCGAACATGGGTAGAGTAGGTCTGGGTGTGTATGTTGATTGGGTGGATGGACCGGCTTGGTGAGTGGTGGTGGTAGTGGTGGATGTGGTGAAGATGGGAGGAGGGATGGGAATGGGTTGTGTTGGAGTAGGTGTATGAGTGGTGGATGGAGTGGTGTCTGTGGTAGTGGTGGTGGTTGTGGTAGTGGTGGTGGCAGTGACAGTGGTGGTAGTGGTGGTGGCTGTGGCAGATGTGGTAGAAGATGTGATCAAAGTAAATCTTGGTCTTTTACTCTTTTTCCCATGGGGATGGGCCATCCTCTTCTTCCTAGAGCCCTTGGAGACAGAGGCTCCCCCTGAACTGAGTGGCTGGTTGGGGTGTAAGTAGGATCAGAGACATTTGTAGCAACACTGTTCGACCCAGCCTGCCGTCCGCCAACCGCCTCTATCCCTCTGTCGGTGGCCACAACCCGATTACCGACTGTCCTCACTAGTGGCTCGTCATTAGAATCTTCCTCTTCATCAAGAAGGAAGTCTTGGTGGAAGGTAGCCTTCTCTGTTCCACCAGGTGCCTCATGTTGATACATATGTCCCTTGTTTATGTGCTTAATGTAAAAGTCTATCATGGCATACATATGTGTAATGAAATGATGTAATGATATATGATTTGTGCTTTGATGTTAATATATCTTTAATTCATATATATGAACTTATTATATAGGTTTGAAGTTGTTGTATGATTATTCATGCTAATGGACCATACTTATGGATCACACGCATGAAGACATCATGCTAATGAACCAGTCGCACGACTGAACCAGGAGACTGGATCAGTCGTACGATTGATACATGAGAATAACTTAGTCGCACGATTGAACCTTCAGTCGTGCGTATGAATCAGTAGCATGGGTTAGTCACACGACTGAATGTAAGACCTCGTTCCCGGGACGCTTATAGTTGGCTAATCATCGCTCAAAAAACATATAATTACATTTAACATTCATAAAACATCACAGTAGAACATCAAAATAACATTTCATTTCATTAAAAATGCTTTTGCAAGTTAATACAATCATTCATTTCGAAACGTCGTTCGTTCGCATTACAATGCAAAAACATTAACAAAAAGAATGCCATCTAAAATGCCAAGTAGCTGCCCCACGCCATCCTCAGTAATGCTCACCTGCCAATTGGAAAATGCATAAAAAGTCAGCGTTGCTGAGTGAGTTCTAGTTTTGAAGTAAAACATACTTTACTTTCATTAAAGCCATTCATTACTTTCATACGTGATCATGCACTATACATACACATAGATACTATCATTATTATCTTCATCATTCATTCATTAACTTTCATTCATTCATGCTTTCTTACTTTCATTCATATGTTCATCACTTCTTCTTTTCATTCCATCAAAAACCATGAACTTTACCCCACCATTATGCATAAAGCGGGTACTGGGCCGAGGTCTATCATAGACCCCCATACATTGCTCCCGGTGGCCTGACCACAGTACCAGGGTAAATCCAGGTGTACCATTGTCTTGTACTATACCCCATCCATTACGCATAAAGCGAGTACCGGCCGAGGTCTATCATAGACCCCCATACATTGCGCTCGACGGCCTGACCACAGTATGAAGAGTAAGCGAAAAAGGTTCTATACAAATGGTTGGTCATAAAGATGGACCCCGGTGTGCATCCTTCTGGGGTAGCTAACCCGCACACTGTTGAACTAACACCCTTCATTGGGCGTGTTTCAACATACAAGGCTTGCAAGACTTACTTTACTTCCCTTTGTTCGTTAATGCATGCATTCATTCATCATGTTCCTCTTTTCATTATCTTTCACTTTATGTTACATAATACTTTCATGTCATTCATTAACATTCAACGTAAAGCCATGGGAAAATAAACATACAATGTAAGGAACATCAACATACACAGTCACCATCATCATACATGGCATCATACATACATAACATACATCATACATACCATCATGCATAAGCATCAATCATAAATCATAACATGCCCATCATAACATCTATGACCTCAAAAAGTCAACTTACATAGCCCCCGGGAACCTCCCAAGTCAAATCCTCTATTTTAACTTTTTCCCCAAAAAGTCAGAAAATATTCTAAGTGTTCATCCGCATTTCCCCTTTTGTTCATCCGCATTTCTTTTTACTCATCCGCATTTCTTTTGTTCATCCGCATTTCTTTTACTCATCCGCATTTGTTCATCCGCATTGACTTTACTCATCCGCATTTGTTCAGTCGCATGAACTTACTCATCCGCATTAACTTAGTTCATTTGCATTTCCTCAGTCGCATGAACTTACTCATCCGCATATGTTCATCCGGATTAACTTTGTTCATCCACATTTCCTCAGTCACATGAACTTAGTCATCCGCATTTGTTCATCCGCATTAACTTTGTTCATCCGCATTTCCTCAGTCGCATGAACTTACTCATCCGTATTAACTTTGTTCATCCGCATTTCCTCAGTCGCATGAACTTAGCCATCCGCATTTGTTCATCCGCATTAACTTTGTTCATCCGCATTAACTTTGTTCATCCGTATTTCCTCAGTCGCATGAACTTACTTATCCGCATTTGTTCATTCGTATAACTTACTCATCCGCATTTCCTTACTCATCCACATTTCCTTACTCATCCGCATTGAATTTCTCATCCGCATTGACTTTCCATCTGCATTGACTTTCCATCTGCATTGACTTTCCATCCGCATTTATCAACACTTAAGCAGTTTTCTAAACTTAGGCTTATGAACTACTGTTTGGGCGTATGAGCAGCCTAGGGCACACTTATCAGCAGATTTAGTCCCCAAAACCTTATCTATCAAGTTCTAAGCTTAAATCATGCATCCTAAGCCTTAGGAACACAACCATAACATCATCAAGCATGAACAACATACACACATTCAAACATACGAGTATGAAACCCAGTTATATAAAAACATACATTCATGCATTTCCAGTCCCAAAATCAGTTAAAACAAGTAAAAAGAGGGGTCCTAGAACTCACCTTTGCAGCTCTTGAGTTTGGCTTCTTCCAATTCGTCTGTAATTGAGTTCAACCGCCTAGAAACCCACTAAAAACACACTTAACCAAACATAAACACACATAAGCATACAACCGAGGCAAGGCCAGTTAAGAACACTTAAAAACCATGAATTCTTACCTTGAATTCGAATTATTTCTTGTTCTTCCTTCTAAACCAAGAGTTCTGCTCCTTTTCTCTCAAATTGACCGAAGATTTGGGTGTGTAAGAAGAGAGTGGGCGGCCATGCCCACTTTACACCCACTTTCAAACCTTTTGTCCTTTTGACACTTTTTATCCCTCAACTTGGGTAAAATATCTTTTCTTTCTTTTTCTTCACTTTATTCTTTCTTTCTTTGACTGTAAACAACGGATGTTACAAGTCCACCCCCTTTATATAGGTTTTGTCCTTGAAACCTGTTATTCCACAAACAATCATGGGTAATGTTGTCTCATCTCTTCTTCAGTCTCCCACGTAGACTCAGATCTCTTTCTGTGCTTTCACTGTACACGCACAAGAGAAACCACTTTATTTCTCAACCTCTTCTCTTTAAGATCAATGATCGCCACTAATTGCTCCACATAATTTAGCCGTTCATCTACCTCGATATCCTCCAGTGGTACAACCATTTTCTCATCTGCTAAACATTTCCTCAGATGAGATACATGGAATGTCGGGTGAATTCCACTTAACTCATCTAGTAACTACAATCTAGAGGCGACCTCTCCTACTCTAGCAATGATTCGGAAAGGCCCTATGTATCTCGGGCTCAATTTGCCTCGCTTTCTGAACTGAATGCTACCCTTCCAAGGTGAGACTTTCAACATAACCCTGTCACCCACCTGGAACTCAATCAGTCTGCGTTGTTTATTAGCATACGACTTCTGTCTATCTTTTTCTGCCTTCATGAAGGCTTTGATCTTTTCAAACTTCTCAGTCGTAGCCTCGATCACCTCGACGCTTCCTAACTCTTTCTGACCAATATCACCCCAACACACGGGTGTCCTACATCTCCTACCATATATAATCTCATAAGGGGCATACCAATACTGGCATGATAGCTATTGTTATATGAGAACTCATCTAACGGTAAGCAGTCATCCCAACTTCCTCCAAAATCAATGACGCATGCCCGAAGCATATCTTCCAGCGTCTGAATGGTCCTTTCCGACTGACCATCTGTCTGGGGGTGATAAGCCGTGACAATATGTAACCTCGTCCCATAGCATCGTGGAATTTTGTTGGATCAAGAAGAAGGCTAATGGAACCAAAACTATGTCACTAAGTTATTTTGGTGCTGCATACAAAAGGCTTCCGAAACTTAGCATGGAACTTTCGAAGGTTGTAGAGTTCTTCCAAAGACAAAATGAAAGATCAACTTCTGAAGACAGAACTCTACTTTCGAAGACAAGTGCATACTTCCGAAGTTCAAGACTTAGAAGAATAAAGTAAATACCACTTCCGAAGTATGATGAAAAGAAGATGTCTCCAAGCCTGGAAGAAGTAGCCTCTTCCGAAGTATAAGTGGCTTCGGAAGTACTCACTCTTCCGAAGCCTTTTAACCTTTGGAAGACACTGCTATGAACCAGTGGACACAAGTATGGTCTCTGACATTCCGCTGCAGACTTCTGATACAACATGGTTTCTTCCTAAAGAGCCATGTTGTTGACCATACTTTATTCCACTGTTCACCTTTTCATGATAGTACAAGTTACCAACTTTAGTTAATGACAAAAGGTGAGTCAGGGAGATGTACTGACCACCAAATCTCAGATAAGACTTTATCCGAGATACCTTAATCTTTAGTCTTGTAGTATAGACTTTTGTTATAGGATCCCAGCTGGTATCAAAGTATATCCGCTGTAGATAGTATTATATATAGGTTCTCCTTGTAATTCATTAGTACACAGATATCATCTGCTTGTAAGAGTCTTGCATTTTGAGTTGAGAATCAATATATAAAAGTATCTTGAAAATTATCTTGCTGTGTTCTTATTACTTTCTATATTGTGATCAACTCTTACTGATTCTTCATATATCTGAGTGTGTTCTAGGTGAGTTTGAGAGAAAACATTGTGTTTAAGTGACAAACACCGATCCTGCAATTGGTATCAGAGCTCCTCAGGCTCTTGATTGCATGATCTCACCATCCAAATCAACCTGTTTTTACTCCTCCCTACTACTCACTCACTCAAATAGCCCTTAACAAATCCAAGGTAGAGATAGGAACAATGACAAAAGCTCCCATCATTACCCATGAAAACTTCTGGTCTTGGAGTAGAAGAATAGAAGGCTTCATCAGATACCAAGACAACAAACTATGGAACTTCATTGTCAATGGACCGTAAAAGCCAAAGGTGGCATCACCTGGTGGAAATGGTGCCATGATAGAGAAGGCTATCGAGGACTATTCTGATGAAGACAGGAAGAAGATGGACATCGATAGCAATGCTATGACTATTCTCATGACTGCAATACCAAACTCTATTATGGTGGGGTTCGAGCATTGCAAGACTGCCAAAGAATTGTTTGATACACTTGCTCAGATGTATTCAAGCTCCAACGACTCAAAGAAGGACTCACTGAAGCAGCAGTTCGAGAACTTCATTCATCTTGCTGGAGAGACCCTCAGCCAGCAGTACTTCAGGTACATGGATCTTATATCTTCCCTTCAGTCTATGAAGATCACTCCTGAACTCAGAGATCTCACCAGAAAGTTCATGAGTGCTCTTCCCAACGAGTGGACATTCTACTGTGTCTCTATCAAGAGAACAAAAAACTTGAACACTCTTTCCATGACTGAACTCTACGACATCCTTGATGGATATCACCTAGAGATAGAGAGTAAGAAGGGCCACCCAACAAGCAGACCCATGAGTCTTCCTGCTATCAACGCTTTAATGGTGCTAAAGGCTTATTAACCCTTCAACCTTAGCATTTCCTGACTTATCAGCAGCCATCCTACTCTTCTGGACCTTACATCACTTTTCCTGAGACTCCAAGGTCTCAACAGGCTCAACATAACTCCTTCCAGGAAAGTTGTGCCTTTGTTTCAGGAAGTGGACACTCAGGAGATTTTCAATACTGCTTTGATGATCTTGAGTGTTTTAGCCCAGATGATGTAGAATACATGGACATTGTCTAGCAGATGGCTCTCTTAACTTACAGAGTGAATAAGTTCTTTAAGAGAATTGGAAGGCATTTCCCTCAAAACCCAACTACCAGCAAGTTCGGGTTTGACAAGACCAAGGCAAAGTGTTACAACTGTAACCAACTGGGTCATTTTGCAAGGGAATGCAAGGCTCCCAAGACCAATCTGGGAACCCCACAGGCCTCCACACATCCCTCAAGCTCAAAGCCTACTGAGAAGTCAACTGAAATAGCTGCAATGGCTCAAGAAGTTGACTGGAGCTTCATTGTATAGGATGTGACTCCTGCTCAAGCTCTCATGGCCGGAACAGATGTTGCCCAGGTATATGAACATCTCTGCACTCCAGCCTGTATATAGCTAAAGTTAAACTTTATCAGGACTACAATATGGAAATCAGATCTGATATTGAGTCTTTAAAAATTCTAAAATCTGATTTTAAAAGAGCTGAATCTGACTATCAAAAGAAAATTGATGAGTTAGAGAAAACTGTATCTCTTTTAAAACATGAACACACCAACTACAAGACTCAAATCAAGGATCTGATATCCAAATTGTCTAAGGCTCAAGCCCAGCTTGTCACTGCTGAGGCTCAGGCCAGGAAGCATGCTATTTCTGAGCAGAACTTCCAAGCTATTCTTGCATCATCCTCCCATTCCAAACTCTGTTATCAGAACAAAGAAGGGTTGGGAACCAATGAAATTGCTCCACCACACTCCTATGAGTCTATTAGACAGCCTAGATGTGGTACTGAAGAGCAAGAGGTTCCAACTGCTTACCCTTCCTTTCCAGAGATGAAGGATGAGGAATCAATAGTGGCCACCACAGGGAAGGAACAGGTAGATGTACCCATCTCCCCTATGAAGGTCAAATCCTAACCACTAAAGCCAGAAGAAGTAGAGCTAAAGCTGCTAGAAGAACTGCCAAGAAGGTGGCTAAGTCCAAACTGAAGATTGACCCCAAGCAGAAGGGTGTCTTTATCTCAGCTGGATTCCAAGTGGTAGGTACTTCTGATTCAGGAAAGGAATGTAATACCAGCATTCTTTTCCTCCTAAAGGATCAGAAGTTAAAGGGAAAAGTTTTTGATGAAGAAAAGAAGCCCAAGAAATAGCAACCCTCACTTTCCAAAAGGCGAACATTGCATGCATCATGTGTGGCCTGCAAAATCACATGGCAAAAGATTGTTACTACAATCCTGCAAGCACACATTATGCAAATAATGCTAGGAAAGAAGGAGTCAAGGAAGGTTTCACATTTGGACCTTTTCAAACGATTCAAGTGATGAAAAAGGGAAGGCTAGTCTCAGAAGCCAGGTTGCTTTCGAAAGAAACTCCTTCTTCCGAAGGGAAAATGGCCTCGGAAGCAAAAGCCACTAAGGTTCGGAAGAACAAGAAAGCTCCCTTGAAACCATCCAAGAAGAAGACTACTTCGGAAGAAAAGGTGGTGAAGGCTTCTTCCGAAAAGAAAGAAGCTTCGGAAGAAGGCCATGCTGCAAAAGCTTCAACAAGCTCATCCTCCAAGGTCAACCAAAGGGTGGACTGGAAGATCAAAGAATATGCTGCAGCCCAAACCTTTCTTCAAAGACCTCTATTGAATCCCCATGCATAACATTTGGTTCAATTATATCATTATCCTTGGAAGAACCCAAGACCAGCAAGGCTTGGGCTTCCAAACAAAACTAACAATCTCATCTTATGTGTAGGGTCATCCATTTGACAAGAACAACAATGCATGGATTGTAGATAGTGGATGCTCTAGGCACATGACAGGGAACATATCTCTCCTTCAACAGTTTTAGAACTATGATGGAGGTCCTGTCCAATTTGGAGGTGAGGCCAGAGGATATATTTCTGGCAGAGGGAGTATATCCAATGGTAAATTAAGGTTGACAAAGTCCACTTTGTCAAACAGCTGAACACAATCTGTTAAGTGTTTCTCAATTCTGTGATCAAAAGCACCAATGCTATTCATAGAACATGAGTGCATTATCTCAAACCAGGGATGATAATTCCTTTTGAATTGGTGCTTCTTAGATCCCCAGGAAAGGGGATATGTACAAGCTAGATATGAACAATGCTTCCCCAATGGGTGAAGTATCATGCTTTCTTTCCAAAGCTGATAGTGATGAGTCACCACTGTGGCATAAACATATATGTCATGTAAATTTTAAGACAATGAACAAATTGGCTAAAAATAACTTGGTACATGGTTTGCCTAAAAAGGAGTTTTTTTGCAAAGATAACTATGTTGCATGCCTGAAAGGGAAACAACACAAGACATTTTATAAATCCAAATGTGTTAACTCTATCACTACTCCATTACACTTATTGCACATGGATCTTTTTGGTCCCACAAGTATAATGAGCATTGGAAGGAAATCATACTGCCTTGTGATAGTTGATGATTTTACAAGATTCACATGGGTATTCTTTTTAAGAACTAAAGATGAAACTGCTGAAACATTAAAATCTTTTATTCTTAAAATATAAAATCAAATTGATCACAAGGTTATAATAATTAGAAGTGATCAAGAGACTGAGTTTAAGAACTTCGTTCTTGACTCATTCTGTAACTCAAAAGGGATTTCCTGACAATACAGTGCCCCCGAACTCCTCAACAAAACGGTGTTGCCAGAGGAGGAATAGGACACTTATTGAGGCTGCTTGAACTATGTTAGCTGATTCAAAAACCTCTAACATTTTGGGCAGAGGTAGTCAGCACTACATGCTATGTGCAGAAAAGAGTTCTTGTAGTTAACCACATGGAAAGACCCTTATGAGCTATGGAACAAGAGGCCACCATTCATTGGTTTTCTAAGGTCCTTTGGCAGCAGGTGTACCATACTTAACACAAAGGACAATTTAGCAAAATTTGCTGAAAAGTCGGATGATGCTATCTTTGTGGATACTCTTCTAGCTCCAAAGCTTATAGAGTATACAACATTAAAAATCAACAATTTAAGGAGTCATCCAATATAATTTTAATGAGCACACTCCTTGTGTTAGGGGGAATGGCCCTGATCATATATTTGATTTAGAATTGTTTCCAAACTATTCTAACCATCTTGTGAGAATGTTTAGTTGGAACTGTGCTCAAAATGATGCCGATGCTACTGCTAATGATCAACTGTTTGAGCTTCCCAGACTAGTCCAAATTCTCCAAGTGTTACAATACACAAGCTCTACTATTCATAGATTGATAGTTTAACTATAACAAGGAACAGTGAAGCTTCAACAAGCGAATCACTTACTGAGCCCTAAAACTCATCAGGTGATCCACCATAGCACCAGGCAGAAGGAAGTAGCATTTTGAAGGAACAGGCAACTGTTAATACTACTTCACAGCCAACCATTGATGATGTTTCTCATTCATTCAATAGTCCTCATTGAATGACTTTGAAACAACAGCTGGACAGAGTATTCCAGTTCCTGAGCAGAATATGTCCAACCTAGACTTATCTCTGCAACTGGAAGTGATTCCTTGTCTTAGGATTCACAACACTCATCCAACTAAGAACATCATAGGGGATGTCACTGAAGGTGTGAGAACAAGAGGACAGACTCATCAAGGGAATGTCTGCTTGTACTCATGCTTTCTATCTCAGATGGAACCTAAGAAGGTAGAAGATGCCTTGAAAGATAGTAGCTGGATTGAATCGATGCAAGAGGAGCTGCTTCATATCAAGAGACAGAAGGTATGGAACCTATGTCCGCTACCATCTGGTCAAGTACCTATAGGCACCAAAGGGTTTTCAGAAACAAGAGAGATATAGAGGCTTAATCATCAAGAATAAAGCAAGACTTGTAGTTCAAGGATACACTCAAGAGGAAGGAATCGATTATACTGATGTCTTTGCACCAGTTGCAAGACTTGAGGCAATTAGGATCTTCTTGCTTTGCTGCATCCAAGGACTTCACTGTCTATCAACTTGATGTCAAGTGTGCATTTATATATGGGGATATAGATAGGGAAGTTATGTATGCCAACCTCCAGGATTGAAGACACCCACCCTAACTATGTGTGCAAGTTGGACAAAGCTCTTTATGGGCTGCACCAAGCACCTAGGCTGTGGTATGAGACTTTGTCTTAGTTTCTTCTAAAGAATGGCTACACTAGAGGTACCATTGATAAGACTCTCTCATCAGAAAGTCTGGAAAGGACATCTTGCTTGTTCAAGTCTATGTTGATGACATCATATTTGCTTCCTCAAATGACCAAATGTGTAAGGACTTTGAGAGCATTATGAAGAAAAAGTTGAGATGAGTTCCTTGGAAAAATGGACTTTTTCCTTGGAATTCAGGTAAAGCAGATGAAGGAAGGGTTTGTCAGCTAACAGAGGCAGTGAGATTTGAAATGAAGGAAGGGTTTGTCTCTGACATCTTAGAAACTCTTTCATACATCGTTCCGGGGTCCCCCCTCTTTCTGTTAAGTCGGGGAGAGCGGGCTTGTCAGCTAACAGAGGCAGTGAGATTTGAAACGAAAGATTGCAAGCCTGCCAAGACACCCATACTTAGAAACCATAATCTTTGTCTTGATCTTGAGGGGGAGGATACTGATCAACATTAGTATAGGGCAATTATTGGTTCTCTGATGTATCTTATAGCCAGTAGACCTGATATCATGTTTGCTACTTGTATTTGTGCAAGATATCAGGCTGCTCCAAAGGTGTCTCACCTAGCTACTGTTAAGAGAATCCTCAGATACTTAAAGAAGCACCTAAACTAGGTCTCTGGTATCCCAAAAATAAAGATTTCAATCTCTGTGGATACTCTGACAGTGACTATGGAGGCTGCAATGTTGACAAGAAATTAACATCAGGAGGATGTCAATTTCTTGGTGGAAGGACCATCTCATGGCAATGCAAGAAACAATCCTGTGTCTCTACATCAACTGCTGAAGCTGAATACATTGCTGCTGCTAGCTGCTGTGCTCAACTGCTATGGATTCAAAATCAGATGTTAGACTATCGATTCAACTTTATGAGTATCCTATCCATATTGACAACAACAGTGCTATCTCAATTACTGAAAATCTGATGAAGCACTCCAAGACAAAGCATATTGATATCAGGTATCATTTCATTAGAGATATTCATGAGAAAAATCTAATTAAGTTAATCAAAGTTGACTCAAATGAACAATATGCTGATCTGTTCACCAAAGCTTTTGATGAATAAAGATTAAGTATCTCATAACACTATTGGGATGATAAACATGATTAATTTAATCTCTTTTGAAAACCTTTTCAATATGTAAGTCTTGTGTCAATACAATTTAAGCCCTGTTACAAGAGGTTCTCTCTAAAATTTTCTAAGTGTAAATTCCTTCCGAAGAGAAATTAACCCTCGAAAGACATTCTCACATCTTCCGAAGCATAATTTCTCAAAGGATAACTTTCTTCTCGGAAGAATTTTTAGCCTCGGAAGATACGATTGATTGCATATCAAATCTACTTCCAAGACTTACAGATTCTCCATTCGGAAGCAACTTTAACCTTCGGAAGCAAAGTTTTGGCTTTGGAAGTAGGAATTGCCTTCGGAAGACAAGTTACCTTTGGAAATATTTTCCACTTGGAAGAGAGATTTTACTGTGTAACGTAAATCTCTGGGCTCCACAATGTAAAAAAAGGAAAAGATTTTGTTAATGATGTCGGATTATTTAATTGATTTTAACCTTACCGCCACTGTCAATCATCCACTAAACCATCACATCACCTTATCCTAACCTCCATTACCTCCTTACCACCCTCTTTTAAATAATCTCGACTGTTCAATTTCATCTTCTTACTTGCAATTTTACTGCCCTAGATATTTCTCCTCTCCAACTTTACCCAAGCTCAAAATCATCTACATTCACCTTTCCCAAATGGCACTCAACCCTCAGCACAACCAAGTCGCACTTCTTGATTCTTCAAGAGATGCCGACTTCTTTGAAATTATCTCCTTTCTCACCCAATCAACCTACTACATTGCCCTTACCGTTAACCCCACTATTTATTCCAACCAAATGACCAAATTTTGGGGAAATGGTCAAGTCGAAACCCTAAATGGGATTCGTGTACTACGGTCCAGCATCTGCGGACAGGAGTTGATCGTCACTGAGCTTCATGATGAAGGAGCTCCTACTGAATTCCCAAGGAAGATTTGGATAACACTTATATCCTAATGGGATATGGTGGAGACATTAGCAGGTCGACTGTTTACAAGTTCAACTTCTCCTACAATTGGAAGTTCCTCCTGCATGTTGTTCTTCATTGCTTGTCCAACAAATCCAGAGGATGGGATCAAATCCCTTATGAACTAGGATGCTTAGTTCATGGATTGGTAAGAGGCCTGCGCTTCAATTACTCATGATTTGTGTTTTCAAATATGATAGGGAATCTGCAAAGGGAGACATTCTTCATGTATCCTAGATTCCTTCAACACATAATCAACTGTGTGTTGGACCAGAGCATGCTTGTCTGTGCAGCTACTCTGATTGTTCCCCATATGCGGCCTACCATCTTCAAAACATTGAAGAAGGTATCCACCAACTTCACTGGAAGGTACACCACTCTGCTTCCAGGTATGATTGAGCGCATAGCTCCTGGTGACATCCCTATTCACCCCACATGTGATGAACCCACACCAGCAACCACCTCCAAAATGCCAATACTACCTTCTCCACCCATTACCATCACTTATCAAAGACACCCCAAACGAACCCTTGTTCAATCTAACCTAATTGAACAAGCCCCTCCTGTTCAATCCAAAAGACTAGAGTGGAAACATGGGCTCCCACTCAGGCAGAGGTCTCTCCATCCTTCTCTTTTGACCTCAATTTGGGTTTTTAGTCTCCTCAGTCTCAAACCCAGGAGCCCGATACCCAAACCAACAGCCCTCAGAATGAGTATCTACACTCTTCTGAGCAGCCAACAAGGGACAACCCCACCAAAGGCTCAATGCCAATAGACATTGACCAAAGTCCCGGGTCAGCAGGCTTAACCTCCCTATCTTTCACTGACCTTCTATTCAAAACTGATGAAGAGATAACATCTCTCCATGGCAATGATGTTGATCTCCGATACCCTCTTCAAGATCAACAGAGCCTGGAGAAATCCCTTATCTCTAGCCCCCATCAGCAACCCACAACTGAGGTGAGTCCCACTGATGTGGAGGGGACTCATGTAGATTCAGCTGCCACTACAGAAGGTGCCTCAATGGACCTTATGGATAGTGGTAACATCTCTCAGACTGAATCTATGGCAACCAAGCCCTTTGATGACTTTGAAAGAGACATCATTGAGCATGGGAAACCAAGGTGCCAAGAAACCACATCTGGTGGTGAGGCTGAACATACTAGGTATGTTACCTCGTCTCCCCGTGATTCTTCAAAAGAAGATGAGGGAAGCATGCAACTCCTTGTTAAAGACCTTTTATCTAAAGTCTCAAACCTTGAATCCTTGGTTAGGACTTTAGAAGCAAGGTCTACCACTCAGCAACTTGAGATTGACAATCTCAAGGCTCAACTAGTTGAGAAACAGACAGAGAGGTCTGTTAGGCATGTACCTATTCAGGTCTCATTGACTTCTTCCTCTAGCTCATCTAGCTCTCATGATGATGCTACCAAAAAGGAGGAGAATGTTCAAAGACAAACACACGAGGAACCACAGAGTTGACCTTTAACTTCACATCTTCTTCTCCATCATCTCAGCGACTGAGCCACCTCAAGTCATTCTTCAGATTGACCCAAGGATGCTTAGTGATCTCTATAGGCTCTTCACCAAGTTTCTATTGAGATCCTCCTTTGAGCAGCCAAGCCATGATGCTACAATGATCTACTTTGGAGCTGAAGAGCTTCAGAGGCTGATTGCACCTTCTACCACTGTGGAAGAAGTTGGTCAACCTAAGGTCCACATGGAACCTAAGATTCAATTCGAAGGGGAAATGGGGACTGATGGCCCAGCAACTGAAATAGTTGGGACAGAATCTACATCTCCTCAAACTTTCAAAGCTGAAGTTAAAGCCTCGGAAGAACAAGCTGAATCTTCTGAAGCTGAAATGGAAGCTGCGGAAGGACTGTTTAAGATGTCCGAGGAACTGAACATCACAGATGCAATCCTTGAAATGGCATCTGAGGTGAACAGTGAGGACTTTCCGATGCCACCTCCATCCCAGACACCATCTCTGCCTCTCTCACAATCAGAAACCTCTCTCCAAGAACCACCATAGTCAGGATCTTCAAAAGACAAAGGGAAAAAGGAAGATGACTGCAGAAGAGCTTCAGGAAGAGGAGAAGATTGAGAATCTCAAAAGGAAAGGAAGACTTCAAACTGAGAAGTTGGTAGCTGCCAGTACAAAAGCAGCTGCATCCAATCAGGAGGCTGTCATCAATAAAAAGAGAGAGGAGATCATTGATCAGCTCATTGAGTTGGGAGCTGCCAATGAAGAAACACTCCTGCTACCATTAGAGGAGTTGGTGGATCTAGAGAAGGCAACCAGGCTGAAACTTGAGGTATAAGCCAGGTTGGCTTTGGAGATAGAGGAAAAAAAAACAGAAGGAGGGCAAATTACAGCTAAGGAGAGACAGGGTAAATTTCCTACTCTCCAGAGGCTTTGAACTACAAGAACTTTCTCCACACAATGATGATATGATCCTCTGGCTCTACAAAAAGAGCAGGATCAAATGGAGAAAGAAAGGAAGAAGGCTGCAAAAGAAAGGAAGAAGGCTGCAAAAGAAAAGGTAAGAGAGAAGAAGAAGAAGGAAGAAGAAGCCAGGGTCACTACCTCCAAGAAGCTCACTGAGAAGGCCTGATGAAGGACTATCTTCGGGCTCATGGATTCTCTAGAAGGCAGGTGGGTCCCATGTCTGAAAGGACACTCCAATGGATTGTCAGTGAAATTAAGGCTGACATCCGGATGGGGAAAAGGAAAGAGATGCATAGAAGGGTAAAAGGGATGACCTTCACTGCTACCACCCAACCACAACCTGAACCTTCACCCTTACCATTCACCATTAAACCTGAACCTTTCACCCCTGAACCCACAACACTACCCACACCTACTCCCTCACCTCAACCACCAAACTTCCCATCATCCAACCCAAAACACTAGCCAGAACCTCTGAACCTAAACCTACCCAATTACCATCCAAACCATCCCTTCAGCCTTCTCAACATCTCTCTCTTGAGGAGTTTAAGGCAATCAGGACGAAGCTCGCCAACTACACTACTCTGAGCGAAGTTTCTTGTGTAGAAGACTCTGTCAACATCACCTATGTTGATGTTCTTCAAGTTCCCTCACAAGAGATAAATTCCTTGATCTGCCTAGAGGAACTTTGGACCAGGCCATGAGACTTCTGGGCCTCAACTCAGACTCTTTAAATGATGAAGAGAAGAAGCTCAGAAGGAAACTGGTGACTCTACTGGATACAAAGAAAGAGGACAAGATTCCTAGTCAGTCTCTTGCGCCCAAAAGGAAGATAATCTAGTGGAGGTTCGATGAACCTTCTCACAACTTTGTTATGGAAAGAGAGAATGGTGAGGTCAATAGACTCAATGCAACCTCTCTGCTACACTCCAGTAGGTTCGACATTGCTGAGCTAGTAGAGAAGCCATTCTCCAACCCTCCAACTCCGAAACTACTGCACTCATGAGAAATCATCTCAGCAGTCTTCATCTAGCTGAGTTAACTGCAAAGGTAAAAATTGAAGAAGAGTTGAAGTTAAGAAGACAAGAAGACAAGAAGACAAGGAAAGATATCCCACCAAAGGTACTGCCTTTCTACAGATGGTGGAAGGTCCTGAATTGGAACCTATATTTTGATGGGAATATGACTATAGTTCCCATCAACTAACTCTTTTCAGAGGGCAATAACAAAGGGTACATGTTATCCAAGGTGATAGACTGGACTTCCTGTCTACCAAGGATCTGTACAAGCTTCTCAGCACCACATCAGGGAAGAACAAGGGGACAGACAAATATTTACTCTCCTTGGTGTTGAAAGTATTGAGAAGTCGAGACAAGTGAAGTTTTGGTAGCATCAGCCTAGGGGGAGTTTGTTGGATCAAGAAGAAGGCTAATGTAACCAAAACTATGTCACTTAAGTTATTTTGGTGCTGCATACAAAAGGCTTTTGAAGCTTAGCATGAAACTTCCGAAGGTTGTAGAGTTCTTCCGAAGACAAAATGAAAGATCAACTTCCATAGACAGAACTCTACTTCCGAAGACAAGTACATACTTCTGAAGTTCAAGACTTAGAAGAATAAAGTAAAGACCACTTCCGAAGTATGATGAAAAGAAGAAGTCTCCAAGCCTTGGAAGAAGTAGCCTCTTCCTAAGTATAAGTGGCTTTGGAAGTACTCACTCTTCCGAAGCCATTTAACCTTCAGAAGACACTACTATGAACCAGTGGACACAAGTATGGTCTCTGACACTCCGCTGCAGACTTCTGTTACAACATGGTTTCTTCCTAAAGAGCCATGTTGTTGACCATACTTTATTCCACTGTTCACCTTTTCATGATAGTACATGTTACCAACTTTAGTTGGTGAGAAAAGGTGAATCAGGGACATGTCCTGACTACCAAATCTCAGATAAGACTTTATCCGAGATACCTTAATCTTTAGTCTTGTAGTATATACTTTTGTTATAGGATCCCGGCTGGTATCAAAGTATATCCGGCTGTAGATAGTATTATATATAGGTTCTCCTTGTAATTCATTAGTACACAGATATCATCTGCTTGTAAGAGTCTTGTATTTTGAGTTGAGAATCAAAATATAAAAGTATCTTGAAAATTATCTTTCTATGTTCTTATTACTTTCTATATTTTGATAAACTCTTATTGATTCTTCATATATCCGAGTGTGTTCTAGGTGAGTTTAAGAGAAAACATTGTGTTTAAGTGACAAACACCGATCCTGCAAATTTCTTCACAAATTTAGATGTAAAGCGAGTGTCACGATCAGACATAATAGACATCGGCACATGATGACGAGTTAACATTTCCTTGATGAATAGATCCGCCAACCTCTCGGATGAATATGTCTCGTAGATTGATAGGAAGTGAGCACACTTTGTCAAATGGTCAACTATCACCCATGTGGCATCATACCCTTTTGGGGTACGCGGTAACTTCGTAATAAAATCCATTGTGATATGCTCCCACTTTCACTCCGGTATATCCAAAGGTTGGATCTTCCCGTACGGCATTTGGTGCTCGGCCTTCACTTGTAAACAAGTAAGGCATTTACTCACATACTCCACCACATCACGCTTCATACCCGGCCACCAATAATCTTTCTTCATGTCTTGGTACATCTTTGTATCACCGGGATGAATAGAGTACCGAGTCTTGTGAGCTTCATTCATGATCTTCACATATAGATCCCCAAAACAAGGAATCCACATTCGTCCAAATCGGGTTCTAACACCAAGTGTGTTTTCACCAAATTCCATAGACAGACCTCTCATTCTTTCCGAGTTAAGATGATCTTCTTTCAATGCCTCATCCTGAAACTCCTAGGTCATGATCAACTGATAAGCTTTCACCCGAATCGGCTCGGGTCTCTCCTTCCGGCTAAGGGCATCCGCCACCACGTTGGCTTTGCCCGGATGGTAATGGATCTTTCAATGGTAGTCTTTTATGAGCTCCAACCATCTCCTTTTCCTCATGTTCAGGTCCTTCTGCTCGAAGAAGTACTTCAAGCTCTTGTGGTCGGTGAATATGGTGCACTTTGTACCGTATAGGTAGTGCCTCCATATCTTTAACGCGAAGACCATAACTGCTAACTCCAAGTCATGAGTAGGGTAACTAACCTCATGAACCATTAACTGTTGGGATGCATAGGCTTTAACTTTTCCCCTCTGCATTAACACACATCCCAACCCCGAGTAGGAAGCATCAGAATAAACCACCAGATCTTCACTTCCATCGGGTAACAACAGAACAGGAGCTTGAGTCAATGTTGCCTTTAACTCCTCAAAAGCCTCCTCTTGAGCTTGACCCCATAAAAACTTTACATCTTTCCAGGTCAACTTAGTTGGTGGAGAAGCGATCTTGGAGAAGTCTTGAATGAATCTCCTGTAATATCTCGCCAAACCCAAGAAGTTACGAATCTCGGATGGCGTCTTTGGTGACTTCCATTGCATCACCGCCTCCACCTCTGTTGAATCCACCATAATTCCCCCGGGATTCACTACATGACCCAAAAATTGAACTTTGCGCAACCAGAACGTGCACTTGGAGAATTAGCATACAGTTCTCCCTTCTCAACATCTTCATCACCTCTCGATTATGATCAGCATGCTCCACTTTACTCTTAAAATAAATCAGGATATCATCGATAAACACGATCACTGATTTATCCAACATTGGCCGACACACTCGATTCATCAAGTTGATAAAAGCAGCTGCCGCGTCGGTCAAACCAAATGACATAACGAGAAACTCATAGTGACCATAACGCGTACGAAAAGCTGTTTTAGGAATATCCAGCTCTTTCACTTTTAGATGATGGTAGCCCGATCGAAGATCTATCCTTGAGAACCAACTGGCACCTTGAAGCTGATGAAACAAATCATCGATCCTCGGTAACGGGTACCGATTCTTCACCGTCAACTTGTTCAGCTCACGGTAGTCTATACACATCCTCATGCTACCGTCTTTCTTCTTCACAAACAGGACCGGCGCACCCCAAGGAGAGATGCTCGGCCGAATGAACCCCTTATCAAGCAGCTCTTGTAATTGCTACATCAACTCTTTCATCTCAGTTAGAGCCAACTGATATGGTGCCTTGGCAACAGGTTAGGTACCTGGTATCAAATCAATCTGAAACTCGATCTCTCAGTCAGGTGGCACTCCTGGTAAGTCTTCGAGAAACACACCTGGGAAGTCACACACAACCGGGACATCAGATAGTTGTGGTGTTGGTGTATCCACGTCCTTTACATAAGCCAAGTAGGCATTACATCCACGCCTCATGCACTTTCCGCCACCACCATCGAAATCACTTTCGGAATCGTCGTGACTCGATCACCATAAACCGTTACCGAACTCCCGTCAGGCACTGTCAAACGACTCATCTTCTTGCGACACACAATGTTCGCCTTGTAGTTCGCTAACCTATCCATCCCAGGACTACATCAAACCCGCCTAAGGTCATCACGAATGGTCTAAGAGGAAACTTGTGACCTTCTAAATCCACATCACAACCTTCTATCACCTCAGAAATCCTGTAGACTTACCTATGGTAGATTCTACATCAAAGGACGCATCTATATTCTTACTATTAACAGGCAATTTAGCACAGAAAGCAGCAGAAATGAAACTTTAACTAGCACCAGAATCGAATAACACAAAGGCTAAAGTTTGGTTTACTAGAAACGTACCTGACACAACATCAGGGTCTATCCTAGCCTCCTCCTACGTCATCGTAAACGCTCTGGTGCTCGCCCTCGGTCCTTCACCTCCAGTCTTCTTCACTCCCGAACCTTCAGCCCTTGGCTTCTTACAGTCTTTACTCATGTGACCCTCTCCACCACAGTTAAAACATCTAACCACACGACAGTCCCTCGCTATGTGCACAGTTCTCCCACATTTGAAGCATAAGTTCGATCTCAACCTACATTCCCCATTATGCCCCTTCCCACATCTGCCACACTTCTTCGATCCTGCACCAGATGTGACCACACGATGGTCATCTACCCATGCCTTCTTGTTACTTGTCGGGGCACCACCCGACCAATTCTTTTTCCATTCCAATTCCGATCATTACCACCTTTCTTGCTACCTTTGATCCCCACCACAGTCCTTTAATCATACAGTCTCCATGCCAAATCAACCGCCAACCTAAACGTACTCGGTCGGGTAGCGATCATGTGCCTACAGATATCCGTCGGCAAGCCTTGAATATACCTCTTTATATTTCGTGACAAGGGTGTCACTTGGTCCGACACCAGATGTGCCATCTCATTGAACTTGGTGGTGTACTGCTGATGTGTCATCGTCCCTGCCTCCAACTATAGGAACTCTCTCTCAACCTTGTCCATCTCTCTATGAGGACAAAACTCCTCAATCACCAATTTCAACTCAGACCAATTCCTTCTCCCAATAGCCCGACTTCACTCAGCTTGGACAATATTGTCCCACCAGCATAAAGCTGAGTCCACGAAAGAGGGGGCAACAAACTTCACTTTCTGATCCTCTCGGCACTCGTTGATGCTCAGAACAGCTTCCAATTTTCTCACCCACTGGTGAGCAGCAGCAGCAGTGTTGTTACCATCAAAAGTAGGGGGCTTGAATCGATGAAACACCCTGTAGTTACAACCTCGTGCCGCCTCTAGTGCAGGATCTTCTTCTTCCTCTTCTTCCTTGTCATCAGATAGAACCGTCTCAGTCTTGAGATGTCTTCTTTCGCCGTAGGTCTGCTTCTCTCCTTCCTTTCTCCTTCCCTCAAAGCCTTGATAACTTTGGTCACCACAAACGGTAAGATTGTCTGCATGACCTGATGCACCTCTTCGACAACAACCTCCTTCACTAAGACCCTTAAGTTAGCACTCTCATCACCGCCCTATGGATGAGGGGTCTCTGGTTCTTCATGACCACCTTTTTGGCTCTAGGCCTTCCTCTCGTAACATGTGGTTCAGCACCATGACCTTCACCACGTGAAGCTTTAGATGATCTACCACCGGCCATCCTCTAACACACACACACTGAAAGATTCAAACACCAACATGATCATTCAAGGGAACAACTCAGATTATGTCAAGTATAGTAAGTCCCTAATTACAATGGCCAGTTGTGATTAGCCACTTACTTTACTCTTCATACCCCAAGCATTACCTATCCTGACTACATCAGTATCTAAATCTACAAGCAACACATAAACTACATAACATGCGCACGTAATACCAGTTAACATTAGGAAAATACCTAATGACACGCAGCTACTTGGACTAGCATCCCTTCCCTTTCCGTCTCATTTTCAGTTTAAGTTTAGGTTTATTTTGAAAATTTACCCGTTTCACTTAAACTTTGGCTCTGATAC
This sequence comes from Flaveria trinervia, assembly GCA_025506515.1. Taxonomy (NCBI): domain Eukaryota; kingdom Viridiplantae; phylum Streptophyta; class Magnoliopsida; order Asterales; family Asteraceae; genus Flaveria; species Flaveria trinervia. Next base: position 61,694,225 of record CM046443.1, read on the forward strand.
CAACTTGTAAGGCCCCACTCCCGGGATGCTTACAGCTAGCTAATCATCGCTCATAAAACATATAATTACATTTTACTTTCAGAAATATCACAGCGGAACATCAAAATAACTTTTCATTTAATTGAGAATACTTTTGAAAGTTAATACAATCATTCATTTCGAAACGTCGTTTGTTCGCATTACAATGCAAAAACATTAACAAAAAGAATGCCATCCAAAATGCCAAGTAGCTACCCCATGCCATCCTCAGCAATGCTCACCTGCCAACTGGAAAATGCATAAAAAATCAGAGTTGCTGAGTGAGTTCTAGTTTTTAAGTAAAACATACTTTACTTTCATTAAAACCATTGATTACTTTCATACGTGATCATGCACTATACATACACATAGATAATATCATTATCATCTTCATCATTCATTTTTTAACTTTCATTCATTCATGATTTCTTACTTTCATTCATACGTTCATCACTACTTCTTTTCATTCCATCAAAAACCATGAACTTTACCCCACCATTATGCATAAAGCGGATACTGGGCATAGACCCCCATACATTGTGCCCGGTGGCCTGAACACAATACCAGGGTAAATTCAGGTGTACCATTGTCTTGTGCTATACCCCATCTGTCATGCATAAAGCGAGTACTGGGCCGAGGTCTATCATAGACCCCCATACATTGCGCCCGGTGGCCTGACCATAGTACCAAGAGGTAAGCGACAAAGGTTCTATACAAATGGTCGGTCATAAAGACGGACCCCGGTGTGCATCCTTCTGGGGTAGCTAACCCGCACACCGTTGAACTAACACCCTTCATTGGGCGTGTTTCCACATACAAGGCTTGCAAGACTTACTTTACTTCCCTTTGTCCATTAATGCATGCATTCATTCATCATGTTCCTCTTTTCATTATCTTCCACTTTACGTTACATAATACTTTCATTTCATTCATTAACATTCAACGTAAAGCCATGGGAAAATAAACATACAATGTAAGGAACATCGACATACACAGTCGACATCATCATACATGGCATCATACATACGTAACAGACATCATACATACCATCATGCATAAGCATCAATCATACATCATAACATGCCCATCATAATATCTATGACCTCAAAAAGTCAACTTACATAGCCCCCGGGAACCTCCTAAGTCAAAGCCTACATTTCAACGTTTTCCCCAAAAAGTCAGAAAATATTCTAAGTGTTCATCCGTATTTCCCCTTTTGTTCATCCGCATTTCTTTTTGTTCATCTGCATTTCTTTTTGTTCATCCGCATTTCTTTTACTCATTCACATTTCTTTTGCTCATATGCATTTCTTTTACTCATCCGCATTTGTTCATCCGCAATGACTTTACTCATCTGCATTTGTTCAGTCGCATGAACTTACTCATCCGCATTTGTTCATCCGCATTAACTTAGTTCATCCGTATTTCCTCAGTCGCATGAAATTACTCATCCGCATTTGTTCATCCGCATTTGTTCATCCGCATTTGTTCATCCGCATTTGTTCATCCGCATTAACTTTGTTCATCCGCATTAACTTTGTTCATCCACATTTCCTCAGTCTCATGAACTTACTCATCCACATTTGTTCATCCGCAATTCCTCAGTCACATGAACTTACTCATCTGCATTTGTCCATCCGCATTAACTTTGTTCATCCGCATTTGCTCAGTTGCATAAACTTACTCATCCGCATTTGTTCATCCACATTAACTTTGTTCATCCACATTTCCTCAGTCGCATGAACTTACTTATCCTCATTTGTTCATTTGCATAACTTACTCATCTGTATTTCCTTACTCATCCGCATTTCCTTACTCATCCGCATGGACTTTCTCATCAGCATTGACTTTCTCATCCGCATTGACTTTCCATCCGCATTGACTTTCCATCCGCATTGGTCAATACTTAAGCAGTTTTCTAAACATAGGCGTATGAACTACTGTTTTGGCATATGAGTAGCCTAGGGCACACTTATCAGCAGATTTAGTCCCGAAAACCTCATCTATCAAGTTCTGAGTTTAAATCATGCATTCTAAGCCTTAGGAACACAACGATAACATCATCAAGCATGAACATAGCCCATAATCACACCATACCCGCAACATACACACATTCAAACATACGAGTATGAAACCCAGTTTTATAAAAACATACATTCATGCATTTCCAGACCCAAAATCAGTTAAAACAAGTAAAAAGAGGGGTCCTAGAACTCACCTTTGTAGCTCTTGAGTATGGCTTCTTCCAAAGACATCTATAATTGAGTTCAACCGCTTAGAAACTCACTAAAAACACACACTACGGAACATACAAACACACATAAGCATACAATCGAGGCAAGGCCAGTTAAGAACACTTAAAAACCATGAATTCTTACCTTGAATTCGAATTCTTTCTTGTTCTTCCATCTAAACCTAGAGTTTTGCTCCTTTTCTCTCAAATTGATTGATGATTTGGGTGTGTGTGAAGAGAGTGGGCGGCCATGCCCACTTTACATCCACTTTCAAACCTTTTTGTCCTTGACACTTTTACCCCTCAACTTGGTTAAAATATCTTTTCTTTCTTTTTCTTCACTTTATTCTTTCTTTATTTGACTCTAAATAACTAGGTGTTACACTAAACCATGCTAATGGTTCTGTCGCACGAATGAAGACTGCAAACCTACAAATACCACTTAATTCGTGGAAAAACGAGACTTTGACACTTACATCGTATACACTCATAGCCTAGCCGTCCAGAGCATCCAGAACGCATATTCCAACTTCATAGTTCGCATCTGATCGTTTTCTACTGAGTGTTAACGTTTCTTTAATTGTTAGACCGATCGGGTTTGCGTTCTCACTGATTGGATCGCTAATCAAATAGGATTCCACACTATTTGATTCCGTTTCATGCATAATCAGTTAGTACACCGTACGTACACGGTCCCCTAACAAGTGTTATCAGAGCTTTGGCTCTTGATTTTGCGTGTGATTCGATTAGTTTTGGTGTTAAACTCACGTTTATCATTCAAAAAGTCATCTTCATAAGCAAAATGGTGTTTTCGACGTTTCCAGGTATAAAAGTTCAAGTTTTTCGTCATGCGACAGATTAGGGTTTCTGGAAAAATCGTGTTTTGTGTTAAAGTGTCAAAGTTTGAAAATTTTCAAACACAACAACCTTCAGTCCATGAATAGCTCATTCGTACGATTGAGTCATCCGCATTGTCCATTCGTATGATTGAGTCATCCGCATTGTCCATTTGTATGATTAAGTCATCCGCATTGTCCATACACACGATTGACTCATCCGCATTTGTCCATCCGCACGATTGACTCATCCGTATTTGTCCATCCGCATGATGACTCATCCACATTTATCCATCCACACGATTGACTCATCCGCATTTGTCCATCCGCATGATTGACTCATCCGCACAATTGAATTCATTCACAATCTCCACTCGCACGATTGAAGTTGCCCTGTTCTAAAGTTCAAAGTTTATAGAAATGGAAGATCAATTTGCTGCCTTTACTGCCGAAAGGGACTCTTGCATCCAGAACCTTTTGCTTCTGGAAAATGAAATTGGGAATCATAATAAACCACCAAAGCTTATAACGTTAGATGATTATCCACATATGGAAACAGAGGTTCGAGATCTATCTAAATGGAGTTGATCCCAATCTTTGGGCATCCATTAAGATAGGTTACACTATGCTAGTCGGTGCTAATGGAGTTAAGCTGACTCTGGGAGGAATGAATGACAGCCAAAAGGTTAAGTACAATACAGAAAATAAAGTATATGCCCTGTTGACTCAGTCGATACCAAAAGACATCTTTCATTAGTTCTCTGAGAACAAGCAGACGAAAAAGTTATAGGAAGCATTGGATAAGAGATATGATGGGAATGCAACGTTAAAGGCTCTGAAAGCTAAGGCTCTCAAGAAGGAGTTTGATAACTTCTCTTCAATAGGGAATGAGAGCTTGGATGAAATTATTGACAGGTTCTACCATCTGATGAGTGAGCTGCACACTCATGGAGTAACAACGTTTATGGAAGATAAAGTGACAAGTTTTGCAGACGGTTTTGCCGGATAAATGGGATTCGTTTATGTCTAATCTGAGATAGAATGATAATTTTGTTAAGTTGGTTATAAATGATTTCATGATAAAGTTAAGAGAGGAAGAACTAAGAATGAAGTACAGGTCACAGAAAGGATCCTACGATCAGAATACTTCACTTTACAACTCATTTCCCACTCCAACCAGTTTAAGAGTACCACTAGAAACAACATTCATGTCTAGTTCCGCTGCTCTTACCCAAACCAGTGCTTCAAGACCAAAAACGTCAGGGTCATCTAGAACCCAATATATGGTTCCTCAAGCCAACACTACAAAGTTGAAGACTGAGAATCTCAGTAATGTCATAGTGGAGGTTGTAAAGGAGCACATGGATCTTCTTGCAGCTGTTGTCCAGTCCTATGATGGTTTAATTTCCGGGAAGATTGGTAATTGTCATCTTGCTAATGAAGATTACGAGCAAGTTGATGAGAACGAGCTAGAGAGAATGGATATCATGTGGGCCCTAGCAAGTGTAGTTAGACGAGCTAAAAAGTTTGTCAAGAAGATAGGGCAGAATCTTGTAGCCACAAAGGACACAACGTTTGGCTTTGACAAAACCAAAGTCACTTTCTTTAATTGTGGTGAAAAGGGGCATTTTAAACATGAATGTGTAAAGCCCAATAAAACAGGAAATGGAAATCCATTTTCCACCTTCAACCATCAAGAAAAACCCATGAGTGGAGCTACCTCTTCAAGCAAAGAGACAAAGGCCTTGACTGCTCAAGGTGATGAAGGGCAAGACTAGACCTTCCACTTTGTGTCTCTGGGTGAATCAAACATTGCCTGTGTTAAGGGACTGGATGATGGCTCTGCGAGTGAAGGTGAGATCACAATTGAGCAAGTAATGCCAGATACTAAAAAAGCTATGAACATGGTACATCACTTGTTTGAGGAAGAGCTTAGAGCAACAAGTTCAGAATCTCCAGCATCCGAAGTGTCTACCTCTGCATTGATGGCTGATTCAATTGATTCCTCATAGGTAAGTACTAAAGACCAACTGTTTGAACAATATGCTTGTGATGAATGTAACAAATTTAGAGAAAACATTGATTTGAAATTTTCTAGGTTATTAGACCACAATGATAACTTAGTAAATGATTTACAATTGTGCACTAAAGCTAATCGTATTTTAAAACAAAATGAGTGCAGTTACAAAGAAAAAATAGAACTTTTGGGTAACCAACTAAGGGAAACTGAGGTTGTTGCTTTCAATGAAGCAAATGATATAAAGTTTTATTTAAATTCTTTGGAAGAGAAAAAGAAAGAAAAAACAGTTTTAGAAGTCGAAGTTAATTCTTTAAAACAAAAACTGCATAGTTGGACTAGTTCTTCTCACATAGTTCAACACTTAGTTAAAGAACGAAATAATGGGGAAGGTTTGGGTTACAAATTAGTTCCACCACCACATGAGATCCTTTTAAATACAAAATGTAGACCTGTAAATAACAACCCAGTAAAGGATCATATGGTGTCCACTCCTTTGGTTAGTGATCCTGATTCCATGGGTAAACCGGTGAACTCTTTCACTAAACAGAAGGAGTCTACTGTGGAATCAAAAGGAAAGATGCCTACCATTAATTTGGATGGTAAATTTGAAAAGGTTAATATAAGGTCAGGTTCACACATGTCTTCTTCTGAACCCAAAATGACTAAACCAGTTAACCAAACCCATGTTACACATCAAAGTCCAAATAAACTAAAGGCTAAAGATGTTAAAAATGTTCAAAAAATTAATTAGCAGAAACATCTAAACGAGAAGTTACTAAACCCAACCAGACTCATGTCGCACTTGTATCACACTCAACCCCACATAAACAGTTTCCTTAACATGTGGAAGGGAGATCATGCCACAGTTATGGAAAGAGAGGACATAATTCTTCGAATTGTCCTTATTATGAGACTCCCAGAAAAAAATTGAACTTTATGATACAAAAAAAGTTCTTCTAAAAGGAGTTCTATTATTCCTCCTAAAAGAACTAATGAACCTAAAGTTCAAACTCTAAGCCAGTTGTCTGTTTATCACAAACAGGCCTTACAAAAAATTGGATTATGGAAAGAAAAGTCAAATAAGTTGTCTGATAATGAGAACAATAAGAAGAATGATATGCCCTCATCTTTAAGTGGACAGTGGGTGAGTTTATGATGTGTGATTCCTCTAGGTCACCCAAGCCAGTTAAGGCTTGGGTCCCAAACCAAAACTAATCATTTCCTTTGAATGTGCAGGGTGTCCGCTACAGTGCTATCACAAACACCTGGATTGTTGATAATGGGGCATCTAGGCATATTACCGGAACTTGTCTATCCTTTCCAATGTCAAACAAATTAAAGGGGGGACATGTATCATTTGCTGGGAATAAAGGAGGATATATCACAGCTCAGGGCGAAGTGCGAAACCAGAAAGTCAAGTTTGATAAGGTCAACTACGTTCAACATCTACAGAAAAACTTGCTTTCAGTCTCCCAAATCTGTGACAAAGGCTTCAATGTTGTGTTGTCAACCATAAGTGCCACGTGCTGAAAAAGGATTACGTTATCCCAGACGACAAAGTCTTAATGTCAGCTTCAAGATATAACGATTTATATGTCTTGGATCTATCAAAAACCTCCACAACTAATCATAAAGTTCAATGCTTCTTGTCAAAGGCAACAAGAGGGACTCAATCTCCTAGCATAGGATAATGGGACACATGAATCCGAGGAAGATGAATCATTGATACAGAATGATTAGTGAATGGAGTAAATGTCAAGAACTTCTAGCTTCCAAATTTTCGCGTAGCATGTAAGAAAGGCAAACAGACCAAGAAGTCTCACAAGGCAAAGAAAGTTAATTCCATTGACCTGCCTCTCGAGCTTTTACACATGGATCTGTTTGGTCCCGTTAGCACTAAAAGTATTGCTGGTGATTTGTACTGCTATGTAGTAACAGATGATTACTCAAGATTCTCTTGGGTGATGTTTCTGAAAGCCAAATCAGAAAATTTTGAATCATTCAAACATCTAGTAACTACATTGGAATCACTCTACAAGCTAAAAGTTAGACAGATTCGATTAGACAACAACATACAGTTCAAGAACCGGTGGATGGAGGCATTTTGTAAGGAAAAAGGGATTGTAGATCAATTTATGTCTGCCTACACCCCACAAATGAATGGAGTTGCTGAGCGAAAGAATTGGAGCTTGATAGAGACAGCAAGAACAATGCTAGCCGACTCGAAATTGCCTATCCAATTTTGGAACGAGGCAGTGGCCAATGCATGCTACACCCTCAGTTGGGTCTTGGTGGTCAACGTCATGGTAAAACATGTTATGAGATGCTCCAACGACGTAAACCTAACCTGGAGTATCTTGAACCATTTGGTGCACCAAGTACGTTGCTGAAGAAAACTCAGTCTGGGAAATTCAGTGAGAAGGCTGAAGAAGGGATCTTTCTCGAATACAATATACCAGACAAGAGAGTTTATAACAACTCAACGGGTCAGGTAGAAGTGTGGTGCAACGTTGTTGTTAAGAGATACACCACCCCTCCTGCTGTAAAGGGACCTTCATTCTTCTTCAAATATGATGGATTCTTTAAGTCCTTCAACATACCTCCCACCTATCCTGATGATGAGTTAACGACCAGAATGATGTCCGATGTCCTGACACATCGCCAAGAGACTCGACATCATTAACTCTATAAGGTGAATCTTCTAATCCTTTAGGGGGAAAACTTGGTGTAAGCGATTCCTCCTCTGATGATGAAGAAGTGGAGACTGAACATGTGGATCAGGAGGAACAGGTTCCTGCTACTGAAAGTACACAAGCATCATTTGTTGTGACTGGGGTTGAGTAAGAGTGAGATTCTTACTATGAATCGAATATGATAATCAAGTCAGTGATTTAATGGCGGAAACAAACAATCAAGGAACATTCAATGCAAGAAAAATACTCATAAATGCTTTTGTATTGATATATGAAAGTTGATAAATTATAGAGAATAATTACAACAAAAATTCTCTATCTATCATCCATCACTCATGTATGAGGTATCTATTCTATTTATAGGCAGACAAGATGCCTTTTACAAAATGACAAAACTACCCCTGACCTATTACATCAGAACTAGTCTAAGTCTTTATCCGCATCTTTGCTTGTTCATCCGTATTGACAAATGCGGATGAGTTAACTTGATCAACATTTCTTCACTTGATCAACCGTATTAGTTGTTGGTCATCCGCATGGTTAATGCAGTTGAACAAATACTTGTGCTCATTTGTTCAGTCATCCGCATTTGTCAATGCGGATGAGCAAAGTCTTGTCCACATTCACTTTTAGTCTTCTGCATTAGTCAATGCGGAAGAGTAAATACTTGTCCACATTTATTCTTGGTCTTCTGCATCTGTCAATGCGAAAGAACAAATACTTATCCGTATTTGTTTTATGTCTTCCGCATTTGACAAATGCGGGAGACACTACTTTTTCTTCTTAGCAGATTCTTCATCCGCATTTCTTCTTGGACTTAAAGGGATTTAAGCAAAGTAATCATCACATCACCCATTGAGTTGGCATGTATGATCCTTTCAAGGGTCCAACAATACTCCCCCTAAGGATTATACAACCTAGTTTTCCTCAATGTTTGGGAGGTGATTGATGTTGTGAGGATTCTGCTGGGTCTTCTGGGGGTAAAATGAATACAGCTTTTGTAGGATCCAGTATAGCTTTGATCATATTCATGAAATCTGTTGCTTCTGACATCATGTCTCTGCTTAGCACATGAATCTTCATCTTGCTCATGTTGTAGATGGTTTCCATTGGCAGTTTCTTCAGTGAAATAGGCTCCCAAATAGAAATTGTATAAAGTCCATCTCTATGAGTCAGTAAGCTCCCCCCATATCAACCTCAAGTTTTACAATATTCCTAAGCTGCAATGGTGTCTTCTTCTTCTTTCTTTTGTCTCTTTTTGCTCTTATCTGATCATAGGCTAGCTTTAGCAGCTTGATGCACTTTAGAAAGAAGTGCATATATAACTCTCCCAATTTATTATTTAATTCCATGTAGTGTCTGGTGTATATGTAGTGGATATATGATTCATCAAGCAATCTAACCTCATATCCACTGAATAATCTGATTTCAGCTCCCTCCTTTCCTCCCCACTTCCTTTCAATTACCATCTCATAGGTTTTCTCATCATAGTACACATTTGAGATGGGTGTGGAGGAATGAGTACCAGACACCATTTTCCTCTTGAGTGCTTCTGTTGGCTTCACCTTCAGCTCAGGGAATACAATCTCTTCTGCTTGCATCTTTTTCTTCTTCTCAAGGGGATTGACAAATGTTTTATCTTTTCTCATGCATATTGTCTTTAATGAATTGAAGTTGTTTGTTCTTCTAAACATCTTAAGTGTGTTCTCAAATTCATATCCCCTGTACATAGCTGCATGATTGATCAGTTCAAGTTGAGCTAGTTCCTTCAAATCATGAATCTCCAGGGCATTTACAAGAGCTGAGTACTCTGTAAAGAATTGTACTAGCCCTGAGATCCTTTTAACCATGAACATATTCCATGTACTGTCATACTTCCAAGCTATTATCTTTTGATCAACTTTACCCTTGGGAGTAGACACCCCTCTAATCAGTTCTACAGTAGTCAATCCTTCTTGCATTTTCAACTGAGATGGTTCTGCAAACCATTCAGGGTACTTGTGTAGTACAGGAGCCAGTAGTTCTTGGTCTTTTTGGTTCAGCATCATGTCTTCAGCTGATACTCTATTTCTTGGCTAGTGCTTGATAATTCTTCTTCTAGCTTCTTAAGTTTTTCTTTCTTCTCATTAATCAATAGAAGAGTTGCAGCCCTTAGTGAGTTGGTCTTCATGTTTCCAATCCTTCTTCTTGTGAACCCTTGACTTGAGAGATAGTCCTTCATTTCCTTATCAGTCATACTATAAGGATCAGGAAATAATGGTTCATGAGTTGGGGATGATTTCTTCATTGAAGATAGCTTGTGCAGGGGAGCCTTTCTTGGCAATGGTCTTTCATACCCGATTGGTTTCTTCATAGAAGATTCTTTGTGCATTGGAGCATCTTTGGTGATTGCTTTTTCATATTCTATTTCAATGTTTGGATCAAGCAGCCTTTTCACTTTATCTTCCTCTTCTTTCATGCCTTCATATGTCATTCCAAATACTTCATCTAGATCATATCCTTGATTGATTAGAAACATAGCTTTGATCATTAAGTCATCAGTTTGGGCTTTGGACACCATTTCTTCCACTGCCTGTTCTGTTTTCATAGGACTGTCCATATGAACATCCTTTTCAGCATCATATCCACCAGCAATCTCTCCTTCTTCTAAATAAAGTACACCAACTAATTTCTTCAGTTGAGCTTCAGCCTGCTCATGCTCTTCCAAAAATTCAGTGATTGCTGCCAGGCTTCTGGGGTCATCTTTTTGTTCTTAAATGTTTCTTCATCAACCACTGGTCTCTTACCCTTAGCCTTTTCAGCTAAATATTTTCTTTTTCTTGAGTAAGTTTGAAGTTGAGGGCTTGAAGATTCAACTTTTTCTACTACTTCAGGTACTTGTTCAGGTGTGATTGGCTCTTGATCATTAAGTTCAATTTTCTCCTCCTTTTTATTTTCTGTTTCCTTTTCTTTTTCTTTTTCTTTTTCATACATCTCTCTTATTGTTTCTTTCTGTTCTTTAGATAAAGACACAGCAGGGACAAGTTGCATGGTCAACTCCTTCTCTAAAGGAACTCGTGACTTAGGGATGAATACAATAGGCTCCGAATCAGTCCTTTGATTATTTACAAACTCCCAAAAGTCATCATCTATACTGAATTTTTCAGATGAAAAACTGTCTAATGCATTAAAAAGTTCTTCAAATTCAGTCTTCTCTGTGTGAGAATCATCTGTGTTTCTAGAGTATACCACCATTTCTAGACTTTGTTCATTAAGCTTTGTTTGACTTGTATCACCTTCTTTTTCTTCATTTTCAGCAACAGACTTGTTATCATCCTTATCAACTTTATCTTGTTCTTCATCTTTCTTTTCCTCATCCACTTTACTTCTTTGAATCTCAATTATCAGTTCTAGTTCAAAGATTCTTTTGTTTTCTCTTTGAAGCTCTTTTTCAAGACTAGAAATGAATTCTGCTTGTTCCTCAATGATATTCTCTTGTTCCTCCATTGCTATAGTTTGAATAGCAAGAGTGTCCACATGACCACTGACTTCTTCTTTGGAATGGTTTAGTGCAGCTTTTGAGTACACAATCTCTTTGTCTTTTTCTTTTCTTTCAGCTTCATATTTTTCTTTTAGCTCTTTCAATTCATTCAATTTCTCATCAAGCTCTAAAATTCTATCATTAATGATTCCAGTTCTCTTATTTAAAGTCCTTTCCATCCTTTCCACTTTCTGTAAGAGCTCAGATATTAGTTCATCCTTTTCACCAGGCCTGTTGATGTTAGATTCAGCATAGCTCTCTGAAGGAGCAGCTCAGAAGGTGCTTTCTTTGTAGGGATTTGATCATGGTGATCCTCTTCATCATAAGATGATTTGGATGATTGAGATGCACTTGATGATCCTTCAACTTCAGCAGGGTGATCATGGGGTGATAGCAAAGGTATTGGAACATGCTGACAAAACTCCTCAGTCTAAGAAGACTAAGCAACATGCTGCTGTTGCTGTTGAAGAAGGAGGTTTTGACTGGAGTTTTCAGGTGGAAGATGCTTCTCCAAACCAAGCACTGATGGCTGATCATGATGAAGCCAAGGTATTGGAACATCTCTGTACTCCTGAATGCATTGCTAAAGTAAATAGATACAGGTCCTACAACTTGGAGATGAGATCTGATCTTGAGTCCTTAAACATTTTAAAATCTGATTTTAGAAAGTCTGAAAATGATTATAAACTGAAAATAGAGGACTTAGAGAAAACCATTTCAGCTCTAAAACATGAACACACAGACTTTAGAACTCAAATTCAAGATCTCATAACCAAGCTAACTGAGTGCCAGGCTGAGCTTGTGATCAGCAAAGCCAGGGCAGAAAAGAGTGTTCTTAAAGAAGAGACCTTCAAGAACATGATATCCTCATTCCTGAACAACAAAGTGTGCTATCAAAACAGACAGGGACTGGGATCAAATAAGATAGCTCCTCCACACACAATCTTGTCTGTAAGATCTCCTAGATGTGGAACTTGTGAAGATGAGCTTCCTCTCATAGATCCTATAAGTGAGGATGATGAAGAAATGATAGTGAAGAATTCCTCTGAGAAGAGTGAAGATGAGGATTCTTCCAAGGGCCACTATCCTTCTGAGGAGAAGAAATCAACTGTGATGACCAAGTCTAAGAGAAAGAACTTGATCAGGAAGAGCAAAAGGAAAGCAAAAAAGGCTCAAGAAATCAAGGCTACTTTTGATGCTAAGCAGAAACAAATTTTTATCTTTGCAGGTTTCAAAGTAGTAAAGACTGAAGACATAAACCAAGACTCCTCAGCTAAGAGTACTGGTTCATGTTCAAATCATCACAGTGCAAAGAAGAATACTGAGCTGCTGTGTACCACTGCTGCACAGCCTGGACCATCAAACTCCAAGAACAGTTCACAGCCCAAAAGAACTGTCTCAGCATCTACCAAGATGAAGGTGGAGAAGGAATGTGACCAAAGCCAGTCTTGCTCTCAAAAGGAGACTCCTTTGAAGAAGAAAATGTTATGTGTCATGTGTGAAAGTACTTCTCATATTGCCAAGGATTGCCCATACAATCCTAAAAGTACCATCCACATGACCAATTCAAAGACTTCAAAGAATCTCAAGAAGTCTCAAGCTTCGGAAGGAAAGTCTGTTTCCTTCGGAAGCTCCAAATCAAAGAAGAAGGTAAATGGAAAATTACCTTCGGAAGTAAAATTGGTCTCGGAAGAAAGGAGTTCTTCCGAAGCACTAAAGTCTGCTGCAGTGACTGTAGAATCTTCCGAAGGTTCAGTCATCAATATGTGTGAAGTTCCAAAAGCTTCTAAGGTTTTGAAGGTCAAGTCCAAGACTCCAAAGGTGGTGTAGAAGTCTAAGAAAGACCAAATGACTGAAATTTCTCCATCAACAACAGCTGAAGATCCCCATAGTACAACCATAGGATCTATTACTGTTGCATTACCTTCTATTACACTTAGTAAGCCCAAGACAAGTAAGGCTTGGGTTTCCAAATGTAACTAATCATTTTCTTTGTGCAGGAATAGCTAAAGACAAACAGGAATGTCTGGATAATTGACAATGGTTGTTCTAGGCACATGACAGGCAATAGGTCTCTACTCCATAATTTTGAGAGAATTGATGAAGGACCAGTTGCTTTTGGAGGACATGAAGGTGGTTACATTTCTGGAAGGGGCAATGTCACAAATGGTAAGGTCAGCATCGAGAAGGTAAACTTTCTTAAGGAGCTTGGGTACAATCTTCTGAGTGTATCCTAATTTTGTGATCAGAGTCATAACATGCTCTTTACTGAGCATGAGTGCATTGTTCTCAAGCCAGGAGTGGTCATTCCTCATGAGCATATCCTGCTCAGAGCCCCCAGGAAAGGGAACATGTACAAGATGGATTTGCAAGAAACATCTCCTTCTGGAGAAGTTTCATGCTTTCTATCTAAAGCAAATAGTGATGAGTCTTTCCTATGGCATAAAAGAATGTGCCATGTAAACTTTAAGAACATAAATAAATTGATTAAACATGATCTGGTAACTGGAATGCCAAAGAAAGAGTTTACAAGTGATGATCTTTGTGTTGCATGCCTGAAAGGGAAGCAACACAAGGTATCTCACAAGCCTAAGGAAAAGAACACCATCACTACTCCCCTACACTTGTTACATATGGATCTCTTTGGCCCCACCAGTGTAATGAGTTTAGGAAGGACCTCTTACTGTTTGGTGATCACAGATGACTTTACAAGATTCACTTGGGTCTTTTTCCTTAGAACTAAGGATGAAACCCCTGAGATTTTGAAGAATTTCATCTTAAAAGTTGAGAATCAATGTGATCATAAGGTCAAAACCATAAGATGTGATCAAGGAACTGAATTCAAGAACCAAATCCTTGATACATTTTGTGATGAAAAAGGTATTACAAGACAATATAGTGCTCCCAGGACTCCTCAGCAAAACGGAGTTGCTGAGAGGAGAAACCGGACACTTATTGAAGCTGCAAGAACCATGTTGTCTGACTCTAAACTGCCTATCACCTTCTGGGCAGAGGCAGTTAATACTGCTTGCTATGTGCATAACAGAGTTTTAGTAGTTAAGACACATGGTAAGACCCCTTATGAACTTTGGCACAAGAGGAAACCTTTCATTGGTTTTCTCAGGTCATTTGGATGTCCGTGCACCATCTTGAATACAAAAGATCAAATCACCAAGTTTGTCGAGAAATCAGACGATGGACACTTCATTGGATACTCCTCTCAAGCTAAAGCTTATAGAGTATACAATCTCAGAACTAGAATAGTTGAGGAGTTAGCCAATGTGACTTTCAATGAACACACACCATGTGTTGTTGGTTCTGGTCCGGATTGGCTGTTTGATTTTGATTTAGTTACCAACTGTTTTAACAAATCTTGTGAGCATGTTTCAGGATCTGCAGAAAATTTAAATACAGGTGATCCTGACCCAAGATTTGAGCTAGGAAGATCTTCAAGACATGCATCTTCAGCTCCAGTTGAAACTACTTCAACAAATGAAGTTTCTATCAGCACAACAATGACAAATTCAGCTGATACATCTGGTATGCCTTCAAATTCCAGCTCAGAGGCTTCTCAACCAGATAAAGACACCTCAATTGTAGAAGACAACAATGGTGATGGTGATAGTGATCAGGAATTTCTTGATGCTAATAACCATACCATAGATGACAATATCAATGATGTCACACACTCATTGGATCAAGTTAATCTTGATAAGTGTGATAATGTGGAAGGTAAATCTTTAAGCCCAGATCTAAATTTCTCAAATTTGGATCTCTCTCAGCAACTGCTGTGATCCCTCAGCTAAGGATCCACAGGTCTCACCCCACCACAAACATCATTGGAGATGTTGACACAGGGGTAAGAACAAGAGGACAAACTCATGAAGCAAATATTTGTCTTCACTCTTGTTTCTTATCTCAGATAGAGCCAAAGAAAGTTGATGAAGCTCTAAAGGATGGAAGTTGGGTTGAAGCTATGCAACAAGAGCCGCTTCAATTCAAAAGGCAGAAAGTTTGGAACCTTTGTCCACTTCCTCATGGGAAGAGTACCATTGGCACCAAATGGGTTTTTAGGAATAAGAAGGATGATAGAGGAATCATCATCAAGAACAAGGCAAGACTAGTTGTTCAAGGATACACACAAGAAGAAGGGATTGACTACACTGATGTCTTTGCTCCTGTAGCGAGACTAGAAGCTGTTAGGATATTCCTGGCATTTGCTGCATCCAAGAACTTCAAAGTCTATCAACTTGATGTAAAGTGTGCTTTCTTATATGGAGTGATTGATGAGGAGGTTTATGTCAAACAACCACCTGGTTTTGTAGACCCTGATCATCCTGATTATGTATGCAAGCTTGACAAAGCTCTTTATGGGCTGCATCAGGCACCCAGGAAGTGGTATGAGACACTTTCTGAGTATCTCTGTAAACATGGTTACAGGAGAGGTGCTATAGATGGAACTCTCTTCATCAAAGAATAGGGAAATGACTTATTGCTGGTTCAAGTATATGTAGATGACATCATCTTTGGTTCAACCAATCCAAAGCTCTGCAAAGACTTTGAGAAGCGATGAAAGACAGATTTGAAATGAGTTCAATGGGAGAACTCAACTTCTTTCTGGGAATTCAAGTGAAGCAGGTTGAGGATGGCATCTTCATAAGTCAGTCAAAGTATGTTCAAGACATACTCAAGAGGTTCAACATGACTGATTGTAAGATTGCTAAGACACCCATAGCCAGAAACCACTCCCTTGGTCCAGATCTTAGGGGCAGTGTGTAGATGAACACTTATACAAGGCTATGATTGAGTCTCTTATGTATCTTACAGCTAGCAGGCCTGATATCATGTTTGCTACATGTATTTGTGCAAGATATCAAGCCAACCCTAAGATGTCTCGCTTAATCACTGTGAAAAGAATTTTAAGATACCTCAAAGGTGCTTCAACACTTGGTCTATGGTATCCAAATAATCCTAATTTCAATCTGTATGCCTATACAGATAGTGATTATGGTGGTTGCAACATGACTGCAAAGTCTACATCTGGGGGATGTCAATTCCTTGGTGGAAGGATTGTCTCATGGCAATGCAAGAAACAATCCTGTGTGTCTGCATCAACTGCTGAGACTGAATACATTGCTGTTGCAAGCTGCTGTGCTCAAGTGCTTTGGATTCAAAATCAGATGCTGGACTATGGATTTAACTTCAAAGAGACTCCTATCCACATAGACAACAATAGTGCTATCTCTATCACTGAGAACCCTGTGCAGCACTCAAGGACCAAACACATCAACATCAGGTATCATGTAATAAGAGATAACTATGAAAAGGGATTAATTAAACTAGTCAAAGTTCATACAGATGAACAATATGCTGATCTGTTCACAAAAGCTTTTGATGAACAGAGATTTAAGTATCTGATATCAGCTATTGGGATGATTAACTTGAGTAGACTTTTTCTTAAAAATGACTCTAATTATTTCTTCTTAAAATAAGTGTGTCCTAAGTTGTCTAGTTCATCACTTTCATAAGCTCATGTTTTCTTTGGATGTAAAACTCTTTTTGGAAACTTTCCTTAGATTCTTGAAAAATTTTTTTTGATACTTCGGAAGATAAAGTTTTATCTTCGGAAGAAAAACATGTCTTCAAAATAAATAACTGTCTAAGAAAGTTTACCTTCGGAAGAATTCAAATTCATCTTCCGAAGCTTAAAATTCTTAACTCAGACACTTATTCATTTTTAAGGACTTTTTTTCTTCCGAAGCAAAATTAACCTTCGGAAGCTTTGTTCATTCTTATACAAAGCATCCAAGGGTTTATTTCTCTTCCGAAGCATAAATCTTCAAGACTCTCAGAAAATTCTTCCGAGGCCATTTTAGCTTCGGAAGCTATTTCCAAAACTTCCGAAGACAAATTACCTTTGGAAGCTTTTCGAATTCCAAGAAAACTACTTTTTGAGCAAAAGAAAACTATCTTTTCAGAGGTGGGACCGACTTCTGGATTTCAAAGTTTATCCTCTTTCATTAACTTTGGTTCAAATCAATTTATATAAATACCCAACGGTTCCCCCTCTCTCCCACTATCTTCCTCCATTCCTCTATCCCTCTAACCTAATTCTCTAAACCGCTTTTGCTTTCTACCTTTCTTCACCCTTAAGCTTCTGAAATGGCTAACCTTAACCATAGAAACAACCCAGATTTCTCCATGCAACTTCATAGGCAACATAATCAAGTTGCTCTGTTAAGCTTGAGAAAGATGCGGGTTTCTCAGAGATCTGGCAATTCTTGACTCTGTCAAACTATTTCACCTCCCTGACCATTGATCCTACTCTATATGAGGATCACTTGCTTGAATTCTGGAAGACCTGCCAAGAGGTCATTATGGATGGGGAGAAGGCACTGTCTGCCACAGTGCAAGGGAGGACAATCTTGATCACTCCAGCCATCATTAACCAACATTTGCAGCTGGATGATGAAGAAGGTGAGGTGTCCTTCCCAAAGGAAGCGGTTAATCATTCCTTTGAGCAGATGGGCTATGAGGGAGATTTCTCTGTAAAGACCTTCAGGAAAGGGAAGGTCTCATCCCAGTGGAAATACCTGCTCCACGTGGTTATCCACAGCTTATCAACAAGCATGGTGGATGGGACCAGATTCCTAAGGATCTCTCCTTTATAGTTCATGGAATGGTTCAGGGGGTCAAGTTCAGGTATTCACAATTTGTTTATACTAATTTACTTGCAAACTTAGACTCCTTAGAGTATTACATGTTTCCTAGATATGTTCAACACATTCTCAACTGTGAACTGGGCTCACAGTTGAGGGAAACAAGTAATATACTTAAATTGGGACAGATGAACCCGACATCTTTAAAATAATGAAGAAGCCCACTATAGGCTTCTCAGGGGTAGAAACGGCCCTAGTCCTAAAAATGTTAGAGCTCATTGCTCAAGGTGACAACCTAGCAGCACAAGCTAGTGTTGAACCCACACCTGCTGCTTTCCAGCCACCTACACAGCCCCAAATATCCATCACCTACCAAAGAAAATACAAACGAACCCCTGCTCAGACTATTCAATCTGAGGAGGCACCCATATACTCACTCATACAGGAAGAAGTGGATACTGGAGCTCCCACTTCTCCTGAGGAGCAGACCACTCCCATTTTTCCAAGAATCAGTGCTGAGGTTCCTCATGCTCAGCCTGATGAGCTCACTAGCCCAACATCCTTAAGCCTTCACTCTGAGTCTCAACACTCAAGTGAACAACCTTCAGGGAACAGCTACCATCCCCAGCCTTTGGATCTCAACCAACCAATTCCCAACCTATCCTTCTATACTGATGAAGACTTAGGATTCAGTGAGTACCATGAGTCTCTCTTCCCATCCCCTACTCAAGAGAGATGAGTACCTCTGACTCTCCTCAGTCTATCCCATATCAGTCACCTATTACTGAGGTGGACACTTCTGAACTTGTTCAGGATGTCCATATGGAAGAGGCTCTCACTTTTGAAAGTGATTACATCATTAAGACCTCCACCATGGCAACTCAGCTCCCTGGCATCTCAACTGAGGCTGCCAGTGAGCAGAGGAAAACCAGCAGCCAAGAAACTCAAGCTGGTGGTGAGCGAGAGGACTTTGGTCCAATCATCTCATGCCCCACTGATTCTTCCGATGAAGATGAGGGGAATTTGAGACTAAACGGGCAGAAATTGTCAAAAACATGCACCTATTTAGTCTCTAAGGTTAGTCACTTGGAATCTCAGGTGACTACCTTACAAAACAGGGTCAATGATCAGCAACTTCAGATTTCATATCTAAAGGAAAAACTAGCTGGGAGACGTTTAAGGAGAGTTCAACCAGGAACACAAGAACCTGTGGAAGTGATTGACTTATCCTCCAGCTCACCTATGCAAGTAGGTGATGCTACCAAAAAGGGGGAGAAAGTTATTACAATCACAGAACTGGGAGTTCTTCAAAGAGAATGGACATAGAGGACTCACCATCCTCACTTGCTATTGTGCATTCTCAGCAACTTCCTCAAGTTCACATTAATGTGGACTCTATAGACTTAATCATCAGGAGTCTCTTTGAGGAAGGTATACCAAGGGCTGTCTCATCTCCACCACAAGGAACTGGCAACTACATCATAAGGTGGAGGTATGATGAGGATAGAAGAGCCCTTATACTTCACAGAGTTCAAGGCCAACAGGAAGTCTTTCAGTTCCAAAGCCTGAGCTTCTATGAAAGACTGGATTTAGTCAACATGCCACTTGTCAATCCAAGAAAATCTAGACAAGCTGACAGGCTGGCTCAAAGAATCCAAGACAGGATCCTTGCAGAGTTCTCTCTAAGAAGGAGACTTAGGCAATCAGGCAATGTCATCGGTCAACTGGATGTTGAGGTGGACCCTAAGATTAGTTTCATATGGGAAACCTTGGCTGAAGGCCCAGTGGCAGAACCTGAGACCCTTGTCTCACCATCAACAACTGCTGCAGAGGTCCAAACTCCATCTGAGACACCTGCTGGTGAAGGTGTTTCTCAGCCTCTCTCTGGCCAGAGCATGGAAGCTACACCAAGCAATGAAGGCCAAGCCTCAATCCACCCCGAGTCACAAGGTCTGTTGATGACAAAGGGAAAAGGATAATGACTCTTGAGGAAATTGAGGAGGAAGAGAGAGAGAGGAAAAGGAGGCTAAGGGGAGAAAGTTCTTCTGGGTCATCTAAATTCATGCAAGCTGCAATCAGGGCTGCCCCTAGACCAAATACTAAAGATGATGAGTTAAGGGCAGTCAGGATTACCTATTTACAGACCAGGAACTATGATGTTGATGAAATCATCTCCCTCCCCTTAGAAGAGTTGAATGAACTGGCTGAGATGGAAGTGTCAAGAGAGATAAAGGAGAAAGAAGATGCAAGGTTACTTCTCCAATTTAAAGAGGAGAATAGACAGAAAAGACTTTACAAGCATACTCCCACTCTTTCTCCAGTTCAAGAAAGTCCTGCACAGGAAGATGTGGCTCCACAAGAACCTCAGGTAGATAAAGAAGAAGATAGGATCAAGATGATCAAGTACCTGAGTGCCATAGGCTTCTATCAGGCAAATGCACTTCTTCTCCTGTCCTATGACTTCATTGAGTTCGAGTACCTAAAGCAACTTGAGCTTGAGCTAGTCAAAGAAAGAAAAACAACCAAAAGGAAGCTAAGGGAAGAAGCTACAAAGTCAAGAGCCATCATTCAAAAGAATGCAAAGAAGTCTGCTGACAGACAAAGAATGATGAGCTTCTTGAAGCTATGTGGATTCTCCGGAAGGAGACTTGGCCCCATGTCTCTATGTACAATGGATGAGCATATAAGGGTGATCAAGCAGAAGATTAAAAGTGGAGAACTGATTGACTTGCACTCTCTTCCAAGTCAAGTCCCACCTGAAGTGGAGGTCAAGTTTGCTCAACCTGAGACACCTCAACCAGAACCTCCAGCTAAGCCTCAGCAAACTTCATCTTCTGATCCAAGACAGGGTCAAACTCCCTCTCCTTCTGAACCTGTGAGGGAGGAACACCCAACTGAGAAAGACACTGATGATCAACATGGTGCTGCAGACCAGTCTTATCAGTTAAAGACATCTAAGAGGAAGAAGAAATGGCTTCTAAACCAAAGACTAAGAAGAAGAAGCCAAAGTCATCTACCTCTACACCTCAGGCTAATCAGATCAACCTGAGGAAGTGCATGATGAGGCAGCCCAATCAACTCCTATGCAAGTGGCTCCTCTAACAACTGAGACACCCATCTTGTCCTGGACTTATTCTACCAATCCAGAAAGATGGCATGTTATCAGAGATCAAGGTGTTGAGAATGTCTACTCCTGGCAAGACATAATCAACTTACCTCTGCATGATCTCTTTGAGATGAGAAGATACTATGAGAATCTTGATGATCCTGACATCTAATGAAGAAAGGAATGGTCTTGATTGTACTGAAGACTACCAACATCTGAAGATCTTCTAAGTGTTTTGGTAGCATCAGCCTAGGGGGAGTTTGTAAGGATTCCTTAAGTCTGATGCAACCCAAAACATCCAAAGTGTCTCAGCAACATGCACTAAGTACTGAAGTGAAGAATGCTTCGGAAGTTTTACACAATGCATTAGAAAATACTCTAAGTGTAAAATCTTCCAAAGCCAAGACCAATATCTTCCGAAGCCAAACATGAAGTCTTCCAAAGCTTCAGAGACAAAGTCTTCCGAAGCTTCATCCTTTGAAGACAGATTTCTTCCGAAGACTTTTAGTACACATGCTTTATTTGATGTACTGTTCCATTAAGCACCTTTTCCACTGCAACTCTGCAAGTCACCAACTAACATGGTTTGGTGAAAAAGTCCATGCTTTTGGTAACTGTACATTGAGGTCTTGAGTCTGTATACTTTCTACTTTAGGTACTTTATCCTTTTTGTAATAGATAAGGATGTGAGTTATGGCATGTCATAGTCACAAGTCAAAAGGCAATCTGCCTTTTGACTCTACAATTGATTTTGTTTGTGTGTTTAGTCAATTGTATCCAGCTGGCTTTCAAAGTATAGCCAGCTATAGGATGTAGTATAAGTATCTCATGTTCTTGTATCTTTTATCTCATGCTTTGAAACACTTGTAATAGAACATAGAGAAAGCAATATACTGCATTCTTGAAAACCATACTCTCTTGTTCTGTCTCTTACTTTACTTGTGCTCTTTGTATCACTTTGGTTAACCCAGTTCACTATTTGATTAAAGTTTAGTTAATCTCCTCTTTTTGTGTCGTTGTGTTGTAATTGTGTTAAAGCCCTTAAATGGTCCTGCAGATACATCAGAAACTTGTATCTTATTCCTTCTTGGATGTTTGAAATTAGGCCATTGAAAACATATGCAGATATATTAAATGGCCTGTTGGTGCAGAGGGCACAAATTGCAAAAGATGTGAGGACTGGAATGTCATTCCATCCTGTTTTTCTTTTTGATAGACAGTGTTGGTACATATGAATTAGGAATCTGCAAGGCAGATCCACTAATCCTTTAACTATCTGTTTTGCTTCATAACCTCCTTCATAACCAATTTTAGCAAAAAATGTGGTTATTTCTTCATCATCTAGCTCCAGAGGATAATTAGCATCATCACCAAATTGTAGGCATCTTCTAACTGAATCTTTAGTGATCCTCAGAGTGAGCTCATTGTTGATTCTCCCAGTTAATGTTCTCACACCATCAGCTTCAACTACCTCAGTTGAGGCCCAGAAGGACCTGATGAGATTCTCATAGATTATGGGTCTCACAGTCATGGCATATGCTACCCTTGTGGTAGATAAGAATCTTATCATATCTCTAAGACATTCAGCTTCAGGCACATCAGGGTTTAGGTAACCACTGACATTATGGAGCTTGCTCCATGTAAGATTTGCCATGTAATCTGTAAAAGAGACATGTGTGTTAGTTATCAGCTTGTCACTTTTGTTGCATTGTTGTCATAGCAAATGGTTAGTTTGTCATTTAACAATCATAGTTTCTATGTTTGAACCACTAATGAGATATTGTTTCATTGATTTGTTTCAAAAGTTTCAATTTTTCAACAAGCTCTGTTCTTACAACAAACATGAATATCAAGATTTTCATGATGATAAGAATTTCGGTTGGTTTTCATGCTCATTGAAGTCGAAAAGGTGTATTATGTTACATCAATAAAACATGTTTTTGTGTTCTTCATAATCAGTTAGTTCATTGACTGATTTAGGTTTAACATTCTGAAACTTAGGTCTTGATTAAGATTTTTTATGGAATTTTCACCTTGTTTCTGATGCAAATGTGATTTCAGAATCGATAACAAGAGTTGATGGAGTAGAATCACATGAAAGTTTTTGATTGTTTATGATGAAGATGATCGAAGATGGTGTACTGTACGTTTGCGCTCGTCTCACTATAAAGTCTCTCAAATTTGAAAAGTATTAAATGACCCGTTTGAATTCCTTTAAATAGTCAAATAATACATTTTGAAAGATTTTACAAGTTTAAGAGTACATACGGTCACCACTGCATTTAATTTTTTGACTTTTGTTCATCCGCATTTGTTAACTGTAGCAAATACGGAAGACAAACTTTTGACTTTGACTGTCCGCATTTGTCTACTATTATAAATGCAGAAGTTTTGTTTCTTACATTTTATTCTTTCCGCATTTGTATACTGTTGCAAATACGAAAGTTAGAACTTGAAACCTTTGACTATCCGCATTTGTGCTGTAGTAAATGCGGAAGAATAACTTGTGATTATGTTCATCAGCATTCACTGTAACAATTGCGGTAGAGTTGTTACTTGTTTTATCCTATCCGTATTTGTACACAGTAGAAAATGCGATAGAGCAAAGTCAATAAGCATTTGTGCGACTATACCAAATGCGGTTGACAACATTTGATCAGCATTGCACTGTAGCAAATGCGAGAGACATGTTCATCCGCATTTGATCCTGTAGCAAATGCGGTAGAACAAATTCCACATTTACTTCACACACTAATGGGGTAGAGTAAAATCATTGTCCGCATTAGTTGCACTCTAAAATATACTGTTACCCGCATTAGTTACATGCATGGGTTACCTTCATCTGCATTAACCAATGCACTTACCTGCATTAGCTTTTGAACTTAATCAAAAGTTAATGTGATTGAAATGATTATTCATCTTTTGAAGATGTGTCCTTGATTGAATTTTCTTATGAAGTTGACTGTTGAAGTTGTCAATTCTTGCTTGGATTGACTTGTAGGTCACAATTGATACAAGTATCCCAATTTTGACAGATCTTAGACTTATCATGCTTCTAAGAATCTGCATAAGCTGAGATATAATGGTATGACTTATTGCAACAACACCAACCATATTCTTTTTGTTTTGTTTTTTTTAAAGTTAAGTTAATAAACAAAAATTTGGACTTACTCAAAGATTTTAAATTACTCCCCCTAAAGTTTATATCCATATTTGGATAGAAAATTTAAAGATTTAAAACCTTTTGATATTATTTTGATTATTATTAATAATGAAGAGTATCTCTTTGTTGGAATCATATAAGTCTTACATTACACTAGTGCATCCTTTATGATTAGATGGAACTGATCATGAACTTGAAGATTGAAGTTATGTTTGTCCTCTTAAACTCATACCTCGTTGATATTTTGATGCAAATGACTTTTAACATGTTTTGGTTGATTTAATTATTCAATGTGTACCTCACACACATAAGCATGGAATGATCAACCCTCCTTATACAATGCATGGTAGAACTTTTTCACAGCTTTTCTTACCAGGTTACTTAAGTTATGAAATCTCATTTTCACTGATCGTCATTGGGATTCTTTTAATTTGATCCTTTTTCATGTTGATCCACATTGGGATTCTTTTCACTTCACTTTGGAAGGTGATCCGTGATAGGATTCTTTTGTTCATTCACCTGGAATGTATTACTTTGTTGTTTCATCCAATTTTGGATGTGTTCCTCATTAGGAATCTTTTGGATCACAACATCTGCACTATGTGCAAGTTTCATCAGGTCTTTGCTCAGCAAAACAAAGATGAAACATGATGTGGTGAAAGAGATTCATAAAGTATCATCACCTGGTGTGTTTAGGCTACTACACACACATGCATTCAGATAAGCCAATACTTACCTGTACTTTGTGATGAGAGTTTCACAATTGAATAAGTCTTTAATTCATCACTGCATGTATCTTTTCTTACAAGTTGAGCCTACCAACATATCTGGTAAGTCATTTCAGTCTTTCACATTTTGAAATTAAGCACAGTGAATGATATAACGACTATAATTATTTCATTTCCCTAAGAATTCTTTTCTCCATCAAACTTGATTTCATTTTGTAATTTTCTGATGTTTTAAATTGTTTTTGATGTTTTTCATGTTTTTACTCAAGGTTAATCATGCCAATTGACTGAACCAGAAATTCAAACCTACTAGGTTCAAATGCCTTGGTAAACAAATCAGCTAATTGACTTTCAGTTGGTACTTGAATCAATTTGATTAAACCTTTTTCAGCATAGTCTCTCAAAAACTGATATTTAATCTCAATATGTTTTGTTTTTGAGTGCAGAACTGGATTATTAGTTATAAAGACAGTAGCAGTGTTGCCAATAGAATTGGTGTGTGCAAGAAGTTAAAACCATAATCAAGCATCTGGTATTGAATCCAAAGAACTTGAGAGCAACATGTTGATGCAGCAATATACTCAGCTTCTGCTATGGACACAGACACATTTGTCTGCTTCTTACATTGCCAGGATACTAGTCTGGGACCAAGAAATTGACAACCGCCAGAAGTGAATTTTCTATTGAAGTTGCATCCTCCATAATCACTGTCTGTGTAGGCATAGAGATTAAATTCTCCTTCCTTTGGATACCATAACCCAAGAGCTGGCTTGCCCTTTAGATATCTGAATATCCTCTTGACTGTGTTCACATGTGATTCTTTTGGATCAGTTTGATATCTGGCAGAAACACAAACACCAAACATAATGTCAGGCCTACTGGCTGTTAGATACATAAGTGAACTTATCATTGATCAATAGTGAGTCTGATCCACTGATTGCCTTCAGGGTCGGGTCCAATCTTCACTTTAGTATCCATAGGAGTTATGATAGATTGACAGTCAGCAAAGTGAAATTTCTTCAACATGGTTTCTACATATTTGGATTGGTTGATGAAGATTCCATCTGCTGTTTGTTGGACTTGCACCCCTAGAAAGAAGGTGAGTTCCCCCATAGCACTCATTTGGAACTTTGAATGCATAAGGTCTTCAAATTCTTTGCAGAGTTGCTTGTTTGTCGAGCCAAATATAATGTCATCCATGTAGATCTGGACTAACAACATGTCTTTTCCTCTTTTTCTTCTGAAGAGAGTTTGATCAATCTTTCCTCTTTCATACCCATGTTCAAGAAGAAAGGATGATAGAGTCTCATACCACTTTCTTGGTGCTTGATGAAGACCATACAGAGTTGTCAAGCTTGTAAACTCTATGAGGGAAATCTGGATCTTCAAAGCCAGGTGGTTGACTCACATAGACTTCTTCAGCAATCTTTCCATATAGGAAGGCACACTTTACATCCATTTGATAAACAGTAAATTTCATGGACGCAAAATATGCAAGAAAGATTCTAACTGCTTCTAGTCCGGCAACAGAAGCAAACACTTCGTCGTAGTCGATTCCTTCTTCTTGAGTGTATCCCTGTGCCACTAGTCTTGCTTTATTGCTGATGACAATCCCTCTATCATCAGTCTTGTTCCTGTTTAGCCATATGGTACCGATAGGGTATTGTCCTTCGGGAAGATCTACCAGCTGCCATACTTCTTGCTTCTTGAATTGGAGCAATTCTTCCCGCATTGCTTTAATCAAACTATTGTCTTGAAGTGCCTCTTTGATGTTTTTGGGTACTGTTTGACATAGAAAGCATGAGAACAAACAGATGTTTGCAATACTTGACTTGCTTCTTTTCACCCTCTCATTAAGATCACCAATAATGCTTTCAACTGAATGATTCTTGTGTATTCTTGTGGTTAGAATGGTGTCACCAGCAATAGTTACATCAAGATTGGAGACATTCAGTTCATTACGGTCAGAGGCACATTCATCTTGTATTATTGTTGAATTATGAAGATTGTCAACTTCTATTTCAGTAACTGCTACATCTTCAGTAGAACTGAGATTGCTTGCATCATTTGATGTACCTTGTGTTTCAACTGGATGAGAAGCCTGTTTCTGATTTCTAATCTCATTTGACAAGTCATCTGAGTGAGATGATACCAGGCTCGGGCATTCTTCAGATGAAACACTAAGGTTTTGTGACAGTTGTCTGATAGGATCAGCTTGAAGAGGAACATCTTCATTCATGTGTTCATCAAATGTAGGTGGAATCAATGGATAGTTATCTCTTCTTTCTATAGATGATGAAGCATCACTTGAATGTATATTTCCTACATCAGATAAGTGAAATTAGTCAAATGATTTTGTAAACGTGTCAATATCAAACAACCAGTCAGGACCATTTGTAGATTTGGGAAACGAATGTTCCTTGAATTGAATATTTGTAGGTTCATCAATAATGTTCAATTTAGGATTGAACACTCTATAAGCCTTTGAAACTGAAGAATAACCTACAAAGAATCCTTCATCAAACTTGGATGAAAATTTTCCTAAATGGTCTCAGTTGTTTACTATTGAGACTGGACAACCAAATGATTTGAGGAAACCAATAAATGTTTCCTATGAAAGATCAGTTCATAAGGTGTCATATTACTTTCTTTAACAATCAGAGTTTGATTTTGCACAAAGCACGATGTGTTAACTGCTTGTGCCTTGAAGGTGATTGGCAGTTTAGCATCAGCTAGCATCGTTCTTGCTCCTTCAATCAGTGTTCTATTTCGCCTTTCAGCTACCCCATTTTGTTAAGGAGTTCTAGCTGCACTGAATTGATGAGCAATTCCTTTGGTTGCACATAAGGAACTCGTATTTTCATTCTTGAATTCAGTACCATTATCACTTCTTATTATTTTGACCTTAAGATCAATTTGATTTTCAATTTTAGTGGTAAATTCTTGAATGATTTGGGATGCTTCGTAGGAAGAACACCCATGTGAATCGAGAAAAGTCATCAATGATCACTAGACAATACTGTTTCTTTCCCATACTCATTACATGAGTTGGTCCAAACAGATCCATGTGAAGTAGCTTCAATGGAATATTGTTAGTGTTCACCAGCTTGGTTTTGTGAGATGATTTGTGTTGTTTTCCTTTGAGGCACGCTGAACATTGATCAATAAAATTGAATTCTTTTTGAGGAAGACCAATGACATGGTTTCCTTTGACTAACTTGTTCATATTTTTAAAGTTAGTGTGCCCCAAACGTCTATGCCAAAGCTGTGACTCATCAAATGATGCTTTAGACAAAAGACATGTTACTTCCTTAGGTGATGCAGAACATAGATTTAAGACATATGCGTTATTCTTCCTCGGAGTCTTTAAGACAACCCATTCTTCAGGGATCTGAAATCCAGGTTTCAGAATGTAGCAATAAGTGTCTGTAAAGTGAGTGGAATATTTTTTGTCGCAGATCCAAGACACGCTTAGCAGATTGAAATTCAGTTGTTTATAGTAGTTCACTCTGTCAAAGCTCAGCATCCTGTTTGTCACAATCCTTCTCCTATAATTCTATCACCTTCTGAATCTCCACCGAATGCCATAGTAGTTCCTTGTATATGCTTGAAGTCATGAAGGAGGGAACGATCTCTAGTCATGTGTCGGGAGCATCCACTGTCTACGTACCATAGGCTATTAGACCTATGTGGATGAACCTACAAGCAAAAAACTAATTAGAATAAGGAACCCAAGCCATGATGGTCTTGGGTTTCCCGTTCCTATTCATGATAGTGACCTCTTGGTATTTCCCTCTAAATTGTGATTTGGATGAAGGTGTTCTGGGAGATTTTTGGTAATGAATTGGTTGATTCATCTCTTCAACATCTATTGAGGATTCAGACGAATAATGAAATTGTTGGTCTCTATTTCTTTGTAAAAATTTAGCCCGTTTTTCATTATCAAAAGTAGGTTTTTGCTTAGGAAGTTCAAGTTTGTGTTTCATTGTGAGATGATTTCTTTGACCCTTCCTTAATTCCTTCAAATTATTTCTTTCATTTGTTGATCTAGGTGTCCTAGATTGAGTATTATGAAGATGAGGTCTGACAGAGTGCATCACAGTAGATGTTTTTAAGATGGGCTTGTGTTGGGGAATTCTCAAACCCTTCTGATTGAAGTAACAATCAGATGTATTGTGATTGTTCATGTCACAGATTGAACAATACTTGTTGAAATAGCAGTTTTTGGTGGAGTGATTGTTCATATCACAGATAGAGCAATATTGATTAAAGAAGCATTTATCTATCTTGTGATTGAACATTTCACAAATGTCATAATACATTTGTTTGTTTCTTGAATCAGATTTTTCCTTGTGTGACTCAACTGATATTTTCTTTTGATGAGTCACATTCTTTTCTTTAGGTGATGAATCAGAATCAGCCCTTTTATTAGTTTGTTTCACAACACTACTTTTGTTTAGTTGTTTGGGCTGTTTCTGTTTCTTCAACCTTTTTCCTACTTCTTTCTCAAACTGGTCAACATGTTGCTTGTTACAGATATCAAACCCAACTCCTTGCCTTAATCTTGAAGACTGGGTCTGATGAAGTTTTATGTGTTGAACTCAGTGTTACAGTTTATTTCTTGTGTAGTGAAACCTTTTCTGATTTGCTGGAATTTTGTGGAGATACAATCTCATTATCAGAACTACTCTCAGTAGTGGGTTTCACTGTCTTGACATATTTTTTTTTGCCTTGTAAAACAGATGGTATGAATTTTTTAAAAGGTACAATTTCTTTTACAGGGCTTGATGGTTTCATGACACTCACTGTCTTGTCTGAGCACTCTTTGATTTTGATAGGGTGACCT